>OY986040.1:70079518-70740671 GCA_963920215.1 Nineta flava
ATAAAAAAAAGTTTTATAGTTTAAAAAATAAATAACTGATGAACGAAACTTTTTTTATTTTTAACCCGACTTCAAAAAGGAGGATGGTTCTCAATTCGTCTGAATTTTTTTTTTACATAAAAAAAACCGACCCCACAAAAAAAATACAAAATGCATGCAAAAAAAACTGAAAATCTGTTATAAAAAAATGCGCTAAAAATAAAAAAAAAAAAAGGGTAAAAAAAAATGTGTTATAAAAAAATACACTAAAAATTAGTAGGTCGTTTAGTAGGTCTACCCATATTTAGACAAATAAAATGAGTTATAGAACTTCAAAGTCACTAAAAAGCGAGAAATAAACCATATTTTGACAAAATGGAAAGCCGACTTCAAAAATCAAATATTCTATAATAAACAATGCACTAAAAAGTAAAAAAATAATTGCATATTCTTGTGCCAATTTTAGTTCACCTAAGCAAAAAATTTTAAATATATACGTACAATTAATGTTATTTTTGGAGGCGGTGTCCAAAAATTATGTGAATTTCTCTATGCTGACACCGCCTCCAAAAATAACAATAATTGTACATATATATTTAAAATTTTTTGTTTAGGTGAACTAAAATTGACACAAGAATATGCAATTATTTTTTTACTTTTTAGTGCATTGTTTATTATAGAATATTTGATTTTTGAAGTCGGCTTTCCATTTTGTCAAAATATGGTTTATATTAATTATAGTACTATGATCTTGTTGAAGAACAAAGATTGTTAATGAGATCATCGTTGTATTTTTTACTTTCATATGCGATGTAAATGTGATGTTTTTTGAACCAGTAAGTTGAACAAATTTCTTGTATGTCGATCTCATAAATTTTGTATAAAATAATTCACACAATATGAATAAAAATTCGTTACGCAGGAGCTGCTTCAACTTAGCGAATTTTCTTTACAATACATAAATCACTTCATAAATCTCTAGCGGTCACAATTTTAGTCTGATCAAAATGAAATGTCGTATTTGATTTTAGTATTTGCAAGGCCAATTTTATTAATAAATGACATGCGTCAAGGGGGAAGGGGGCATAAAGAAAGAAGAAAACACAAAATATAGAATATCTGTCTTAATATTAGAACAATACTAAAAGTTTTTACAATAAAATATATTTCATGTATTCGTGTCAAACAAACAGAAAATATTAAATATCTCTCTTAATATTAGAATAGTTTAAAAATGTACAAGGAATTAAGTTGTAGAAAATCATGTTTGCTACAAATCATCGCCTTATCATTTTTGCTCAAACTCTAATGTGTACAGAGATATTGAGGAATTTAAACCGTCAATATTTCTGTAAATAAAAGGGTAGCAGAAAAAATGATAAGAAACAAAATGACATTAAAATTTAGTATATATATATACTAAATACGTATATACATATACTAAATATGTAAATATATGCAGATATATATATATATATATAGATATATATGTGTCTGTAATCACTCTAGGGGTCACAATTTTCATCTGATCTCTCACGAGTATGAGAGAGTACATGTGTATACGTTAAGCAATGTGTATAAGAAGGATTATAGGTTTGTTTTCGTACTTAAAGGGAACAGATCAGTTTTTATGATTTGTTGTGTTGTTCAGACTACAGTATGCTATAACATGAGTGGGTCGAATAATGTTCATTTTTGTCTTCTTAAGTTTACCATTATTTCTAACAATTGAAAATTCTTTTTTAAATATCGTTTATTATTTCATGTGGAATATTTGGAAATAAATGATAGTATTCTATTGACGGTATAACATAAAACAACAATCCACAAAAATTCCACACAAAGAAAAATAACCCCCCCCCCCCAAAAAAAAAGAATAATACCGACAAAAGAAAATGTTAAACTATATTTTCGAATATTCCTTCATCACTTGCTATACAATATCCGAGTCGATTGAAGTGAATAATAATATAATATTGAAGTAAATAATAATATTCATGACTGTTCGAGTGGTTGGTGATTGTCTACCTTCAAATGCCATAATAAATAAATTGGCATATTCCTGTGCGGAATGTCCGGAAAAGTACCAACAATTTTCACTTTTTCTTCTTTTGTGTAATAATAACCCATTGTAGTAATAATACCAATAAATAAAATCAAATCAATTAATAATATTTGTATTCAACAAAAAATCCCCACTCTTTAAAATTTATACAGGCACATACAACACACAACAGTAACAAAACATGCCGATAAAACCTCCTTCTGATACACATTGCTTAATGTATACATATGTACTCTCATACTCGTGGGAGATCTGCTATGCGAAGATGTAAACTAAACGGTATGTATGCTTATAATCTTAGTAATTGCATTATCTTTTTCATATTTCCAATTTTGTTTATAATTTACTTATTTCTCGACATAAATGTAGAAACAAACAATCTTGAAGGTCCTTGAGAATTTCAATTTTTCTCTCTTAATAACAGGTATAAGAACACCAATAAACCGTTACCATGTCAAGCAAGAGAATGCCTACTATACGTGTCCTAAATATTAAATACCTCACAAATGAGTTCTGTAGTACTAGCATAGATAAAATCATCAAAGCGTTTTTTTTTTAATTTCACTCTTTTCTGTGTTGTTATTTTTGTTAACTTAACATAAATATCAGCAACGCGCCAAGTAAAACTACTTGAAAGTCTAAAAAATTTGTCATACATTTATGACAAATGATATTTTGAGTAAACCGTAAGAGTAATCGACTTTTATAAGGAGTACTATATTGTGAGTATATTGTGATAAACAACATACATCTAAATTTCGTAACCAATATGCTTTGTTTCCATGGGCGTAGAAATTGAGAAAATTTTCATATGGGTTATTTTGTATGATAAAACGTTTTACTATACCAAATTTTATCAATATATATATATATATATATATATATATATATATATATATATATATATATATATATATATATATATATACTCCCGTTCAATAAAATTGAACAGATCTGAACAGAATCAGACTCTCACAAATTTGATTATTCTTGCAGTAAACGTTTTTTACTATGCTTCCATTTCTTTTCTCACACGTAAAATATATACTACTTATCTTTGCTTATAAATGAATCACTATATACAGAGAGTTACAAAGGTGAGGAGTTTTATGAAATGTAAGAAATATAACATTACAGGTCTGTTCAATTTTATTGAACGGGAGTGTATATATATATATATATATATATATATATATTATATATTATATATATATATATATATATATATATATATATATATATATATATATATATATATATATATATATATATATATTATATATATATACGTATATATATATATTTATAATTACTATTCTTATTATTTAACGGCTCTACAGGCCTAGTAGGCCTTTGACTTTTGAGGGAAATTGTCTCCGTTTTTTTAATACTTAATCGATAATAAACCTATAAGAAACAACAAATTATAACCTATGAACTTTAGACAATCAATAGTTTCCAGACCTTTAAAATAAACAATTTAAGAACTTTTACACTCAATAGATTATAAACTTTCAACAAATTACGCTCGAGACACTATAAACTTTTGGCTTTAACTTTTAACAAACTTCACAAACAAACAAGAGATTAACAAACCATAAATTTTCAGACAGAACAAAGTATAAACTTTTCAGAATTAACACTTCAGTCCCTAGGCTTTTGAACAGACTGGTCCCCATCTGTTTCTGTTCTCGGCTACTTGCTTCCAGTTTCGAATTCCCAGTTCTTCCAAATCCTATTCTGCTAATTTTATCCAGCTGGCCCTGGGTCTACCTCTCCTTCTTTTTCCAGTATTTTCTCTGATCAAATGGTATTCTAAACACATGACCCAACCGTTTTATCTCTGTGATCTAGTTTGGTAGTTCTGGTTTGATCTTCTTTCCCAGAAAACTGTTACTTTCCGAACTCCAAAAATTGTTCTTAATATTTTTCTCACCCATATGTTTAGAGTATCAATTTCTTTTTTATTCAATTTCCATAACTCGCAATATTACATTACTGTTGGCAGAATTATGGATTTATATAACCTAATTTTTGTGTTTGTTGACATAATATTGCCTCAGTGTTCCAACGCATCTTGAATCGTTAGCGATTCTTTCTTGAATTTCTGGAGGTTCGTCACACTAGTTACATATGTTAACGCATATATATATATATATATATATATATATATATATATATATATATATATATATATATATATATATATATATTTATATATATATATATATATATATATATATATATTTATATATATATATATATATATATATATATATATATATATATATATATATATATAATGGCAATAGTTGTCCTCATCGAAATGAAATATGCTATGCTAAAGGGAAAGTAGGGATTAGGAAAGAGGAAAAGGCAAAATTTTGAATATCCCTAATATTTCCAGTCAAAGGAAAGAGGAAAAGGCAAAATTTTGAATATCTCTAATATTTTCAGTCAAAGTTACAATATAATTACACAGATATTTACAATTTTAATATTGTAAATGGTAATTTGATTTGATATTCGTGATTCCTGAGAAAGTTCACTAGTCTAAGTAGCTTCTACATTATGCACTTTTATTATTACAATGGAATTTCATAAATTAACGCCACCTTAAATCATTAAAATATGAAAAAGTTCGAATCAAAATACAACCTCTTACTTGCTATCAAATTTATTTTCGTTTTTACCTCATTTTATACGTGGTTAAAAGTAAGTTACTTTTTAAGTTTATCTATTGAATTGCACCTGCGATGGCACCTCCATTTTGGATAATGCTGCCATCAAAAAGAAATAAAAGAATTATTCTGGAATTACGCGTCACTTTTTAACCATAAAACCAAATGCACATATCATGAGAAAGAAACTCAGGAAAAAGACTGATCCTTTTCACATATGAAGAAAAAGAAAGCTCAATGCTTATACTTAAAACTTATGAAAGATTAGTATAATTACATTAATAATGTTATTAATATAAAGACGAAATATTTTCAATGAATATATCATAATATGGTCTCATGGGATATACACAAAATTGTGTAAGCAAAATTATTATCATTATGATGTTTAGTTTGATTGCCTTGAAGCAATGTTTGTCGCCGTCATGTCGGACTATCAATACTCGACGCAGAATAGACACACATATAGAGTAGATACACATAACAGGATAGATAACAACAATATTTCGTTCTGTAGATATACAGCTTGTATTTTAAAATACACCCAATCTGGAATAACGTATAGTATATCTATCACTGTCTATATGTAGTGTACTATGATTTGGTTTACTTTGTCACACTTAAGCTGTATTAAAATCAGCATTGTAACATAACATATAACTATTATACTTATCACTCGCTAACTACAATCATTTATATATAGTTGCATCTTATTCGTGCATGTATACATCGTCATTATTGTCCGTCGTCCTTCGTGTGAGTGTATCAATATGTATATGAAACAAAGACACCAAAGCATCATACCATATCATATAGACAGCGATAGATACACTATACATTGTTTCTATTTCTAGATTGGGTGTATTTTAAAATACAATCAGTATAGAAATGTGTTATTATATAGTAAAGTAATATTACGTTATATATATATATATAGATACATATATATATATATATATATATATATATATATATATATATATATATATATATATATATATATATGTATATATATATATATACATATATATATATATACATATATATATATATATATATATATATAATATATATATATAATACATATATATATATATATATATAAGGTCCATGTATGTGATATCTATCATTAAACACTAGCAACCATATGTTTACATGAAAGTTTACCATCGACTATATATCGGGTGGTCCAATAGATGACGTTCAGATAAAATATATTCAAATAATAACTCTAATTCAGATTTCAGATTATCTTTGCCTGTGTCTTCGCTCTTTGAACAGGAGCGACGTATCAAGGGAGTACCAAAAAATAGCTAAGCTGAGAAAAATCTTGAATATCTAACAGAGTGCACCGTACGTCACATCCTCTGCTGTAAGCCTGTTCTTTGTACTACAGGCTATTGAAAATCGTCTCAAACGTTTATATACAGTATAATTATCTATAATTAGTATTTTAGTACTGTGAATATAGATATCGCCTTGATTATCGACATCTTAAAATGGTGCAAATTAGCATAGGAAAACAAACGATTTTGTACACAATAAAATAGCGAATAATATACTTTTGAAAGGCTATGAAATAAAGTTGCTGAATATTTTAAATCACTTGTAATTCCGACCAAAGACAAAGTTTTTTTTATTTTTGTAAAAAGCGGAAAAATAATAGCAAATTTGCCATACTATTAAACAATAGCACTACTAGTACTGCACTTAAATGGATCATTTTACGTCACTCATTTTACCTAAAACAGTTTTTTTTTCTAAATAATAATTTTTTGGAAAAAATGGAAAATATATACAGAATTTCTTTTATAGTGAGTACTTTTAAACCGACGATTTAAAAACTGGATACAAATAATATTATAAAAAAATAACTAGAAAATAGTAGCACTTTTGATAATTTTAAAGTCTTTACACAAAACAAACATTTTACAACCATTTATTTGATAAGTTAAAAAAAACTGGCAGAACATTGCTTTTTGTTTTCTTTCATATATATAGCCAAAACTCAGCTTGACTCACTTCACTAACTGAAAAGGTTGCAACAATCAAAACTTTCCCCGCAATTATATTCTAATCGAATTGCTTACTATCCCAGCAGCTTACGTTTTTCTTTTCATTGGTGAACATTTATAAATTAAATTTTAAGAAGTTACAATGGATAGAAAATCCCTTTCATGAATTGTGTTAATATTTTTTGGTACACTCTGTGTCTGTAAATATTCCATGATAGAGAAATAGCACTGGCCACTATATAACAGACTGTCAGTGTATTGATTTGTTGACTCAGCAATCAATTACAGTGATTGACCATACTAAATTGCAATAACTTTGTTATTTGCTACATAATGCATAAATGTTATTAATCAATTTGAGTTTGATTTTTTGTTTTTTTGTGTTGTATTCGTTGATTATTGGCCTTTCATGTCAATAACTTTATTAAAAACTTGACACATTGTGACATTTATGTATTCCCCAGTTATGTATATAACTTTATGTGTTTTTATCTAAACGCCTTTCGTCACATATCGAGTGTAATACATTATGAAATTTGTTTTTGTTTTTATGAATGAAATTTTAGAATACGTAACTCTCAAATACGAATAATTTTTATCAAGATATTTTATATAACGAAACATTTTTCTGTTTCAAAAATATCCATCCAAAAGATACCACAGAGTACTATTCATACGAGAAAACCTTTTATAGAACAGTTATATTTAAACATTTCAGTCGTTGAGTAGGAAACTTCACTAAAGTCAAGGTTGGCCTATCCGTTTTATTTTTTTAATAGAAGCTTATCCATTTGTAGGATTGTTTTATTAACAGAATTGTATGATTTAAGGAGTGTTTCCACGGTAACGATGCGTGCAAAGGAAAACGTTTATTTAGAAAAATCCGTTGCGAAACTCCTTATCGTCAATTTAATTAAAGATAATTGTTTTAATGAAAACACAATTTTTGTTAAAAATAGTAATTCGAAATAGTATAATTTTTCTTCTATCTCTTACAGTTTACAAGATATATTTTTGGAATTTTGTACGGACCATGGACCAATTCTGAACATTTCTCTTTTTAGTTCTAGAATACGCTTAATACGCGCAGTTTGTTTCGATCTTGAGTCATCGTGATACAAACAGAGATTTTTATCATTTTGTATACCGTTATATATCCTGTTTATATACTAGCTAATGTAATATTAGCCCTAGTATTGAGTTTTGAGTATCGATAATCCATTCTGGTGCAAATTTGATGAATTACTCGAGACAATTCGACAACCTTAACCTATTGCATCCAGGAATATATTTAAGTCGATCGAGCATTATGAAGGGACCCTTTCAACAACCTTACCTGTTATTAGTTATTAAAGGATGCATTGAGATAAAAATTTTCAGAAACTTTTACATGAAAAAAAAATTTAAAGAAAACAAAATCGATTTCGACCTCAAATTATTATTTTTTTAATTTGAAATCATGGAAGCAAAGATTACATTATGTTTTTATAATTTAAATTTATTGAACACCGTATGAGAGAATAATTTTATAATTTTATTTTTAACAATATATTTTTATTGACAATGGAATACATTTCATAAAAATATTTCGTAGTCAAACAGAAAATGTTTATAAAAATTAAATAAAATAACACTCTGTTCGGTATTAATATAAAATATACGATATATAATATGATTTTTACATTCATCATTATTATTCGTATTGTACAGCAATGCTTTCATGGTTATTATTACCAACAATTGTTCATGTCATAAGATATCTTCAGAATAATGACATTTTGAATTTATTAGTATTCGGTAACTTATTTGGATAAAACAGATTGCAGGTTTTAATTTACCCGTGCTTCAGAGTAGGCGCAAATAGTACTCTTGTTAGAGTTTATGTGTCAGAGGCTGCATACACTAATTAAATGTATGTGAAATAATGCACATCGACATTGTGGCTCATTTTAGTCCCCTTCTATATCATTCTGACAAGGTTCGCTTCTCCTATACCTTGGCCAGAAGCTTGCTTTAAAAGGATTTCCTGAAGGATCTTATAGTCGGGGGGGTGATGCACCGAATATATTGTATCTGCTATGATCTGAGAAATTCACGGTTAAAGATGATATGGCTGGATGTTACGTCATCTTCGCCTCAGATTCTGCCCACAATGGATCCATTGCGGAGTTCTATTGTGTACAGGTGCTTTCGTAAAAGATAATGATCGGTGATAAATCCGGTAACCGTTCATAGTTGTTTTCAGCGTCTGGAATGCATTCTGAAACAATATTTTCCTGAGTTATACGCGTACTCAATACATCGTTCTTTCTCTTGTTCGCTGAACCCTTAACAACAATCACTAGTAAATTTTTCCGAATGTGTATTAGTTAAAGGACACAAACATGAACAGTGAACTGATACCGCACACACACGCCAGAGATGTGTACGAATAAATAGTTAAAAATGTCCATATTTTCCTGTAGTATGACTTACTCGTCTTTTTTTTTATATTGCAATTTAAGATGTAACCCATTTAATAAAAAATAAATAGAAAACAAAATTCACAGAACAAATTTGACAGTAAAATTTTGTGTATATTTCTATAGTAAAATAAACCATATTTTGACAAAATGGAAACCCGACTTCAAAAATAAAATATTCTATAACAAAAAATGCACTAAAAAGTAAAAAAATTATTGCATATTCTTGTGCCAATTTTAGTTCACCTAAGCAAAAATTTTTAAATATATATGTACAATTATTGTTATTTTTGGAGGCGGTGTCAGCATAGAGAAATTCACATAATTTTTGGACACCGCCTCCAAAAATAACAATAAATAAATCGCAGAATTCGATTATCACATATAAAATGAGGATTTTCCTCGATTTTCCGGGGATCCCCTCATCAGAATGCGATTTGGTGCCAATGGGACCAATGGGAAACCAAATCCTTTAAAACAAAAAAAAATTCAAAATCGGTTCATAAATGTCGGAGTTCTGAGGTGACACACATAAAAAAAAAAATACATACGAATTGAGAACCATCCTCCTTTTTTGAAGTCGGGTTAACTAGTAAAATAGGTTTATTTTTCGACAAAAAAGATAAGATATTAATTATAAAATATTATTAAAGACATTAGACGTGTCAAATTGATTGATACTTCCAAATGTAATTGGGACAAATAAAGGTAAAGTAATTTTAATACATGAGATATTTATTAATGATTTTTAAAGTACAATTTCAACACGCTTTTATTTATTTAGCAAAGTTAGTGTACAAAACTATGAAGTCAAATTTCATACATTTCTAAATTGTCATTTCGATTCGAAGCTTTGAAAATGAATGTGATTCTGATAATAATACAATTAATATATTATTTATATTAAAAATGAGATTTTTTGTCATCTAGCACAGCGATTCTCAACAATTTTTTTGTCGCGGCACACTTTTAATGATTTCAAAATTTGACGGCACACAAAGAAAAAGATAAGTTTAAAAGTTGTTTACTTAATAATTTGAAATGTAAAATAAAATAATATGTACTACAAAAACAACATTATTAAGGGATTTTAAGGGATTAATTACAAGTTAATTATAAGAATACTTTTAAGGAGAAATTTGAGATTGATGTTTTTTGATAATTTCCTTCATATTTGTTCGTGAAAATGACAATGCGACTCTCATATCGTCTTCTACATTTAACAGTCTCCATCTTTTTTTCGTTTTTATGTTGGTTAATACTTTACTATATACATTTCTAAAATTTGGCGACACACAAAAGTGCCACGGAACAGTGGTTGAGAATCACTGATCTAGCAGGTCATAATGTATTGTAAAAACACGGTCCGAAATAGAAATTTGATGGTGATACTGAAAAGCATGGGATATGTAAATAAACAATAACAGGACTTAAAACTAATTTTAAGTGAATATCACATTGGCAGCGCATTGAAAACCAAAAAATAATTAGAAACATGTTAGTTAAACATGTGAAAATAACAACTAACTCAGTTAACTGCTTAAGTACCTGGTATATCCTGAATTTATGTTAAAAAGTTTATCACAAAATTTTAATCGTCACTAATTTTTAACCGTTTAATCACGGTTTCTAGGATATCTTTTAATTGTTTTTATTTAATGTTTCTTTATGGGTTTTGTACGTAATTACCTCAATCAATTTAGTTTTAGTTTTTCTTGTCTTTCAGCACTCGATAAAGTTGGGTAACCAACGCAACGTTGTACAAAAACCATAAACATTAAATAAAAACAATTAAAATATATCCTAGAAATCGTGATTAAAATTATTTTACAATATAATTATGGACTTGCTCTGCTCGCAAAGGGACAATTTGACTTTATCTTGTTGGAGAAAATCCCATCCCATCTTTATGTATTGAACTGAAAAATGTAATTTTGGGGGGTGCTTTTCCGAATTTCCAGAAGGTTACAATGAAAAAATTGATGTTTATCGAATATCCTTCTTAATATGTAGTTTTTCAATATTTTCAAGCGTTACAAAGTCGAGACTAAACTTAATATACCCTTTTATAATTACATATACCGGATATAGGCATGATGTTTTGAAAGTAAACCATTATACTTTGCTTGAGGAAGGAAGTGTAACCCGAAAACGACCCACGAGGTTACAATTACATATTTAACATTATTTTACAACAAATATGAGACAGTATTTTTTATACTTTCACTCGAAAAATCCTGTGTTACAAAACATAGGACCGTTGTTTATAATAGATAAATATGTAGCGAATTTTTTTAAATTCACTAGAAGCTTTCATAACATAATTAAACCACAACATAATTTACAAACTCTGTGCATGTCATATGTTGGTATAAAGTCAATTTATGATGTGTTTTTTTATACATGAAATAAATATAAATGGAATGTTTGATTATTATTCACCAATACTTGTGTGATGTAAATATGAAAACTGACAATAATACACATTGTAAAACAAAGCACACACAAAAAAACCGTAAATAAATACGCACACGTAAAACGTAACAAATAAATTGAATTTACCTATATTATATACTTCGGGAAAACAATAAAACACATAGTACCGCATAATATAACCCATATATATATATATATATATATATATATATATATATATATATATATATATATATATATATATATATGTATATATATATATGTATATATATATATATATATATATATATATATATATATATATATATATTTATCAAATATTTACATTTCATAAAAACCATTGTCAAATAAAAACCCACCAAAGCTACTGCAACACAAACTTTTGTTTTCACGATAATCTGTGCGTGTATAAGGTGATTTTGAAAAAAACATTAAGTATGTTTATATTCGTATGGTAGGTACCATCGGCAGCAATATTTGCTGTCTTTTGTCCATTCGGTAATGCAAATAAATGCTTTAAATAAAATTTGTTCTATATAAATATACTAACTTCTTTAATAGAAACATTGTTTTAAAAACCGAAAACGGCTCTTATTGTCTTGTGCAAGTTCATAATATCTCGTGGAATGCAACATTTGAAACTTGCAAAATGCTAATCACCTACCTATAAAGGCAGGTGTAATAGAGCTTATTGAAACGTATCTTTATGAATATGAGGTTTTTTTACGAAATATTTATAAACTGTTTATCAAACTTATTTAACATTCGAATACTTTTCAGAATATGAAATAATGTTACGAACAAATAAGGCCTGCAACCAATGAATGAGTTTGTACAAAATTTCCAACTAAACCGACGCGCCCCCAATATCAATATAATTATAATCGCCAACTTTCTACTAGTAAAAAACTTAATTTTCATTATAGTTTTTGTTTAAGTTATTTAATAAAACTAATGAACAAGTTTTAACTATATGAGAAACAAATAAAACAAAGTAGTTATTCATTTATTTCTATTATGTTCTATTTAAATATCAAATAATTTCAGGAGAGTAATAGGAGCTTAACTGCTCCTTTATATTACCGACACACTAAATTGATTTAGAACAATGGCTCAACGTATCGGGATGATGCATCGACATCTAAATAATGACTGAAAGTACCTCAAGTGGTGGGAAAGTAATATTTAAAGTATTTTTGCTTGAGAGTCGTATCACTCATTAAACGAAAATGAAATAGCATTAGAATCAACCTCCAGTTTGAGTTTGTGATGTTACATCACATTCAATAAATTAACAAAGTAATAGTTTTATCACTGGGTCAGATCACACTAATTTTTTGGGGGAAAATAATTATTCACTAAATTTGTAAATAAAAAAAGTTTATCAATTAAAATTTTATCACTTTAATCAATTACTATTATTGACTTAATTGTATGTTTAGCGGACTCGAATGTCTACATACTAATCTTTATGTACTTGGATGGAACTAGAACAAATTTTTTAAATTATCTATAGAAATGAATACTATACAATAATTATTTCTTTAAGATATAAGCCCACTAATAGCTGTTTAAAGTTTAGCTTCTCTTACATTAATAACAGGCAATAGCTATTTTCTTTTAAGATATATCCATTGAAAATATATCAAGCATTATTTTGCGATAAAAATCTCAATCTCAATACAAATATTCTCCAATCTCTTTATATTTTGAATCTGTAAAAATATACTTACCGCAAAACAGCAAATCATATTGGTTTAGAGTTTATTGTTTTAATAAAAATTTAATTTAATTAGAAAAATATGCACTTTATATAATATACGAGGTGTGTTCAAAATGTAAGGTTTCGCGGGCAAATTCCGCGGGCTACGTAAATTCGAATTAAGATTTTTTTTATTTTGTGCTGTTGGTATACTCGTCCCGAACATATTTTTACAGTTTCAACTATATAGCATTCTTTGTTTGCTTGTGAGAGGCATAAAGGTTAGAAGTCCTTGGTGTGCTCGGCGAGTTTCTGCTGTCGACAAAAATGGATCAAATAATTTGCATCAAATTCTGTATAAAAATGGCATTAGGTGCTCCAAAACACTGGAAATGTTGACAGTGGCATATGGTGTGTCTACTCTGAGTAAAAGGATGTTTAAAGTGGTACAAGCTCTTCCAAGAAGGTCGTAAAAAGTACGCCAAGTACGATACGAAAAAAAAACGTCCGGAATTGCGGAATAACAATTCATGACTTTTGCATCATATTTACCGGATTTAGCCCCCTGCGACTTTTTCCTGTTCCCAAAACTGAATAGACCTATGAAATCACGGAGATTTGTAATGATTGAGGAGATAAAAACTGCATCGCTGGGAGAGCTCAAGGTTATACAAAAAGTCCTTATCAGAAGTGCTTCGAGGATTGGAAAAAAGCGTTGGCACAAGTGTATTATATCTGAAGGGGATTATTTTGAAGGGGAGAACATGAATTGATAAATAAATAAAAAGCCTCATAATTTATGATTGACCAAATACTGATTGCAATGACATTAGTAATTCCGCGAGACGAGAGTAACATGTTTCTTGTATTGTATTGAGTTGAAAAGTTTTTCATCGTCTCGTCTCCTATCGTTTTTATAGTTGAAGATTTTCTTGAAAAAATATAATTTGATTTTATATTTTTTCAAGAAAATCTTCAACTATAAAAACGATAGGAGACGAGACGATAGAAAACTTTTCAACTCAATACAATACAAGAAACATGTTACTCTCGTCTCGCGGAATTACTAATGTCATTGCAATCAGTATATGGTCAATCATAAATTATCAGGTACTTATTGGGTATGCACGTAAGAGAAAGCAGCTGTACGATTTACTTATTTCAAAATACTCATTTCCAACTATTTAAACAATTTAAATCCGTCATTTATTAACTCTTCATATATTGCCACAAACTTTTCTTCTGTTTCTGTTTTCTTCACTGGCTCATGGATCCATTTACATTATTTCCATACTTGTACTTCTTCTTACTTGAGTCCGAAAGTAAAACAATAAAGCAACTAGGTTTTCTTGTGTGATTTTGCATATACACCGCACGAGTAGACTATCACAAATGTGTATGATTGAGCATCACTAAAGGTGCTACAAACCACGGACAAAGGTACTAGACACCACGAAACCACGGAAACTGGCATGGGACTGCCACGGTTGCATACGAATGAACGTTTAAACCTTTTAATCTGTTTTGAAATTATTTGCAGCACTTTTTCCTGATAATCTTGTACGAATTATATGTATATCAAAAGATATAAATATTGTATAGAAAACAAAATTTTTTATTTACATCCCCATAATCGAGTTCAAAAATAACATTATTTATTTATTATTCCCTTTTTTTGGTGTTAACCTACTATAGGTTTATATATTATGTAACTACATATAAACACATTCGTGTAGTTTGTGTATGAAAACAATATTCGAATTGGGGGTAGACAATTTATTTATATGTTAAGTTACCCTACTACAAAACGTCCCATTGGTATGAATGCGTGTTGGTTGCAACCATACCAGATAGATATGGTATAGTATAGCATAGTATAGTAAAGTATGGTATGTGTATATTTATATTTTATGGTACACATTTTCTTGAATCTAAAATATATTGTATATGGGTTAAATATTATTATAGGTTAAATATGTGTGGAACATATGGATATTTATATGAGATGCTACCGATAATAAAATAACATTGAAATGTTGTAGTTTGTAAGTATACGTGCCTATCATTCGATAATTTTCACATTTTCTATTTGCGTAGTTTTATTTTATGTAATATTAGTCTTTATTTACGTAAGTTAAGTTGTGGTAATTTGTTTAATTTTCATTATTTGTAAATCTGATTATAAAATCGTATTAAAATTAAAATACATGATAAAACCAATTTAAAACATGGAAATAAAAATGGTTCTTTTGAGAAACAATGCCCAAAAAAAATTTCCAAAAATGTATTTAATGAAAGTGCAATAATGGTATAGGACCGAAAAGACCAAATCAAATAAAGTTCCCGAATTTCTTTGTTTGTGAGTAACAAAATACGGAATATGTTGAATATCTGATGCCCATATTTCACAAACAAAGCATTACAGAATTCCATTTCATATGACCTTTTTTGAGAATTAATATTTCCGACAATATATTTATTTAACCGGATGGAAACATTTTAGCGTTTTATTCACAAAGATAATGTTTTTATACATAACCAAGGTACATACTATATTTTCATTTTCAAAATTCAGAAACAGTACTACACTGATAGAATACTTAGCAATAATTTCTAGTTCAGTCAAAAAGTATTTTAAGTATGGGAAGGCCATATATTGATTTTCTTTTGGATTTCTAAAAAATACATTCCTGATTGGATACATTCAAAATTAAGTGATTGAAAAAAATCACTTTATTTTGTTGAACAGTGAATTTTGTTGAACATAAAATTTGCAACAATTTTTGTATTACGCCAGTCAATACTAGCCAATGTATGTTGCAAAATGTGATGTAGTACTTTTCATTTTTTTAACTTGTATGTATGGGTACAAACATGTAAAAAACAAAACTGCACGGGCGACTTCGCGACAATTTTTGGCAGCCAAAAAACTACGATTTTTTTCTACTTTTTTTTAGGTCTATAGCTCCCAGATGCTGCATCCTAGAAAAAAGTTAAAAACAAAAAAGTCTACATAAGCAAAATATTTTTCTCCAAAACAAAAAAAAAATATTTTTCATGCATCCAATATTTTTGGATGCAATAAATACATACTTTAAATACATACTTTACGACACCAAACAGAAGTTTTTTTTCATGAAATAAATATTTTATTTATGTAAAAATTTTATCATTTCACACCGTTTAAATGATAGGTTATAACTAGGATATTTATCACAAACGTGTGATCATTTGAATAATTACCATCTCAATATTTCCTTAAAGTAGTAATTTCCTAGTTGCCAACATATATGAAGTAAATTTATAAACATAGAGCTACACATTTTAAAAATATTCCAAATTGAAACTGCAAAAATGGCAGGCAGTAACATTTAACGCTATAACATTTTCCCCTTGCATCCAATACTTGTTGCTACACAAAATTAACAAGTATAATTTTTGTATAGCTTAAATATTAGAGCTATTATTAACAAAAATTAGTAAAAATTTTTTTGTTAAATTTGTACTTTGTCGCACTGAGATACAAAAGAACAGACAAAATCATACTTGACTTCTTTGATATAAACCGTAACAGATGAACGAAAATACAACAGATATGTATCACTTATACACATTACATTTCTCCGAGATACTCTGTCTATTGGTTAAAGCTTGAATAAAATCCCATTTGGGGTTAGCGCTTTCGAAACAGGAACAATAGTACACTAACCGAAAAGTTTACGTATGTTAAGTTATTTTAAACCCGACTTCAAAAAAGGAGGATGGTTCTCAATTCGTCTGTTTTTTTTTTTTTTTCTTATGTGTGTTACCTCAGAACTCCGTCATTTATGAACCGATTTTGAATTTTTTTGCTTTGTTTTAAAGGGTTTGGCTTCCCATTAATCCCATTGCCACCAAATCGCATTCGGATGAGGGTATCCCCGGGAAATCGAGGAAAATCCTCATTTTATATGTGATAACCGATTTCTGCGAAATTTTTTTTTTTTTTGAAAAGGTATACTCATTCATAATGGGAAAATAAGAAAATTTTTTTTAAAAACGACTTCAAAAAAATTTTTTCCAAAAAAAAACCGACCCCAAAAAAAAAATTTTACAAAAAAAAAACAAAATGCATATAAAAAAAACTGAAAATCTGTTATAAAAAAATGCACTAAAAATTAGTAGGTCGTTTAGTAGGTCTACCCATATGTAGACAAATAAAATCAGTTATAGAACTTCAAAGTCACTAAAAAGCGAGAAATAAACCATATTTTGACAAAATGGAAACCCGACTTCAAAAATCAAATATTTTATAACAAAAAATGCACTAAAAATTAAAAAAATAATTGTATATTCTTGTGCCAATTTTAGTTCACCTAAGCAAAAATTTTTTAAATATATATGTAAAATTATTGTTATTTTTGGAGGCGGTGTCCAAAAGTTATGTGAATTTCTCTATGCTGACACCGCCTCCAAAAATAACAATAATTTTACATATATATTTAAAAATTTTTGCTTAGGTGAACTAAAATTGGCACAAGAATATGCAATTATTTTTTTACTTTTTAGTGCATTTTTTGTTATAAAATATTTGATTTTTGAAGTCGGGTTTCCATTTTGTCAAAATATGGTTTTATTAATGCAACATATAACAATATCGGCGGACTAACAAATTTTTAATTGGCTGAATCTTTTTTCCAATCACTGATGAACAATATATTTTTACTTATCCAGTTACCGGATGAATAATATATTTTTACGAAATGACTATTCATCGGACTACCAGACGAATAATATAGTTTTATTCGTCCAGCTATTGATTATTAAAAAATTAATTTTTTATATTTTTACTTATAACAATGAGGACGAGAGAAAAACTCTGGGTAATTACAAATATGTTGCAGTAGGAGACTTAAGCCTTCTGTCGCGGGGGCCAATACACGCAAACTTGACTAACTCAGGATAATACCGATGAAGTGAAATATTGCAGTGCTCGGTTGGAATAGTAACCTGATTTCATTTCAATAGTTTTTGCCCGGATATCTAAAATATGAAGAACTCCTTTTGTACGGGGACTCCAAAACACGCAAACCTGACCAACTCGGGATAGCCGGATGAACAGTCACTTCGTTTTTATTTTCAGACTCCATGCAGTTATGCATTTTCATTTAGCCGGCGCAGTTTATTTTTCACAACCTGAAAATAATTTGATCGAATCGCTAAAAAGTTTGGATAATCGTGACTTCAACAAATTGAATCTATAATAGTATTTATTATACGGTGATAATAAACCAACAGTGAAAGTTTCTAATTATTTGCAGAAAAAAGTTAAAAAGTTTAGCACGGTGTGACAGTTTTTCCGATTCAATTGTGTTGATAACAGCCCAGAGTCACTACATGACTTGTATACAGGAGATTCGCTGTATATAGGAGTGTATTTTGAGAAGGTTTTATGGCAGATTTATTCGCTAAATTTTAACTAGCACAACCATCTGTATATAAAGGTGTGCTCTATAAATTTTCCCAAAATAAGGAATCATTATGGTTAGAAAACCAAGTAACCAAGCCGACCCCTATTCTTATTACATTATTAAAATATATATAGTGTTCATTATTATAAGTGTAGGAGGTATATTAATAACAACAAAAATTATTCAGGATTCGAACTCATATATCTGCGAAATGGAGAGACTAAGATAGATACCGTATTTTTATACATAGCTTTTATGACAACAGATGTCACGTTACGCAAAAATCCGCAAAACGAAATGATTCAGAAGCTCTTTATTACATGGTATACTAACTATCATCTGTATATAGAGGTAAAAATCAATAAAATTATTGAAAACAAAACAAAATATTGATTGTCGAATGTTTGTAAATATATTTTAGTACAGCATTAAATTTATACCCTCTAAATTAAATACTGGCATGTAGATATGTACTAAGGGGGTGATGATGATACAGTTAAGTTCGTTAACTATCAGTCACTATTGTCAATCATTCGATTGTTTAGGCGTACACTGTATAGAAATAGTCAAGTCGAGGGTGGTTGGTACTCATCAACTCTCTAAACTAAACACATTATATATATCGAATAACAACATCACTCACTGTATCTCTGCATTGTGATAGTATAGTCACTCTTGTTCACAGTACTACTGATCTCAATTAACTGTGAACATGAATGTAATTCAATATTATGTATTGATTTTAAATGTATTTATTTATTAGGAGTCATTTTCGTGTCGTGTCTACAACCACGCTAATTTGTATTTTTTAAATTCCGCTAATAGTTGTATTTAGTTTGATGATTGTTGAAAGTTTCTTGTTTAGATGCGACATACTAGACGCTCACTTCTTATCAATAATATATTATTTTAGAGATAATTTTTATTTTATGCAAGGACGTAAACATAAGACGACGATATACGAATCAAAATATTTGGGTATACTCAGGCAGTCAGGCGTCCTTGTAGGACCTTCAACCACAACGAGTCATATCTAGGATCATTTGCAGATTAGCAGCAGCTAGAGTTACTGGTTGAGCAGAACAGAATTTTCTGTTGACAGATTGGCTTTACAAGGAACGTCCTTTAAAACCGAAGAAGCTGTACCACAACCGGGTTTATCTAGATGTACTGCACGCGCTGAAATTGAAAAGTGTAGACCAATCAAGCATCGTAAAATCTGGTTTAACACTCCGGGGAAAATCATCGCGTAGTAGTTGATAAATGCCTCAAGAAAAAAATGACAGATCGACTCCTGGATCACAGCAGAGCAAAACTCGGAAAGGAAATTTGTAGGAATTACTGGAAATAGTCGTCTACGGCTCTTAATTTTCGACTATCAGACCTTGGTACAGAAAGAATATCGACTCTGTGGGTAACTCAACTTTGAGTTGGAGTATGTCTAGAATGGTCAGAGCCTCCTCGATCACACCAAACTGCTTGAAGGAAACTGAAAAAGAATATTCAGGAGACAATAAACCTATGTCGCAGTGCTTTCGGGATGCAACGACCCGACCTGACACCCATACTATTCATTTAAATAAGAATATAATTTTGTCATAACAATTATTTTATTAAAACTAATGGGCAACCGACAATCTCTGTTCTCTGTTCTTTAAATCTTATCTATTTGTTTAATTTATCATAATTATCTGTAAATTTTATTAAATTATCTGTAAATCAGGTTTTGTAAATTTGTTGCAAGCTTAGAATTAAACATATATGGCAGCCAAACAATAGAGTCATAACTTTAAAAGATATGAAAATTGCACGTGGAATATTTCGCATGAAACCTTTATTGTGGATGGATTACCTAGTGATTCACATGAATTAAATATGAAAAGAGTATAACAAAACTTAAAAATAGACAAGTTTCCATTTCAAACGCTAGTCCATATATTCTTACCATATGGTATTAGTCTTACCATATATTTACAAACAATAGAGAGTTGCTTTACAAGCTTATCAAAGACGGTTTTCTTTACCTCCGTTAAGCTAGCAGAGCAAAGTATCGAAAATGAATTTACTACGTACCAGATGTGCTAATTATGTGCTGCAATTAAAATGTTTGGGCATTTTAGTTTCGGCGGAAATTGAAAATTAAAAGTGCTCGACTAGCTGAACATCATGACAGCCGAGCATCGGTTATTAAGTCCCGAAAATGAATTTACTACCTACCAGAATTAAGTGCTAATTATGTGCTGCAGTTAAAAATTTGGTGCTTTTTTTGAAACGGGAATTAATAACCGATGCTCTGCTGTCCTGCTGTTAGCCTAGCCGAGCACTTTTAATTTTCAATTTCCGCCGAAACTAAAAAAGCACAAAAATTTTAATTGCAGCTCATAATTAGCACATAATTACCACTTAATGCTGGTAGGCAGTAAATTAATTTTTGGGACTTTGTATCCGATGCTCTGTTGTCTTGATATTAAGCTAGCCGAGCACTTTTAATTTTCATATTCCACCGAAACAAAAAAATCACAAAAATTTTAATTGCAGCACATAATTAGTACATAATTCTGGTACGTAGTAAATTCAATTCCGGTACTTTGGTCTGCTAGTTTACCAGAGGTGTTTTCATTACAAAATTATTAAAGACTATAAATTTGGATTTTGAGAATCTGGATGTCTTTCAAGACAGTGTTTTTTGTATCGATTTTCGAAAGTAGAGGAATCGTGAATCCTTATCTAAGCCAATCAACAAAGATTCTGTAGCATTGAATTTTTGTATTGGCCCAAATTCTTTCACTGGATTTATTTTTGTTCAAATAATAAAAAAATTCAGCAGTACCATAATCGGTAGATTATCAATAATAACCTGATAAAAAATAGGTAGCTATCGAGATAACTATCTAAAAGACATTGACTTGCATTCATATTTTGCATCAACTCTTACGCAAACCGTGAATTAAGCATGTTTTTCAAGAAGCTGAAATTAAACGTGACTGTTTCATACTCATTACCGATCAACATGTTTTATTTCTACGTCACATTTTACGCCAGTCATGGTACGTAACGCTAAGTTTTGCTCTTTTAATACAGAGATTATATACTAGCGATGTGTATGCCATCCTTCGGAGTTCAAAATGTGATTTATTGTTAAACATTTTCCTAATGCACTGATTCAGTATATGCTAGAAATGTTTCCAATGATTGATATATTATTTGGTACCTAAGACGTTGTGTAATTCAAACTCTAATGTTGTGGATTTCCTTAGATATTAATATTAGACCAACACCAAAACTTGTAAATTGTATTGTGTTTTCTAATTCAATATTTTTGTATATTATTTTATATTATTATATTTTGTTATTTTATTTAACACATTCATAATAATTAATGTATGAGAAAAAATATTTTTTAAGAAAACACACGGAAGAAAACAAATTTCCATTTCTTTTTGTATTGATAAATAAAATTCAATGTGAATTCAATTTTATACGTCATGTATCATATAGGCAAGATTATAGTTTACTCTGTACCAATAATCGACATGTTGAAAGATGTATACGCAATATTTTCCACAAATAGTTATTTCAGTTAATTATTTTCGTCAAGTAATGTCAGTTAATTTGATATTCTCTCAATTCTGAACTTATCGGAATAAAAGTAAATCACAATCACTTTTACGATTATTTTTTCTACAACAATATTGTATGCCCGTTGTTTAATATCCGAAAAATGTCCTAACATAATAAAAACTTCAGTATCACTTGACCAATTTGCTTGACTTGACAAAAAATCCTCTGCGGCAAAGTATTTCTCCCCTTTCCACTACTCAGCGTGCAAAAAATGCATCGAATAGAAGTTTGTGATTTTAATTTAATGCTGAAATCATGTCCTTAAAATAAAATTTAGACAGACGTGTATATGAATATATCGAGTATATGAACATCTGCGTGTGGGTGATAGTAAATCATAAGTATTAACATAGGCACACGAGTCTACTTTCGTAACCGTAAGTAACATTTTAAAATATAGCATCGCATATATAAGTTTACTTGCATTTTTAATTCAAATTTACTTTAAAAATAGATTATTTCATAAAAGCGGTAGATATTGTTGTTACATATAATTACTCAAAAGCACTATTGTTCAGTACCTACAAAAGAATTTCCCATATTTTTATTATTCAAAAGAAAGCACTAGAATTTTGTTTTCTATAGATGTTACTATATTTTAAAAAACCACGCAAATACACATATCGACGAATAATTTTTTTCCTACATTTCCAAACATAAAAAACAATCCGATGTTTTATGTAAAACAGCAGCAATAAATAAATAGATGTTTTATTTACAACACAAAAAGAAATTGTTTTTTATTTTTGTTGTTGAATCCGTCCATTTATATTTTATAATTTTTCCAGATGATGTATATGATTATTGTTATTAAAGATTACATTTTATATCCATAGCATTCTAATTCGATGTCGCCATATATCGAATTTGTATAACAAAATAGAGACAACTTGGAATACATTTTAACGTCACAACAAATATTTTATGGTTCAATTGTTAGGAGTATGTACTTAAATATCTTGAGAAAAAATTAATAATGAAATGATTTTTGGGCTATCCCACCCGTAATACACAATTGATAATGAGAAACGTATGTATTTTTCTTCCTTGCCTTGTTTATTGTCATTTAAAACACAAGACGACTTAAAATTACTCTTATTATAATTACTCTTATATTAATGAAAGTAATTTTAACAAGAGTAATTTTAATAAAATTTATTTTATTTTGTTTAATTTCTTGTTTTTTATTTATTTTTATTTTTGTCTATTTATTATTATTTTTAATTGTCAAAGAGTAAATTACGATTAGCTAATTTATACTGATGATGACCACTTTATAGTCGAAATACGTATATATAATACAAAAAACTGATCTAGATATTGGGGTGAATTTGAAATTTTAGGTTTATTTTGCAAAAAATAATTATGGGAGACCAATTTTGAGGGACAACACCAATTTGGAGGTTCAACGAAATTAAAAAATAAATTAGATAATTCACAATTTCGTCTTTTATATTGTATAAAATACAATAAAACAGTTTACAGTTTTCACTGTGAACTGTTGTCCTATTAAACTTATTTTCAACTAAACATTCACATGCCCAAAATCGAAAGAATTGAGATTGCTGGATTGCCATAATAGTATATAAAAAATTAACTATGAACTTGATGATCATTATGATTATTTCTATACCCTACATAAAAAATGGTTGTTACATCAAAGAAAATACATAGATATTATTCTTTTAATATATCAACAGAAAACTAAAATAAATGAAAACCAATGAACAAATGACCGGTCCAGAAAACGAAACAAAAAATGGGCTAAAAAATTTTTTTTTGGTTATTTGTTGAAAAATTGTGTATTATGTTTGAGGGAAATACGTCTACCAATACTTCATAAGTCAATTATTTTGACTCATGAATTTACTTTATATACGCTTTGTTTCTCATTTAAGGTGTTGTGTGGTCATACAGAAGATATGACTATTTAAGCCATTACTTATATCCAATCGATCCATTGGGCATAATTTCGTGTAATATTATTCGTGTAAAAACTATCAAAAGCTATCCGTATTGATAAACTGTACCTGCCTAAAATTAAAATAAATAGTTCTTCCTAAAATTGGTAAATTGTGGTATTGTAAGTACCTTCCTAATGGGATGATCGCAAAAAAGGACAGTGAAACCAACAGTGTGTGTTAATTCAACTGTTTAACTTGAAGGCAGTTCAGTAATAGCTGCGGTCGAATTTTCAATGTTCTAAGGTGAATGTGTCTGCCCTTCGTAATTAGGAAAAATACTCATAATTTTAAACAGAACTCAATTCGAAAAACTTGCTGTATTCCAAGCATTTTATATGACAGCAATATATTATCTCAAATTGGATATTTCCAATTATGACAAAATGATTGGAAATATTTTATAGTATTTTTTTGTTGTTGTTGCACCATCGTTGACGCTCAGTGTATCAATAATAGATTGACGATGTACTGTTTTAACATCTATAGCACGACAGTGCGTCCAAGTTAAAGGGATCGTGGCCATGCGTACTTATAGTCACTATTACCATAGGAAATATTCGATAAAAAATGACTGCCTTGTAACTTTTGAACTAAAATTTTAAGACAAATTTTAATCTCATCGATAAGGAGTAAATAGTTTAAAATATATTTTTATTCAAAAATTGAAAAAAACGTGTACACGCTCATAAAAAAAAACCAAAAAACTAGTAGTAAGGATCATAATTATAAGCGGTAATTTCCGATATCCTTTAAAGCTCATATTTGGCATACAGTTAGGTATAGATAGATGGATAGATTGTAAAGGCTGCTCTGGATTAGCTAAACTTCGATCATAAGATCCATTGTGATGCCTAAGGACGTGAGGATCTAAATGGAGTGGCAGAACTTTTTGTGTATAGACTAGGAATTGGTAGGATACGCGGCTGCAGCTGACTATGATACTATATGAACTATGCAAATATTCATCTGGAGTTCGTGACGGAAACTGCAGAAAACTTTTTCAAGCATAGCCGGTTACTTCGTTCTTGTCCATACGCCGACAGCTGAGTCAATTAACCGCCCCCTTTTTCTTAATAATTGACAAACTGTCGATGTCGGGATTCGAACCTATAACCTCCCAAATTCCAAGTAGGCATATTGCGCAGACATAACGCCTTAGACTGCTCGGCCACTTGGACTGGTACAGTTAGGTATAGTGTCCAAAGCAATGGGAAAATTATTAAAACTCATCATTTCTATCCCGAAATCGAAACTTTTGGCATGTTTTTTTTGACGAATTAAACTTGATAAACATATTGTTATGTATAATTTCATTTACTTATACTTAATTGCTATTGATGGGGATAAGACTTCGTAAATCTATGAATACTTTTTCACTTTGATTTGACATTCATTTGTTTTCAGCATTTCAAAGAAGTAAGAAGAAAATAAATAACATATTTTATTTGGACTTTTTGAATTTTTTTTTAACATTTGTATGAACTTTGTGATCTTTTTTTTTTAACTTTTTATTTTCTTTGTAAAATTCAAAAGTTTTTGCCTAAGGAATTACATGGGTTTCGAAAGCTTAAAAAAAGCATATTTTCTCAAATTTTTTTCTAATATAATAAATCAGATATTTTATTCAACCTTTAAACATATCAACGATAAACATTTGACAAACAGTTTATGAAATTTTCATTTCAAAAGTTTGAAAATTGGGACCTCATTTTCTGTGACCCCTCAAAATAAAGTTGGCGTAGTTAGAATAACTCATGATAAATTCATCCGAAATTAAAAAACCAAATTATCTGCTGTAGATAAATACGTGCTTGGACGTATTATACGCTTGATAGGGAAAAAAAGAAAATTTGAGTTTTGGCAGAATTTTCCACCAAAAGGTACGATTTTTGGTAGAATTTCCACCACGTATTGCCTTGTAACATTAGTTATGATAAAAGTTTAAAAAAATCCTCCGTTCAAGCATTAGTCAATCTTATCTTAAAGAAGGGTGCAAAAGTTTTAACAAGACCGGTTCTATATTTTTTGAGAAATCATGTCAACCAACTTCAAAAATTGAGTTTTGAGAAAAACGCGATTAAAGACAAACAGTAGCTGAGTAGCTGCTTCAATATACTTCCCAATAGCTCAAACCATAGGATGTGACGTAGCGTAAAGATTAAACAAACTATTTTAAGTGCGAAAATGAATATAAATTTTATCTTATGTATTAAAATATAATCTCTTATGTATTAAATATTTTATCTTGGTAAGTTTAAAGATTTTAAAATTAAAAGAAACAAACTTTCAATACATACTAAAATATTAAATACATACTAAATTTATGTTTTCTTACACTGGTCCACGTAAATAACTTGGTCCACTCTTCCATATTATTACTTTTTAAGAAAAAACTATTATATAAAGAATATTCCCGAAAACTTGGTCCTTTTTTACATTTATTGTTTTAATCGGATTATTAATATGAGAAATATTATGAATAATGGAAATAATTATTTTTTTGTTTAAATTTAGATAAAACCATATGTATAAATGTACTTTTTTATTACACAGTCTGTGCGGATATGAAGTGGTTAGAACATAACTAATATTATTTTAGTTTATTACCTTATAAGTGCTATGTTTTGAATAAAGTAAGCCATCTGTGTAAGTCTAAATTAAATGACAACAACTTTAGAATGTTAAGCTGTTTATTATCGAAACATTCGGTTTGTTCAACTTAAAAACAAAGTCACTAATTGTATTCAATCATATCGGTACTTACCAGTTGCCTTTGCTATGTTATTTTAATCATATTTATTACTTTTCAGTTATATTTTGTCATATTCCCAACTTCATATTGTTTCACCTATTTTAAAGTGATGTCGGAAAAATAAACACACAAGAAAAAATGTTGAAAACCGATTTTTTTCATTCTTTATATACATATTTACAAATTTACAAATTTTAGTATTATTCCGAAAATATATTCCACGAAAATGATTCTTAAAGTTTACGGTTCTTCTGAAATTCTCCTGAAATTTTTTGTTCATAAAGTAGTTGGGGTTTCGAGGACATATTGTTGGATACGCTATAGCCTCATCTGTGATTAACAATGTTACTCAAAGTCGTATTATTATAACGCCAGAAAATTACTTTATTTTATGTCTGAACAATATACTGGCTAAAGTTCAATATATGGTCTAAGATCCGACATTAGAAAAATCTTCCCTCATCTGTTAATTGAATGAAATAATGTTTAAAAGGCAGATAACAATATTATAAATATATGAGTGCAATGTCTGCCACCGTAGTCCTGCTGGCTATTAAGATTCATTAATTAATTAATATGATATAGTCTTTGTTTGTTGCTCGAACAAATATAATTGTCTCTCTCTCTGCGTAGAACACTTATTTTGAAAATTTTATTACTGTGATATTATAAAATATATTTTATATAATATATATAATAAATTTATTTGCAGCATATATAAAAAATTTTAAAGTAATAAAATTGTGTTCTACGTAGAGAGAGAGACAATTATATTTTTTCGAGCAACAAACAAAGACACTATATCATATTAATTAATTAATATGAATAGCCATCAGGACTACGGTGGCAGACATTGCACTCATATATTTTTAATATTGTTATCTGCCTTTTCAACATTATTTCATGCAATTAACAGATAAGGGAAGATTTTTCTAATGCCGGATCTTAAACCAATACCATTTAACAGATACCCCATTTTTCAAAATCGTTCCAGGTGTTTAAGTAGTAACATCCAACATATAGTTTAAGTAAGTAGTAATATAGAACATTGAGCTTGTAATCGGGCATATACTAGTTCAGTTTAATCAATCTAATATGATTTAGAGCACAGAATCTGGTTGAAACTAACATGATTAAATATAATGCACAAAGCTCAGGAAGGTATTTGTAAAAAATATTGTGTTTATGCGTCCGTATCATTTTGGTTTAACCAATCAGGCTTCAAACAGGATTATATTTTCTATATTCGTTGATATATTAGAAGAATAATATTCATATATTTTCTTTGATGTAACGACTATTTGTATAGATATAATCATAATGATCATAAGTTCATAGTAAATGTTTTATATTCTATAATGGCAATCTAGCAATCCCAATTTTTTCGATTTTTGGTATATGAATGTTGATTTTAACTGAAGCTATTTTTCGGAAACCAAATGAATCAGGCACAGATCAATTATAAAATTTTGAAAAATCAGCCCTACTTTTGTGGCCATGCATACTTATAAGGAATTCAAAAGCATCTGTCAAAATTAAATTACAAAAGTATAATTCAAAATTAATAATGCGAAAAACACTGCCCATTTATTTTCCACGTATCTAAAATTTTTTTATGGTCGGGTTAATAGATAGACATTGTAACAGACAAAACAAGAAAACTGCTGCTTTTTGTCGTTAGTCCATATCTGAAAAATGTTAGTGTTTTATATTTTTATCCTGCTAGGTGCATAAAAATTCAAGAGACGCATTAAGCATAATCGAATTAGAGAATTTTTTTTGTTCACATTAGGGAAACAGTTATTTTAATAAGCTCTCCCCTTAGTTTAAATTATATAGATAATGATTCAGTAAAGTGAAATGAGCTGAAATTGTCCAGGAAGGTACAGCATTTTTATTTTCGTTATCATTGTTTTTTTTATTTTGAATGATAAAGATCATTACCTTTAGCCAAAAAATGATTAGCTTAACTTTTCATATTGATTTTTTTTATATGATTTTTATATAAATGGTTTGAGTATAAATCAAACAAAACTAATTTAACTTAAACTATAACGCGAAAAACACAATATTCAATTAAAAATATGTATATACCAAAAAAACCATAATTACAATAAAAGTGGTCGTTGAAATAAATAACAAAAAAAAGGATACAGTATTAATTATTTTTGTGAAGTAAATGTGTGCGGAATGTAAAACACCAGCACTATTGCATATAAAATAAACACATTAATGTAGACAGACCATCGTTAGTAAGAATCAAACGCGAGAAGTGAACAAACAAACTGTGATGTAAAGTAGTTTTAATAAATGAAATAAAAGTACACATTATTTTATGAATACAAAAACAACTTGGGGGTAATCATAATTTGACTTTATTCGTATACCCTGTGTAATTTGCATTCGCTTCAATGCGAAACAATCCCAATATGGAATTTTTTAACATAAATACACATAGTCTGATGCCAAAAAAATGCATGCTACTCACATCTAGGATGGGAACAAGATTAACTTAAGAAATCTCAAAATGCTATTAATATTGCTGTTTTAACCGATATTGGTAAAGTTAAATTTTTCCATATATGAAAGCGAATAGCTGTCAAGTTGGGGCCGATATTAGTAACAATCCCCAGATATAAGCAGTTACTAAAGTGAGTGATCGGTAAAAGTGAAAGAAAGAAAAAAATGAGCCAAGACTGTGATTGTCGTTAGAATTTGATAAAACTTTAATATTCAAGATCAATAGACACTTTGTCTATTGATCTCGACTTTATATCTATTTCTAATTGTCAAAGAGTAAAGTACGAATAGCTAATTTATACTGATGATGACTACATTGTAGTCGAAATACGTATTTATAATACAAAAAACAGATCTAGGTAAAGGGGGCGAATTTTAAATTTTATTTTGTAGAATTATATTTATGAATAAGAACATGATGTAAGTATGATGACTTTACATTAAAATTATTAATTAATGCAAATTTTTATAGGTTCTTACGAGTAAGCTGAAATTCGTCTGACAAAAAAAAGGTTTAACGTCAGCAATTAAAACGACGGAAACGACGGGATGATCATCGATTATAACGCTTTGAAGAAAGTAAAAAAATTTAAATTATTGTAAACTAAATTTTTATGTATAGAAAAACTCAATCAACAGAGCCAATGATAAAAATATTTTGTAATCATTTCGATTTGTTTTTAAATATTTTTTGTTAGTTAAAAAAACGAAAACGATAAAACTAGGCTGATTTATTTTGGCGTAAGATATACGCATTCAATGCATAGATTTTAGCAAAAACTTGTGTTCAACAAAATCAAACATTTGTTTACTACAATTGTGAAAAATTACACAATCAGTAAAATCGCAGTGCGCGAGCAACGCGTTGAAAAAGTCAGGACAGGATTTGCTTTTTATATTGGCTTGTGTATCTTAAATTGACTATAGATTGAAAACGTAATATTTAGTTCACGCCAGGCTTACCGGAGAGGTTTCAAGACAAGTTTGACTGATGGGGCTAACCTGCCACTGGGCATTCGTTTCATTTAAACATTCGTAATATATTTAGCACACTTGGCATTCCGCATTCGTCTAAAAGCAGGCATAGGGTGTACACTAGAAATTTTGACCTGACACTGATAAGGACCGGATCAGCTACATCTGATTCGTACCTGATCCGACATGTAACGCAGATGAGTAGTCCGGACCCTATCTGGCATGCCTGATCTGGATCCTATCAGGCATGCCAGATCCGTTTCGAGCCAGGAATGCCTGATATGTTCCAGATCAGGCATAGCAGATAAAGTCCGGATTACAATCTGCGTTACATGCTGGATCAGGTACAAATCAGGTGAACCTGATTCGGTCCTTGTCAGTGACAGGTCAAAATTTCTTGTCGGGTTTCAAATGAGCCTAATCATTTTTCGCTAATCCGGGTAAACTACGGAATAGAATACAATTATAAAAGAGCGAAAAATATGATCATGATAAATTACTTTGGTACCTTGATTTAAACGATTTAAACGACTTAATATATACTAAACGCTTTTCGATGAAGATTCGTTTAGTTGTCGTTTTAAATAAATGTCAGAACACTGCCTTTTCGCCCTTTCATTGTGAAAACAAACAAATGTATCATTCTCTGTATATGTTCAAGGAGATAAAAATGTAAAGAAAAATTCCTTGCATCAGGGCTTGCAGAAACGTTTTTATAAAACAGTAAGAAACTATTTGCCTGCAAAATAGATCGTGTTTAAATATCTCAAGCACCTCTAGTAAAACTAAAACTCCTAGTTCTGCCAGTTTTTGATAAACAATTCATAGTGATCGCGGAGGGAAGGTTAGTGTATTTTTAACCGTTATAAACTTGGATTTTTCTTTATTGCACAGTCTATTTCTAGAGCGATTTAAAGTTTAAAAAGGGTCAGAATAGGTTATATATTTTAATGTTTTTCTCAGCTTCTACTGATGCTAAACCGTTACGATAAAATGTCATGATCGACAAGATAGGTACACTAATGATCCCTGAGATTTTTAAAATTTTGACGCATTCACTCTATACACAGTGTAGATAATTGAATAACTAAACGAGTTTTATATTTGAACGGTTTTATAATAATATAGTCACTTTATTATCATTTTAAAAACATTAAACTCAAATTAATGAGGAGAAATGTTTGTTGTATGTTCTCGACATATATTATTATTGTATTCTCTGTTTTTTATTTATATTTAATTTAACGCATATTATACCATACTTACTATATAATATATAAACAACATATTATTGTATTATATATACCATTATTATGTATAATAATAATGCTATCATATATACACTTGAGTCTGTAAACAAATTATTGCACTTCACTAAATTTTTACATTAAATGTTAGAGTGTTATAATTGCATCATTTGATAGATGTACACAGCGGTTACAAAAAATAATATATTCTCAAATGCATTTTAACCAAAACACGAGAGTTCATAGAGTAGGTAACATATTATTTTCGATAAGATAGAATAACTTTTTACAAATCCTCGGCCACGATAAAAATTTTTTGATTGGCATTCCAATGTATTTTTGAACTTAACCGTCAACGTTATTGGAAGTCTAAGTTCAGAATTAGAAATTTAGACTCTTTTTAAACCTGAAAATGAAATGAGCATAATATTTTTATTCCGATGATGACTTTGACTTTAAAAACTTAGTCAATACTGCTTAACGTATGTGAAAAGTGTTATACTCAATACTGAAGTGTTATGCTCGATATGATAATGGTCAAACATGTAAAGTATCCGTATAAGTCCCATTCCATGAAGCAATCACCAATCTGTTATACGTACATATGGGACAAAGAAAAAGTAACTTAGGTCATGTATGGAGTATCGGTAATGGGCGAGCTTTCTGGTCTAAAAGGCAAATGCGTATGTTGGAATTACCCATTTTGAGTTGCATATCCGACTTTAAACACTAATAAATCGAATGTATCCAAGCAAGTGCTGATTACGATTCTTATATCAGATTTACGTAATTCAAAATGCCGGTCACAAAAACGAATAAGTATCAAGTATCGCATAAGTATGGAATGTGCGATCAATGACACCAACAACTTCTGAGTACATACATATTTTACCAATAGCATAGTGCTCTTTTGGTTTTTGGGTTTCAAACAAGAAACTTCAAGAAAATATTTTTTCTGGGCCGATATAGTGACTTCTCAGTACTCTAAGGGTTTAGAGTATGTGCTGTAGTTTAGTTTGAATATAATGCTCTTTTCATTCATAGTGCTCTATATTCCGTTGGTTGAAGTATTAATCACCTTTAAGTGTTCACCATCGTTCGCCAGTATTGATCCCTCATGTCCATCTTCCAAAGTCAAGGTCATCAGTGAACTTTGAATATTTCATTCATTCCATTTCCGCGACTAAAAGTTGTTTAATTTTCAAAGATCCGTTGAAATGCCTTTCACAGCTTTGTAACCTTGGTAGTGGCCATATATACGCGCATAAATAAGGGCAAAGTGGAATAAATACAGATTCACTAACTTACACAAACCCGATTTAAGCTTAAAACTATGCGATTTTATAAATCTGCTACTAAAAACTACCGGAATCCGCAATTTTAGAGAATTTAAAAAAGATCCATCTGTTACTAGGTTGGTGTAGAATTCTGCACTTTATTAACGTTCTTGTAGGAATTCTTCGGTTCGGAAAACAATTTTACATTGTTTTAACTTTCGATGTTGGCTTTTATTAATCAAATTGTAAAGTCATAAAAATTGATGAATATTATCAAAGCTTAATTAAACTTCTATAATAAAATCAAAATTATCATACAATATTGGAGAGTTGTGTATGTGTTTTGTAGTGATAAAAACCTACATAAAAAGAAGAAAATATTATGTACACAACATTTATTACTTCGAGCTTCATAATCAGTGGTCGTATGTACTCAATCGTTCACATAAAAAGTACAAATATATAGTTTCATTAATCAATTTTACAGTATACAACTATTTTATTCGAACTTGTTTCAACATCGTCTATTATTTCTCTAATGAATAATATATTTACTTTCCCAACCCTATACAAATAAATACAAAAAAGATTATTAGCTATAGTATGTATTGTATTATATTTATAAAATTTAAATTCATTGACTATGCGCTGCGCTCTCGTGGTTCATGTTTTTGGTTAGCACAGCTCAACACTCATACAAACAGTAATATATCTTTCTTGTTAACACTCGAATAATATATACCTACTTATTCAACCATTTTATATATCAGGCATGTAAATATATTATAATATATATAAAGCTTTTATACTATATACTGCATTTATACTGCAGTTTAATATATAAAAATAAATTACATTTAAATTATTATATATATATATATATATATATATATATATATATATATATATATATATATATATATATATATATATATATATAAATATATATATTTATGTATGTGCGTGTATGTATTTATTTTATATTATATTTAGTCTATTTTTAAGATTAACAAAGCATTTTGTCACGTTTAAAGCAATGGTTTAAGATTTACTTATAAGTATAAGTATGGGCCACAAACGTTGATATCAGTTTTCAAATATTTTTTAATTAATTTGTGCCTTATTGATTCGATTTTCGAAAAAATGCTTCGAATAAAAGTTGTTCATCTATACTAATATTATAAAGAGGAAAGATTTGATTGTTTGTTTGCATTGAATAGGCTCCGAAACAACTGGATCGATTAAAAAAATTCTTTCACCGTTGGGAAGCTATACTATCCCCGGGTCCCATACGCTATATTATATTTTCAAAAAAATTAGGGAATGTAACCCGAGGTGTAAAAACGTGGAGGTTCTGGGAAGCGAAATAACAATTTAATTCCGATAGCGGAAGTGCCGGTAAAAATTAATAAAGTTAAATAATTTAGTAGTACGCTATCGACACCAAAAGTGCCGGAGCAAATCTCTTGGAGTTCTACGGGCAACGCCGGGGAATTCAGCTAGTTAAAAATATAGTAACAAATTTTATACGAAATATTTTTTCGAAATCCGAGTGAATTAGACACAAATTAACTACAAAATTTAAAAAATGGCCATCAATTTTTATGGCCAAGAGTACCATACAAGTTAAGGTATAGTAATATCCTAAGTACATAATTTTTCAACATTGATTTGTAAATGTATGTAATTCTGATGATCATGGTGGAGTTCCGCATCTTGATATTAAATTAGGTGGAAGCGCAAAATACGTAATGCACTAAAAAGTTAAGTATAGTTTAATATTTAAATTTAAAACAGTGTGGAGGTATGTGTTGACAATTGTTTTGAGAAGATTACGATTTGGTTTAGTTTTAACCAAAAGCATCCCACGCTTTTACAATAAACCTGCTATTAAAAGCTTGTATTTTAGTTTTTTATAAACAAAAAAAATATACAACAAAAATAACACTCATAAACAAAAATTTTTTCTAAAACCCTTATTTTTCTTAAAAAATACAACCTCATCGTTGAAAATAAATTTTCTACGATAGTAATAAAATGGTTAAATATTAACCCAAATCGACTTTATTATTCAGGTTTTATGTACTTTTTTCCCCAGCTATCCGTGTCTGTTTTTTTTGGTAGATCGCCATCATGTGTTTTGGAAAAACAACCAAAACACAATAATCAATTAGTCCAGGGTCAAAATAAAAAGGTAACCAATAATCTTTTAGACCAGGATAAAAATCAAGATCACCATATGATAAATCAACCAAACAACTTATAGCGTTGATATTTTTTCCAAAAAACGGTTTATTTAAATTGAGGCTGTTACAAAAATGTGTGACTGGCTATAAAAGGAGCATGTTTTACACACCAAAATAAGCAATAAATCATCGTTTTTTTCGAATATGCGTGGTTTTTGTTTATTTTTACTTTCAAAAACCATTGATATTCTTTAATATACACCTCATGAATACCCAAAAATATTTATCAAACAAAAATTCTTAATTTAAAAATGGCGGTCACATAAAATGTTCTACATCAAATATCCAAGAAATCAGGAAGTTTAACAACACCGTAACGATACAATTTTTTTAGCATTTTGACTTACAAATCAAACGACACCTTATTCATAAAATCGGAAAACATAATGAAATAACAGTTATTAAATAATTTGACTTCTGCAATAATCGTTAAAAATTGTTTCAGGTTTCTATGGAAGCAACCAATTGCTTATATTAATCAGTTAAGATTGAAATTCATTAAAGCAATGTTTAAAGACGGCCATTGACCATAATAAACTGCTAAACCTGCCTCACATTCTCGAACACTCCAGACATAACTTTGATGCTGCGATATCTCTTCTACATCCGCTCTTTAAGCCGGACAATATTGTTTACAGGTGTGGAATACACAATAGATTCCACAAAAGAATATCTTCAATGGTTTTTGAAATATTAATAAAAGAAAAAAAAACACAAAAAATGGCGGATTGCGGTTAAAATGGAGCAAATTCGAAAAACAACTGAATGTTTTATGATTATTTTGGTGGCTAGAATATGCTCGTCTTAAGCCAGTCAAACATTTTTGTAACACCCTGTACATCCTAGAATGGGCTCACAGCGTAGAAGGTAATAGCATACCGTTATCGGTAATATCGGAAATGATTGATTATAAGTAGTAGGTATGTTATGAAGTCAAGATAGAAATTCGATTTTTTGTCAAATTTCTCTGTATATACGTATCTAGGGTAATACACATCGGCAATAAATTTTGAAAGTAATATTCTATAAGACGTATAATGGCAATTTAAAAATGTAGCAAAAGTGCGGGTATTATTTTGGAGAATTGATAATCACATTGACAAATATCCATCTAAATATTGTTCCCTATTTGAGTGATTCGATCACGAATGAAAGTAAGTGAAAATTCTTATAATTAACGTTACTTTTTTCGGTGTTTGCTCATCGTATCAAATTGAATAAACGTGTTTATCATTTTTACATATAATAAAGACGACATACTCTAATAAATCAATCAATGTATACAGTATAGTAATTTGTAAAATGTGATTACCTAGTTATGGAAAACAGCAAATAAATCAGACTAAACTATTGATCTCAAAAAGGTATAAAGTAAAAATATGTCTGTTAATAAAATATTTGTCGTATGATTTTTTTAAATAAATTAAACATTTAATAAAATACAAACTTATGCTTTTAGCAAGGAGACGCATTATTTTATAATATTTAAATAATAATATTTCGTAGAACAACGACATTATACACAGCATATAACAAAAGGATTTTAATAATACAAAATCTCTAATGTTGATGATAACAACTGTTTGTTGGTATCATCTACTTGAACATATACTTCCATTACTAACCTATTAGTATAAGCTTTTCCATTCAGGGTTGAGCTGTTCCATTCTTAGTTTGAATACACGACATCTCATTCATAGTTTCTAATAAATTGTTAATCTCATCACAGAAACATTTGGATCTAAGAACCAAGTTTTATTAGTTTATATGATATATATATTAATATATATATATATATATATATATATATATATATATATATATATATATATATATATATATGCCGATATTCATCTAGAGTTTGTGATAGGAAACTGCAAAAACCCCTCTAAATCGTTCATTCTTGTCCATACGCCGACAGTTTAGTCAATTAAACACCCCATTAATTTTTATTTTCTAAATTAATTTAATTGACAAACTGCCACCTTTGTGAATCGAACCAACAACCTTCCAGTTCCGAGTAAAATGCCTTAAAAGCTTGACCACTGATTTTCGTCAATTAACGACCTATTCAATAGAAAAAAAAGATATTAATTAAATTTATAGTCGTTTAGGTGATTTGTGGATATGGAAAACATATCCAATTTCGAACATTCAATCAATTAAGATTACTTGCGTCAATTAATAAGTATTTGAGGACTTGAATGATATTTAAATAAAGTAGGAAATAAATTATATATAGATAATATCAGAGCTCGAAGCTCAAATGCTAAACCCGCCAGTAAAGACAATAAAAGCATGTATGAAATCTTTATGGAAGTGAAAAGGGATGTACTACCAAAACTTATTCCAAATAATAAAACTTTAATTTCATTATACATACCGTACGTAATATAACCTCTTATAGTATAAATATATATATATATATATATATATATATATATATATATATATATATATATATATATATATATATTTATATATATATCAGTACAAACATTCACAATATTTTAATATATTCTTTAAAAAAATATAATATTTTGTACACTATACAGAACGTTTTTGAATAGGTGTTCTCAGCACGATAATCCAATAAAAAAAATTAGTTACGCAGGAGCTACGTCAACTTAGCGAATTTCCTTAATACATAAATCACTCTCTAGTCACAATTTAAGTCTGATCAAAATGAAATGTCGTATCTGATGTCATTTTCGTATCTTCAAGGCCAATTTTATTAATAAATGGCATACGTCAAGGGGAAAGGGGGGAGGGGCCATAAAGATACAAAACACAAAATATCTCTCTTAATATTGGAATAATCGAAAAATGTATAATGAGTAAAGTAGTAGAAAATTAAGTTACAATTCATTACCAGATCATTTTTCTCAAACTCTAATGTAAACAGAGATATTTAGAATTTTAACTTTCAATCTTTAATAGTAAATATTTCTGTAAATATTAGTCTTAAAAATGATAAACAAAATTACAGTAAAACTTAGTACCTACAACTTAACTCCTGATAAATTTTACGATTTTTCAAATAGAGATTTTGCCAAAGGAAGATATTAACCAAGTTTTGTGTTCCCCTCCCTCTAACGCCCCTTTACCCTTGTCCGATTTTACCCATTAACGAACTTGACCTTTAGAATACCAAACGCGCCTCAAATACCAAATTTCATTCCAATCGGAATAAAACTGTGACCGCTAGCGAGTCCACAGACACATAAAAGTGTATGTATATATATATATATATATATATATATATATATTTATATATAAACTTTAGCGATAGTGATTTTTAACATCTAATAGGTAGTATCGATATACATTTGAAGAAATTTTTACAAAATTCCAACATTGGTACAAAAACAATAGCTGATTTTTTCCTTTGGAGGAAATTAGCTTAAAAGTGATCAGAACATCAGTTCCAAGTTTTTAAGTCACTGATTTTACACATACTATAAAAACATGCTTTACAAATAAAAGTTTGAACCTTTTTTATCTAATCTAGAAATTTAAAATTATTAAATTGTTAGTATTTCTTTTTTCACTAGAATAGCTTCAATTAGCTCAACATCCATGTAACTATGTAACTACGTATGTGCAAAAATCTTGAAACGGAATTTTCACCCACTTGAACTGTGCAAATGATAAAACAATAACTTTGTACATTTGGCCACTAAAGTTGATGTCAATGAAGCACAAATTAATTGAAAAATGACATGAACTTGTATGGTCGATAGATCTTTATTTAAGATTAACATCCGCGGATACGGATTTAAATACCAAGCTTTTTAAAGTGAAACATAATTTAGGTACGTGAATAAATAAATAAATAACTTCACATTTAAAAAAACTATACATTTATATCCACATTCGTGGATGCGAATCTTACAATATCAGCAGCCACAACCGCAACATCCCTGATCCCTAGTTTCATTGAGATGATCTTGGAATGGAATTCAAAACTACACTACAAAACGAATTCGAGTTTGGTGGAAGCTCTGGTAAAAGTAATGAAAAATTAATTTCTTAATTCAATTTAAAAACAGAAAAACAGAAAAATCATTCTTTTATTACAAGCATTGACACTTAAACAGCAAAAATAATGAAATAGTAAATTGTAAAAGCATGGTATTCTTTGTGTTAAAATTAAAACATTATGCTCGTGTCAAGGAAACTCAACTCTAACCCATCCACGCTGTCTCAATTATTATTTTTCGAATGAAGCCATTATTATATTCACTTATGAATAAAAATTTAATTAATCTATATACAGGTTTGGCGTGTTCATTAAAAGATGTTTTTTCTATCGTCAACCGAGGTCGTTTAAGCAAGGCGTCGAATATTTTTAACGAACACCGGCTTCAAAAGTAATGTAATTAACGTCTCATGTACTCCTTTATCGAAGTCGTGTACAAGTGCAGCCTCCAAAGGGAAGTCAATTAAAGACTTATGCACTAATCGATCAAACTGGCGTACTGATCCAAATCGTAACTGTCGATTTGTTGACCATTCATTGAATATTCGGAAAAACGTTTGGAGCATAAGTTGTAAGTATTTTTTTAAATAGTTGAAACATTTTGGATATTTTCGAAAACATTCTAACTCTACACAAATCAGCAGTATAAATTCGATGTGAGCCATTTATATCGTAATGAAACCCCATTGTCTTACTGTTAGCTTAATTTACAGTTTTTGCCTGTTCTGTTATGTCAGAGCATAATAAAAGCTTGTATTGAATCTATTCTCAGCTCATACGACGATGAAGATGAAGATCGATGTTCATTGCATTCGAAATCTTCAAAAACATGCTGTATGTAATAGTAATACCTACCGAATATATTCACTTACGCTATGAAGAAAAATATATACTTTCATACTGAAATTAATATACACACAAGTATAAACAAAGCATAATTATAAATGACAGTATTGTATCATCGTCAATGTCATTCGTTTTTCTTTCTTATCTACTACAGCTGAGTTGGATGATAACAAAGTGCGGTATACATACGCTGTTGCTTTATTACATTCTTCTGTGTATATGACATAAGGAATAAACATTTAAATTATACAATTTAAACTCATTACAGTTAAATATCCTAACTAAATCATTTTTATAAATATATTGTTTTGAATCTTATTAGCTAATTTATTTATTTTTAACCCGACTTAACCCGAAGAAGGAGGATGGTTCTCAATTCGTCTGTATTTTTTTTTTTAATGTTTGTCACCTCAGAACTCCGTCATTTATGAACCGATTTTGAATTTTTTTTTAAAGGGTTTGATTTCAGATTGGTCCCATTGTCACCAAATCGCATTCTGGTGATGGGATCCCCTGGAAATCCAGGAAAATCCTCATTTTGTATGTGATAACCGATTTTTACTAATTTTTTTTTTTTTTGAAAGAGGATACTCATTCATAATGGGAAAATAAAAAATTTTTTTTTAAAAACCGACTTCAAAAAAATTTTTTACAAAAAAAACCATCCCCAAAAAAAAATTTTTACAAAAAAAAAAAAAACAAAATGCATATAAAAAAAACTGAAAATCTGTTATAAAAAAATGCACTAAAAATAAAAAATATTTTGACAAAACGGAAACCCGACTTCAAAAATCAAATATTCTAAAACAAAAAATGCACTAAAAAGTAAAAAATAATTGCATATTCTTGTATCAATTTTCACCTAAGCAAAAATTTTTAAATATATATGTCCAATTATTATTATTTTTGGAGGCGGTGGTAGCATAGAGAAATTCACATAAAATTTGGACACCGCCTCCAAAAATAACAAAAATTGTACATATATATTTAAAAATGTTTGCTTAGGTGAACTAAAATTGACAAAAGAATATGCAATTATTTTTTACTTTTTAGTGCATTTTTTGTTTTAGAATATTTGATTTTTGAAGTCGGGTATCTATTTTGACAAAATATTTTTTATAATTTTTATTTAATTACCTTTTGAACTTGTATTTTTTTAATTAAATATGTTATGTAGAGAACAGTAGAGAATGCTTATGATTTTGCGATATTATTTTTGGAAACTCCAGATCTTAAGAACATCCAAATTAAGAAATTTAGATTCTCTGGAACTGTACGGTTATGAATCATCGTGTCCATAAAATAACACAGATGCAATAATCGATTAACACAGGCAAATAGAAAATTTTTTGGAAAACATAAAATCCAATGAAATTTTAACATCAATTTAGGGCATCGTAAACATAGCCTCCATATCACAGACAAGATTATAGACATCTGGTTCCAGTGTAATTTAATGAACTCTCAACTTAATGAACGCAACCAGAATTCCAAGATTCGAGACAAAAGTTACAACTTTTAGTCTCGTTTATAATGAGTCGAGGTGAGACACACATTTAAGAGTTGAGTGGTAGTTCTCGAGCAGTAAAATGATTATGTTCTTTCTGAAGTCATAAAGCCAATAATCAGTTTTGATTATCGACTTTTCAATATTGTTTCACCATTTGACGCGCGAGTCAAAAAAGACGAGATTTATCTGTATCTGAATGAGAAAGACGATAATAATTTTCAAACGAATCCAAGATGAGACAAAAATGAATTCAAACAATTACGACGCGAAAAAATACAGAGGACATTCTTGCCTCGTCTCTCGGTAACAGTAATATAATAATTTTTAAATTTTCATATATAATTAAATTATAATTCTGAAGTCTGAACCATTGTGGTAATTGATGACATACCCTTCGCTACCCTTTAACTAACTGAATAAATTAAATAAAAATAACTAAAATTATATATCGTATTCGGGAGTATATTTTATTACGATATGATTTCATTTATTATAAATTAGTGACTATTTATTCGTGAAGGCTTCATGTATGCCAAAACCGCTGTTCAGCATAAAATAATAATTAATTTTAAATTCGATTGTTTTTCAGTCATCTTAAAATATCTGAACATCAGTTTGATGCAATATACATTCTCAAATATATCTCATAGTATATTTCCTTCAGTGTACTGATGGATCTAATAGTTTTGTTTCAACGATTTATTGTCAAGTTCAGATAGTAAATCACTTGAATCTGATACAGAGTACTATTTCGTGGTACTCTCCGCTAGAGAGTGATTTATGAATTCTAAGAAAATTTGCTAAGTTGACGCAGGTCCTGAAGTATAAATACACATTTTTTAATTATAAAAACACTATAAAGTTTTTTTCATGCGACGAGTAACATATCGTTTGGGATAATAATGACAATTAGCTAATTATGACCATGTACTTAACAATCCCTGCTCCTATTAAGAGTTTACTTATTAAATTCTTTTAAATATGCTTTTATCAAAATAAACGGTGGAAATTAATTAAATAGTTAATTCACTAATTTTAGTAGTACCTGGAGTGGGATGAATGGACGATTTACGTTATTATTTCTACATATTGCGAAATAAGCACATCAAATGAATCGTTGTTATTATTAAAAACATTATAAGCGGGTAATTTTGTTTCCGAAAAAACTACACCATTGGAAACATAATTTGTTGGCATCATGATTTTCCAATTCTCAGTGTCTTTTACTTATAATCGCATAAATATTTAAAAGCTTTAACCATATTTTTAATTTAAAGAAATATAAACTGCAATGCTCATCGAATAATTTCTGATTGATTTTAAAGGACTATTAATGGACAGTAATTTAATATGAATTCTTAATTATCATTATTATTAATATTATTATTTCTATCTCTAAGCATCAAATTTTGTTAATAAAAATAACACTTACTCGTATGGATAAAAGGGTAAAACTAGGTTAGGTGTCATTGATAAAAGTGATCGTTCTACGGACAATTTCTCGGATGATAAAATATAAATATTTTAAGTATTGCACATAAACATAAAGAAAACTCCGATATTCCATGCATATTACTTTCGATAAAAATATGCATCCGTTAATATAAACATAAAATTAAAAAGTATAAATAAAACTTGATTTGTATTGAGTAAATATGTACAACCATTTTCCACTCATTTTACCAATGGAGTGGAAAACTTTATCAAAGATAATTATTTTATAGGTACCCACTTTATTTATTGACACTTATTATTTGATTAGCACATTTTATTTAGGTTTTAATGACCTAGCTTAAGTGTTTTTAAATTAACCGGACCAATGGTACTTGTTTCTTTTGTTTGATATAATATTTGTTAAGTGTACCATATACCTTTTTTAACATTCTCTCGCTCCTAGTCATTTGACTGCGTCACGTACATATATATATGGAATTTTCGTTTTTGGGGATTTTCATGAAAGAGATTATACTTCACGTAATTTGCAAAAAATATGGCTTTATAAATCGATGGCCGGTAATTGTTCAACTAGCCGCGCTCTGGACAAATAATTTGTTTTTCTAACGGCTTATTCTGTGTGAGTTAGAAGAATTGTAGTCTACATTTTACAAATCTCAGAATATAAAACTCAAATAATGTAATCCGATTTTTGGGTTTCCACACGATTATACTACGCACAAAAACCCAGATCATCTACTTCGATTTTCTTTGTTTTAGTTCGATTGTCAAAATTCAAGACTAACATTTGGATGTTTTAAGCTGAGTTTTATGTATGGGAAACATTTATAGTGATTAGTAAATTATTAAGATTCGAAACATTAATGTCTATGACTAATATCCACAAATTCCTAATGAATAGATTCTATCAAACTACCGGCATCACAGCTTATCACGTTCTAACTTATATAAAATATGCCTCTATAAAAAACACCAAATATATTAGAAAACACAAAATCCTTACTAGGTAATGATCAATCCCCACTAGAGGTAGATTGTAAAGGCTGCCCTAGGCGGGCTACACTTCGATCATAAGGTCCATTGTGATGCCTTAGGATGTGAGGATGTGAGTGGAGTGGAAGGAATTTGTAAGTAGACTAGGAATTGGTAGGGTATGCGGGTGCAGCCGACTATGATAGGTCCTATGCCGATATTCATATGGAGTTCGTGAAGGAAACTGCAGAAAATCATCTCACAAATAGCCGGTTACTTCGTTCTTGTTCATACGCCGACAGTTTTGTCAATTAACCGCTTCTTTTTTTATATATAATTGACAAACTCCCGATGTCGGGATTCGAACCCATAACCTCCCAGTTTCCAAGTACTGCATACTGCACGGGCATAACGCCTGAGACCGCTCGGCTACTTGGACTGGTTACTTGGAATCCCCACTAGGCATTCAATTCAAAACTCTCCAACAAATCTAACGTTTTAACAAACTCTGACCAAATCATTTCGTAAATAATGCCATAGTTATATATGATAACAATTTAACTATGGTAATTTAATGTTAACAGAACTGGGCGTAGCCAAAATTATTCTGCTATTAAAAGAACAGTATAACCATGAAAATAATTTATTTAAGCTCCTAAGGAAAACTGCTCCCAATCTCCCCAGTAGTGTAATACCTACAAGAACTATGATTTTGTTCCTAACAGCGATAAAGAATTTCTTGACTAACTTGTTACCCTAAGGAGAGGCTACAAGCTCAAAACCTGTTAAACAAAACAGAGTGACACTAAATTAGCGACATTATGTCTTCAATATATTATTAACGCCTACTTTACACAATAACATTACTGCATAGAAAACTTTGTTAGTAAAACAAATATTTTTCTAGTATTGGTATTAATTCTTTACTCGCTACTATGTTTTATATGTTATTAATAGAAATTATAATATATATATTTAATAGATATATATATATATATAGAACATTAAATATATTTAATATATTAATTTCAATAATTGAAATATTTATTCACGCATAATAACTTAACTACCAAAATAGTATATAATATTGTATCTACTGTATTATGTCATGGATATATTATTAGACATTTTAATTGCTATATTATTAATAAATCATAATTACGGTAGTATATCATCTATGTATGTGATATAAGACATAAACATCTCGCAGGCATAAACAAATTTAGGTCAATAGTCATTAGCAAGGAAATGTGCAAGAAAATGTGTAGCAAGGATAAGAAAAATATTTCGATACATGATATATAGTAAAAGCCTATTTTGCATTATGCATGCCTTTAAATTAAGATTTTTTTGAATAATTCGCATCTTGACAACTGACTCTTTCAAGATACGGAATTATTCATAAAAATTAAATAAAATATTAAATAAAATTGTCAGTATTATCGTATTTGTATTTTTGTCTTCTCTTTTATTTTTGTATTGAATTTTGTAAACTAGCTGATACATGCGTGTCTCTAATGGTCATGGGCTTTATCCGAAATAATGACATTAATATATATATATATATATATATATATATATATATATATATATATATATATTATGAGACCGTTTTTTTGCTTTTAATAATCAATTAAAAGTTAATTATTTGGAAAATTTCACATTTTCATGCAAATAACTCACAACTCTTAAAAAATTAAAATAAATTCATAACATATCCTTATAAAAAATGAAATGATCTATAAAAAAAGTCTGATAACATTTTTGATAAAACTGATAGTTTCGTCGGAGAATTACAAAAATGTTAGAAATTATCATGAACTTTAACCCCTAATAACTTTTGAAGGCGTCGGTTTATCAAAAAATTATAATAGACCTTTTCAAAAAATTATAATAGATCCGTTGATGAATTATGAAATTCCAAAGTGTAACAGACTGGTTTCTCCATGTTAATCACATGGGAAATTGAAATTTGCGATGCGGCACCTCTAAATATTAATATTAAGAGCTGTAACTTTCACAGTATCTTTTTTTCGTTATTTCCAACAATATTTAAATATTGTTGGAAATAACAATATTTAATATTATAAAAAAGTCGATTTTTTTGAAACAGACTAAAATTGTCCTTTTAAAAACATGTCCTTTTAAAATTTAAACATGTTAAGAGCATATTTTTGAATTTTAGAAAGCATTTTTTAGTGCTATGGCTACTGATTTAAAAATGACAGGCCATAGAAATTACAGACAAGAAAGAAAAACGCAGTCAAACAGACAATACATTTCAAACCCTAACATTTCAAACGATACATTTCAAAACCTAATGATTAAAGCACAAAAAAAGTACATTTTGGCCAGCTACGCTAAAAACGAACCAACTAATGTATCCTTACATATTATAAAAGAAAGTCCTCACGCCACATCTGTTTGTCTGTATAGCCCTACTCCGATAGTCCTACATTTGTCCTGTAAATTAGAGTTTTCTCCGTTATTTATGACTCAATTATAAAAAACAAAGTACGTATTTAAATTTTTTTTTGTACAATTTACAGTTTTTTTAGATATTTAACAATGAGAACGGATTGAGTGGTAGCAAAACAGGTAAATTTATCCCACTTAGACCAAAATTCGTACCAAATTTCAAGGTTTGTTAGATATTGGGGTTTTTGTAAAAATCACATACAGAACGACAGACAGAAAACGGAGTAAGTTAGAACGATGTTGTTTGGTATTATTTGCTTGTTTTTACCTGACAAATGACCCTATAAAGTTTTGGGCATTCAAAGCTGGCCACCCTTTATATCTGCATATGACCATATTCTGAATCAGTGTAGCACCGTTTCAAGACAATCAGTCCTTGATGGGAGAAAAAATTATGTTATTTGGTTATAAGGGCTTTGCGGGGACAAAATTTTTGCGCGGAAGCCACGACGGGTAATGCTAATAATGTAATAAAATGTACACCCTTCATAATATCTTCGAATCCATTGGCTTGAACAAACATAAAAGGGTACTCAAAAGGTACTGATTACAATATTTGTATAATTTGTGAGATATTGGTATATAAATGTCATTCTTGCCATGTTTGGCAAGAGAGATGTCCATTGATGCCAATTTTTATAGGTCAACTTTTTAACATTTTATCTCAGAAATGCCATAAAAAGAGTCAACCAAATTCATTCAGTATAACTGGATTTGTAGATAAAATTCTAATCGTTCCGTCTAATTGACTACTAAAATCGAACTCGTCATCCCGTAAATCGGAAAGACCGATTTGAGCCTGAGGTAAATCTACGCATTGACTGTTTATCTTTAAAATTGTTCGTTAGAAAGCTTCCAATACATATACAAAATATAATGTTTGTTATACTAAATACGTAACTGTGTATTAATTAGTTAAAGCTGCGTCATGAATTCAAGACGACAAAAGTTGCGCTCAAAACATTTTTTAGTTTAAATTTAGATTTTAGATTTTTACCTAATTAATTCGATTTTTGGGAAGATGTTTCGAATAATTTTATCTGAAGCACTTTTTCGAAAACCTAATGAATAAGGTACAAAATAAATAATTATATTATAACATTAATAATAATATTTTGAAAAATGAGCTCTATTTTTGTAGCCCATGTATTATACATACCTATACAGTGACCTTTTCACAGGAACTCATAAAATGCAAAAAATATCAAATTCAGCAATTTGCCATAAGGTTTCTGCGCAATCTTCATCTTTTATTTTGTATTTTTTAAGACTTAATTTTTGGGTGCATTTACATATAAATGAAAGATTGTTTAAAATGATATAAATAAGTCTACAGAAATACTATTTTTTCTTGGTCGAAAGTGAAAATGCTCGTAAATAGAACTATAAGTTGCCCATACCTGAAACAAATGAAAAATACCACATGAAATTTTTGTTTGTGAAATAAGCTTTATATTTTGGCTACTAGCATAAAATATAATTTTGCAAACATGGTTTTGGTAACTTTACTTAAATAGTTGAATCTAAATTTTTCTCATTGTTTTGAAAATTTCAATCATTAAATCTCCAAACAAAAAAATGGGTGAGTATAAGTTCGTCGCACGTCAGATGTTATACCTCTGTGGTGCGATGAACTATTTTAAATATTATACTCAAATGATGTCTTTTAATTTAATTTAATATTAAATCAGGGACGTTGCTACCGGTATAGCAGCGGTAGAAATGATACATGAAACTAGAGGGGCCCCCACATGCATTAGCAAAAATTAGAAAAATATTATCCACATATTAGCAAAATCAAAGAAAAAATTCGTTACGCAAGAGCTGCGTCAACTTAGCTAATTTCGTTAGAATACATAAATCACTCTCTATCGATCACTATTTTAGTCTAATCAAAAATTAAATGTCGTATCTGATATGATTTTGGTATTTGCAAGGCCAATTTTAATAAATGACATTAAAGCCAAGGGAAGGGAGGGGCATAGAGGGAGAAGTAAACACAAAATATAAAATATCTCTCATAATATGAGAACAATCGAAAAATGTATAAGAAATAAAATTGTAGATAATCATGTTTACTAAAATTCATTACTAAATAATTGTTCTCAAACTCGAATGTGTACACAGATATTTCGAATTTAAACTTATGATGTTATTATTGTTTTGATTGAAAACACTTCGATTGAGATATCGAGGGGGAAGTTCAAAAATGATACCTAGAGAATTTTAGGTTTTAATCCCTTCGCTTCCAGCCACCCCCACTTTGAAATTTCAAATGGCACCCCCTACCTTGTGACACATCATTTGAAAGAGGACAAAATTATCTATTCAACCCTGATAAAAAAACATTAAATCGATCGATTGGTTCTTAAGATAGACTACACAGAAGATGGAAGGTATGAAATCATTTATTATTAGCAAAACATTGCTCTTCTGTGTAGTCTATATTAAGAACCAATCGATCGATTTAATTTTTTTTTTCATGGTTGAATAGAGAATTTTATCCTCTTTCAAATGATGTGTCACCAGGTAGGGAGTGTCTTTTGAAATTCAAAGTGGGAGTGGCTGGGTGCGAAGGGATGAAAGCTTTAATTCTCTAGGTACCATTTTTTAACTTCTCCCTCGACATCTAAAGCGACGTGTTTTCACTCAAAACAATAATCACATCAGGTCAAGAGTTATTAAGGGTAGACACTTTTGAAATGAACACACTGTATATATTATATATATATATATATATATATATATATATATATATATATATATATATATATATATATATATATATATATATACGAAATTAGAAAATATATATAGAAATTTTTACGAAATTCTCTTATCGGTTCAAAAACAATAGCAGAATTTTTTTTAAATTTGCTTGATTTAAAAATTTTTAGGTTTGTTTTATTCATACTGAAATAAATAACTAACTGTCCATGCTACTTTTAAGTCATATTGGTAAAAGAACAGGCTAAAAAATGAATAATAAAATACTCCGCGACAGTGTAGGCCAGCTAATATGCTTTTAAAAATTCCCGAAATCACGTTGTTGGAATCTGTTTATGAGAAAAACCGTCATACATAGCCCCATATTTTCTTATCGAAACCAATACAAAAAAATATTTGACTACTAACTTTTTCTGACTTTTTTGTAGTGTGTTAGAAAACTGTTTAAACTTTATAAAAATGATATCCAAATATCCAAACATAAAAATAAAATGAATTAATTGTATTTTTCGTTTTGATATATTGACATCATTTGTAACAAAGTATGAATGAGCGAGGGGAAATCCGTTCCGATTGTTTTTTATTCGTAGAACAATGGTTAGTTTACGCGGTTAGTGTGGCATACATTCTTTTTGGTGATTATGTTATGGTTATCAAGAACGTCTATAGAAAAAGAAGGCCTTTAGAAGCCAAAGTCATCTCCAACTATGGATGATTAAGTAAATACGTTCGCCGAAAATAGACAAGAAAAGTACCAATATAACCATTTCAATTAAATTTTAACACGTGTTGCTTTGGTTATTTTCAAATATATGTATTGTGTTTATAACAGTGTCTTGTTTATTTTCCAAAATGGATCCCTTAAAAATTTTGATGCAGGGCCCACTCAAGACTAGCTACCGCCACTGTAAAAAACCATTCATGTATACATAATTAGAATTAATAAATAACTAAAGAGGCATTCCATAGATCTCTTTGACATGCTAACTTTTATCGTAGACATTTGCTAATTCTAAAATTACACTCTAGAAAAGAGACAAAAACATAGTCAACAAATGATAACTTGAAAGTAATTTCCAAAGTGAATAGCAGCAAAATCGTGTTCATTATTATTCATTTTGAGTATTTTTATCCATAATAATGAGTCTAGTCAATTGTCAAGTTACCGAAATGTAATGTATATTGTATACGATATATAATATTGAATATTATCATAGAGAGGTGGGTCGCTGGGTATTTATCACTAAATGTCTTATTATTATTACAATAATTGTTTAATATTGGATTCGGAAACTATGACTTGGGTAGGCAATATTGTACAATATATAGAAGCAACACTTGTATATGTATGTATGGATTGTTGAATAGTAACATGAAAATCAATAACATTAACCAATAATACAAATTATTAATTTAATTCTCTATTATACTCCAAAACGTTTGATTATTATTGTTTTAAAGATAATTATCATAATTATTATGTATTAAATAGTTAGTTTATTATTTCGTCCCATCTCGTCAATTATTCTCTTTCAAAACAAATAAAAACAGTTTCTTTTATTATTACTTTAGAAATCGGCAAATAACACATTTCAACCAACTAGTACGATTAAAGGTTTGCAGCGGATATCATTTTTCGTTTCAGAAATACGCATGTGAGATATACTGTTTTAAATACTGATTTCACTAAAATATATTAGAATAAACATCCTGCATATGTACGCTATATTCCTTTAAAAATGTTGAAAGTATACTTGAAAAAAAAGCTCCTTTGGCATGGCCTGAGCCTGGTATGCTACCGTATTCCCAATTTTACCTAGAAAATATTTTAGTTTAGTGAACATATGAACAACTTGAGACTATACAAATTAAAATGCACCACAATCGTTAAAAAATACATATGGAGTACTAATTATGAAGTTTTAGCTATGTGTAAATAAGCTATCATTTCCTTCTCTACTATTATAAAATTGTAAAAGTTTGTTTATTTGCTTGTTTGGTCGAGCGTCACGCAAAAACTACTTGAACGAAACTTTATTTGTTTAAAAGCTTATGATTAGATTTAAAAACTGGTGTGTATTTCATCTCGCTACGGTGACGGGAACCGAAGATGTTATCAGGAACGTGAGCGAAGCCACGAATATCAACAAATTTTTTTACATGAAAATGTTTTGATGTATAAACACCAATGTCCAGAAAAAATAGTAATGTAAACATTTGCAAACCCTCTCTTAACACCCTTCATTAGAAAGGGATTTGCTGACGGTAACAAAAGCAAACAAAAAAATCTGCTGATATAAACTTTAAGGGTTATTGTAATAAATTCGCTCTCTTAAGGCCCCATATGGTGTATTGCATGTATTGAGTTGTTTCACAATAGTTTGTGACAAATCGGTTTGTGTACATATCCATAAACGATCAAGTAATTTTTGAAACAACGTGTTTGAGAAAACTATTTGATGGTGTATGTCGTAGATTGAGTTGTTGCACAACAGTTTGAAAGCAATCGGTAGGGATCAATTTTCATTACGAACATTACCGCGCTTGGTGAGAAATTTGAACAAGTATGGCAGTGTTTGTTCAAAAACAAGAAAATTAAATGAGTTATTGAGCAAATTGTTTTATCGTGTATGGATGCCTATTATTATTGCGTAACACGTTTGACAAGCTGTTAAAACGTGCATTTTGGACAGTTTTTGGCCGAGTGAGAAACTTGTCCAGTGTTCATTATTGTTACTTTATCATAGCTTGCGTCCGTGAGAACCTAGGTAGAGGCTACATAAACCAGAACGTATGAGTTCTCTCGTACATTCAAGCTAAAAGCCTTGTCTGCAACTGAAGTAACCTCAATTAGTCAAGGATTAGTCAAGGATTGTCTAGAGGAACTTCTGGAGCTGGCAAAACGGAATAATGTGGTTTGTCGGAGTACCCATCATAGGCCCAGAACCTATTTTAGGGATTCCAAAGACTGCATGTAAACAGGTGATCAACAAGTGGATGAATGATAAACACCGTGATCGCTGGGAAAATATACTGCAGCAAAAGTTGGGGAAAATACTACTTCAGAATGCTTCCAAGAGGCTATCCCTCTATTCACTTAAACTGAACAGGATACAACTACAGTATTCATTACCGAATCTCTCGGTTACAGCAGATACTAGATATGCATCTCACCCAGAATAAATGAACCTTCAGGAAGACCTGTTCAGCTAGGTCCTGGCTATTGCCAATATATAGTAGAAGCGAATCTCGTCAGACTGAAGTAGAAGGGAGAGAACAATGGGCAATAAGGTCCAAGTGCAGTACTTTTTATACTCCAAGATATATCTATCTAAACCTATCTACTTTATCATTATTGTTCATTATTGACTAAGTCATACATTCTGTCAATGTTGTTCATCCGTTTTTATTTTTAATATGGCGACTTTACGAGCAGTTCACTGAACATATCTGAGTCCTAATCTAAGCTCTGAAATCGAGAGATCATGACTTAATTCTTGACTAAGGCTCTTTGCTTCTTTTTTCGTTATAGAATCTTCTTCTCCGTCAAAAAAATAACAACAATGGCTGTACTGTAGTCAGATATTTTCTCCTGGGAATAATCACAAAATGAAATAATGTTTGCACAAATTGTTGAAAAGTGTATGGACCAATGTTTGAGCAAAATTTTTTATCGTGTATTGGAACTTGTACTACGCAAACATGGTGTTGCACCAATGTTTTGATCATCTATGGGGATCTTGATATTATGTTAGGTTTGCCAATTGCAAAAAGGCTTTAACCCGAAACAGAGTCCCGAAAGTAAAGTTCACATCCTATCGATTTTGTACTTGGAACGTTTTAATATTTTCTAATAACATATTTGTTTTCCATTCAAACGGTTATAAATAAAGCAACAACAAACACATTCAATAGCAAGTTTTTATAATAAATCAAATTATCAAGTAAAAAAGCATGATATTCAAAGAAAAATCATTAAAATAGCATCCGACAAACATTTAAAATCCATTTGATATAAAATCAAGTAATAAAATATTTATAATAAAAAAAATGAAAATAATAAATTTTATCTTATTTCTTATTCATGACAAAATGTCTCTGAAAATGTAATTCACTGTTATAGATTTCCCATAGTACTGAATGAATAAATACTGATAAAATTGATGGTATAGGAGTAAAGTGATGAACAGTCCTATCATCAAAAACATCATCATTGTCGTGATGATACTAACGAGAACTGTATAAGAGGTGGGATTTCTACATCGACTACAGGACGCTTCAAAAGCTGGATCACGAAATAATACAGCAGAGAGTAAGTGTACAGCGTACATATGGGTCGAACACTGCTTGATAAATGGATAAGTAAGGTAATAATTTAGAATTAGCTTTATTTTGAAAACAGTTTGCTAGACTGGGCCATATACAACACTTTTGTTTCATTTTACAAATATTTTCAAGCCAGCTGGTAACTAAACTACCGGAAAGCTTGGAAAATATTCAGATGGAGTGATTAGTCCAGACAATATTCATAGTTATGCATATCTAATAATGTCAAATCTACGCTAATTTCAGCGATTGAACAGTTTAAAGCGAAGGCTCGCAAAAGTAAAATGCCCGTTCACATTTTATCTAAAGCGTGCGACAGCGTGGATGTGTTTGTGAGCCTGTCTCTTTTTCCTAATATCAAAATTTCTATTACATTCACTCCCACGAAAACCTTACTTACCTTGATAATGAATATATTATATTAGGTTAGGTTGTAGTGGCTATCCGGGAGGGATACACTTAGACCATAAGGCCCACTGTGATACCCGAAAAGGAGAACGTCTCACAGGGAGTTACTATATCTTAAACCATTTGGAGCAGTTCACGAACAGCTAGACATATTTGACGTCGACCGATTTTAGTTCGGAGAGGTCGTCAAAGAATGACTGACCCATATGTGTCAGTCGTCTCCAGCAAGACCTGGACAGTGGTAGAGAAGGTGGGTCATAGTTTCCTCTTCCTCCTCATTGTGAGTACTCCTGCATCGTAGGCCCATGCGCGCAGCATGTTTGCCTCCCAGCCAATGTTCCGTAGTGGCTGCTACCGTACTGCATCATAATTAATAACTTCAAGATTAATGATCTATTATAAATTCTTAATGTACTGTCCACCTTAAAAGAGTAGTGATTTGTTTTCTGAAACACTCAGTATTTAAAGGTGAATATGTTGAGTATATCATAAGCTCTCTCACTCATCACCAGTCGATTACAGAGTAACGGACAGAATACGGGAGACCAATGGGACAACATTGGTGCTATTAGTTGACATTTGTTTTGCATCTCAGTAACAGCAGTGAATGTGCTTTAGATTACTACAGTCCACACGGGGATTTTCACTCAATGCCAATGATATAATGAACACTATTAAATATTTGATGGGATGAACACATACATGGAGTGTAGAATAAAATGACTATCATCAATATTTACCATTTGTGTATTATGCTGTGCCCATCTTTAATTCATTTATGTTCATGGTTGATGATAGTCAATTAACATTTAATAATATCAGGGGTTGGTTGGTTTGTTGTTATTATAATATTGTATGCACAAAGATGATACCAGGGAATAATTATTATTACCTGAATAATTTTACTAACGTTTAAATTTAATGAGTGTTAGGTTACACAAAATAATTCACTATTGTTTTTATAAATATTTGAAACAAAATTGTTTTTTGTGTTTTTACTTTAACTATTGGGTTCATCATTTTTGAAATATTTAGTGTTTCATTTGATTTTTTAAATTGAAATTTTCTTCAGTTCTCCAATATAATATTCAAATTAATTATATAATTTTAAAATTTCTTCGAACACACACTAAGGAGGCGTATTCTATTCTTTATAAATTACGTATGGAATTAACGTACGTGGAATATTAAGGTAGTTCCAGAATAAAACTACTTTTCGACAGATTTTGATCAATTTTGTTTTCACGGGCTAAAAATAACGTTTTCTAATAAATCCCGACAGATAATTAATAGCAAAGTAATCATTCTCTCCCACTATCTCTCTCATTAGAAGAATGTAAAACTGCAAGCCCGCCCAACTATCTGTTGTATTAAAAAAAATACTCGATAGAATTTAAAATAAAAACTAGCAGAGTAAAGATAAATGTATTAGTTAAATTTTTTTAAATCGCGTTTTACCGTTTTGTTTCCGGAATATAAAAGTTTACAATTGTTTAATTACATTAATTTGTATATAAGAATAGTGAATATATCTATGTGTTGTGTATGTGTGTATTTGTATTTGTTCTATTATTCTACTCCAATTTAAAAAGTTTTCTTCTCTCTCTTTCTAAAATATCGCGTTCTCTCTCATTCCGATAGAAATTCCTTAACTGTGATCTTCCAAATAAAGGCTTAGGCCATTGGCGTAACTATATCTGAAGGCTGTGACATGTCCATCGGAAGGGGCCCTCTCTTAATGTAAAAAGCTTGACGATATAGTTTTATTTTTATAAATAACAACTAAGTGAAGTAGGTATGTATACAAGTAACAACACTATTATAATTATTATGTGCATTTTTGGTTATATATCTATCTTGTAAATATTAATTAATGAGCGTAGGTATTATAATGAAAGAAAAAAATATTTCTAGCCAAATATTTATTATTAAAATTCCTTTTTTCGGTCTTTCTGTTCAGCAAAAGTATGAATGAGAACATCAAAGTTCAAATTACAAACCAGAGAATTGTCGATGGATATAATAGCCAAGTTGCATAGCCTTTCTTGTCCCATAGAATTTCTTAAATAATTTTTTATTAATTTTGATTTTGAAAATGATCGTTCGGCACTAGCTATAGTCACATGAATTGTTAGAAATAACATAAACCCAGCACACAGGAAAGCTACAAGACATAAAATGATTCTTTATGATTAATAAATCGGTATGTTCTCTTGTGTTGACTTTTCTATTTCGTGTCTAAAAGGGGATCGAAAACTGAGACTTTCTTTGGCAAATATGTCTTTTTTATATCTATCAATAAATTCTAAAGCTTTCTCCAATAAATCGGTGTCACTTAAACTGTGCAATGTGGCAGGTTTCAAGACACTAAAATTGTTATCAATTTATTTCATTGCAAGGACCTTTTACTGCATCATTAACTACCAGATTTAAGTTATCAGCAGCACAATGGATATATACCGCATTTGTTTGAGCTCATTTTGGAAGTATTTTATCTGGCCCTTTGGTTTACTTAAAAAAGTCTTGTAAAACAGGATCATTTTTCGCTAGTATCTCAACAATGCTCAAAAAATTTCCTTTTTCATTGCTATCAGCGTTATTTCTATGGCCTCGAAAAGCTAAATTACAGGTTGAAAGTGTAAGAGTAACATCTAGGAGTCTAGTGAGTACTTGGCGCCAAAAAAATTTTTCTATTTTAATTACAGACTCTTGCTCTTCATCTAGTGTTCCATGAACCGCCAAGACAAGAATCCAAGTGAACTTTCGATGTCTCGTGTCTTTCTATCATTTCTACATTATGTTTCCAATCGTCATAGCCTTCTATGCAAACTTTTTGTATTTTTTAGATATCCTATTTGCGAAAACCAACATGGTTCATACAATGCCTTTTGAAGCAACAGCGAATATGACAGCCATGTACGATTTAGTATTACACCAGACTTCAAAAATCAATAGGGAATATGCTTTTACCATTTAAAGCATATGCTTTTACCACTCCGTTTTTAGTATTTTTGCATGAAAGAGACAGATAATAATCTTTAAAAGCTTATAGCTTCCTTGATATTTGTCGGATTTTAATTTCGTTTTTAAATATTATTACAGTAATAACAGTATTTTCATATTCTGAAAATAAATGTGAAAAAAAATTTTCATGCATATTCCCTATTGTCACTGTCTTTTAAGAAGGATCCTTTAGGTTTACAATGTCTGTTCTTGACCGTTTCACTTGATCATTTCGATCTTTGAAATTACCCTTATCAGTAATATATGGGAAAGGTTTCACACCAAAACATGATTCACTTTGAATTTTGCTAGTACCTGGTTGTGGTTGTTTTGGATCTGGATATTCAGTGTTGTCGGGCTCTGCTATTCTAGCACTTTTAGTTACGCCTATTTCTTCACTTCCGAAGCACTGTTCATTTCTTAAAATACTGATAATTTCCTAAAATAGGTAATTTTTATTTTTTTCAGGCTCCTTCTTTCTCTTTCACTCCCACTTAGATACTTTCTAGAACTAGACATATTTATACACAAATAACTTTGCCTCCAACTGTATTGCAGGTCCGATGAAAAGGTCCGAAAAACAATGTAACAAACAACCAATTCTCTTAACATTCAAATTGTCTGCGTAGTGGAGCCTGTGTTACTTAAAAAATAAAAAACCGGATTCTCCGAGCGCCACTAGCCCGCACCACCAAAAGAAGTGTCGCGGCAATAAAATGGACCTAGCGCAATGTGCGCATTCAGGATTTCTAACACTGAGCGATATATTTTTCTTACGAATGTGTTCAAGTCTTGATAATCTATTTGTATAGTTCGTGTATGTTCTGGAGTACCAAACATAAATTAATTAAATACAAAATTAATATTTTTAACTAAATTTTGTAATAAATGTTAGGTTCCTTCTGTGCTTACGGTCTCTCGGGTCAGGGGCCTGGTCGAGCCAGAGCCCGTGGCATTTTGCCATCTCTGCCACCCCATTGTTACGCCACTGTGCTTAGCCCAAATAAGTAGATGCAGAAATACATTTATTTTTTGTTATAAAATAGTTAACAGCATTTGACTGATTAAAAAGTGAAAATAATGTTTGATTTTTGAATACGTCCATGTGTCAAGAAAATCAACTTTCAACTAACTGAACAAAACCATGTTAGAGGGTTGACAACCAAATTGCTCGAACGCTGCTAAGAAATGGGCATCAACTAGAGCAACTGAATTGCCAAACAATATCGCCTAGTTAATGGGGCCCTTTCATGCTACATTTTTAAATTACAGAAAGCTTGTCAATGTTTAGATATTTTGTGTAGTGTAATAGTTACCAAACAATCCTACGTTCTTGGATATTCAAAAACTATTAAGGTTTAGATAACGTCATAACAAGTATTTAAAATCAGTAATCAAAGATCAATGAAACTATTTATTCCACGAATTGAATATAATTGAACATCAAAATTGAGTCTTTGTGCTTTGAAAAGTAATTGTATTCAAGACAGAACTTTTGATTACTATTTTGAGAATAATATATTAAGTAGTGTGCTATACCATTTTCTATATTTTGTAATAATCCTATCTCAATTTCATTTAGAGCAGTATTTCATTTAAATGCATAGTTTTATAGTAATAAATGTATATTGTAAATATGAAATAGTTTTGTTTAACTAGAAACTACATAGATTACTAATTATTATCAAATACACTACTGTGAACAATTCAGATATTTAGTGTCCAAGAAATAATGATCCATTTGAAATCTATGTTAAAAGATGAATGTCTAGTATTTCAAAATTATTAATGAAATGGAAAAATCTCATTCACTTTAACTTTAAAATTGTATATACTTCTTCTTTCTTTAGACCAAGTTGAATAGTTCAAGTGCTGCGGGGCTTACGGTCGTTTGTGTAATTATTTATCATATCCCCTGTTACAAAAGGGAATATTCATCAATTGTTTAATTCACTTTTTTCGTCGTTATAACATAGTAAAAAATATAAATACTGTTGAAAGTGTTTAAATTAATTTTTAAAATAATATATAAAATACCGATTAAATTTGACCTGTTTGAACGACCCCAATTTTCGCGCGCTTTAGATGACGTCACAGAACATATTCAGTGTTGTTTACTGTATGTAGTGGAAAAAGCTAAAAAAACACTTTATAGATATTGTCTAGTATCGGAATGCAAAAGCACTACTATAAGTACACCAGATACTGTTTTTTTCTGTTCCAAGATATGCGAAAATACGTAAACAGTGGTGTAAGGTTATAAGAAGAGATGAAGTATCTCCAATATCGCGTTTACATTTTTGTGATGATCACTTTAATGAAAGTATATTATATAAAATTATTTTATTATTAAATTATTAAATTATTGTATTATTATTATTATATTATTATTTTTATTATAACAACATTTGAGGTTATATTTAGGTAAATACTGCTGAGTACATGCATGCATGAAAACTATTTAGTAAATTAGAAAATATTATGTATAAAATATCGTATTACCATAATTATCTTGCAGCTTACACTCATTTGACCTCAGCGGACGTAAAATCTGGATTCGATACAAGATATGCTGTCATAATAAAAGCATCTATTTTTGGTAGATTGCACGATTGTGCTTTGACAAAACCACTTTCAGTCATTGTTCTTGATAATTTCTAATGTCACTGTATACCAAAATCGCACTAATGGACAACACTACAGAAATATAAATAAAAAAAAATTTTCTTTGAAACACGACAGCACGGTATGAATATCGACGCCGATAAATCTCATAATATGTTCTGTGACGTCGTGCTTCGCTTCAACCAATGATGAAGCGTTTCGCAAATTTGAATTACGCTCGCTTATTTTGCACTTTTAATTAAAATTTTATGGAATTAAATACAAACAAAATGAAAAAATAATGGTTTAGGATTAATGTCAAGACCATAAAGTATCGGGACTAAAAAAATCAAGTAAATTTCAATCACTTGCACATTCCCTATTGTTGTTAGAAATGCCACATCACTTCATAAAACATACGCTCGTCATGTCTTATGAACTTTGATCAATCTTACGGAACAACAATAATTACCTGCCTATTTCACATATTTGAACAAATAATACATGCTTATTTTTATCTACATGTTTTTTGTCTAATACCATAGACAGTAAACCTAGAACTTGCACTTTTAACTGATCGTTGAATTTATTTTAACTTAAAATCATTATTAATGCCCTTAAACGTTATAGGTGTTTTGCCAGCTTCGTTTCATAATTTTTCCGAGATAAATGCCAATGACTGTTTCTGTTCTTCTGTAGAAAGAGCGAATTTTATATCACTTTTATATCATGCGGCAAAAAAGCTCATGAAGAAGAACTGTTTCAGGGAAGAAATTGGGAAAAAAGCTTTCAAAAATTTTATAAAAACACAGCACAACTAGAACATTTAAAGACACAGTTGACATTAAAAATGATTTTTAAGTCAAAATAAATTTAGATATTAACTTCCTGTTTAAGTACTTTTTATTTCAAGCAGCAGCCAAATTGAAAAATGTTTTTGTTTTAAGGGGGACTCATCAATGTCATTTTAAAATTGTTAAATTGCCCATTTTTAAAAGTCATAAAATTAATCTAGTGGCCACATTAACAAGTTATGGCCACGCGATGAATTAATTTATTTTCTTTTTTTATATAGTTTCGTAAAAACCAACTCATTAGACATTCCACTCCTAGACGAAAAAAACGTCAAACCAAATTGAAATTTTACCGTCTTTTGAAGGACACCAACGGAAAGTTATTATCACTTTTGATTCAACGCTGATAACCATTTTGTAGTAAACAACTATTTCGGAAACAAACGTACATAGACTTTTCGGTGTGAAAAATTTGATGTAACAACACTGATATTTTTTTATTGGAACTTCTGTTGAATATGTATACATGTGTTGTAGAATATGTTATTTGTTTTGATCACTCTATATAAATAATACTAATACATGCCTATTCATAATAATTTCCACATATTATTATGTTAAATAATTGCGGTTCGTCTGTAATGAATAAATAAATATATGAACAAATTAATACTAAATAAATGAACAATAAACACAATTTGTAATTACAAATGTAAAATATGTACTAAATACAGACAAACGTATACAGTACATACGTGTGCGTACATAATATTTGGAAAGTTGAAGCTTCAGTGTTTGAAAGTAATATATTTATTATGGCTGTATTTAGTCGAATTCATTTTTGACAAAGAGTCACTAATAAATAACATCAGTAAATAATAATCGCGTTAACTTATATGTATTAGAAAATTTAACGATAGTAAATTTTAAAGTAATTTTAGTAGTCAATAATTATTTTCCTGGCCAAAGAAAGCAATGCGATGGACGTAACCAATACAAACCAAAGTGTTACCGTTAATTGATGTTAGTATTTTTTTTAAAATTTGCTATTCAAACGGAAATAGATATTATACTGCAGTATCTTAGCTAATTATAGGTAAACAAATTTGGTATTTAAATATAGTTAGAAGTAGTAGAAGCGAGGGGAGGTCGAAGACTGGCAGGTACGCCTTTCTAGGTTTTTTTTACCGACTCCTAAAAGACTAGGAATTTGTATGTAGGTTGAATTGGTAAGTTATGCAACTGCAGCCAACTTTGATAGGAACTATGCCGATATTTATCTGGAGTTTGTGGAAGGAATCTGCTTCAACTTTGAACAAAATCGGGTTTTGTTTAGTAAATATTATCACGAATATTAGTTTATCAGTTTAAGCAGATAAGTATTTATTAAGATTATATGAAAAACATGCATTCTTCCAATTGAAAAGATACAATAATTTTCTTTTTTTAATTTTAATTTTAATATATCTTTCATATTTCCTGATTTTATTTCTAAATAAAATGTAACCCATTGCTTTTCCTTGCAAAATGTAACTCCCTTAGCGGTAAAGCATATACCTTAATATATTTGTTGAATGACACATTGCTTTCTGTTTTCTGTTTTCAATTTGAATATTTGTGTGTATCTCTTTCTCTATTTTTAAACATTCGTAGCCGGACATTTTAACAATAAGCAACAAACCGCTTTATGTATTAATCTGAAACTTGACAGAAAACTTTTTCAGGTATTCAACTACAATGTCGAATAGAGGAAAAATTAGAAAAATAGCGAATTTCAAAAATTTATAACACGACTTTTCAATCCAAACCAAAAATCACGAATTCGTTCATAAATTTTGTAAATTCACCGTTTTGTTTCTAATTGATATTATTCAGATCTCAAATCAAACTTAATATTTTGAGAATAACTTAAACTTAAATAGGTTAAATTTCGTATCCATATCTACAAAATTAACTATGACATGGCTAGACCAATTATACAATTCCTTTTCACTGAAAAAAAACCATTTTGATGGTTTTATATGGAATTGTCGAAATTTTGCGCAAAACTATCTATCGATGCATTTTATCATCTACTGTCGATTTCAATTAAATACCGATACCTAAATGTAGGCCTCATGTACATTTTTATATCAGGTATGTACGGTTTGAAATATTGACAGAAAAAAAAATGTTTGGTATAGGTATAGGTAAAATGTCCTAATTATCGTCCGTCAAAACTTGTAGGGCTCAAAAGTGAGGTCAAGTTCGTAAATGGGCAAAATCGGACCATGTTTGGGCAAATTGGTAAAACTATCTTTGAAACCGTAAGAGATAGAACAAAACTCTAAAGACAAAAAAATGTTCCTTCTTTAAAATAAACAACATTTGCTTAAAATTTTTTTATAAACTCATAATATACTGAGTGTTTAAGCAATTAACGCTGTTATATATACATATGGGCACATGAGTATTTATCACCAGATTGTCAACTTGTTTAGATTTTAGAATACAATAAAATATCAATCATTTGTTATAGATTTACTCGATAATAAAAACTTTCAATTATGATTTCATATGTAAACAATGGCAATAATAATAATCCAAAACTAACCATCTTATTTGAAACGAAAAGCATCTCATATTTAGAATAAAAATCACTTAACATTGTTGTCACTCATAATTCATAAATTTATGTATAAAAAATAAAAAAACATTCAAATGCAATACCAAATACTATATTATATTATCTATTGTCTAGACTAGATATTTCGAAGAATATCGCCACGTTATGCTATCTCTTAAATGTAGCTGTCATAATATGCACATCTTTTAAAGTACTTTAAATGTAAATATATTGCATATAATTTATAAACTTCGTTTTATATTCTATATTTCTTCGATATATAATAGAAAAAGAATCGGTTATATAAATTTTAGTAAAAAAAACAGTACCCACTACACAAAAACGTTTCAAACATATTTTATTGACATATATTTTTTATGGCAGAATTTATTTCAAATATATATATAAGAATTTATGTGAATTGTTTACTTTACACTTTTTATGAGAAAGTTTTTCTCAATATATTGAAAATAATATCACACAATAACAAAACGATTTGAGCGGTATGTATGTGAATATTATTGCTACACTCGTTGTTATTTTTTATCTTCTATCAGTCAGAGTACCCCACACAAAGGTATGTTTTTTATTATTATATGCTGGGTGTTCCAGAATTTTTTTTATTGCGAAAGGTGATATGGTGACTAATAATCATGGTAACTACCAAAATCTAGCTTTTTCGAAGAACAATTTATGTTTTACTAGTTTACTATCGGTGTTTTGAAAACTTAATTTGTATATGGACCCAAACAATAAAGCAAGTCCAACATGATTATAACGAATTATATTTGAAAAAAGAAATGTCGATTATTTATGTTAATCAATGTATACTATAAATTAAAAGTATGAATATTTATTAATCTAAATAGTGGACATTCAGTATTTCAACTGTAGGTCTGAATAGCTAATGGAAATTCCAGCTAAGAGAGACTGTATCTAGCGTTGAAAAAAAGAATCATTTGTGAATGTAAACAAACATATAAAACATATTTACTTGTATATTAATCGTTGTGTACCGATCTGTATCTCTACAAAAACAATAAATTATTAGTAATCATAAATTATCAAAATGTTCAGAGAAAGTAAAATTAAAAACAGATTTTACAGGGCATATATTATATATTTTAGTAAAATATTAACTAATAATAAATATTCCACCAAAAATATAAATATTAACGGAAAAAATTCGTTACACAGGAGCTGCGTCAACTTAACGAATTTCCTTAGATACATAAGTAACTCTCTATTGGTCAAAAATTAAAGGCTGGTGAAAATGAAATGTCGTATCTGATATGATTTTAGTATTTGCAAGGTATATATATATATATATATATGTATATATATATATGTATATATATATATGTATATATATATATGTATATATATATATAAATATATATATATATATATATATATATATATATATATATATACTACTGACATTTTAAAATATATAGCTCTCTGTCTCTTCGTTACTTTCTTCTCTCTCGGCATGATTTATCCGACTTTTTCAACTTTAATCGTCATATTTCAGCCAATTTACCCAAAATCGTAATGAATTATACACCTGAACATTCCTCATGAATCGTTTTTGAATCTGTAGTCTCTCTAAATATTTTTACCTTAAGTAGAAACTTAATACTCTTCATTGGTAAAATTAAATGTTTTTAAATGTACAGGATCCCATGTTACAAATATTATTGGTTTGCAATTCATGTATTCGTGTCCATGTGGTACAAACTAAAAGCAAACACAAAATATAAAATATTTCTCTAAATATTAGAACAATCAAAAAATGCATAGGGATTAAAATTGTAGAAAAATCATGTTAGCTCATGTAAACATTCACATCCCGATCATTTTTTTTCAAAATCTAATGTGAACAGAGAAATTTAAAATTTTAACTTTCTTCTCAAATTGTAAATGTCTGTAAATATTAGTGTAACAGAAAAAAATTATAAGACACAAACTTATAGTAAAAAAAATAATTTACTACAACTTTTCATCTTATAAATTTATAGATTTTTTGAATATTAAGGGAGGTATGCAAAATTTTGTGTTTTGCCTTTACTCGAAACCTAACTCTAATATATATATATATATATATATATATATATATATATATATATATATATATATATATATATATATATATATATATATATATATATATAAAGTTCTGCAAAATTTTGACCTACGAATCCAATAGCTCTATTTCCTTTCAGGAAATGCGTTAATAGATTAATAACTGCTTAAAATTAATTTGAACTGAAAAGTCTAAACATGTCTATAAACTCTATTACACAGCTCGTTAAAATAATCTTGTTTACAACTGTGATGAATTTCTAGTTTTGCCACCGTGGCACTGCGATCATAACATAAAAACCGAATATTATTGACTCATTATTCAAAACATATTAAGTTCACAAAAAACAATACTCAAATTATATAAAACCTATTTTGCCAAAATGGAAACCCGACTTCATTAACTTATGGGGTGGAGTAAATCAAATTACGTTAAAAAATTAAAAGTTACAAGCTGGTAGCAATAGCAAGGATATTAATGGAAATTTCTTTGTTTGTAAAAAGTTCTTTTCTCAAAAATTCTTCTATACCTACTCATACGAACGTGTAAGTGAAAATTCTAAAAAGGGAACTTAAAATAATAGGCCCACTTGTATTTTTAAATTGTCCATTACTTTTCAACAATGGCTTTGAATTAATTTTTAGGAGAGTTTTTAAAAACAGCCTTCAATCTCAGACAAGAGTTAAACGCTAAAAAGTCTATATTAACCTACCCAAAAACAACGTTTATGTCTACACAAGATTTTTCCAATGTCACTATAAGCAATAAGTATTTTGTACCTTATTCATTTGGTTTTTGGAAAATGTTTTGATAAAAGTGGTTAGTATAATTACAATGAACAACTTTAATCCGAAGCATTTTTTCGAAAATCGAACGGATAAGGCACACATCTATTATACAATTTTGACAAATGAGCGCTACTTTTGTGACCATATGTACTACGGGTTTTATAAGTTTTGAGATCTATGTACATTTTAAATATTTAACGATATTCCTCTTACACCTTGTATCTTCCAAATTATCTATAACCTAAAAAAAAATTATTTTAGTATTGTCGAACGATGTACTTAAATTTTGTAAATATAATACAAAAGTGTTTAGTGTTTTCAATATCTAATATCAAAAAAATTTGTTTCTAAGAATTGATTATAACAAAAAAATTCGGTCACCAACATTGTTCAAACATAAAGAGGATGGATGCGACTGGTCTACCCACACTGTCAATTTCCCATTTGGTGATCTTGGAAACCAGAGACCAGTTTATTTAAGATGCCTGGATAATTTCGATGCTTTTATTGATACATTCATTATTATCGAAATATCATATTATATACGACAACCATGTATAATGACCATGTATATAAATAAATAAATAAATATATATATGTATATATATATATATATATATATATATATATATTTCGACTACAAAGTAGTCATCATCAGTATGAATAGCTAATCGTAACTATCTCCGGGATATGGAGTCTAAAATATGTTACTAGCTGATAAATTGGTGCGTGTCTCACAATGATTTAAAAAAGTTGTTTTTTTTATGATCGGGCTGAGGTATTAACTAAGGGATTACTTGAGTTTACTGACCAATTAAAGGATTAAGTGTAGTCTTATCTAATCTATCTATGGTCAATAGCGATGTGGTGTTATTCGCAGCTAACCTTGACATTTAGGTATTAATATAAAGATTAGTAAAATAATCAAAGAGATTCAGGTATTAATTTGGAAATGGTTTAATTTTATTAAATCAGAATTTGGAATTGGCGCATTATCTAAATAATTTGGTCCGCAGAATTAAGTTTAAAATTTTATGAAATAAATTTTGTGTAACAAAAGAAATAGTGCAAGTTAACATATTTCCGCCCAAATAAAATTGATAACTTTGTTGTTCCGATAGTGTCCATGCATTGTGACAGAACAACAAAATTACAAGGTTCAGTTATTTAATGATGCTATAACTTGAAAACAAATGAAAATGGGATTAGAGATAGACATGAGTTTTTTTAAATTAATTTTACGTGTAGAATACACTCCTGGAGTTGGGTCCATTCCTTCCGACTCGTCCTGTATATATATATATATATATATATATATATATATATATATATATATATATATATATATATATATATATATATATATCATGTCTCACGTGTTGAGCTGGAATGAACGTATTCCTACACTCATTAGCGTAAGTAGGTCAACGGGGAAAAAAATATAAATTTTTTTTCGACCTACCATCTCACTTGACGAGAGTAAGGAGTGCGAGATATATAATCTTTAGTAATAGTGACGGTGTGCCTTCGTTTAATAGAACTGTTGATAAGAATTAATATTTTCAAGCTGAGACCCACGGATTGTATCTTGGTTTTATTTAAGAAATGAACCATATTGCTCGGTAAATTTTTTTGAGTTTGGAGTTAGATAGGTAAGTGTTTAAGCTTTCGATTAATCCTTAGAAAACCTAAAAAATATTAATTTGTTTAAAAGTTAATTAGCAAAAGTTAAACATTTGATAACTCTCTAAAAGTTAACGTATCGGGATAATTTTTTTTAAATTCAAGATCTGTAAAAAATCTATAAGTTAACAGAAAACAAAGTTTATTTAAATAAATTCTTAACTGTTTTTTCTTTTTTTTGTAATTTGTTCATAGCGCGTTATAAACAAATTGAAATATAATGGGTAAAAATACAGTTAAAAAAATGATTTTTATACATTTTTTTAAGACTTTCCATTTAAAAAAAGATTTATTCATGTAGAATCAATTGCACCCTTTTTATTCATAAAAATAGGAGGTACTCTATTAATTGCCGGGGACCTAATTTTTTTTAAGGGCTGAAATTCGGCACATTGTTTTAACATATGAAAGACATACTTTATTTACCATAGTTTTAAAAAAAGTAAGTAAAGTTTTAGTAATTTTTAAATTTTTATTTTTATTTAATTTTTTGCATTTTTAACCTTTGGGAATTTTTTTCTCCAAGTATAATAAACCGGTGTTAGGGTTCATGGGGTCACTTCTTTTCTTTTTTTTATATAGAGTTTAATAATATTCTTTGTCATTTTTAAAATTTTTAGTTTTAAAAAACATATTAACAAAAATCGCTTTTTTGTTATAAACAAATTCAATTTGGCTCTGTTCCGTTACGAATTGGAACGTCAAAACTTAGCGTCATATTCAGAACGACAAAATGAATCGAATAAAAAAAACTGCGGCTCCGAGCAACCTGCCTGAAAACCCGCTTTTATAATTTGACTCTATCATCAATGTATGTATCATTCTTATTAGTAAATTGTGCTACCATTATTGTGTAGACACAGTTTTTGACATGTAATAGTGCTAAAAATAAAATTGACCTTCGCTTATGCGGTTCGAATAAAACTGTGAATGGCTTGATGTAACGTATCTATTTAAATACGAGTAGTAGTTTAAAAATTAGAATCTTTAGTGGTCATAAACGCCATAATTCAATCCAAAAATGTATTCAAAATATAGATTGAACCATTCTTGGTATATCTTTATGATTTAAGTTTAGTGTATTACTTAAATAATATGAATGGAAAAAAAAACATACAAAATAACAACATTGATGTCGTGTTCTCTTTGAACCGTTTTAGTCAATTTTTACTATTAGGTTGTAAATAAACATAAAATTTACAATAATAAATACAAAAATTATATCTATCTAATAATGATAAAATTGATGTCAAAATATGTAATTAAACATGACTATTAATTTTAAAACACAATTAAAATATTTACACAATTATTATTATACGATACAAACTTATATGTAAATACCCACTAGTGTTGATATCACTAACTATGTAATATGTAATCCTATATGGTAGATTTACATGGATGCAATATTTCAGCAACTGACTTCTAAGTAGAAGCTATACTTAGTATTGCACCCTTTTTATTTATAAAAATAGGTGACATGGCATTTTATTAATTGTCGGGGACCTAATTTTTTAGAGGGCTAAAATTGGGCACATTATTTTTAAAATGGTATACTTTGCCATTGCTAAAAGAAAAATGAAATAATTTTTAGATTTTTTATTTTAATTTAAAATTTTTGCATCGAACTTTGGGAAATTTTTCCTCGAATTCCAATAAACCGATTTAAATGTTTATGGACTCATTTGTTTTATTTTTTGACATAGACTTAAATAATATTATGTCATTTTTTAAATTTTTTGTTTAAAAAAAAGATATTAAAAAAAACCCATTTTTGTTATAAACAAATTCAATTTTGACAAATTGACAATTTGACAAATTGACAATTTTGACAAATTCAATTTTCGTGTTCCGTCACGAGGCGACCCGTCAAAATTCAGGGTCATATTCTGGACGTCAAGATTAATCGATTTAAAAAAAATTGAGTCTACTATACTTTTGATTTTTATACTAACTTTTTATATTAATTAAATATTTTTCGACTTAAAAAATAAATGATAATTTTTTTAGTGAAAAATATGCTGCAATTGTGATTATACCGATGAAGTCATTTCGCAAAAATTTCGATGAAATTGAAAGTTCATTTCGCTTGAAAAAACGATCCAAACTCAAAAAAAATTCGTTACGCAGGAGCTGCTTCAACTTATCGAATTTCCTTTGAATACATAAATCACTTTCTAGCGGTCACAATTTTAGTCTGATCAAAATGAAATTTCGTATATTATTTTAGCATTTGCATGGCCAATTTTATTAATAAATGACATACGTCAAAGGAGAAAAGAAAGAGGGGCATAAAGAAAGAAGAAAATATCAAATATCTCTCTTAAAATTAGATCAATCGAAAAATACGTAAGGAGTAAAGTTGTAGAAAATCATGTTTGCAACAATTCATCGCCTTATCATTCTTGCTCAAACCCTAATGTGTACAGAGATATTAAGGAATTTAATTTTCAATCTTAAACCATGAATATTTCTGTAAATATTAGTGTAACCGAAAAAATGATAAGAAACAAAATTACAGTAAAACTTAATACCTACAACTTTACTTCTTATAAATTTTTCGATTTTTCAAATATTAACGAAGATGAGTCAAATTTTTTGTTTCCCCCTCCCTCTAATCCGCGGTTTCCCCTGGCCAATATTAAAAGCGCCTCAAATACCAAATTTCATTCCGATAAAACGAAAACTGTGACCGTTAGAGTGATTACAGACACACACACACATATATATAAATATATATATATATATATATATATATATATATATATATATATATATATATATATATATATATATATATATATATATATATATATATATACATACATATATATATATATATATGTGTCTGTAATCACTCTAGCGGTCACAGTTTTCAAAAATAACTATATGTCATTTATGGCTTAAAACCCCATTATTATTAAACGGACGATTGGGCAAGTTGAGAATTCCTTTGTTTGTTAACCGTGGACTCACCTAGTAGAATAATAATCCTTAATATAGATCCATTAATTGTGAGATACGAACTTTTAGGGCAAGTACAAAATATTTTGAAGCGTTCTGGACTATTGAATCTATTGATTCATTCTTAGCGTTATGTCAAAAAATCTATAGACCGTTTTGTTTGTTAGAATACATTATTTGGCACAAAGTTTTTTATATAATACAGCTTAGAAAATATCTTTTTCTTAATTTTTTTTCAAAACTAACTTTTTTATTCTTTGAAAAGAAGTTTTTAATAATCGATTTACAATTTTCTCAACACATGACGCTGTTAATGGAATAAGATATATTAATATTGCTGATTTATGCCCATGTTTTATTTAAGCGCGGATATTCGCAATTAAGTAATGTAAAATACAATTTTTTAAATTGTTCCATTTTTTTACCAATGATACAGTCTTTGACTTTTTGTGATCGATCTTTTCGTAAAAATTAGTTAACGTATTTTATACTGTCATATAATGTAACAAATTTTTGATTTCACTATTAATTTTTCTAAGCAACCTACCTACTTTCTGCATAATGTAAACAGACCTTTAACTACCAATATAATAATACTAGATATTATCCGCTGTATACTTACTAGTAAAATATATAGCAGTTGTGTATTGCAGTATAGTTCGCTAGGAAGTTATAATTTTAATAAAATTTATTATTTATGTTCATCTCAGTGCTTATATACATAAAGTCATATAATAAATATGACTCACAAGAGAGTTGTAATATTCTTCACATTGCAATGCAGTAATAAAATGTGCTCCTATGTAGATAGACGTATTATTATATATATGAATGAATTTGACTTGAATGAATGTATGTTTGATAGGTGGTGGTAGACAATAAGAGGGGGTATTAGTGGGAGATAAATGATATGAATGTTACCACTGTATAACACAATAATACATAAATGTTTGTTAGTTTTATTTTAGTCGTGTATACAATCGTAGACGGGCATTTATCTGTCGCAATTGTGTTGCAAACTCGGACAAATAATCATTTGCCTAGTTATAATGAGCATCAAAATATACCAGATTGAAATTTCTACTGTAATTCTTGAGGCCTCACCTTTGCTCCACGCAGATAGCAGAAATGTACTACGATAATATTTCCTATGAAGCATCACAGCGATTTTGATAATTTAGAATATTCTATACGGGAATCCATATTTTACTGTTGACAATGCACTCCCGTTTCTTTTGTTCTGTTGGTTCACTCATTGTTTTTAAGCCGATCAAGACATATCCCTCTCGCCGGAGTCAGATCAGTTACACTTAAGGAGGTTTAAATTAAACAAAGTCAAGTCAAGATGCTATGAATTAAATAAGATTAAGAGGCATAGTATTAAAACAGAGCTATACAATATGTATCATAAAATGAATACCAACTATTAATACATAAACATAAATTTATTTTACAATCATTGAATCAGATTAACAGCTGTGATGTAGGTAACATTAGATTTGAATTAAGAGTAAGTGTACGGAGAGTTTTGCACATTAATATGTTTGTTCTTTTGTATCTCCTTTCATTGAAAGTTGTTCCAAGACCTCAATAGTTTTAATGAAACAAATTTCCTTAGCAGATATTAACCAAATCACTTGTTACAAACTTTGAATAAAACATGTAAACAATCTTCTGAGTTATTTTACAATTTATGATTTCAGTCATCGTTTGTCTAGTCAAAGAACAACTGGCTTTAATTTGATCAATGGCTTCTACATATACAAATATATTATGGATAAGGTTGATAAGTACGTTATTTCTGAGTCATGAAATACAATATTATTGTTTGAACTATACAACTATTATTGTATTGTATTTTCAAATTCGTATTTCAATATAAAGGGAGTGCTAATGAATATATATTTCATTCAAAAAACATACTTTGTGGAACTATTTTTGCGATACATCTTTATCAAAATTTATCAAGAGTTAAAAAAAACTTTAAATTGATTAAAAGGAATGAAATACTGAAATAGTTATAAAGAACGATTACAATAACGGTTTGTTTGTAAATAAACTATTACATGAAAAATTTTACAAAATTAGTTTTACAAGTAAAAATTTCGATTTTTTAAATAAAATAAATCTTAGTAATAACTAATACTTCTATTAACTATAATAAACTAGGCTTGTCGCACTGTCGTGCTCTAGATGATATTTCATAGAGCAATGCTGTAAAAGTAGTGCTTCATACAACCAAAATATGTATTTCCTCAATAAGATCAAAGTATGTAATTCAAAAATTGTTGATCGATGTAAAAAATCGGTATTTGGTTTTACCCCCTGATCCCAAAAATAACAGTTTTGATCATTAATCAATATGTGTGGTTGCAATAAACTATGTGAAACAGTTCGTCGCATCCTAAAAGATGTACAACTTTACTATGGTAGTTTATCGGGCTTTTTTTTTTCTTGCCACTACTTTTGTCTTTTCTAGATTTTCATATACATAAACCGTAGAATTTTGAGTATCGAATGAAAATCCAAAAAATTGGAAAAGATTTCAGTTAGGTGTCTATTCTGATTTGACCATCTGATCTCATCAAAAAAATATTAGCCGATTTCTGCAATGATTCCGTTTGCAGGTCCGTCCATCCGTCTGTTTTCAGCTTGAAGGCACGTTTACTGAAAAACGGAAAAAGCTAGCGAACTGAAATTGTGTGCGTGTTCTAGAGCTAAAAAGTGACTTAAAGTTCGTGAATACGCAAAATCGATCCATACATCCCATAAGGTGGGAAATATATATCTTTAAAATCTAATATATATCATTAAGTGATACAAGAAAACAACAATAAATGTTTTATTAACCCGACTTCAAAAAGGAGGATGGTTCTCAATTCGTCTGTATTTTATATATTTATTTATTTTTTTTAATTAACAACTTCCATTTAAAACTATTTTTCATAAACTGTTACCATTTCAGCTCCAACATCTGTAAATATTCTTGATGACAAAAGTATATATAGCATCTTTTTACACTACTTTGTATTGATACACATTTGTACGTGAGTACTAAGTAAAATAAAGAATTCACGCATAATGAGCTCATATACAGGATATTTAAGCAACTAACTAGGTATTTTCACTTTTTTTTTGTAGATTTATCACGTAATTACCACGTAAATTAGAAACATGCGAATTTTGCACTCCGGATTTTTTTCTTTCGAATTTATTTTCAATTGTTTTATTATGGTTTTATGCGTATCATATTCCATTGAGCATCCTATACATCTTACATATAACAAATTCACCATTGTATGTCTGTGTGTGACTATTTTCTGAGATAGACGACTGGAGAATATGATCATGATCATTGTCGTACGTAATAATGTATGACTAGTATGCTCCTACTATTACAAGCAATTGTTATGTTGCACAATTGTAAATATAATAACACTTTCAGTAAACATTTTTGTACATATATCTATGCATAACAAGATGGAAGGAGGATGGATATATATATTTTAATAGAAAACGACCAGAATAAAAGTAAAACATGAAAATTTTCTGCAATGTAAAAACATTATATTTGAATTTAAATTTAAATTCGATACATGTGTAATAAAATGAATGGATATTATGCAATTTTTTTTGTAAAAAGTATACATACTATAATGAAATAAATTTTATTATTAGTTTTATTGTTGTTACAAATTTTATATACATTATAAATTCAGATAAGTGTAATTTAATTTGATGTTAAGGGTTCATCAAAGTTCGTGAAGATAAAATCAAGATTGGTATACCATGTATGTATTGATATAATACGGTTCAAAATGGAATCCGGATATGGCTTCTCTGATATCTCTTAGATGATAATTCTTTCCCTCCATATCGGCGAAGCTTTCGACTATCATTTTATTGAGAACTAACCGTGTGCCCAATGAGGTTCCCCATCGGCAACATCTCAGGAACCATCCTACTTTTCCCAAATGTAAAAAGCCTAAATACCAACTTCCACGTTTCTTACTTCGAAAATAACGCGCTTTCTGTACAAAATTTCGGCCCTTAGGGGATGAAGTTCTAAAAACGCTTCCATAAAAATTGTCATTCCCTATTTAACCTCATTAGAGGATTCTTATCACTTATCTTAACATTATATTATTTAAGAAAATCCTGTATAAAATTTCATGCGTCGGTAGACCGACCGGTTTAGGCTGTGCGTTGACTGTCAGTCAGTTATTAGATTTTTATTAAGTAAATGTAATTAATTTCATCCGCTCGCTAATCACGACTAGTATAAAGCAAATTTTTTTGTAATCAAAGCCATTTCGTAAAATTTTTTAAATTAATCTCTAGACTCTTAAAAAAATTCGTTACACAGGAGCTGAAATTGAAAAAATTAAAAATAATAAAAACTTAGTGAATTTCCTTAGAATACATAAGTCACTCTCTAGCGGTCATAATTTTAGTTTGATCAAAATGAAATATCATATCTGATATGATTTTTGTATTTTCAAGGCCAATTTTATTTCTAAATGGCATAGGTCAAGGGGGAAGGGATGCATGGAGAAAAAAGAACACACACAATATAATCGAAAATGTATAAAGAGTATTTTTGTAGAAAATGATGATTGCTACCGGTCACTTTTCGATCATTTTTTTTCTCAATCCCTAATGTGACCATAGATATTAGGAATTTTAACTTTCAATCTTATATTGTAAATATTTCTGTAAATATTAGTAGTAACAGATAAATGATAAGACACAAAATTATAGTAAAAATAACTACCTGCAATTTTACTTCTAATCAATTTTTCGATTTTTCGAATATTAAGGGAGATATGCCAAATATTGTGTTTGCCCCTCCCTTTAAACCTCCCTTTCCCGATTTTACCCATTTACGAACTTGACCTTTCAAATACCAAAAGCGCCTTGAATAGAAAATTTCATTTTAATCGGAATAAAACAGTGACCGCTAGAGACTCCACAGACACATAAACGTATATAAAGGTGTTTTGAAATTCATTCAAGAAAACTATACCACGGTGTAGAGCTGGGAAGTTTAATAAATTGTTTCGACTTGACGCTTGGTTTTGAGATATAATTAATTAAACATTAATAAATTGAACTATTTTGAAGGTGTCGTTACCATTATTGAGAACTCTGATTCATGTTCTACTGTGGCCACCCTACTCCACTACTGTGGCCCCACCTCCTTACACTATGCGCTCTGTGATTGATGGAGTAGTGTAGCGACACCCAAAAATGCAAATGTGATTAGTTGAATTTATTATGAATGTTTAAAGCGTCAAATCGAAAGACTTTATTCAACTTTTTTTGTTTGTTTTTTCCAGCTCTACACCATAGTATAGTTTTCTTGAAAGAATTTCAGGTTACCCTATTATATATATATATATATATATATATATATATATATATATATATATATATATATATATATATATATATATATATATATATATATTTAAATTTTAAAGATGATCATATTTAAGATCTAGTAAGTAGAATCGATGGACTTTTGAAGAAATTTTTACGAAATTCCATCATCGGTACAAACACAATAGGTGCTTTTTCTTTGGAGGAAATTCGCTCATAATGTTGTAAGAGTGAAATATGGTTAACTGAAAATTTGAACTCGTATCGTCGAATTTATACACATAGGAATCAGGAGTCACTTCTAAAGAGTGATATAGCCAATTTAAGTATGCATATGATCCTCCAAAACCGGCTTGTTATGTATTCAATTTGTTATTGGTTTTAGAGTTTTAAGGACCATTAATTTTGGTCTACAGTGAAAATATATATTGAAATCATGGTGTTCATATTTAAATGGTAAAGTTGTTTTTGATAAATAAACAAACAAATATGATTATTAAATAAAACAAATATTTGACATTTTCGTAAAATCACTTAATTTGACTAGTTTCGGAACATAGTTCCTTCTTCAAAAATAAAAATGAAATAAGGAAGAATCTTTAAAGAACGAACTGTGTTCCGAAACTAGCCAAATAAAGTGATTTGACGAAAATTTCAAATATTTGTTTTATTTTATAATTATAATGGATTTTAGTCAAGTAACGGCACATTCAATACACACACAAAAATGAGATGCAAATTGTTAAAATCCTTCATCTTGAAAGTTAAAATCCTCCATCATTAGAAATCGCATATTAAAGCTAACTTTTTCAGAATAATTCATAATTATAAATTGAAATTGAAAAATTATAAACATCGTGATCAAAAATTCAAGACTTTTACAATTTTACAACTTTATTGATGTAATAATACGTGAGAAAAAGATTGTTCATTTTTAAATGGATAGTAAAATCAACTTAAAATAAAGGGATAAATAGAACTGATAACACAAGTTAATGTTCTTCAGATTTTGTTATCTACAAAAGTACACACACTTTAAAATAAATCCTTAATATACATCATAATTTATCAAATCATTTTGAAGAATTGTAGACATCGGTTTTGTATTCGATTTATCAATCTAGAAATCTTAAACTCTAATTTTAATGTGGTGGATTATACACTTGGTAATTTGATCCCAATATCAAACATATTTTATAATAGATTTCATTATATTTTTATACCCGGTATACAGTATATATTAAGTTTAGTTCCGTTTTTTGTAACGATTAAAAATAGTGGTCGCAGAAAAAAAAAGTATAGATGTTCATAAAATGACCTAATTATTCCATTTCCGCAAATGTATCTGTCCGTCCGTAAACACGATAACTCAAAAACAAAGAAAGATAGCGAGCTGAAATTTTGTATGCGTGTTCTAGAGCTAAAAAGTAAGGTAAAGTTCGAGATTGGGCAATGGAAAATCGGACCATGTTTGTGCAAAATAGACAAAACTGCCTGTCATTGAAACCGTAAGAGATAGAACAAAAATTTAAAGACAAAAATGTCCCATTTTGAAAAACAAACAACTTTTGTAAGAAACTTTTTTTAAAACTAAGTATTTAAGCAATTAACTCAGTTAATTGTTATTTTTAAATAAAACTTTGTATATGATAGTCATTGGCAAAGAACTACATATTCCATCCCATTACACTACTTCAAAGTTTTTATCACAGTTTTAGATACAATTGCAAAGAAGTAAACAAGCGACCCAGCCAGCGAAAGCATGGGACACACACAGACACGCACACACTTCAAAACTTTTATAAAACATAATATCAGGCTAATAAATTTTATAAAAGTTGATTTACTAACACTATCAAAAATCTATGATAAAAGATATTTTATAGTGTAATACGGTCTGTAGAAAAGATTAATTGGACTCGGTCGATCTTCGGAAAAATTTCGGTTCTACGAAGAAAACAATGATATTATCGGCCGTAGACGTTCAGAGTTGTTTTCGTAATACCATCAACATTTCAATCTATTTTGGCTAAAATATGTCAACCTAAATTTTTCTATAATTGTATCACACACACGCTTTTCACATTTTTTTTTTTAAAGAAGTGAAGAAAAAAGATTAATGAACAAAAAGAAAACTGTCATTTTATCCATCAAAATAACGACATGAGCCCTACCTTATTTCAAAAACGAATAAGGAAAAATTACTTGTTAACATACTTTACAACAATCTATCAAATAACCAATAATGGGTAAAACATGATAAAGATGCATATTGTATATATATTTCCCTTAATTGTATATTTATTTATCAGCATCAGCATCATACTGATACTTTTGCCTGTTTTTTTTTTCGTATCGCTAGGTATATTCAAATTCGTAAATAAGTTATTTAACCCCACCCCCACCCCTACACTTAATGTAAATTTTATTTCGTAAACATTGATAAATAAATCCATAAGGAACCTACAGTCTAACTATAGGTAAATATGCTATCACACTTAATTTGACCGAAATCCATTTGGGTTTCGAAAACGCATTTCTTTAAAAACTGATGGTACGTTTTTAAAGAAAACATTTTAATTAAATTTCATAAAAAAATGCGTGTATCACCAAATTAGCAATGACAATACGTTCATAAATAAGTTTGCATCCGCATTTTGAAAATAACTGCGAACCATTGGTGTTTGTTCTTTAGGACAATGACATCTGATGGCAGTAATAAGAAACAGAGTAGTGAGGGTAGCGTTATGTTAATAACTTTAGCGTTGCGTTACTAAGGTTACGTTAACAACATAAACAAAAAATTATTCTTTTGTTGTTAACTGTTTAATGCAGCCTTACTAAAGCCGCCATTTTGGAATATTACGTCATTGATAACTAATACACCCATACAAAAATCAAAATATTTCTAACTCAATATCTCTAATTTTTCCGAAATTGCTAGCTTAATAGCGCTTCGAAACACTAGAATTATTTTACTGCCTGGACCCAGATTTATATCATATCAAAACTGTATATAATAGCGTATCCAAAACTTGTGCGAACAGTTTCACACTTTTATCAATGAGTGTAATATTTACCCGTGATATGTGTTTATAAAGACCAAACTGTAGTTTGTTGGAGGCATATTCTATAACACGACAAAATTATTACTAATCAAATATTAACATTAATTAATAATTTGTAACAGTTCATAATTTTATACCAACTATTTACTATACATTTGAAGCCATACCATATATTCTACTCTACATTAGATTAGTTATGTTAATTAACTAATTAATTAAATACTGAAAACACATACCCATCTAATATTAATTGTATGTGTATGGGTACTATGAAAATTCAATTAATAAACATGTATGTAAACTTAAATAAATAACATGTATGTTATTTATTTATGTCTTGTGATCAAATTTTGCTTGGGGTTTCGTATAGTTCTCGAAAAACATTGCTTAACATATCAAGTAGGGTTACAATTAAATAGTTTTAGGGTAGTAATTATTTATTGATATTCTTAATTCCGGTATATAAATATATATATATATATACATATATATATATATATATATATATATATATATATATATATATATATATATATACATATATATATATATATATATATATATATATATTGTATGTACATTTTGTCGATTTACGTTGAATAAATAAAAACGATTCGAGAATAATGCTATGTTAGATAAGAGATAAAAATAAATATTTAGAAGGTCAGTATTTTTTCAAATGATATATTTGAAACTGTATCATTTATTCAAATGGATTTAGTATTCGTCAAATAAGATTATATTTACTTCAAAAACTATAGTTAAAGCAATGGCACGTCAAATTTGGATCGTAGAGGCAACCGAATGGCGAGTGGTAATCTGGGTCTTGAAGTGATAATGAATGCCCCCGTACCTTTCGAATGGACCCCATATGGTCGTGGCCGGATATATCGGGGGGCGGGGGGTCGAAACTTTTTGGCGAGGCAACCGGATGAAAATGCGGTTGCTTTGAAGTTTATACCCTGTCTATTTATATTATAACATTTTTTGCCATCCGAAACACGCCAATTTCACCAATTTTGGAGCGGTTGTCTCAAAACTTTTCCAAATTTGCGAGTGCGAAAACAGCCCACGTGTTTTGTATGGCAAAAAATTTTATTTTATAAATAGGGTATAAACTTTAAAACAACATTTTCATCCGGTTGTGTTGTCAAAAGTTTACGTTTCGTCCCCTCCCCATACCTCCGCCTACGCCCATTTGGGATGCATTAGGACGGTACGGTGGGGGGGAGGGTTCAGTATTACTTGAACACCCAGATTTTGACGTGCCATTGCCTTGAATACTATATATCATTATTTCCCGTATATTAAGAAAAGTTGTATACCCTTGACGTTATGTCAATCAAATAAAATCAACAAAGTTATATTTGGTCATTATAATAAATTTTTATTTTGTTTTTAACCCTCTTCTGTTAACTGTATAAAATTGTCTTTTCCTGGCGCAAAAGGTATAAAAGGACATAAAATTAATACTTATTTAAACGTAGGTTTTATTCTTTGAACCGTTTGGACTAAGTAAAGGCAATTAAACGTTTTGATTAAGTAAACCTATTTGAAAAAATTAAATAAAAATAAATGTGTTCGTCAAAAAAAAAAAAAAAATACAAAATACTACGCACATTTTATACGTCAATGAAAGTAAATCAGAAGATTTTTTTCAGTACTTTACAGAAAAGTAATCTCTTACCAAAGGCATGGAATGATTTCATATGGTAAAATTTTTTTTAAAAACATTTTGGAATAAAAACTTTTGGAATAAGTCTGCAATAGTAAAATATCGTGACTGAACTGAAATCAAAGATCATAACATTCTCAATTATAGCAGAAAGTGGATGCGTGTACTCGTGTGTAAGAAGTTTTTTTGCGTGCTTTTGCGTGAAGGAATAATAAGCAGGCTATATGTCCATACGAATGATAAGAGTATTAAGGCGATATGTTTTAAAAATTGGCAAATTTACTTAAACAATATGTGTACCATAATTTCCCATTACTTCAAAATTGTGACATTTGAAACTAGTATACAATCAATACAGAAGCCCGTTACTCTTGTCCGCATTGCACTAAATTACAGGAGTAACTTTTTTTTAAAATTAGGTTCAGTATCACGTACTGAATGTAAATGAACAAAATGCTTAAAAATTTCGACCCCGGAAATGCCGCCATTTTGAAATAAAACTATATCAGCCTGTACCTCCATCCTTAAATTTTCGAGCCCGGAAATGCCGCCATTTTGAAATAAAACTATATCAGCCTGTACCTCCATTACCGTGCACTTTAGACCAAAAATGGTAATATCGATTCTTGTATATCTTGTATAATTGAATTTCCTATTTTTCTTGTTTATTTTTTTTGTATCACTTACCGTTTACGACTTATACGACTATCACTATTTATTTATTGACTTTTGTCAATAAATGTTGTCTTATTTATTGAATTGGTTAGAAAGAAAATTATTTCTTGCTAACTATGTCACTAACATTCATATTTCATAACATACTTACTGAATTTTCATCATTAGACTATGCATACTTTAAAAATATTAATTTTTGATAAAAAAGATGTAAATAAAAGTTGTAGGTAATTTGTCGATTTAGAAGTAAAGTTATTAGTTTTTTATTTTTAAACAATTATTAGAAGAGATATCGGTCAAAGTCAATTAATAAATAGTAATAGTTGTATAAGTCGTAAACGGTAAGTGATGCAAAAAAATTAATTAACAAAAAAAAACAAATCTAAATATGCACAAGAAAGGTTATTACCATTTTTGGTTTAAAGTGCGCGGTAATGGAGATATTGGCCTATATCTACAGTTTTATACAGTTTAAATTTTTATACAGTTTACAGTTGTATACATAATATATTAAAAATGTATATAATGGTTTAAATTAGAGATGCCTCGAATAGTGATTTGGCCGAATACCTAATATTCGGTGAAACAAAAGTTGTGTGCAGTGTGCACTGTGCATTACACCCGTAAATTGAAATACATGACAGTTTCTGGAACTGTTTTGAGAAAATCGATACAGACAATATGCCAAATGAGGTTCTGAAGAAAAATGCTGTTGCAAAAGAGATTGATTTTTATTTAAAAACTGATCGCTTAGATCGGGATGGCAGACCCTGACAAGTAGTTGTCAGACCTATGTGAAGTTGGCAACCCACTTAACGGTAGAAGATTATTTTTAAATTTATTCGATTGTACTCGGTTTGTACCGGATTGTACCACCTTGATTTTCGTTTGTACCCTAAAGGGGTGAAAAATATAGGGGTTGGTAAAATTGCTCCGCAACTCGTGTTGAGATAAATGATTTTCGTTGATGCCATTGTGAAGAGAATCGTTTGTACCTGTTTGTACCGATGTTAAAAAAAAATAAAAAAAATTTAAAATAAAAAAATTTTAATAAAAAAATTTTTTTTAAATATTAAAAAATTAAAAGAAATTTTTTTAATTTTTTTCTTTATTTTCGTATCTCATTTAGGAATAAATAATATGTGGTATCGTTTTGGTAGAGACAATAGTTTCTTCACGTTTGGTCGCAAGCAGAATTCATTTTTATTGCGTTTGAGTACTCGACGATTAAAAACTGGTACAAACGATATAAGTGTCGGCACGCATGGGTACAAACGATTATGAGTGGGTACAAATGATTTGTCGGTGGTACAAACGATAAAAGTGTCGGTACGCATGGGTACAAACGATTACGAGTGGGTATAAAGGATTTGTCGGTGAAACAAACCGGTACAAACGATAAAAGTGTCGGAACGCATGGGTACAAACGATAACGAATGGGTACAAACAATTTTTCGGTGTTACAAACAGGTATAAACAATATTATTGTCGGCAAGACTGGGTACAAATGATTTCGAGTGGGTACAAACGATTAGTCGGTGGTACAAACGATATTAGTGTCGGTACGCATGGGTACAAACGATTAAGAGTGGGTACAAACGATTTGTCGGTGAAACAAACCGGTACAAACGATAAAAGTGTCGGTACGCATGGGTACAAACGATTATGAGTGGATACAAACGATTTGTCGGTGGTACAAACGATAAAAGTGTCGGTACGCATGGGTACAAACGATTACGAGTGAGTACAAACGATTTGTCGGTGAAACAAACCGGTACAAACGATAAAAGTGTCGAAACGCATGTGTACAAACGATTATGAGTGGTACCCGACAAATCGTTTGTACCCACTCGTTATCGTTTGTACCCGTGCGTACCGACACTTTTATCGTTTGTACCACCGACAAATCGTTTGTACCCATACGTAATCGTTTGAACCCATGCGTACCGACACTAATATCGTTTGTAACACCGACAATTCGTTTGTACCCACTCATAATCGTTTGTACCCCTGCGTACCGACACTTTTATCGTTTGTACCACCGACAAATCGTTTGTACCCATTCATAATCGTTTGTACCCATGCGTACCGACACTAAAATCGTTTGTAACACCGACAAATCGATTTTACCCATTCGTAATCGTTTGTACCCATGCGTACCGACACTTTTATTGTTTGTACCGGTTTGTTTCACCGACAAATCGTTTGTACCCACTCGTAATCGTTTGTACCCATGCGTACCGACACTTTTATCGTTTGTACCACCGACAAATTGTTTGTACCCACTCATAATCGTTTGTACCCATGCGTACCGACACTAATATCGTTTGTAACACCGACATATCGTTTGTACCCACTCATAATCGTTTGTACCCATGCATACCGCCCCTTTTTCGTTTGTACCCATGCGTACCGACACTAATATCGTATGTACCACCGACAAATCGTTAGTACCCACTCGTAATCGTTTGTACCCATGCGTACCGACACTTCAATCGTTTGTACCACCGACAAATCGTTTGTACCCACTCATAATCGTTTGTACTCATGCGTACCGACACTTTTGTCGTTTGTACCACCGACAAATCGTTTGTACCCATGTGTACCGACACTTTTATCGTTTGTACCACCGACAAATCGTTTGTACCCACCCATAATCGTTTGTACCCACTCATAATCGTTTGTACCCATGCGTACCGACACTTTTATCGTTTGTACCACCGACAAATCGTTTGTACCCACTCTAATCGTTTGTACCCATGCGTACCGACACTAATATCGTTTGTCACACCGACAAATCGTTTGTACCCACTCATAATCGTTTGTACCCATGCGTACCGACATTTTTATCGTTTGTACCACCGACAAATCGTTTGTACCCACTCATAATCGTTTGTACCCATGCGTACCGGCACTTTTAGCGTTTGTACCACCGACAAATCGTTTGTACCCACTCATAATCGTTTGTACCCATGCGTATCAACACTTCAATCGTTTGTACCACCGACAAATCGTTTGTACCCACTCATAATCGTTTGTACCCATGCGTACCGACACTTTTATCGTTTGTACCACCGACAAATCGTTTGTACCCATTCATAATCGTTTGTACCCATGCGTACCGACACTTTTATCGTTTGTACCACCGACAAATCGTTTGTACCCACTCAAAATCGTTTGTACCCATGCATACCGACACTAATATCGTTTGTAACACCGACAAATCGTTTGCACCCACTCATAATCGTTTGTACGCATGCGTTCCGACACTTTTATCGTTTGTACCACCGACAAATCGTTTGTACCCAGTCATAATCGTTTGTACCCATGCGTACCGACACTTTTATCGTTTGTACCACCGACAAATTGTTTGTACCCACTCATAATCGTTTGTACCCAAGCGTACCGACACTTTTATCGTTTGTACCATCGACAAATCGTTTGTACCCACTCATAATCGTTTGTACCCGTGCGTACCGACACTTTTATCGTTTGTACCACCGACAAATCGTTTGTACCCACTCATAATCGTTTGTACGTACCGACACTTCTATCGTTTGTACCACCGACAAATCGTTTGTACCCACTCATAATCGTTTGTACCCATGCGTGCCGACACTTTTATCGTTTGTACCACCGACAAATCGTTTGTACCCACTCTAATCGTTTGTACCCATGTGTACCGACACTAATATCGTTTGTAACACCGACAAATCGTTTGTACCCACTCATAATCGTTTGTACCCATGCGTACCGACACTTTTATCGTTTGTACCACCGACAAATCGTTTGTACCCACTCATAATCGTTTGTACCCATGCCTACCGACACTTTTATCGTTTGTACCACCGACAAATCGTTTGTACCCACTCTAATCGTTTGTACCCATGCGTACCGACACTAATATCGTTTGTAACACCGACAAATCGTTTGTACCCACTCATAATCGTTTGTACCCATGCGTACCGACACTTTTATCGTTTGTACCACCGACAAATCGTTTGTACCCACTCATAATCGTTTGTACCCATGCGTACCGACACTTATATCGTTTGTACCACCGACAAATCGTTTGTACCCACTCTAATCGTTTGTACCCATGGGTACCGACACTAATATCGTTTGTCACACCGACAAATCGTTTGTACCCACTCATAATCGTTTGTACCCATGCGTACCGACACTTTTATCGTTTGTACCACCGACAAATCGTTTGTACCCACTCTAATCGTTTGTACCCATGCGTACCGACACTAATATCGTTTGTACCACCGACAAATCGTTTGTACCCACTCATAATCGTTTGTACCCATGCGTACCGACACTTTTATCGTTTGTACCACCGACAAATCGTTTGTACCCACTCATAATCGTTTGTACCCATGCGTACCGACACTTTTATCGTTTGTACCACCGACAAATCGTTTGTACCCACTCTAATCGTTTGTACCCATGCGTACCGACACTAATATCGTTTGTAACACCGACAAATCGTTTGTACCCACTCATAATCGTTTGTACCCATGCGTACCGACACTTTTATCGTTTGTACCACCGACAAATCGTTTGTACCCACTCATAATCGTTTGTACCCATGCGTACCGACACTTATATCGTTTGTACCCGTTTTTAATCGTCGAGTAATTAAACGCAATAAAAATGAATTCTGCTTGCGATCAAACGTGCAGAAACTATTGTCTCTACCAAAACGATACCACATATAATTTATTCCTAAATGAGATACAAAAATAAAGAAAAAAATTAAAAAAATGTTTTTTTAAATTTTTTTAAATTTAAAAAAAATTTTTTTATTAAAATTTTTTTATTTTAAATTTTTTTTATTTTTTTTTAACATCGGTACAAACAGGTACAAACGATTCTCTTCACAATGGCATCAACGAAAATCATTTATCTCAACACGAGTTGCGGAGCAATTTTACCCACCCCTATATTTTTCAACCCTTTAGGGTACAAACGAAAATCAAGGTGGTACAATCCGGTACAAACCGAGTACAATCGAATAAAATTTAAAAAAATCTTCTACCGTTAAGTGGGTTGCCAACTTCACATAGGTAGTTGTCAGCGCCAAGCAGTATCCGAGCCAGATAAAATTCGCGAAGATTTATCAATCGACTCCTGGCAGCACTGTATATAGTGAGAGGCTATTTCAGAATAAGATATTATCGCGGACGAAAAGCTCAATCGTTTTCTACAACAAATACTGAAAAAACATTTTTTATTCATCATAACTTACCATTGATAGATTTTAAGTATTAAAGTAACAGTAGTTAAAATAGATACATTTTTGATATGAACTCTTTTTTTTTTTTCATATATATATATACAAATTCAGTATTTGGCCGAATACCGAATATGATAAAAAGTCAAAGCGAAGCGTCAGTTAACCTCTTTTTGTTCTTGAGTTATCGTGTCCACAGACGGACAGGCGGAAATGGACTAATTAGATAATTTTCTGAACACCTATAACAAAATTGTTTTTCTGCGATCAATATTTTCTAGCGTTACAAAGTCGAAATTAAACTTAATATACCTTGTATATTTACATATATACTACTAGTATAAAAATTGGCGAACCCATAAATGTTAAATTCAAAACTCTATTATATTGTTTATGTATTTTGAATCCTATTACTGTAATTTAAAACTTATATACTATAATATGCCCGAATATGCCGAATACTAGCCAAATATTCGTGGTAACTCTAGCTTAATTCATAATACAACAGATGCGTGTTGTGAGATCACGTTCGTCTACTCTGCGAATTTTGTAATACTCGCACAAATTTCGAATACTTATTATCAACAAAATTTTATTGAACGAAACTATTTATTTTAACAAAAATGATTTATATATTTTTAATAAATATTATTTTAGACCGACCATCGTGCACTGTATAATAAATATTTAAAACACATATTCATAAATTATAATACCGTACTAAATTAAATTATATAACTCATTAAATTAATTAATTATTATATACTCTGTAATAAATGCACACAGTGTAGTTAATATACTCGTATTTATGCAACAACAAAAAAAGAATTGATTATGTTTCCCATTTAGGTCCATTTCCAAAGCACACCCACCATAAAATTTTGAGTGTAAACCGATATCAATCGTTTGTATCTCATTAGTACCTGATTGTACCTCAAGGCCCATCGTTTGTACCTCAACGGTTTTCGATTTATTGCTATTTACATTTGGGGGTGCTGTGGAAATGCCACAGCAATGCCTTCGAATTTCGAGTTGAAACTAATATAAAACGTTTGTGCCTCGTTACCAGATTGTACCTCAAGTCCCGTCGTTTGTACCTTACAATTTTCATATTATTCCTATTTTCATTTCCAGCCAACATTTCCACAGCACCCCCACCATCAAATTTTGAGTTGAAACCGATATCAATCCTTTGTTCCTCCTTTGTACCTCGTTGGCACCAGAATGTACCTCAAGTCCTGTCGATTGTATCTCAACGGTTTTCAAATTATCTCTATTTTCATTTCCAGCCAGCATTTCATCGGCACACCTAACATCAAATATCGAAAATATTTGTCCCCAAATTCTCTTCAAAAATCGTTCTATGTGAAATTTATTTAATAAATGTCTTCTACTGTTCTTTATAACGCTTTTATATAGGTATACGATTGTTAAATATTGTATTGAGCTCCCGGGCGTTTTTGATGAAATTTGGAAATTAGGGATTGAAATCTTTCTAAGTATTGGAAAAATCGATAAATATCTTAGAAGTAAAGTTATAGAAAATTAATTTTACAATTATATTGTTTCCTATGCATTTTTCTGTTAATCTAATTTATTCTATTTCCAAAAGAGGAGTGATGTATTTATTCTGAGAATATATGCTATTTGAGTTCCTTTTTCTTGTAAATAATATTACTTCGAAACTATGCTAATCATAATCAATAGAAAACAAGTAATGTAATAACTAACTGAGTAAATTGTTTTAATACCTAATATATACTGAGTTGTATATTAATGTTTGCATTGCAAACAATTCTGCCTATTCAATGTTTATAAAATTTGAATTATTTGTAAATATTTGTTTTGTGTTAATAATATTGAAGTAAATATGTTCTTGCGTTTCAAAAAATGTATAGTAACGTTCTTGCGATTTTTAATATTAATATTGATAATATTAAATATTGAGTATATAATTTAGTTAGTCAAGGCGTTATTTAGTCAACCCGAAGCCTTGGTTCGGAAGAGTTAGTTATTCAACGCGAGCGATTGTCGACACTAAGCATTAAAAAGTCAACGCGAAGCGTTAGTTAATCAACGCGAAGCATTAGTTTACGCGAAGCGTAGGTGAACTCGAAGTGTTGGATGACGCAAAGCATTAATAAACCCGAAGGGTAAGCCACACGAAGCGTTAGTCAGCGTGAAGTGTTTGTCAACGCATAGCGTTAGTCGACGCGAAGCATTAGTTGATATAATATTATGAACACCTATACCAAATTTATTTTTCTGCGATCAATTTCTTCAAGCGTTACAAAGTCGAAACTAAATTTAATATACCTTGCATATTTTCATATATACTGGGTATAAAATTTGCAAAACTAACAATTGTGCAATTCAAAACTCTATTATATTGATCATGTATATATATACTATAATTTTTTTATAAAATAATTCTAGAATCAGGCTATTCAAAAATTCAATATTATCACCAATGATTAAAATTATCCCGTTATAAGTGTAAGAAAGCGGCTATTTGTGATTCATAATTTATTGAGAAAATACAAAATTGATTGGTCGCGTATTTTTGTAAAAATGGGATTTATAAAAATGCGAATTTTTCCCCGAATCACTAATATGTGTCTATAATCCAAAGCTTGGGGTGCTCAGGTTTTAAATGTTTTAAATTTTTAGGAGCACCTCAAAGCTTTGTAATTTGTATGTATAATTATATTTTCGCCTTTTTAATCAATTTTATTTAAAAAAATTTAATTTATTTATTTGTTAACGCTAAAAGCCTCAATGTAATTTCCCACTGCTTCCACAACTTTAAATATTTATCGACACTTCCAACAAATATTAAAAGGCGAACGATAACTAACAACGATATTACTAGCCAAAATTTTGATTGCAGGATTTGACCCACACATACTAACTAAAAGGTGAAGGTAATTAAAAGCTTGTTAAAACTGATGATTATCATAAATGGAAAAGTATATATCCAGTTTGATTAAATTTGTATATCTCGTAGGAAAATATAATTATTAATAAGTTATTATTTATAATTATTCTAGATAAATTACTATCTATCTCACAACAACTAAGAATATAATATTAATCACATTCGAAAAACTTCTTTTTTTTGTAATCAAACAACATGTCTTTCAGAATTAATTGAAGGTCAACATTTGCAGTAATGATAAATAATACTTTGTTATAATATTATAATACACTAATATTAATTTAGTTTATACCATATACGAGATTATATGAATATATATAACTTTTTAACATGATTAGAGAAAATATGAAAATTAAATTTAAAAAAATAAAACGAAATCAACAAGCATGTTATAATATGTTTTTCCCATACCACAGCAAACATTCACAATGAGTTTTCATTTATAACATTTAATAAATACGATAAGTGTTAACATTTTTAAAAACACGCCTCTGAATTTTCTTTCAACATGAAATAAACTGAACATTGTATATAAATTTGTTATACTATGCATTGTATCTAAATCAATTTGAATTACAAAACGCAATTTTTGTTAAAATACATAAATTTCGTTTAATCAAACAATATTTGCAAGTTACTCCCATGTTTTTTAATAATGTTTTTCCTACTTAACCACTTTTAATTTTGATTGGAGTTGAGGATTGAGGACAGTATCATATGAAATTACTAAGTTTGGACGGAATAATTTGATTTTTCAGATTTGTTTTGTTCTAATTTTCTTCTCTCTTGGTTTAATCATATTATAAAAATTATATACTTATTTTTGTATTGAATGGGTCGTTACATAACGAAAATCGATTATAATTATTAAATAAAGCAAATATTATAAATTTTCGTAAAATCACTTAATTTGAATAGTTTCGGAACACAGTACCTTCTTCAGAATAAAAAATGAAAAGACCAATTTTTACATACTGCAGCATCAAGGTTAACATTTTCAGGTACTTAACATAAAATTTTGTGAATTATATGTGAATAATCCATCCACACAGTGGCGGATTATCCATAAGGAAAACTAGGCGCGCGACGTTACAAAAGAAAATAATACCTAAAGTCCGCCCAAACCATGACCGATAAAATATTAAATTCGCTAGCGATACTTAACATTGAATCAAACTTATAGCTATCTTTAAACTATGATAATGTTATTGACAATTTCGCAAGACAAAAATATAGACCAAGAAATTTTCAACATATGTGTTTAGATAAATAATTCTTTTGTAACGACCTAACAACTTTAAACAATAAACTATTTTATTCATAGTCTTTGACTTGTGTGACTTTCCCTGGATAAAAGTATCCTATGTGTTAATTCAGGGTATAAGCTACAAATTTCTTCAAAATCCAAAGTAGATTTTTTGTGAAAGAATAACAAACATTCATCCATTCATCCCCATAAACTCGCGTTTATAATATTAGTAAGAGGCGCTGATGAGGTGCTAACCTAAGGCGCTGTGCACATTTAATCCGCCTCTGCATCCACATGACATCACATTGGCTAATTAGCATGAATAATACCATTTTATTAAATTCAATTAACTTTTCATTGCTGTGCATTTTTGTATAATGTTTGTATGTGATGGATCTTAATTGACGTTAATTTAGTTCAGTAGTAACAATGTATTTTACACATTATTATGTAAACACAATTTACAACAATAAAAATATTCAGTGACCAATAAACTCATATATATATATATATATATATATATATATATATATATATATATATATATATATATATACATATATATATATATATATATATATATATATATATATATATATATATATATATATATATATATATATATGTTTTACTACACATTAATTAGGAGTAGTAATTTAATATATTCGTATGCATTATCACTTCCTTTATCTAATTTAATTTACTTTTCCGGTATGAGCTCAATGTGTACTTTAAAAAAGAGTGTTTTGTAAAACTCGTTTAAGGTCATTTCACAACGAATTTCATTCAAAATTGTCCTATGACAAAATAACTAACTGAAATCATAATTAGGTCTATGAAAGAAGAACTGAAATTTTATTGAAACATAAACATTTGTTCATAAACATCGTTTCGAGGGTTGTAATAAGAAGAATTTACAAATTTTAAAAGTAAATTGGTATTAAAAATAATTGGTTGTTGTAGAAGATTTCTGTCAGTGTCGCATTCGGTATATGGCTGTTATTCTGCTACAAATGCGGCAAACGGTATGAGGATTCCGTACCTCGTACGGTGGTTCATTAAGGTGCTTGGAACCTTAGAACTTTCTTATTGGTGTTAGAGTGGAAAGTTTAAATTCAGTAAATTTACAATGTCTAGTTTTTTCATCAAGCAAAACTCTATTTTGTCTTTTAGATAAAATATGAAACGGAAAATGTTTTATGCAAACTGAAATAAGTAAATAAATTAATAGATAATAAATCAATTTGGAGCTGCTTTAGTTTAAATTTGACCTAACTCCGATCCTAAAATAGTGACGATTGACCACAGCGTCACACTGTATACCTAATAAAACCTATTTTGACAAAAAGGAAACCCGACTTCAAAAATCAAATATTCTAAAACAAGAAATGCACTAAAAATGAAAAAAAAAAAAAAACGGATAAAAAAATGTGTTTTCAAAAATGCACTAAAAATTAGTTGGTTATAACAGATTTTCAATTTTTTTTACTTGCATTTTTTTTTGTCAAAATTTCTTTTTTTGGGGTCGGTTTTTTTTTGTAAAAAATTTTTTTGAAGTCGGTTTTTAAAAAAATTTTCTTATTTTTCCACTATGAATGAGTATATCCTTTCAAAAATAAAAATAAAAATTCGTAGAAATCGGTTATCACATATAAAATGAAGGTTTTTCTCGATTTCCAGGGGATCCCTTCATCAGAATGCGATTTGATGAAAATGGGACCAATCGGAAATTAAACTCTTTAAAACAAAAAATTTAAAATCGGTTAATAACTGACGGAGTTCTTAGGTAACAAACATTAAAAAAATAAATAAATACAGACGAATTGAGAACCATCCTCCTTTTTGAAGTCGGGTTAAAAAGTCAAAAGTAATGCTTAGCAGTAACTCTTTGGTATTACCAGTATTAAGACAATAACGGTTGAAAGTTTATTTTTATAATCTCACATGTTGTATTCAATTATCTTTAATATTCTACAGTACTTCTTGGCATCAAGGTGTCCCATTTTAATTTTTATAATCAGACAGGACCCTTTCAAATTTTCAACAACTATTATTTGAGAAATAAACCGAATGTGAAAGGAAAGCACACATTTTTTAAAAAATTTCCCAGTTAATATATACTTAGTAACGAAAAATATTTTACAAACAGAATGTGAAGGATAACATTTTTCAAATACGTGTTTTATTCAAGTGACACTTTTGAGTGGACCCTTATCACGTGGTTTTAACGTTACAACAATTATCACCAGTTTGTTCTTGTTTGTTATTTCGCAATAGTCCGATTCACTTTTATTATGTACGCATTTATACATACGAGTACACCTATTTCCATGAATTCACCAACTGATGATAAGCGTAGACACATCTCATTTCTATATGAACGAATACAGACCAGTTCATAATTTTATAAATATATAAAATTTTCGATCATTTTTAATTAGATTAATTATTAAAATTGTAAATTTGGTGTATTCATATTTAGCTTACAAAATTATTTGACTACATTAAATTTGTCATTCAACTAGACGTAATATGAGTACGGTATTTTCAAATGACGAATAATGACTATATTGGAGTAATACATTTAGTACTTTTTTCAAATAAAAGGTGTATGGATGTATTGAATAATATGTAAATTCGTCAATGAATACGTGTCCAATTTAAAAAATTTCTTCTTTCGAATTTGTTGGATCAACTCGAATTCAATCTTGTTAGTGAAAATAATTTGTTAAAAAATTGTATCAAATATTTTTAGGAAAAAACATTTTTTCTTAAGAGAACAATTTAGAATTTTTATATTTGGATTATTCCTTTTTATATAAAGTGAATAAATTAATATTCACTTAAAAGCGTTTTAAGGAAATCGAAAATTTTGTGCGGCAAAATATGCTAAATATTAAAGAAATGCAGTCTCCTATGGGGCATTGTGATCCCAATTTTTTTTCCTGCCAACCCGAATCACTGAATATTTTTATCCGAATAGTTTTTAGGTATTTTGCGGCATTTTAAACAAAAACGGTATGTTGTCGGTTTTTCGAATCCCGACATCGGCAGTTTGTCAATTATTAAGAAAAAAAAGGGACGGTTAATTGACTTAACTTTCGGGGTATGGATAAGAACGAAGTAACCAGCATGCTTGTGAAGTTTTTCTGCAGTTTCCTTCACGAACTGTATATAGTTTCTATCATAATCGGCTGCAGCCGCAGATCCTACCAATTCCTAGTCTACACATACATGCCTTTCACTCCACTCACATCCTTAGGCATCATAATGGACTTTATGGTCGAAGTGTAGTCCATACAGGGCAGCCTCTATAATCTATCTACCTACTAGATAGATATTTTGTACGTATTTTTCACTAAGCTTGAAATTTTCACCCAATTCCAGCAAAAAGGAGCGTTTATATTATTATAAAAACGCCTTAATATTATATAAATGTATACTGTGTTTTAGAGCTTTAAAACAGTGTTTTAAGCTCTAAAATATTTTAAAAAGACATTTTTCCCTCTTATTTAGAGAGAGTGAAAATCGTTTTGGAGAAAGTTTTAATTTAGATCGTCCTTAATGACAGTGGAAGGCGAAATACTAACTCTATGAAGGATGCTAAAATAACTGATGGTAAGAATATTAGATGCAAACACATATTTTACTCTATGAAACGAAAGTGTAATGAATTATGAATATATTTTAGGTAGGGAAATATTATTTTAACAGTTTAATAAGGCAATATATATAGAAGTAAAATTATAATATTTTCGCGAATTAGTTATCGCTTTTCAATTATTTTATACAGAAATCTCATAAAAACTAACAACTCTTATACATCCAACAATATTAGTCTTAATTCAAATGAAGACGCAATGGCTGCTAGTGAAACCTAATTTTATTTAATACTTAAAATTCACTGTTTTATCGTTTCTGTTTTGCTTTTAGACACATGGGTTTCACGTGGGTTTCAAATTTTTGTAACTTTATTATTTCCACTTCCATATTATTCCAAATTAATTAACTAACAATTAATAAGCGCATAGTTTGGGTAAATTTGATCACAAAATACATACTTGACATAAGATTCAATACAACACATACCCACACACCGTTACATGTATTCAAAAATTTTCTAAGAATTCAACATTTTTGGTATTCCACATATTATTATTTGTGTGTATTTGTGTTACAATACATTACTAATTTCAATTTCCATTAAGGTTACGAAGACATAGTATATAAGAACTAGCGTATACTATGTAGACAAACATGGTATTAAATTTTAAATTAAATATTTACTCTTCCACTAGATATCGAACCCTGGATCTCTGAATTTCTGGCCCAGTGTTACACCGTTGCACCACACATGACGAATGACCCAATATTTTCATATCATTGACATTATTACTTTGTAGTCAACATTAACTTATAATTCCACATATTATGATTTATGTGTACTTAGGCATTTGCAAATATCGACGATTTTAAGGGAGTTAACGTGGGAGGAAAAAATGATACTGTGTTGATAAGTGACAGTGAAGACAATTTACAAGGTTTAATCAACAACGTAATCAAAGCTTGTAAAAAATATGGTTTATCAATTAACGCAAAAAAGACTAAATGTATGATAATCTCCAAAAAAGTTAAACCAAAAGTGAATCTAAAGGCTGACTGTGCAAAGTTAGAACAAGTGAGTCAATACATATATCTCGGTGCGACCAATACATCAGACGGTAAATGCATAAGTGAAATAAAACGACGTAGAGCTCTATCGAAAGTAATATTTAATAAATATAAACAAATATTAACAAACAAGAACATAAGGAATAAAACTAAAATTCGTATTTTAAAATGCTACGTTGGGCCGGTTTTATTATAAGCATGCGAAACATGGACGGTGTCAACTGCTGCTGAAAAATTACTAGCCGCAACAGAAATGTGGTTCCTGCGTCGCTCCCAGCGGATATCATGGACCCAACGCATATCAAACGAACGTGTTCTACAAAAAGGTGGTGTAGGCCGTGAACTTATAAAGACTTTAAGATTTTGTCAGCTTTCTTTTTTGGGCCATATTATTAGAAAAAAGTGCCTAGAGTATGATATTCTTACAGGAAAAATTTTTGGATTTTTGGTGAAAGGAAGAAAACGTCATTGTTATCTTAAAAGTTTAAAATTAAATATGTCAAATATCGACATTCTTCATCTCGCCAACGACAGGGAGGGGTGGAATGCAGCCATGATCACCAACGTTTGTTAATCAAACATGGTACTAGATTGATTGATTGATTGTGTACTTAGGCGTTAGCACAATACTAAATTGCCAATTTCCATTAAGATTAGTATTGTATTGTAACGCCTCAGTATATACACAAATAATAATATGTGGAATAATAAGCCAACGTTGACTTCAAATAAATACTGTCAATGATATGAAAAAAGATTTATTCATTCATCAGAACCATCCTTGGTATAATGGTGGCACAATGGGCGAGAAATTCAGAGATCCAGGATTCGATACCTGCTGGATGAGTATATTTTCCATATAATCCAATTAATCTACAGAAGTCTAATGTTAAATTTGACATAATTGTTATTAGAAAACAAAAGATATGATGATGTAGAAAAACATAATACAAAAAAGATACTGTTTAATTTTTTCGGCTTGTCAAGTTTCCCTAAGCCTAAAAAATTTTCAAAAAACCATAAAACCGGTTTTTAAATTTAAAAAAAAAAGTTGGAGTCCAATCTAAAAAAGTTAAATTAGAAAGTTGTAGGTCTTAAAAAACCTATTGAATTGTGCCCGTTGCATTAAAATTGGATGCGTAGTTTCCGATAAAAACTGGAAAAACAGACAAAAATCGCGTATTCTTAGTAAAAATATTACTTAGTAAAAATATTGGTAATAACTCTATAATATTCCAGTTTTTTTTTTGACAAGAAATTTTGCAAATTTTTGTAAGTTTTAAGTTTTTCGAAAAGAAGGCCCTTTTGTAAAATCATTTCTCTTGGTCTAGAAACTATTGTAGAGAAATTATTATTATTTACTATTGTTAGAGAAAGCTCAATCTCTTTGTCTTGATTTGTACTATCATAAAAATTGAACGGAAAGTATAATTTGCAATTTTTGATACCAAAAATAGTCCCCGAAAAAGTGTCATTTTTTTGGTTTGGTTTTTTGCGGTTTTTTAGCAGTTTGTTAAATATCGTAATCAAACCAACTGCAATTGGCATTTTTCTACGAATTTACAAAAAAAAATTTCATCCTACGACCATTTGGTGCGAAGATAGCTTTTTTTTTGAAAAATTCTCTAATCGATTATAATTACAATAGACTTTTGAAACTTGCACTGATTGTTTTTTAATCCTTACTCTATAATAAAAAAAATATTTGCAATTCTTCAAAACGGATGCATTCCGAATGCATTGATAAAGTTACGTAAACTTTACGAAAATTTTTTAGGCTCTGGGAAACTAGACAAGCCGAAAAAATAAAACGTTTTCTTTTTTGTATTATATTTTTGTATTATATTACATCAACATATTTTTTGTTTTCTGATGACAATTATGTCAACGATTTTGTAGGTTAATTGAATTATTATCAATATTAAAGTTTTGGTATTCTTTAATACAAACGTACATAATGTATCCTTAAACATCAACGTCCATCTATTTAATAACAAATTTGAAAATCGAATATAAAAATTCGTACTCCAATTGCCATCGGACACGGTTGAACAGCGAGTTATGCATGCGACTTAAATGCATTGTATGGTCTGTTGATGGGAATGATAAAAAATCGTTTATTATTTGGCATTTATTTATAAAATTATATTGACACCAAGCTATCGGAGTGGGAAGGAGTGAGACTTAATATGCATTTCAAATACACATCGATTTCCAACTATACTAAACTTATTACATACTTCTTGCCTATTGCTTAAAACAAGAATCTAATAAAACGAAAACTTCAAATTTCCATCCATAAACCTTTAACATAATATAATCAAAGTATCCATAAAAACGGAATACATTAAACAATTAACCTATACGACACTGGTTGGAGAAAACCTGTACGATACTGGTAGGAAAAAACTTATTTACCAAATGTTATCCGTTATAAATGTTTTTCTAAACTCTATTTCAGACTTATTTATACAACACAGAAGAAAAAAACTTTTAAACCTAATTCAATCTTATTTATTTGTTCATGTTTTAATGAAAATGAACGCTTTAGTTGTCATCGAGATAAAAATACTAGGATGTTAATCAAGAGGTAGATGCTACTTTTTCCTAGCTTCTCTGTTCTGAATACATTCATAATAAATTGAAAGAATAGATAGATACAAACGGATAGATAAAAATATATACGTTTTATATTTATACTAAGAAATTAAAAGGGTCTATCATAAAATATAAATAAATAATGATTCACTGCTGAGGTGGGCGTAGACGGCCTCCGGAGCCACGGTGCTCCCCATAATAAAGTGAGAGTAAGTAAGCAAGGTATGTTTTGAAGTAAGACGGAACGATGTTTCAATACCGGTTTTTCTACCAATGCATCATTATTAATATATAATTTTTTGGCGGACGATGATTCACAATATATATTTTTAAAAACAACAACTACGCGATCGCGTTCTGCTGTCCCTATTTCGAATTTATCAAACTCGGCAGAATGTTTCGCGGTATAATGACGTTGGAAATTACTTCTTTTTAAACAAATAAATATACCAAATATACCAAATCGTTTTGCCAAATATACCAAAACGATGCTCCCACTCGTTGATGCCAAAAAATATGCTCCTTTTCTTCATAGACGGCGCCGCACCTCCAGTGCTGAACTTATCCAAGAGTGCTTGTGATGTATTCTCCATTATTAAAATCCCTACTTTTATTTTTTTTGAAAGAAGAAATTATGCGATAATTTTCAATCGCACGAATAATACTTTTCACTTTTTTAATTCAAGGTAGACTAAATCAAAACAACTCAGTCAGGTTGAGTAAGCTATCATAAACATCCCACTTTATGTAAAATTTAACCATTTAGAAATTAGTAACAAATTAACCCCCACCCACCCAGCTTTATCATTGGCATGTTTATTGTATCCAGTTTCATAAAATTCCCATGACACTAAACCCTCTACTAAGAAAAAATAATTAAATCAGGTAAGTAATTGTTTATTAGTTCTCCGGTATGAATACTTTTGGCAAAGTATTCGGGATTTCCAAAAACCTAATTCTAAAATCTAAACTAAAGCTAAACAATCAAAAAATTTACAAACGGTTTACAATTGTCAAGCGGTTAACGTAGAAGATCAAAAGATTTATATTTTATTCATACACAAATATATTAAAAAGGTACATTTTATTCCCAAAATTCCAGAGTATGTATTTAATGTATTGTATGTATTGTATAGTCAATAGTGTATACTTTGTATAATTATAAAAGATAGTGACCATAAAAAAGGGTTGGTATTATTATATTTTTTTCAGGAAATGTTTTAATTAAAAAAAGAAAATAATAATAATTGGTAGGTACCCTGTATCTATCTCTCTTCCTACCTCTCACTCAGAGCTTGTAAAGTCAAACCCTGCCCACCTATGCGGGGTGACTCACATAAACTGACGTATGTTCAATATTACAAGGGTGCTATTCCTTTAGTGTTCAACAAGTATCTGCTATTAAAGATTATGTAAACAAAATATGTTTTGATTATATCAGCTACGCAAAAACGTAAAACTGTCTCAAAAATTACAGATAAGAGACAAACACATACACACAAATTTGACTCGGGTGGAGTTTTTATATATATATATATATATATATATATATATATATATATATATATATATATATATATATATATATATATATATATATATACTATATATATAATAACCTAATATACTTTAAAAAACTCCACCCGAGTCAAAATAATTGGTTATACATAAAAAATAAAATTAGTTTAAACAAAATGGAAAAAGGACAAAATCTTAATACTGAACTTTTAAGGGAATGTCTCAAACGTAAATATACAAAAAAAATCGAACGGAAAAATTTATTTTACGAAAGAGGATTTCGCCTAATTGGTAATAAGTGATTTTATCTATCTGCGTAGGATTTAGGATTTAGTAGAACTATTTACAAAAAATATAAATATTTTGTTACAAAAATTCAGTAAATTTATTATATAAAAAATACCTTTTTACAATGTTTTTATATTTTCTACATATATATCCTGGTAAAAAAAAGGCTTTTATATAACACAATGTATTTAAAAATAAAATAATTCAGAACAGTTATATAAACAGCATTAAAAAAAATGTATATTGCATATTATATAAAGAAGTCCGGATATACTCTTGTGAAGTTCTCTCTGACAGTGAATGGAGCTAGGCTTGCTTATGTTGTTCATTTGAATGGTCTCCTCAAAATAAAAATGTTTTAAATTATTGTTGTTTTGTTTATAATATTTATAACAGTTTATTATTCATTAATTATGTATTTATTTATTTTTGAAAGCACTCGTTATAAACATGGGCGAACATAATTTTTACATAAAGTTATAAATATCAAATTTATATAGACGTTTGAATTTTAATACAGATAGCCTTTTATTCTATATAATCATGAATATTTGAATAGCTTAAAGAAAATAGATACATTAATAAAATAAAAAATCTCCGTTATAATCGTAAAAGTAAAAATCGAAAATAAAAAGAAAAGTCCTGTATAATTTCGAATAAAAAAATATTTTTAGTTTACATTTAAAATCTTGGAAGGAAATATTTGAAGCCTGGTACTGTATGTTGTCATTTTTTAACCCGACTTCAAAAAGGAGGATGGTTCTCAATTCGTCTGTATTTTTTTTTTTTAATGTTTGTCACCTCAGAACTCCGTCATTTATGAACCGATTTTGAATTTTTTGTTTAAAATGTTTTGATTTCAGATTGGTCCCATTGTCACCAAATCGCATTCTGTTAAGGGGATCCTCTGGAAATCGAGGAAAATCCTCGTTTTATATGTGATAACCGATTTTTGCGATTTTTTTTTAAAGGGTATACTCATTCATAATGGGAAAATAAGACAATTTTTTTTAAAACCGACTTCAAACGAATTTTTTACAAAAAAAAAACCGACCCCAAAAAATAAATTTTTACAAAAAAAAAAACAAAATGCATGCAAAAAAAAAACTGAATATCTGTTATTTACAAAAAAATGCACTAAAAAGTAAAAAAATAATTGCATATTCTTGTGCCAATTTTAGTTCAACTAAGCAAAAATTTTTAAATATATATGTACAATTATTGTTATTTTTGGAGGCGGTGTCCAAAAGTTATGTGAATTTCTCTATGCTGACACCGACTCCAAAAATAACAATAATTGTACATATATATTTAAAAATTTTTGCTTAGGTGAACTATTGGCACAAGAATATGCAATTATTTTTTTACTTTATAGTGGATTTTTTGTTATAGAATATTTGCTTTTTGAAGTCGGGTTTCCATTTTGTCAAAATAGGTTTTATTGTTTCATGGAATTGAATGGTATATTTACTTCTTGTTAATATGGGTATAAGTTATATTTTTTTGGAATTTGTTTACATTTTGCTCATAAGCAAGTGGGATATTCAAGCGAGCCCATTTGCAGATGGCATTTCTATTGCGACATAGCGTACGCGTACTTAATGCCCATTACCCTGACCGGAGTAATGGGCAAATTTCTAGTCGGGAAGTTATCAACTATAATATGATGCAAAAACACTGCAACAGTCTTGCAAACATGTAAGATCAAGAATTGTCAAGTAAGACCAAGACCAAGACCAATCGGTTCCTGCATGGCGGTCAAGGCTATGATAGTATTGATCTTGGTCATGTACAGTCAGTTTTCTCAATCACTAAATTTCTTGTAATTGAAAAGACGAACTGTGTATAATCAATCTATATTATTTACATTTACAGCAGCTTATAACCATTACGTAGTAATAGTAATTATGTCGTCACAGACTTTGTAAATGAGAATTGTTTACTTTTGTTGATGCGAACTGTGGAGATAATGTCCTTAAGGATAAATAAATTTTTAAACATCTACTTATGTACTTATTAGACATTGTAAAATTTTTACTCCTTCAGTTAAAAACCTAAAAAGCACATGTAATTGGCTTAAAGTTACTGACAAGAATTTATATTGACTTAATAAATTTTGAATGTAATGTTTAAATCAAACTGATAAACTTAAAATATGTTTTTACATGGATTTTACAAGGATGAAACATTTTATGATAGATAAGTACTTCAAATATATTTTAATATTTAAAATCAATATTAATGTCACTGAAATGTTTTAGTTCAGTATAATTTACCTATAACATGTACAGGATGCTGAATAATTAGTTATATTCTGATTAGTATTCTTTTTTTAAAATAAATAATTTAAAAATGTTAGATGGTATTTCGCTAAATTTTTGATTGTACTGTGCAAAATGCATTCACAACTTTTAAGGCCAAATTGCTTTTTTGCAAGTATCAAACATATCGTCGAGATTAGTAATTCGTTTACATTGATTGAGTCCACAATATATATATTTAGTCGTTACGTATATATCGCGTTGTATTTGTTTTACCTCTGACATCATCATACCTGTGTAGGCGCGTGCGCGTTAATGGATACGAGTAGGCTTTGTGTAAAGTTATAAATTGATGTAGCGTAGAAAAGCGTTTAGCCAGGACATTGATTCTCATTGTGAAGAGCTTGCTAAGCACTACAGTTGAAAACTAATATTCGTCGGAATATAAGTGAAAATCGACAATAAATTACAAAATTTGATCTTTCTATGATTCGTACCCATGTTCTAAATTACAGAAAACTAATATCAGAAGAAAGCTTTCTTCATAAGGAATCCAACAAGCCTGAAAAGAGCTGTAAGAATACGGTATGCGGTAGAGTCGAAAAGGAACAGAAAAAACGACGCAAAGTGATTACGTAGCTATCCCATCAGGGACACAGCGACCAGTGACAATCCAAATGCTTACGGATCATGCGCCAGACGTCGTTATGAAAAATCTACGGCACGGGCCGTAACTGCGCCTTTATTCCTTTTTTCAGTTTTTTATAAAGTATTTTTAAATATTTCATAACATTTTTGTTTTCAAAAAAAAATGTAAATTTGTTAATCTATTTCAGTACCATCCTGAGAGAGCCGTAATGATTTCAGGTTTTTCCACTGTTGCTCAAATCTCCTGTATATTAGATAAATGCACAAATATTATTTCATATAATTAAGGTAAAGTTTGAATATAATAAATTCATATTTAAGTTTGGTTCAACATTTCAACAGTCAAGAACATATTTAATGCTATGAATTAGTACAGACAAAAAGTTTTATTTATATTTAATACAAGAAGATGCTTCTATGTTGGTTGCTTAATTTAATATGTAAATGGTCAAATAATGATTATTATTTTAAAACTTTCTATAAAAAGGATGTAACAGAAGACATGCTCTGTGACCGTGTGATATCCACATAAGAGAACAATTTATAAGTACTAGTACATAATTTCGAGTTTAAAAATATGGGCCAGAAAACGAATAACCTTAAAATATATATATTTTCTAATTTAACATATTCTTATGACAAAACATCCATATGATGAAATTCTTAGAAAGACATATAAGATAATAATAAATATTAAAACTATAAATAAATTTGAAGACAAATATGCAAGAATAATCATGAATTTGTGTTGCTTAAATCATGTTTCTTAGTAGTTCCCGGATTTTATTATTTATGCGCACATTGAATTGGCTTTTTGCCTGTCTGTGAGTCAAGCACGAGTGGTCTTCATTTTATTTCAGTAAATCGATTTCAATTGGATGTTGTTGAAGAAAGGGCGAGTCGTGGAAGGAAGTGGAGGTGTGTGCTAATATATCTATGTAAGTATGATTTTATATGTCACATTTTCAAAGTAACGATCGACTATGTGAAAGTCCGCATGTTTAAATTCGAATTTAACATTGTATATGAATATTCATTGCTATTGTATATATATAATTAAGCAGCATATATCATTGTATATAGCATATGTTTTCACATCATACCTCAAAACTTTTTTTTAAACTTTTTTACTTAAATCTTCAAAGCCCTATTTGTATTTTGTCTATTCGAAGAGTTATATATAGATAAACAGTTTCCAAAATAACTTCCTGAGGGCAAATTTTAAAAAATAAACATCAAATCTTCGGGTCCACGTTTTGAAAAGGTATAGCGGGAATACTTGCTATATACAGGGGTACAGTATACCTATTTTGATCAAATCTTTACGTTGTTTGTGCTATTTTTGGTAAAATAATGTTATTCAACGTTGTATATTTGAATAAATTAAAATGAAAACTTTCGAATAATGATTATAAAATAAAATGTGAAAGTATTATTTATGACTGTTTTATAATCATTTATTACACAAAATTTTATTCATGAAAATAGTGCAGATTATCATTTTATTTAAACTAAAATGTAAATGGCACAGCATGTGGAACGTATTTTCTCTTACTCATAAATACTTGTGCATAAACTATTAAGGACGTTCGAAAGAGAAAAAATGCAGAGATGTTCCTGTACATTAAATATGTTATAAAAAAGGTCAATACAAATTCATTGGTATGCTTCAAAAAGTTAGTTCAAATGCATTTTTTCGTTTTTTCCGATATTGAAAATCAAACTTTTAACATTGGGTCTTATGGAGAAACTACAAATGTAATCTTTAAAATCGAATAAAACATAGCTTAAAATGCAGAGAAGTTTTTATAAAACTATGTAAATTGTTGTTAAAGAAACAACCATTTACTTGAGCCAAAAATGAAGGTATGATTAAATTCATTTTGGAAAGTAATAATGAATTATATGAGTAATTTTATCATTTTAGAGAAGCAAAACACAGGATTTTACTTTTTTATTTAAAATAAAAGAATCATTACTTGTCACGACTCATGAGTATTTTATTTACGAAATAACCATAGAATATTTAAATCTAGTTTGAACGTATACATTAAATCTGTAACGCTGCGGGCATGCGCAGTCGCTTGATACCCTCCTTACGTCTTTCCCCGCAAAATGACTCTTTCGAACGTCCTTAAAACCCAGCAGTATTCTTCGATTGGATACAATCACCTCTTATACCATTTTTCTGTTTATAACCTCTACAGTATTTTTATTACTTCAAAAAATTTGTGATAATCTTAATGATTTCTATTTAATAATTGAATAAAATATTGCCATACTCTTTTAAGCTGGAGATATGAACCTGTTAAAAAGAATGAAATACGTTGTAACTTTATAATCATATAACAACCATTCAATAATAATATTTTATTCAAATCAAAATGAATATTGTTCTATTACATGGATAATATATCTTTTGTGTATTAATAGTTCCATGTACTATTTACAGAATAATAAGATTAGTTGCATAACTAATTCCAACAAGTAGATGTAGATATGAGTAGATATTTTCCTAGTTTGCCCAAAACATTAATTTCATTGTGTAGAGATTCTATTATTTAAAATCTCAAATGAAGGTATTCGATATTTACAACAATGTATAGCTCTTTATTTGTTGATTTTATACTAATAATAATAATATTAGTTATAAAGGGATTTGTACTCTGATTTGATGGAAAACTCAATTGATAAAATTATCGATATAAAGTGAGCTTGCGCTGGCGTTCTTGGTTCATGATTTACCTTTTCGCGGCACCTCCACCAGTTTCCTTCCGGGCTATACTGAACGTAGTACATATAACCACAAAAGTAGCGCGAAAACACTTTTCAAAATTTTATAACTGATTTATACGTTATTTATAGTTATCCATTATAAAAGTACTAACAATTTTATAATGTAGTTGTTTGTCATTGGACTTTAGTGTTCCATAACCTTTCCTATCTTTTGTTTTTTGGTTTGGTAACCAATTGACCTACAGAGCTCCGGTAAGGCTTAATTTGTCACAAATTTAATGTTCTTAAAAAATGTGTAGAGCTTTCGATGAAAAATTCATGGATTAGGAGATATGGAGCAGAATCTGAAACAAGTCCAAATAATTCGCGGTTTTTCATGTGTAAAAATTTTTCCACAACTTTTTGGGAGTTGCAATCTTGAGTATACATAGCCCTAATGGGTCCAAACAACATACAAAAAAATCAGAGATACATCATGTTTTGTTAATTTATTGTTGATTTTGACAGGCCCATTTAACTATGTGTCTAATTTGATTGACTGATTAATTGTTTAAGTTACTATACTTTTGATTACTTATGTTTATTATTCATGTTTATATTAAACGTTTTTTTAAATGATTACATGCCTTCTTTCTTATTACCAAACCAAAAAACAAAAGATAGGAAAGGTTATAGAACATTTCTGAAATAAAACCTATTTTGACAAAATGGAAACCCGACTTCTAAAATAAAATGTTCTATAACAAAAGATGCACTAAAAAGTAAAAAAATAATTGAATATTCTTGTGCCAATTTTAGTTCACCAAAGCAAAAATTTTTAAATATATATGTACAATTATTGTTATTTCTGGAGGCGGTGTCAGCATAGAGAAATTCACATAACTTTTAGACACCGCCTCCAAAAATAACAATAATTGTACATATATATTTTAAAATTTTTTCTTTGGTGAACTAAAATTGGCACAAGAATAAACAATTATTTTTTTACTTTTTAGTGCATCTTTTGTTATAGAATATTTGATTTTAGAAGTCGGGTTTCCATTTTGTCAAAATAGGTTTTATTTCTCGCTTTTTAGTGACTTTGAAGTTCTATAACTGATTTTATTTGTCTAAATATGGGTAGACCTACTAAACGACCAACTAATTTTTAGTGAATTTTTTTATAACAGATTTTCAGTTTTCTTTACAAGGAATTTGGTTTTTTTTTGTAAAATTTTTTTTTTTTGGGGTCGGTTTTTTTTTATGGAAAAATTTTTTTTTAAGTCGGTTTTTAAAAAAATTTTCTTTTTTTCCCATTATGAATGAGTATACCCTTTCAAAAAAAAAAAAAAAATTTCGCAGAAATCGGTTATCACATATAAAATGAGGATTTTCCTCGATTTTCCGGAGATCCCCTCATCAGAATGCGATTTGGTGACAATGGGACCAATCGGGAATCAAACCCTTTAAAACAAAAAAAAACTAACCAAAAACGAACCATCCTCCTTTTTTGAAGTCGGGTTAAAAATGCGATTTTACCTTATATGGGTTTTTGAGAGAACTACGAGGCTTAGAGATTTCGCTTTGCGCTTTATTTAAAGCTAATTAAATTGCCTACAAGTTATATTCTGCAAGTTCTACTCGCAGGACCAACGGTTTCGACGCAATTTCGGTCCAAAGAAAGTCCATAACTAAAATTTTCAATTTTTGGAAATACTGGCCTATTTTTAAAGTGCCGTAATTCGGTATCGAATTGACCTACAGAGCTCCGGTTGAGCATAATTTGTCAAAAACTTAATGCTCTTAAAAAACGTATAGAATAGCTTTCGAAGAAAAATGCATGGATTAGGAGATATATAGCAGAGTCTGAAACAAGTCCAAAAATTTTGCGGTTTTTCGTGTGTAAAAATTTTTCCACAACTTTTTGAGAGTTTCAAACTTGGGTATTCAAAGCCCTAATGGGTCCAAACAACATACTAAAAAATCAGAGATACATCATGTTTTGTTAATTTATTGTTGATTTTGACCGACGTAAATATATACCAAAACGTATATATTTAACGGTTAAAAAATGTAACGGTTAAAAATATTGATTGTAGAAAAACGTTTTTGTTTTGTTACAGGTGTTCATAAGAGTACTTAATTAGGTCATTTCCTAATGCCCATCCATCTGTGGACACGATAATTCAAAAACAAAAATAGATAATGTGATGAAATTTTGTGTGTGTGTACAGGACCTAAAAATTAAGGTCAAGTTCGTAAATGGGCAAAATCGGATAATGTTTCGGCAAAATGGGCAGTACACTCCATTTTTGAAACCGTAAGAGATAGAACAAAAATGTTATACAAAAAATAATTCTTTTTTTAAAATAAACAACTTTTGTTATCAACTTTTTTACATAAACTAAGTAAATACCGGGTTATTTAAGCACTTGTTTATTTGAAATTTAACACAACATACAATATTAAAATTATATTTCTTTTCAAAAAATAGTAATGATCGCAAGTTATGTTATGCATTCATAGATTAGTATTAACGCAAACAAATAACTATATTATAATAATTCACTCAATAAATGAATTTTCAAACAAAAACTTACCAACCCGACAAAAAAACTGCTTGTCTATATACATATAAACCTCTATATACAATGTATAAATAATAATTATATTTATCAATAAATAAATATTATAAATATTATATATATATATATGTACATATAAATACATAGAGGGGGCATTTGACAATGCTTCTCACAATTCCGTGGTTGATTCTGCAGGTCGGCACGGAGTTGAAGACACCTTTTATAGGTGGATAAAATCAATGCTGATAGGAAGAAGAATAAAAAACTTCTCCTTTTGTAGAGTCTGTCACTGTGAGAGCCACAAAGGGATGTGACAGGGTGGTGTCTTATCCTCACTTCTGTGGAGCCTGACAGTGAACAGCTTACTGACAAACTTCAACCAAAATGGATACTACACACAGGGTTACGCAGACGACATTGTAATTGCAATCCAGGGACCCTGTGAAGGCACAATCTCGGAGCTTATGCAAAACGCTCTTAGAATCGCACAGGAATGGTGTATCAATCAGGGATTGAAAATTAACCCCGGTAAGACCACACTTATTCCATTCACACGTAAAAGGAAGGTGGATAACATAAAACCACCAATCCTCTTCGGTGAAAGATTACAGATCACAAGGGAAGCCAAGTTCTTGGGAGTAATGCTGGACTCCAAACTAACATGGAACCCTCATCTGGAATATATAACAAATAAGAGCAAATCTTCTCTCATGCTTTGCAAGAGAGCATGTGGAAAAGTCTGGGGTCTCAAACCCAAAATGATCCACTGGCTCTACACAACAGTAGTCACGCCCATTAAAACCTATGCTGCTTTAGTGTGGTGGCCAAAAGTTAAGCAGATTACTGTTTGCATAAAGCTATCCAGGATCCAGAGACTGGCCTGCTTGTGCATCACTGGATCCATGAGCAGTACACCTACACCTGCCATGAAAGTCATACTGGGGCTGCCTCCGCAAAGCATTGTAGTAACAGCTAAAGCAAGATCCAGCGCCTATAGATTGTCTTGCAATAACAACTGGATTAATAAAAATTCGTTACGCAGGAGCTGCTTCAACTTAGCGAATTTCCTTAGAATAAATCACTCTCTAGTGGTCACAATTTTAGTCTGATCAAAATGAAATGTCATATATGATTTTAGCATTTGCAAGTCCAATTGTCTTAATAAATGACATACGTCGAGGCGAATGGCGGGAGGTATAAAAAAAGAAGAAAACACAAAATATAAAATATCTCTCTTAATATTAGAACAATCGAAAAATGCGTAAGGAATAAAGTTGTATAAAATCAAATTTGCTACAATTCATCACCTTATCATTTTTGCTCAAACTCTAATGTGTACAGAGATATTAAGGAATTTAATTTTCAATATTAAACCGTCAATATTTCTGTAAATATTATTGTTACAGAAAAAATGATAAGAAACAAAATTACAGTAAAACTTAGTACCTACAACTTTACTTCTTATAAATTTTTCGATTTTTCAAATTTTAAGGGAGATATCTCAAATTTTATGTTTCCCCCTCCCTCTAAACCCCCCTTTCCCCTGGTTCGATTTTACCCATTCACGAACTTGACCTTTTGAATATCAAAAGCGCCTCAAATACCAAATCTCATCCCGATAAAATGAAAACTGTGACCGCTAGAGTGATGACAGACACATATATATATATATGTATATATATATATATATATATATATATATATATATATATATATATGTCCATAGATATATGTATATAAATTTTTCAGATGGTGATTTTTGACATCTACTAGGTAGGATCGATGGACATTTGAAGAAATTTTTGCGAAATTTTGACTTCGGTACGGGACCAATAGCTCTATTTCCTTTCAGGAAATTCGTTAAAAATCAGGTTGGACATGCAAGTATCGTGGGAACATCAATTATCTCAGATCCCGTCTTTGAAATGGGCACAGATATACTTCCCAAGACACACTCCTTCTCAAAACCTTCCACTGTAGTATGTGATAGGGCCATGTGGTCGGAAGGAGAACCATCCTACCTCAGGAAAGGAATCGCCTGGTATACAGACGGATCCAAAACTGAAGAAGGCACCGGGCGGGAATCTACGGTGAAAAACCAAAAGCAAACAAAATCCTTAACTTGGGGAAATATGCTACAGTCTTCCAAGCAGAAGTCTACGCCATACAGGCTTGCGTCCGTGAGAACCTACGTAGAGGCTACATAAACCAGAACGTATGTATTCTGTCGGACAGTCAAGCTGCTTTAAAAGCCTTGCCTGGAACTGAGGTCACCTCAAGGGTAGTCAAGGATTGTCTGGAGGAACTTCTGAAACTGGAAAAACGTAACAATGTTAAATTGATCTGGCTGCCGGGTCACAGTGGTTTCGAAGGAAACGAAAAATCGGATACCTTAGCAAAGAAGGGAGTCGGAATGCCATTCATAGGCCCAGAGCCTATTTTAGGAATTCCAAAGACTGCATGTAAACAAGTGATCAACGAGTGGTCAAATGCTGAACACCGTGATCACTGGGTAAAAGTACCGCGACAAGAGCTCGGGACGGTACTCCTTCAGAGTGCAACAAAGAGGGTACCTCTCGATGCACTGAGGCTGAACAGGATGCAACTGCGGAGGGTTACCGGGTTCATTACTGGGCATTATCCCATGCGGAAGTATCTGCACACAATGGGACTCCATAACGGCTCCATTGTGTGCAGATTGTGTGGCGAGGAGGAAGAAACATCCAGCCACATAATCTTTGACTGCGAACCTCTGGGTTACAGCAGATACAGGATAATCGGTGCATCTCACCCCGAATATATGAACCATCGGGAGGACCTGATAAGCAAGCTCCAGGCTATTGCCAACATATGGGAGAAGCGAGTCTCGTCAGACTGAGGTAGAAGGAGGAGCACAATGGACCATAGGGTCGAAGTGCAATAATTTTTACCCCGATATCAATCAATCATCAATCAAAAAGAATTGATAATCAGTTAATTTTCATTCAAGAAACTGAACTAGTTTTACTTTCAGAAAGTCGAAAGGAACTACAATTTATGTTGAACCAACTAATACCGCAAATATTGAGCTTATGTCAAACATGCCGGAAAAAGAAACACTACACTTGAATGGTAATAGTGTTCCATGCGTTAAATACTTACAGCGAATAATTAGTTTCAACTGTTCCCTGAAAATATCTTCAAAAACAAAATCCCAATTACTTCAAAAAGGAAAGTGATGAATTAATGTATATTGCCAGTTCTGACGTATGGCGTCCAAACATAAGAAGCACCGTGATAAGAGCCAAAACTTGCAGTCACTATTAAATGCCTTAAATGGAGATGGCAGGTCATGGGCACGCATTAATATCACCTAATATCTATCGTATTATCTATCGTATTCATACTCACAGCCCCTGAACCAAAATTGTTTTCAGCATCTAAAAGCGTCAAAGGTCCAGTAAAAACACATAATGAATTTTGAAGATCGAATATAAAACCTCAAAGCATATTACATGCAATATGTAATATGTGTATAGAGGTATAACTAAGAATACCACCCACATACTTTTCACTTTTTACATTTGATATTTCTTTTATTTCTATTAAAAATAATAATTTTATTTAAATTAAGTAGTAAGATTGTTTTCTTTACCAAACATCAGAAATATACTTATTGAAATTTTTAGCTGATGGTTGCAAATTATACTTATTAAAGAATAATTTGATGCAATCTTAAAGTACAATTAAAAAAAAAAAGTTTTTTCAACCAAGAATACGATGTACTTCACAAGTATGACGAATTGAATAATAAAGTGAAACATAAGCAAAAACTACTTAAACCCGGCCTGTCAAACTACCATCCTCTTAAAATAAAACCCCCGCTTACCTTTGATCCTTTGTGTTATCGAGATTACAAAAGTCATGAAAGACTTTAAATTGAAAGACCAATTCTTGTTTTGCGAGCATTTATTTTCAATGTTTTAACAAAATAATATGTCAACTCGTTGCTCTAATTTTTATAAAATATTTCTTTAATGTCAATTTTTTAAGAGATATAAAAAATCTTCAAGTTGTTCAAGAAATAAAAATGGCCTTACATCATGTTTAGCCCACTATTTTGAATACAATTACACTCTCTTTTATATGTGACGGTTTTGACTTAGACGTCAGGACCGAACCAAAGTGAATGAATGACCCTCTATATCCAGGCAAAAATATAAGATAAATAAAATTTTAATTTCCAATTTTTTTATGCTCATATAAATTTATATATATATATATATATATATATATATATATATATATATATATATATATATATATATATATATATATATATATATATATATATATATATGTATATATATATATGGAGAATAAAAAATTATGAAATTAAAATTTTATTTCACAATTCCTAAATGATAAAGTTGCTACATCAAAGTAATATTTAAAAAATATTATTATACTATCAATATTTTCGATTAGTGTGCATATCTGTTTTATTATTTCTTTTTTATTAAATTGAATATTAACGTTATAGTAATGGTGGAATGAATAGTAGAATAATTGTTTACGTCAGTTAGGTTAGAACAGCCACATTAATTTTCGTAAAATTGGTATTTTATATCAAAAGTTTATGGGTATCACTTATACAAAGCGTAATAAATATATCGGTTTTTGTAGATCAATCATTTAAAACATTTTTGTCAGTTAAGATCTGGAATCTTTTAAATACATGTATTTTTTTCTAGAAAGCTCAATTTCAACCAGAATCGAAATAAACGATATACTAAATATGTGAAAAGTGCAAGTCTTCTATTTTTTGTACAAAATTGTATTTAAAAAAAAATTCGTTACGTAGAAGCTGCGTCAACTTAGCGAATTTCGTTAGAATACATAAATCACTCTCTAGCGGTCATAATTTTAGTGTGATCAAAATGAAATATAATACATATTATAAATATTAATATCCGAAATAGAACCGTATAACGATTATGGTTTATAGTTACTATGGAAATTACAATCAAAATTTTTTACAATAAAATATATTTCATGTATTCGTATCAAACAAACACAAAATATTAAATATCTCTCTTAATATTAGAACCATCGAAAAATGTATAAGGAGTAAAGATGTAGAAAATCAAGCCCGATTTTACCCATTAACGAACTTGACGTTTAGAATATCAAAAGCGACTCAAATACCAAATTTCATTCCAATGGGAATAAAACTGTGACCGCTAGAGAGTCCACAGACATTTGAAAAAAGTACATATATATATATGTATATATGTATATATGTATATATGTATATATGTATATATGTATATATGTATATATGTATATATGTATATATGTATATATGTATATATGTATATATGTATATATGTATATATGTATATATGTATATATGTATATATGTATATATGTATATATGTATATATGTATATATGTATATATGTATATATGTATATATGTATATATGTATATATGTATATATGTATATATGTATATATGTATATATGTATATATGTATATATGTATATATGTATATATGTATATATGTATATATGTATATATGTATATATGTATATATGTATATATGTATATATGTATATATATATATATATATATATAAATATATATATATATATATATATATATATATATATATATATATATAAATTTTAGCGATAGTGATTTTTAACATCTAATAGATGGATCGATGGACATTTGAAGAAATTTACATACACAATCGAACGAGGCTTGCACAACCATGATGTTTCACAAACAGGGTTATTGCGCAAAACTTTGTAGGAGGCCTATTGATATTATTACACAACACCTTTATGCTTGACAAGCATTTTTTAATGTGTTTGAGAAGCTTATTCCGATTGAGAATACCTTGTAACTTATGATTTTATTACTGATGAAACATTATGATTTTTCATTTACGAAAGTACAGCAATAAGTAGAAGGAATATTGTAAATCACTCTGTACAATAAAACCAACCGCGCCATATTGTTATAATTCAATTAAACAATGAAATAGTAAAATACAGGATGAAACAGAAATGAAACTTAAATAAGAATTCATACATTGAGCGAAGAAAAATATTTATCAGTTTCGCTGACCAACTGTATCTTTTTCCGTTTTAGCTCTTTAAAGCTGTTTAAATTTGGAATTAAAATTGGAACTTTGGAATTTGAACAAAAAGTAGGAATTTTTCTGTAGGATATATCGTTTTAAAAATGTCATATGCGCTCTGCAGCCCAAACACATTAAATTAAATATTTTAAATATTAAAGTTCCAACAAATTTACTCTCAATTTAATTTAAATTCGTTGTTTCATTGGCAAGTTTTTTCACCTGAATAAACGCTCTTGTTTTTAGTTATAACTTAATTATAATTTGCAAGATAAGGGTACATTTTCATTAGGAGTAATGAAAATGTTCCCTTATGCTCAATCTCAATCAAAAAACTATACTTCTTGAATCCATTTACATACTGTAAAAATTTAAATACTATCATCTAAGTATTTTGTATCCGTATGGTTTTATGCTTTAAATTTAGTTTTCCTGATTTTAATAATATTTCTGTTCGAACTTTAAGGACATCTTACTTATATATACTTCAATATTTTTATTGTGTGTTATACAGTCTGTCTATTGTGTGCTATGCATGTGTAATAGGGAATCAATGTTAAAAAAATAAATTAAATATTTACTATAAAACCAAACATCCATAAACATACTTACAAACATCTGGGCTGCTTGTGTTATGATGTTGGTTTGATATCATTTAAAAGTGGCGATTTAGTAATGCCCACTTAATTTATAATATTATTATTCATTACATATGCACATACACATTACTAACTACAGAGTACTCCCACTATTTTTATTTCTTTATGAAGCATTGTGTAGTTATATTGTAAATAATATTTAACATTGATTCTCTATTGGCAAAGCTGTCCAAAACATACGGTATATGTACTAGGGTACTACAGTAATGCTGTAGATGAGGTACTTGCTATTATTATTATTTTATTATTATTATTCGAACAATAAAGTGCAATGTTCCATATTTATTCAAATATTGTGTACGATTGAACACAATATCATCCTCATCTCTTTCTCATTCATATAAAGAGAAAACTATTTTCCAACTTATTATGTAGTTATATTACGTAAAATATTCGTACAGTAACATTTCAAAGTTTAAATGAAGGATTCGTTTAGTTCATACCTTTTATACAATACCAATACTAACGGAATATGTTGTGTGATGCAGAATAAACATTTATTATTTAATAACTTTTTTTTGGACAAAGGTATAATAACTTTTTACGAAACTAAAAATAAAAACGCGGATTAGCTTAATAAGCAGATTAATTCTAAATTTTCGATTCTACTCAGACCGATTGTTTTCGAAAAACATAAAGCTTGTTTTTTTGGAAACATTGTGGCCGAATTGGATGAAAAATTATACATTTGTGCATAATATATACACGAAATTTTTCCATTTAATCTGACAGGAACAAACTCCAGTATGGTGAAAGATGCCATAAAATGAGTTTTCTAAAAGTATCAAAGTGGTAACTGGTATTCCGGAATCAATTCCTTGTATCTGGCAAAATCAATTACAATATTAAAGAATAACAATACAATCAGATTCCCCTGACAGCGAAACTGATAAATATTTTTCTTCGCTCAATGTATTAATTCTTATTTAAGTTTCATTTCTGTTTCATCCTGTATTTTACTATTTCATTGTTTAATTGAATTATAACAACATGGCGCGGTTGGTTTTATTGTACAGAGTGATTTACATATTCCTTCTACTTATTGCTGTTCTTTCGAAAATGAAAAATCATAATGATTCATCAGTAATAAAATCATAAGTTACAACTCTTTAACCAAATGACCAACAACACATCAAAAATATCAAAAATGTCTCAGTTACATTTCTTAATAGAAGAAGTTTTTCAGATTAGATATACAAACCATAAATAAAATTTATATTTAAAATTTGCCTCAATTCCTAGATCAATTATTTGTATTATATAAGTATTTCAACTACAAAGTAGTCACCATCAGTATAAATAAGCATGTCGTAGTTAATCTCCGGGAAGATAATATGTTACTCAATGCTAATATCTATTCAGAGATTAATTAAAATTAGCTAAGTCATACTGATGATGACATTGTAGTTGAAATACATATGTATAAAATACCAATAATTTATTTAGGAATGCAGCATAAAATAGAGTTCTCTTTTGATATTAGACTTCTCCTTGAATATTCTTGATAATATTTATACATAAATTAAATGAAATTGAGATAGACAACGACATATTGGATCCCACGCCATGATAAATCAATCTGATTAAAACTTTACTCTCGAACATTTTCTTATCAATCTTTTTGATTTTTTGAAAAAATAATATTGAAATTAACATTAATTTGGTCAATACTGAAATATCCCAATTCAGTATAAGAACTACCCAAAAGAAATCACATATATATTGTGTTTTTACAATATTTTTTTTACACCGTATAAACAACTTCAATCAAAATAGAGAAGCTTATAAATACATTTATAGAGAATTTAAATAAATTATGTGGAAACTTGTGAGTAAATCGAGTATCCTGTTAATGGCAAACAGGATTCTGTATTTTTATACACATTACATGAGGTACTCGTATATTATGAGAAATAACTATGTGCAATATAAATGGAGTATTTCATATAATTAGAAAAAAACATACGGACGTAGTTTACAAATAATTGCGGATAATTTAACTGTAGGTATATTTAGTGAATTTTCTATAGTCCACTAATTGCTTATAAAATAATGGCTTCAATTTGAAGGCGCCGTTTTATCGTTATCAAAGATTAGTTTTCCTTAACTATCTATATCCGTTTGAAAAACATAAATGGTTTAGGAGAAAATTTCCTACAGTTCTTCTACCAGTTATATTTTTTTGGCCCACTATTTTAAGAACTACAACACGGAGGGATTATAAAAGTAATAATACTCGTATAAGTTTATATGATTGTATGATATGAAATGTGTTATAAATGAATGGTCAAGTCAAAGGGCAATTGAGGATCTTGATGCAAGAATTTTGACGCAAGTCCAGCCACACAAACTTTTGGTGAGAGCTAAATGAAGTTTTTAAATAAGACACCAGGTAAGCCACTATTAGCCTTTAAATAAATCAGCAAACTTATTCGAATTAAACTTTTAATCATTCAACATTAAGTTCGAACATACCCGGTTTTTGCACCAATGGTTTAAAACCCGATACCCGGTTTCTACTGACCATTGGTGTAGCCGTTTCCACAATATTTACCACACAGGAGAGCACTTATTAATGTTCCTTTGAAGACCTTTGGAAGAAAAATTATCTACTAGAAGATTTTTTTCAAGCCAATATAATCGAAACGGGCGGTACTTTGCCTTAAATTTTAAACTAGAAGAAAACTGCACCTGTCGCATTCCCGTATGTGCGTTATTTATTTATGTTAACCATCTTCGTGAGAAAGTTTTATGCCCAATGATAACGAAAGTCGAGTCACCCTGGCAATATACTTGGGTAAAATAATACAAATACGGACTAAAAGTATAAGTAGCAAGTTCTGTGTTTTTGATTTTAATTTCTTCTTTTTTTTTCTGAATTGTTAGAAATTTTATTGTGATTTTGAAATGCGTATCTATTACTCAAATGGGTAAATCAATAAATTAATATTAATAATAATAATAATAATTTAAAAACAAAAATGTATTTTTCTTGGGAAACAAGCTTCGATTTTTAAAATAGAATATTTAACATTTGGTATAAAATGTTATGCTTTCTAGAAATCTGAATAAATTCAACAAATTGAAACTAACCATAGTGTTATATTTTTGCAAACTTCTTCTCATTTTTAGGTTTTAGTAAATTGTATAGCTGCTTTAAAACTACAGTTTGTTTTTCATTTAAAGTTGAATATTTTAAAACTAGAAAATACAACCGCATATCTGAATATATACACGTCTCTATACTTTTTCTAGAAAATCTTTTCGACATATATTTATATAACAAGGATACATACATGTATATACTTTTGTAAAAGTTCTATGTATATTTTACATTATCGAAATAATAAGTTTATATAAGAACGAAAAACTGTAAATGCGAGACAAAAACAGAACAATTTTATATTCAGCATATACATGGATTACTTATCTTCACTTGTTTGCCAATATTTTTATAAATAACACTAAAAGTTCAAAGTTTGGTGCCAATACCAAAAATTATGTATACAAATTAATTTTTAAATTTTAATTTCTAGATTCCCATTTTAAGACCATTTATCTGTATAAATATACATCGACTTCAAAGTATTGATCGGCAGTATGAATAAGCTAATCATACTTAATTTCCGAGAAGATATGATAATCGTTGCAAAAAAATGAGGTTATTTTTAGATTTTTTATTTTAATTTAAATTTTTTGTGTTTTTCAAACTTTGGGAATTCATTTCTCGAATTCTAATTAACCGATTTTAATGTTCATGGGCTCATTTATTTATTTCTTTATTTTATCAAATTTAATAATATTCTTTGTCATTTTTAAAATTTTTAGTTTTAAAAAAAATATTAAACAAAAACGATTTTTCGTTATAAGCAAATTTAACTTTGACCCTGTTCCGCCACGAGTCGGAACGTCAAAACTTAGGGTCATATTCAGGACGCCAAAATGACTCGATTTAAAAAGAAATTGTGCTTTCGAGCAACCTGTCTGAAAAGTGCTAGTTTAAGTCTAGTATATAGGTTTAACAAATAGGTTTATTTATCATTTTTTATACCGTTATTTGTTGGAACAAGTAAACATGACAAATAAATAACTAATATAAAATGGTTTATTGTTCTTCACAAAGTATTTTAAACCGTACTTTTATAAGACAGAAACGAAATGTCCAAATTTGTAAACAAAATATTGAATAATAACATACCAATTAAATCTGAAAAAAAAACTTTTAATTCGTAAAGGTAAATTTAAGTCGTAAAATTTTGTAAAATAAAATTGAGAAGTAATTGATTTAAACTATGCAACCAAAAAAATATTGAAAAATAATGTTGACATAAGAGCACGAGACTTTTGATCTCTAGTTCTTTTGACGATGAAGTCTTATTTTCAGTTTTGAAAAGAAATATCAATATTTTTAAAATATAAACCATAGAACTCGATGTACTTCAGGACAAATTGATAATCTCCCTTTTTTGAAGTCAGTTATAAGCTATAGAAGGGATTATTATCACTATAAGTTTCCGATAAAGATAAGAAGAATCTACATCTGACTTTTCAATTTTGGTTTCACAATTTTGCATTTAATATTCAAACAGAATATCAGAGAATACGTTTTATACTTACATCCTTGGTAATATATCCTCCAGGATAATTTAATATAACTTTTATTTAAATTTATTAGGAATGAAACAGCCGCAGGCGTCTTTTATAATAGAGTTCTTTGAATAATTTTGGAAGGAAATATGCTGTATAATAAGAAACTAAGGTCATTTTGAACGTTCTTTGTATAATGAAATGAATAATATTTTAACCCAATCAAATAAGGATGAAAAAAAATGAGTGAAAGGTAATTAGCTGAAAAATTGCATAGACCTTTCTTTTGACATTCAAAACTTCGATCACGTGTCCGGGTCTTAAGATATTCACATTCATTGATGGCGTGACCTCCATAAGCATTTCAATATAATCCCAGTACCTGTTCGATATCTTAAAATATATTGATTTTAAAAAATGGCCAGGACATAAATTATAAAGAATTTTATCCACTATAAATTGCATAATAACTTTATACATAATTTGAAGCATGGCAAACGAGTTATTTACAAAAAGAAATAACGTCCTATCATCTTAAATATCTTAGGACACGGGCACGTGATTATATGAGACTTTTGAGTCAATGTTTAGAAAGTCAAAAGGAGGTGTAGACAAATTTTCAGCTTATTATATTTCATTCCGAAGTTCTGCCGATTTTTTGTCTTACTTGATTGTACTATTTAAGAAGGTTTCTTTTGCGTGAATTTCAAAGAAAAAAGTATATCTTAAAAATATATTAAATAGGTACGTCTTATTATTGTATTATTCGTATATACAAAAATTAAAAAAATATTAATAAATATTAAATACATCTTTTCAAAGACGTAAGTCAATAAAATATTTTTACATTTTGCTTTGCGCTAAAGGATTTATCTGTAAATTAAAATGTACAGAAGTATTCGTTTGTTAATTGAATGAAACAAATATTTAAATGATATTTTTAAAGTGTATTAAAATAACATTCACATAAATGGAACATGAAAGTCACATCAAATGCTTTTTAACATCAATTTAAATATTTTCATTAACGCATACACTATTATGATATGTTTAGACACTTCATTTAAATACAAAATATACAATACGGAAAAATTTTGTGTACAATACTCAGACATATCGAAAGTGAGACAACTCTAACAATAATCAGAACATTTACGCCACAATACTGCTTAAGTCAAAGGCTTCATTTACTGCCTTTTATTGATTTTGATACTAATTTCCGATACGATTTTTCCGATGATTCACTACATACCAAGTATAAAATGAATAAAATGAAATAAAAATTATAAGATATATAAAGATATAACCTTTGTCAAGTTTGTCAAATATTTCAAATTGGTTACATTTCCTCTAAATATAAAAGCAGTAAAATCATTTTACATAGTAAAAAAGTAGTAGTTTTCAAACTGTACTGCTTTTATTTTATCTCCGGAATATCCCAGAGATAGTTTTGATATGCTAATTCATACTGATGATGACTACCTTGTAGTCATCGATTGGTGACTGTATCACGTGATACAGTCACCAAATTAGTAACAAGTAACATATCCTGCGACAATATAAGAGTAACTTTAATAAGAGTAAAATTAACAGGAACAAATGTGAATGAAGAAATTTTAACAAGAGCAATTTCAATATAATTTAAAATTTATTATATTTTAAATCTAGTATATATTTTAATCTAGTTAATTTTCCATTTATTCTTTGTCTGTTGATCTCGACTTTATAACTATCTCTAATTGTCAAAGAGTAAAGTACGACTAGCTAATTTATACTGATGATGACTACATTGTAGTCGAAATACGTATTTATAATACAAAAAACTGATCTAGGTAAAGGGGACGAATTTAAAATTTTATTAGAAAAATTAATAACAAACAAAATTACAGTAAAACATAGTACCTACAACTATACTTCTTATAAATTTTTCGATTTTTCGAATATTAAGGGAGATATGTCACATTTTGTGTTTCCCTCTCCCTCTAAACCCCTTTTTCCCCTTGCCCAATTTGACCCATTAACGAACTTGACCTTTTGAATACCAAAAGCGCCTCAAATTCCAAATTTCATTACGATAAAATGAGAACTGTGACCGCTAGAGTGATTACAGACACACATATATATATATATATATATATATATATATATATATATATATATTTTACAGAAGATGATTTTTGACATCTGCTAGGTAGGATCGATGGACATTTGAAGAAATTTTGACTTCGGTACGGGGCCAATTGCTCTATTTCCTTTCAGGAAATTCGCTAAAAAGAGGCACAATTTTCGACACTTCTAATTAAAAAGTATCAAACAAAGAACGGGAAGTAAAATTAAACTCGTTAATAAATTTCTATTAAAATAAAATCAGAAAATTAAAAAATTAAAAAAACACAAAAATTGTAAAAAAAATTCAATTTTGAGCCGTTTTGGGTGTCTCTCAGAGTTTATTTTAATGAAAAAATAACTGTAGATTTAATATATTTAAGGAATTTGTGTTTGTTAGGAACTTCTTTTGATAAGTTTTTCTAAGAATTATACTATTTTATTTCTTCATATTTAATGAAACGTTTCTCGTAAACTGTTAAAATTATAAATTGTAATTGTTAATATTATAAATTGTGTTTCTATTAAAATTGTTAGTAATTTAAAGTTAGGATCTTTGTTAATTCTAATTTCATGACTCGTGAAGTGGGGAGCAAAATATAATTTTAGAGAGACCCATTTAATTTTATATCCATTCATTTTTCTCACGTTAAGAATCAGTGTAGTATTTTTTAGCGAATTTTCGTGCCGAGTTCAAATTTTTGCAAATGTCCGTTGATCCTACCTAGTAGATGTCGAAAATCACCATCTGTAAAATTTATATATATATATATCTATGGACATGTATATATATATATATATATATATATCTATATCTATATATATATATATATATATATATATATATATATATATATGTATCTGTAATCACTCTAGCGGTCACAATTTTGATCTAATTGAAATTAAATTTGGTATTTGAAGCGCTTTTGGTATTCAAAACGTCAAGTTCGTTAATGGGTAAAATTGCACCAGGGGAAAGGGGGGTTTCGAGGGAGGGGGAAACACAAAATTTTACATATCTCCCTTAATATTCGAAAAATTGAAAAATTTATAAGAAGTAAAGTTGTAGGTACTAAGTTTACTGTAAGTTTGTTTCTTATCATTTTTTCTGTTACACTAATATTTACAGAAATATTGACGGTTTAAGATTGAAAATTAAATTCCTTAATATCTCTGTATCCATTCGAGTTTGAGCAAAAATGATAAAGTGATGAATTGTAGCAAACATTATTTTCTACAGCTTTGTGCCTTATGCTTTTTTCGGTTGTTTTACTATTAAGAGAGATATTTTCTATTTTGTGTTTCCTTCTTTCTTTATGCCCCCTTTTTTTTCCCTTGACGTATGTCATTTATAAATAAAATTGGTCTTGCAAATACTAAAAATCATATACGACATTTCATTTTGATCAGACTAAAATTGCGACCGCTAGAAAGTGATTTATGTATTTTAAGGAAATTCGCTAAGTTGAAGCAGCTCCAGCGTAACGAATGTTTTTTTAATGATATTTTCCCCCAAAAAATAAAGCTTTGAGTAAAACGTCTGTATCCGTCAATTCACGGCATACATTATACGGCGTAGAGCATCCCAGGTGGCATTATGGCTTTAAGAACCCGCAAAATCAACTCGACAAGCGTTTTTGGAAGTTTTATTTTCAAAGACGTACATTTTTATATAAATAATTCCATTACTTATAACTTAAACAAGCCAATTAACAATTTCAAATAGAAGAAAAATTTCACCCAGGTTGTCAATTTGAGCCAGATTGTCGTTCTGAAAGCTGCAATCGTAGTTATCTTGATAAGATCAGATACTGTTTTTGGGATAATCAGCTATTTTTGCCCCAGTAAAAATGAAGCAAAGTAATAATGCATTTTACTTGCGTTAACGTGAGGATTACACAGTCAGCGGAATATAAGTTGGAGTACGTATAAATGTTATTGGCATTTATACGCCTGAAAGGAAACCAGAGCTATTGGTCCCGTACCGTCAAAATTTCGCAAAAATTTCTTCAAATGTCTATCGATCCTACCTTGAAGATGTCAAAAATCACCATCTGTAAAATTTATATAAATATATATATATATATATATATATATACATATATATATATATATATATATATATATATATATATATATATCTAGTCTGTCATCACTCTAGCGGTCACAGTTTTGATCTAATTGAAATTAAATTTGGTATTTGAAGCGCTTTTGGTATTCAAAACGTCAAGTTCGTTAATGGACCAGGGGAAAGGGTTTAGAGGGAGGGGGAAACACAAAATTTGACATATCTCCCTTAATATTCGAAAAATCGAAAAATTCATAAGAAGTAAAGTTGTAGGTACTAACTTTTACTGTAATTTTGTTTCTTATCATTTTTTCTGTTACACTAATATTGACAGAAATACTAACGGTTTAAGATTGAAAACTAAATTCCTTAATATCTCTGTACACCTTAGAGTTTGAGGAAAAATGATAAGGTGATGAATTGTAGCAAATTTGATTTTCTACAACTTTATTTCTTACGCATTTTTCGATTGTTCTAGTATTAAGAGAGATATTTTGTGTTTTCTTCTTTCTTTATAACACCCCCCCCCCCATTCCCCTCGAGCTATGTAATTTATTACAAAAATTAGACTTGCAAATATTAAAATCATAGACGAAATTTAATGTTGATCAGACTAAAATTGTGAAGAAGCTCCTGCGTAACGAATTTTGCTGTTTGATCTTGCCTCCCTCTTTCTTCCCTCTCGGTGTATGAACTATTTTGCCTGTAGTTAGTAAACCCCGGGGCCACCCTGACTCTATGGTCAGTCCGACAATGCGCGTATCAATGGATTGTTAATGTATTTTCACATGCCAAATCTTTAAGAATCAACCCTATATTTGAATTTAATTTTCGGACTGAATTACAACAGATAAATAAAATATTCTTGGATAATATTTTTGAAAATATTCTAGAACTGTTCCATATTATAATCCGTGCTGTAAGAAAATTTCCAATCTAATGAAAACATAAAATAAACAGTTAATATTTGTCCAGACTTTTTTATTTCATATTCAATGAAATTCCTTTCAATATTATCATATATTTATGTTATCGAGTTGTTGTTCATAGTATAAACGCAAATAGTAACGTCACGAATATTCGATAAATATCAAAACCTTATTTGAGTTCGCTGGGCAGTATTGCTTACTAGTCGTTACAGATTTTAACGTTATCATTAGACTTGATAACCTTACGTATAAGGATTTCATTATCCATAAAGTCATTAAAATACCTGTACTGAATTTTTTATTTCAAAGTAGAAAAATAAAAAACTTATTTATTTTTTAGGTTTCTTTAAAAATCCGACTCCATTTGCTAAATTTATCTGACTCGTTTTCATTTAGGTTGAAAAAGAAAACATTTTAATTATTTCAAATAGAAAATTTTATTTAATTCAATTCGATTTTTCAATTATACATTAAAGCGTTAAAATTTTTGATTACGTAATTTTAATTTTATTTGTCTTGATATATGACGTCATAAATAATATGATCGTTTATATGTTTATTTTTTATTGAAAATATAATTCGTAAGTATTTGTTTGTTTTATTTAATAGATTTAATTGTTTTAGTTGTTTCAAATGATTTTGTGTAATTAAAAAAAAATTAATATTTGAGGTATTTCCAAACGGAAGGTAAAAGGTATTTCAAGAACTATATGAAAAATTACACACGAATCTGGGAGATTCCGCAATAAAACTTCATACATATACTAGTATATAAATTCAAACGACTTTCAAGCAGCGCGCCGGTACTCAGGATGCCAAATGAACCATAAAAAAAACCTTCTGTTGCGGTCATGAATTGTACTATTTTACGCATGTTTTATGAAAAAACTTATCAACCTGATGGGCATTCTCCCAAAGTTTTAAAGAAAAATATTTTTCCTTAAAAGGAATTAGGGAAAGTATGCGTCGAATTTCAGAACAACCGTGACTATATTGAGAGAGTTTGAAGTAAAAATAGTCGGAATCGTGCAGTTTATTTTACCATGTTTATGAAAATGCATGTTAAATTTCTCTTAAACTTACGTAACGATTTTCTCAAAAACGCCATGGGGATAAATTCTCAAAAAAGTGATTGATTTGCTGATTTCATCAAATCAATCCTCAGCTGATTTCTGAGGATTCATTGTACTAATATTGTGAATTTCGTGAAGTTCTTGACAAGCTAAAAATAGTTTGGAAATACCTTAATTCTTACTATGACTACTCAATTCACACTCTGTGACTTACTGCGTCACTTATTGCTTTACTTCTCCCTCTTATTCTCAAAAATTCCCTATAATGTTAACTTTTTCTTAGACAAATAAATCCCTACTATCAAATGAATCAATTAAAACATGTTTTTCAAAAAATCAATAATGAAATATTGATAATATAATATATTTTGCATTAATTGAATTAAGATAACATGGCTTATTTTTTTCTATATTACAAGCAATGTCTTGTATATTTCCTGGTTACACAACAACAAATTTGATGTTTTTACCAAGAAATTCCAATAATATTTTCTGAGTTTGTTCCTATCGCAAAAAATAAAGTTTGTTCCTAAAGCCGTGTTTACACCGCAGTTAGTAACATCAAATGTTACCAAACAATTCAGTTTTTTAAATATTACCAACAAATGTTAGAAACATGTGTTATTAATTTCGGTTTAAACGCGGCTTAAGATGGTGACTGAAATGATATACAATTTGTGATTTTTTAAATTACCTATTTTTTAAAGCTAGAACGTCTTAACATTCAGGACCAATCGACCACCATGTGTATTGTATAATATTACAATTATTATTTCATTTCAATCGAATAAACATCTTAAACCGTGTACGGATAACTCGTTACACAACTACAAGTAGTCTACTTTATACGTATACAATTTTATTATCTATCTGCTGTTTACCACACCACCACATATATAATAAGTTAATTGTAAGTATGGTTTTATCTGTATATATTTATCGAAGGAGCTGATGACGACGCCACGCCACGTCAATGTATATAATATGGTAACACCCAATGATTATTATAATGGGTGTTGTATGAACACATAAACCGCCAATAATCATAACAATGGTGTGGTATGGAGGTATTGTTGTATATATAAGTAGTGTGTTGAAGTAATCAATCAATCTAGGAATGACAACTAACAATGGTTTGATGTGTTTTTTATAGATCATGTTTTTTTTTTTTTTTTAAATAAGTACTGGACGCACCACTAAAATTCATAGTGGAAATTCATAGAAAATATTTATTTTGAAAATTTGTATGATGTTTTAATAAACCCATACACACACAAAATTAAACAATTATTAAATTTGTTTCATTGTAGTAATCTGAAACTGAAAAAATATATTTTACCTATATGAAATCCTATTAAATTTATTGGTAAAATTGTGCTTTTAACAGCAAATATACGCATAAGATATTCATTAACCAAATTTTCGATTGATGTCACATATTTAAAAATTGCAATAATAGTCAATTCAATAGTTTTAAAAATTATCGGTTAATTTTTAAGTTCTTCAGATTTCGTCTGACTTCCATTGACATTTCGCCTGTGTGCAAAAAATTCAATTACGTACTAGGTTTTACAAATTAAAGACAAAATTTTCGTTTTTAAAAGGTACAGTTTGTCGTCGTATGGAAAACAATTTTCAACGACCAATAAATCTTTTGTAGAATAATATTGAACGTAATTGTTTTTACTACATCACGTGCAAAGAATATCCTTGGACAGGACTGTGCTTAGTACTATCGGTCACAAAAGTAGTGCTTATTTTTCAAAATTTTATAATTGATTTGTGTCTTATTCATTTGGTTTTTGGAAAAATTGCCTCGAGTAAAAAAATTGTAATTTAAAATATGCTAACAACTTTTATTCGAAACATTTTCCCTAAAATTGATCGGATATCGTACAAATCGACTATAAAATTTCGAAAATGTGCGCTTCTTTTGTACACTTCAGTACTGAGCATAGTCTTTTAGAATACTATTTTCCATATAATTCTTGCATGTCTTTGTCAAAAAAAATTACGTTCAATATTTAATCTACAAAAGATTTATTGATCGTTGAAAATTGTTTTCCATATTTTCTATGGAGAAAATGTGATAGAAATTTTTTATTATTTTTGCCATTAAATTGTTTTTTGATGGACCACTCGGTCTATTTTCTTTGCACATAGAAGTTGTAAATGTTGTATCGTTGACAATGTCATTTTATATATTTATTATGTTCTTTAAAGAAATTTTTTGTGTTCTTTTTCTAATATATGATACGATTTTGTGTAGTAGGAAAAGAGATAGGACATTCACATATGTGAACATTGTTTGGAATTTTTTCTATGGAAAAGTGAATATATATTAAAAGTGTAAATGATGAATGGGAAATAAAATATTAGTATAACGAAAGCACAGTTTGAACAGAATAATTTTCTTGAAGAATCAAGTTGAAAATTTAACTTAAATTCGCAAAAAGAAAGTAAAGAAACTGAAAGTATCGGGCAGTGATAAACCACTCAAAGAAACAGCCGATAATTAACAAAATATGACATTAAATTTGAGAACAGAGTTATTGTTATAAAGTTTATTTCAATGTTATAATAACTATTATAAAAAAATTCGTTACGCAGGAGCTGCTTCAACTTAGCGAATTTCCTTGGAATACATAAATTACTCTCTAGCGGTCACAAAGTCTGATCAAAATGAAATGCCGTATCTGATTTTAGTATTTGCAAAGCCAATTTTGTTAATAAATGACATACGTCAAGGGGAAAGGGGGGCATAAAGATAGAAGAAAACAAAATATAAAATATCTCTCTTAATATTAGAACAATCGAAAAATGTGTAAGAAACAAAGTTGTAGAAAATCATGTTTGCTACAATTCATCACATTTTCATTTTTGCTCAAACTCTAATGCGTACAGAGATATTGAGGAATTTAATTTTCAATCTTAAACCGTCAATATTTTTGTAAATATTAGTGTTACAGAAAAAATGATAAGAAACAAAATTACAGTAAAACTTAATACCTACAACTTTACTTCTTATAAAATTTTCGATTTTTCGAATATTAAGAGAGATACGTCAAATTTTGTGTTTCCCTCTTCCTTTAAACCCCCTTTCCCCTTGTCCGATTTTACCCATTAACGAACTTGACCTTTTGAATACCAAAAGCGTCTCAGATACCAAATTTCATTCCGATAAAATGAAAACTGTGACCGCTAGAGTGATTACAGACACATATATACATATGTATATATATATATATATATATATATATATGTCCATAGATATACATATATAAATTTTACAGATGGTGATTTTTGACATCTACTAGGTAGGATCGATGGACATTTGAAGAAATTTTTGCGAAATTTTGACTTCGGTACGGGACCAATAGCTCTATTTCCTTTCAGGAAATTCGCTAATAAATAGATAGTAAAATTATAAAAATTAACACAATTTGTTACCTCGACAAATTAATCATTAAATGTCAAACTAAATGATAAAAAAATTCGTTACGCAGGAGCAGCTTCAACTTGCGAATTCCCTTAGAATACATAAATCACTTTCTAGCGGTCACAATTTTAGTCTGATCAAAATGAAATGTATAAGATTTTAGTATTTGCAAGGCCAATTTTATTAATAAATGGCATGCGTCAAAGGGAATGGGGGGCATAAAGAGAGAAGAAAACACAAAATATAACATATCTCTCTTAATATTAGACCAATCGAAAAATGCGTAAGAAATTAAGTTGAAGAAAATCAAGTTTGCTACAATTCATCACCTTACCATTTTTGCTCAAACTCTAATGTGTAAAGAGATATTAAGGAATTTAATTTTCAATCTTAAGCCGTCAATATTTCTGTAAATATTAGTGTTACAGAAAAAATGATAAGAAACAAAATTACAGTAAAACTTAATACCTACAACTTTCTTTCTTATAAATTTTTCGATTTTTCAAATATTAAGGGCGATATGTCAAATGTTGTGTTTCCCCCTCCCTCTAAACCCCCCTTTCCCCTTAACGAACCCCGATTTTACCCATTAACGAACTTGACCTATTGAATACCAAAAGTGCCTCAAATACCAAACTTCATTCCAATCAGATTAAAATTGTGACCGCAAGAGCGATTACAGACACATATACATATATATATATATATATATATATATATATATATATATATATATATATATATATATATATATATATATATGTATATATATATATATATATATATATGGACATTTGAAGAAATTTTTGCAAGAAATTTTCGCTAATAAAAATTGAGACCAAAAAGCCTTTGGAGTGCTAACAGTAAAACATTGCACGTGTTTTTAGCGAATTTCCTGAAAGGAAATAGAGCTATTGGTCCCGTACCGAAGTCAAAATTTCGCAAAAATTTCTTCACATGTCCATCGATCCTACCTAGTAGATGTCAAAAATCACCATCTGAAAAATTTATATATATATATCTATGGATATATATATATATATATATATATATATATATATATATATATATATATATATATATATATGTGTGTCTGTCATCACTCTAGCGGTCACAGTTTTCGTTTTATCGGGGTGAGATTTGGTATTTGAGACGCTTTTGATATTCAAAAGGTCAAGTTCGTTAATGGGTAAAATCGGACCAGGGGAAAGGGGGGTTTAGAGGGAGGGGGAAACATAAAATTTGAGATATCTCCCTTAAAATTTGAAAAATCGAAAAATTTATAACAAGTAAAGTTGTAGGTACTAAGTTTTACTGTAATTTTGTTTCTTATCATTTTTTCTGTAACAATAATATTTACAGAAATATTGACGGTTTAATATTGAAAATTAAATTCCTTAATATCTCTGTACACATTAGAGTTTGAGCAAAAATGATAAGGTGATGAATTGTAGCAAATTTGATTTTATACAACTTTATTCCTTACGCATTTTTCGATTGTTCTAATATTAAGAGAGATATTTTATATTTTGTGTTTTCTTCTTTTTTGATACCTCCCCCCATTCGCCTCGACGTATGTCATTTATTGAGAAAATTGGACTTGCAAATGCTAAAATCATATATGACATTTCATTTTGATCAGACTAAAATTGTGATCACTAGAGAGTGATTTATTCTAAGGAAATTCGCTAAGTTGAAGCAGCTCCTGCGTAACGAATTTTTTCATTAACTATTGGTGTGATTATCCCTAACTATTTATAAATCAAATATATTTGGTTCCCATTATATATCGAATTTAAAAAAAGGTCTTTTACAAGATCTTTTAGCGAATTTCCTGAAAGGAAATAGAGCTATTGGTCTCGTACCGACTTGCAAAAATTTCTTCAAATGTCCATCGATCCTACCTATTAGATGTCGAGAATCACCATCTGTAAAATTTATATATATATATATATCTATGGACATATATAAATATATATAATATATATATATATATATATATATATATATATATATATATATATATATATATATATATATATACATATATATATGTGTCTGTAATCACTCTAGCGGTCACAGTTTTCATTTTATCCGAATGAAATTTGGTATTTGAAGCGCTTTTGGTATTCAAAAGGTCAAGTTCGTTAATGGGTAAAATCGAACAAGAGGAAAGGGGGGTTTAGAGAGAGGGGGAAACACAAAATTTGACATATCTCCCTTAATATTCGAAAAATCGAAAAATTTATAAGAAGTAAAGTTGTAGGTACTAAGTTTTACGGTAATTTTGTTTCTTATCATTTTTTCTGTTACCCTAATATTTACAGAAATATTGATGGTTTAAGATTGAAAATTAAATTCCTCAATATCTCTGTACACATTAGAGTTTGAGCAAAAATGACAAGGTGATGAATTGTAGCAAACATGATTTTCTACAACTTTATTCCTTACACGTTTTTCGATTGTTCTAATATTAAGAGAGATATTTCATATTTTGTGGTTTCTCCTTTCTTTATGCCCCATTTCCCCTTGACGTATGTCATTTATTAATAAAATTGGCCTCGCAAATACTAAAATCATATACGATATTTCATTTTGATTAGACTAAAATTGAGACCGATAGAAAGTGACTAATGTATTTTAAGGAAATTCGCTAAGTTGAAGCAGCTCCTGCGTAACGAATTTTTTTTAATGGAAACATGTAATGGTTGTTGTGACGTTTCGCTAAAAACGACTCGAGTAGTATGCGCTTTTTCGCCTTGGTAAGCCATTCTCTGGACAATATTTGAAAAATCTGAATAGAATTTTCCGTAATAATTTTTTATTTCTTAAAAAAATTGTATTTCCACTTGGAATATCATTACGTCAATAAATAATAACAGTTTTTCAACATCACAATTTTAGTTTCATGATATTCTTCTGTCAAGAAATTCTTTTAGTTTGTAAAAAACAATTTAATCGATTCTTCCAAACTCTTTAACAAAAGTTCATTAAAGTTATTTCATCTATGCATTAAAAACATTAAACTTAATGATATACTATTCCTTTTTTATTACCCGAAACCCATTGAAATACCTCACAATTATTATAACGAGTCCTGTAGGATTATGATCATTAAATATAAAAAACACAATATGAGTTGTAAATATCCTAAATATCATTATACCGAAAAAAAAAACATTCGACTGCATTCATTACATAATATATTGCACCCAACACAATATAATAAATTGTTTAGAACCAAAACACACACACAATACCTACAATTGTAGTCGAGTTGGGAAAAAAACCCCATTACAAAACTACACAGAATAATTATGCTAAAAACACAATAAAAAGTGAAACAATAAACGTCGCAATGCAGAACATACATTCTTTACATTTATATAAGAGGGTATGTATATGTTATTAGAGAGTATGTATATGTACTGACGTCACAGGTAAAATATTTTCCAGTTATAACCGTAATTAAAAATATGTGACACGGTCGTTAGATGTATTTATCAGCGCAAAAAAATTACTGAATCTAGTATAGCCGAGCTAAGGTCACAAGGAAAGTCTAAGAGCATCGACTAACGGAAGGAGGACACTTCGCCTAATTTCACAAGTGCACGTCTGGGTGAATCGGGAGAGGTTGGCTATTACTTGACGCAGTTCCCTTCTGGACATGGATTCTTTAGAGCATACCTACACAAGTTCAAAGTAGCAGGGTCGCCAGAATGCTCCAAATGTAGTGGCGAACTGGAGACGGCAGAGCATGTATATTTTAAGTGTAAGCGGTTTGTAGAGCACCGAAACATCTGGAAGAAATTCTTGGGCATAATGAAACTCCAGACGATCAGATGGAAGGCATGCTGGTAGGAGAAGCAGAATGATTATTCATCCAGTAGAACGGATAAAAATATAAAATTAGCTATCATTAGAAGAAGAAGCAGTATTTGCTTATGCATTTCTCGCGAAGTAATACCTAGCGGTTGTACAACAGACGGGTCAAAAAGTCTGACACAAGCAGGAATATTATCCCTCGTCACAAAAAAAATGAAAACTCACACACACACTATATAGCAACTGGATAAATGCTAAATATATATATATGTGTGTGTGGGGGTGTTAATTAATTACTGAAAATTTTTAAAATATGAAAACGTGAAATGTAGCTTCTGGAAAACTTCTAATGGTGGGTAATGGGACAGTCCGATTTTGCCCACTTGAAGTTACTTTTTAGCTATAGAACGCGCGCAAAATATTTCAGGTCTTTATCTCTTTTAAGTTACCGTCGGCAGGACAGACGGAAATAAACTATTAAACTTTAAATAGGCTATTTAACGAACAATCATATCAATTTTTTTGCGATCCATATTTTCACCCCTTATAAAGTCGGAGCTAAACTTAATATACCTTTGTATGTATTATATTTACCATTAAAACAACATATTTACTATACTAAACACTTTGTCGAAAACCGAATAGTTTCGGCAAAGATCTGATCTTTGATCAAGGACTGTGATCAAAGAAGCTTCAGATTGAAAATCATTTTAATATCATATCATATAAATAAACGAACACTGGAATACACCTAACATGCTTACATGTATGTAGATATAACCTACCTATAACACTACATACGTGTATATATATGCGTTAAAAAACAAAACATGGAACATAATATACTCGTAGCAGATTCGAGCCAACTATAACTAAATACATACTAAATGCAGAACGACAACAACACAAAGGTAAAATAATCTAATTTTATATTTTGATAAAGGTAATTGAATGCTGTGAACATGTTTTAAACTTATACAAATATATATAGAGTTCGTGAAATACTGAAAATGGTAGAAATATGATTACAAACCTGAAGACTTTCTTCATTGTCAATAGGTGTGCATGTCATTATTTTCTGATATTTTGAAATTTCTACGAGCCTATAATACGTCCGTCAACATGGAACCCGACTTTAACACAAATAACACCAGTATTGAACTGAATAATCTACAAACCCAACAATTCCTAATTGACTGTATTCCTTTGTTTGTAGTAACAAGATTCATCAAAATAAAACAATTAAGTTAAAATTAAAAGATAATGATAGTATCGAGAAAAAAATTATTGGAGTATTTCTAGAACCGTATGTAGTTTATTGTAGTCTTATCAAAAAAAAAAAAGTTTATTTATATAAGCAGAAAACATCCAAATACGGGAATATACACTCCCGTTTAATAAAATTGAACAGACCTGAAATGTTAATTTTCTTACATTTCATAAAACTCCTCACTTTTGCAACTCTCTGTATAATTATTCATTTATAAACAAAGAGGATCTTGTTACTACAATCATCGGAACCTTACTACCATTTTTTCTACGGTTTGTAGTTTGTTAATAAAATGTTTTGTTTCCCCTAGTTACACGTGCATATTCCCGTACTTAGACGTTTTCTGAGGCTTATATAAATAAAATTTTTTTTTAATAAGACTGCAATAAACTACATACGGTTCTAGATATACACCAATTTTTTTTCACGATACTATCAACATCTCTTCATTTGAACACAATTAATTATATCGTTTTGATGAATCTTAACTACAAACAAATGAACCTTCATTTCAGTTTCCTTCTATTCAGTTCAAAATTGGTGTTATTCCCCGGTGAAGTCAGGTTCCAGATTGACGGACCTAACTATAATTAATAAGTAAAAAATAGAAATAAGCTATTTTCATAACTTCATTAAATATTAGATTATCAAATGATAAGAATTCTAGGTTTTTGAAATAAAATTTTAAACTCGCCCCTTTACAAAGGTCAGTTTTTGTATTATAAATACGTATTTTGACTACAAAGTAGTCATCATCAGTACAAATTAGCTAGACGTAATTTAATCTTTGACAATTAGAAATAGGTTGAAAATCAAGATCAATATACAAAAATAAGAATAAAAAATTAAACAAAATAAATAAAAATATAATAAATTTTATTGAAATTACTCTTGTTAAAATTTCTTTCATTCAAGTTTACTCTTGTTAACTTCACTCTTATTAAAATTACTCTTATATTGAGGATATGATATTCGTTGCTAATTTGGTGACATTTTCACGATATTGCTTGGTTTTACCTAGCCTATATATGTTTGGCCGACCATTGATACTATTTTAAGATCGCACATGATTGGTGATGAGTTATGCGTTGCGCAGTTAACGGGTTTTTATATTTGGACATCTTTAGAAAGAGAGAGACGGACATATTGCCGCTTAATTTTTCTTTTCTTAAAATTTTGATTAAATCTGAATATGGCACCGGTCCATTGTGTAAATTCATAATATTTCTTTTGAATTTCTGAATGTAAATGCTTTCGTTTGCACCCAACTCTGAAGGATTTTGTACTGCCTTTAAAAGTTTAAAATTGGATTTGTCGATTTTATGGTCATTCTCTATAATATGTGCAGCACACAGGATTTGTCTAACCTGCCGTATTTCATATGAGCCAAATGTACTTTGAACCAGGTTCCAATTTGTCTACGGTTTTGGCCAATGTATGTTTGCGAACACGATGGGCACTCTATGCTATAAATTCTCGATTTTGTTTGTTTTAAAACTTCATTTGTTTAACAAGACAAGCAAGGTTATCACGTAGAACATACGTTATGAAATAAAATCGTATTACGGCGGGTGTCATATTAACTTTTATCGTATCGTATTTATTTTTTAAACATTACAATATTAAAATTCAAAATCTTTCATATTTCATGGCCAATATCAACGTTACAGAAATATGGTAAAAGTATATTAAAGTAAAAAAATATTTCTAATGAGTAACACTCCTACCAACAATTTCTTCGATTTTGAAAAAAGGCGCAAATAATTTTAAAAGCACATTTGACCTATAATATTTCAAAAACTTTTTTCCATAAATAGGTGACTACTCTTAAAGTGGTTGATTTAAAAATTAAGAATTATTGTTTCATTAAAAATTATTTTCTACTTTTTGTCTTATGGAAGAATTTCACTTTAGGATAAGAAACTAGCTTATAGATATATCTTTCGTCAAGTTGACAAAGAAAAATTAATTGTATTCTTTGACATCAAATGCTTGATATGAAAAATCATTCACATCTCGGATAGGAATCGTACCACGACCATTATCATGGGATTGTGGGTTAGATTCCCATCCTAGATGTGTATAATTATTCATATCAAGCATTTAATACCAAAGAATGTTATCAATGGTCAGACATATTACTTAAAAGTCAAAAGAAGTAAACGCTTGTCACTTCCGTTGGTATAATAGAATGGAAGGCAACCATACTAACAATGAAGGCATTAAAACAAGTTTAAAAAAAAAAAGGATTAAAACTTTTACTCGACATAATCTTTGTTCACTATGTGTTAAGCTTGAATATTTTACGAAGTCGTCATTACTAGACTGGTGATCTCTTTGCATATACCTATAATAATGTTGCGTACCTCAAATGAGGTCCACATAGAGAACACAAATACCACACTATATACATAAAACAATGTTCGCGTTTCAATGCCTTGTTTTACACAAATATGTTTAGTTGGAAAGAGTGTTGTTGCCGTTGTTGGTTGTTTAATTCTTGTATGACCATATCACTACCGCAATCAACTGTACCTACTACCTACTGTCGTGTTTAACAAAACTAATACTTTTACTACTGAACCCTCATTATAACCCGCTAAAAAAACGTAGCAAAAATAAATATCGGTATGTTAACTGTGGAGAAATATTCTCGGTAATGATAATTACATGTTTTTAAGTATGTTATGTGTTTACGTGTTACTATGAAAACAATATAAAATAATTATTTGTTTTAAACAGGAGCGATTTGTTATATTTAAATTCTTAAGGATAAGTTATTTACCTTTAAAAGAGATATAGTGGCTACATAATAAATAGCTTATGTTAAGAGCTAACGCAATATATTTAATATAATACATTAATATGGCAGGTGCCAATTAAAAGCTTTAGGTGTTATAAGCAATATAGTTTAAATCCGATCAAAAACATAAATGTAAATCCTTAATGTAATAGTTCTTTCTTAAGTGATGATATGAGAGTTAGGACCGAGCTAGCTATTTACAAAGTAAATAGCTCTAGACTTTATATAATAGTTGCTTCTTAAAAAATGATGATATGGAAGAAAGGACCGAGATATTTACAAAGGAAATAGCTCTAGACTTCATATAATAGTTGCTCTTTAAAAAGTGATGATATCCCATTAAAAAGCCGAGCTATTTACAAAGTAAATAGCTCGGTAAACTATTTACTAAAAAAATTAATGAGGGGTAAATTGATTAAATATAAGAAAAAATTTGATTGAAATTTATTTCATAAGATTTCCCTTAGAAAAAAAAACTACACCGGATTTCGAGTTTGTAACACCGACTAACCGTTTGTACCCATTCGTAATTGTTTGTACCTGTAAAGTAAATGTTTGTTATATTAAAAAATTATTATTTAAATAAATAATAAATACATGTAAAAGATATAATTGATCTTTATTAATTAAAATTGATATTTTTAATTTCATTTATGAATTGTAATTATTCTTATGTGTAAATTACCAAGGTTGTTAACATTCACAGCAACCGTAGTAATAGAGGGAAGTTATAGTTGAAATGCAAAAATGATGAACAAAATTATAATAATAATTTAATGATGAAGCGACACCGCTACATACTTCCCCCCATCAACTAATAAAGAAAAAACGACTAGAAAAGGTTGTAACATAAAACAACCTTGTTCACGCGAAAAAAAAAACTTTAATAGTTGATGTACATCTTATATTTAAATCAAAGTAAATTAAGAAAAGATTAACATTGAATAAAGTATGCAGGTTTTAGTCCATCAAATGAAGTAGAAGTAGGTTTGTTATTGACATCAATAACAAAAAATTTAGGAAATCTTTTGATAACAGAGAAAGGACCTCTTTAATTATCATATATTGGAGGTTTGACATGATCCTCCCGTATAAAAACTTTTTTTGATGAATCCAAATCTTTTGGTAAAAATACATTTTTGTTGGTGAACTGTTTGGTCAAGAAAAATTTTGCGTTGATCATTCTATTTTTTAACTCTTGAGTGTATTGTTGAACAGAATGATATATATCAACCTTTCCGAAAATAAATCATATGGTAATCGTAGAGGAATCCCATAGAAAATTTCTGCAGAAGAAAGGTTAATATTCTCCTTGACCGAGCAGCGCAAATTTAGAAGTGCCAAGAGAAGACAAATAATATTTCCACATATGTGATTGAAATTGTTTACCTTGATCAGTAGTGATCCTCGTAGGTTAAACAAAACGCGAGAACCAAGAAGCAATCAAATTGTTAATAATTTCTTCCGACGTGATAGTTTTGATTGGAATAGCTTCGACCCAACGTGAAAAACGATCAATGATAGTGAAGATATACCGATACCCTTCACTAGGAGGAAGATGTCCAACAATATCTAAATGTAAGAAAGAAAATTTCATACTTGGTTCTTCAATTAGCATAAAATCATTTTTAGTGTGACGAGTGATTTTATTTAACTGGCAGATCGGACATAATCTTGTCAAATTTTTGATTCGCGAAATAAGATTAGGAATAAAAAAGAGTGTGCGTACTTTTTTCAAGGTTTGTCTAATTGATGGATGACCAAGATTATGGACAGCCTTCCATACATCTTCTATATCGATGTCAGGTACGAAGATTCTGGAAATTTTCCAACAAGTCTCCACATAAACCTTAAAAAGAGAATTCGGAGGAGTACGTATTTCTAAAGAATATTTTGGATTTTTTAACAAATTTAAAAGAAGAGGATCACACTTCTGGTGACAGTGTTGCATTTCAACTATAACTTCCCTCTATTATCAAGGTTGCTGTGAATGTTAACAACCTTGATAATTTACAGCAACCGTGATAATAGAGGGGAGTAATAGTTGAAATGCAACAGATAAAAATGATGAACAAAATTATAATAATAAATTAATGATGAAACGACACCGCTACATACCCATGCGTACCGACAATTATATCATTTGTATTCGACCAAATTCGAAATCTGAATTCGACCAAACGTGTAGAAACTATTGTCTCTACAAAAACGTTACCACATATAATTTATTCCTAAATGAGACACGAAAAAAAGAAAGATCGCCAAACGAAAAAATTTCTTATAGTTTTTCTTACTAAAATTTTCTTAGTTTTATGTATTTGTCACACAATTATTATCTAAGAGCCAACGCAGACCAAAAGAGCAAAACTGCTTTAAACAGTATTAGTTAGCCTAACACTGTTTTGTTAAAACAGAACATGGGAAATTACATTAAATACGCAGACTGAGCAAAAAAGGTTTCTTTTGACTACTAGTCCAGTTAAGATCTACATCCGTGCTTGGTCGTTCTGAATTTTTTATATGTTGTTAGGAACTAAACCAATATTAACAAACCAGATTTGCAATTTCCAAAGTGCTGTGCGAGCGGCGGTGACCCAAAAAACCATGAAATTTTCGGACTTTTTCAGTTTTTGCTCAATATCTCAGTGAAGGAAGGGTCTGACCGGTAGAGTCATTCCATACACTTTTAAAGTAGACTAAAATTTTCAACAATTTGAGATCAAAACAAGCTCTACACAGGTTTTGGTTCCCAAGAAACAGTTCTTAGAAAATAGGCCATTTTTTGCAAAAAGTGCAATTTTTTCGAAATGGTCACTTATTTCGTAAAATATCTTCTAAAATACGCATCCCACGTCAAAAATTTTATGTAATAAACTTGTAGTAAATTTAATTAGCTTTCATTTGAGATCAGACTGGTACCTATATGCCCAGCGGTTCTCTCAAAAACGGCAAATATCCAAAAACAGTCATAAGTTAACCAGCGCAGATAACCATCGCAGCGCACATATTTACCAGATGTTTGTATCCATATTTTCGGTAAAAGTAGCTACCAATTCCAATCAGAAGGAAGGAAACGAAAGATCGAGGTCGTACAGCTGTTATCAGAACATGAGAAAATGACACACACTTCTTCTTCCATGCATCAAGGGACCAAGCTTGTTTTTGAGAACAACAGTTTCAAAAAATAGCTGTACTGAGTGCCCTTTGTTGGAGCCCATCTCCACTATGACTATGTCCTCGATAAAACGTTTTTGGAGGTGAGTTTTCGCTGTTCTGACATCAGGTATACAATCACCCTTAATTTGCTGCAGGAGGTGTGATAAAGAAAACTGGCATTCATCACTGTTTTCCAATAGGTAATCGTACACACAATCGATCGTTTCTTCAGTATTACTGGCAGGACGATACCGTCTCTTATTCCACTAACACTCTTTTCTTTTTAGAAATTTAAGAGAGAATCTATGTCAAAAAACATAGCATAACATATGGTATACTATTCATTGGTTCATAGCAGACTTAAATATGAAATTTTGTTATGGGGGTCTTCCTCTCAATCAACACAAATTTTCATAAAGCAAAAGAAAATATTACGAGTAATTGTTGGTGTTGGCCAGCAAACTTCCTGTAGATAATATTTTAAGGATCTGAGAATCTTGATTCTCTCCAATATATACATTCTCCATTGTCTCGCCCACATAAAGAAGAATATTCATACGGTAGATCAAAATAACTCTAATCACACGTATTATACAAGACATGGTAGCGACTTAAGAGTACCCAAGCACAACTTAAATGTCTTCGATGGTCCATTTTTCAATGGCTTAAAATTTTTCAACAAGTTACCATCTCATATAAAGCTTGAATGTAACCAAAGGAAGTTTGAAACCGCCTGCAAGAATTTACTGCTCGATCATTGTCCATATAATGTGAATGAATTTTTTTCAAACAACCTATAATGTTAGGAATATATGACGAACCAATATGTATTACATTTATACATCATTTCTGGTCTAATAAATTATTATTATTATTATGATCATTATTCCCAGTAGCAGGTGGTAATCTAAACAGGCTCCTGTAGCACAATCGGAGCGCCTCCTCACCATTAACGACCTGGTTGCTGCAGACGGGACGTACCCTGGATTGTGCTACAGGAGCCTGTTTAGATTACCACCTGCTACTAGGAATAAGAGAGGGTATCGTCTAACCAGTAATACTGAAGAAGCGATGGATTGCGTGTACGATTACCTGTTGGAAAACAGTGATAAATGCCAGTTTTCTTTATCACACCTTCTGCAGCAAATTAAGGGTGGTTGTATCCCTGATATGAGAACAACGAAAACTCACCTCCAAAAACGTTTTGTCGAGGACATAGTCATAGTGGAGATGGTCTCCAACAAAGGGCACTCAGTACAGCTATTTTTTGAAACTATTGTTCTCAAAAACAAGCGTGGCCCCTTGAAGCATGGAAGAAGAAGTGTTTCTCATGTTCTGATAACTGCTGTACGACCTCGATCTTTTGTTTCCTTCCTTCTGATTGGAATTGGTAGCTACTTTTACCGAAAATATGGATACAAACATCGTTAACTTATGACTGTTTTTGGTTAGCTGCCGTTTTTGAGAGAACCACTGGGCATACAGGTACCAGTTTGATCTCAAATGAAAGCTAATTAAATTTACTACAAGTTTATCTTATATAATATTTGACGTGGGATACGTATTTTAGAAAATATTTTACGAAATAAGTGACCAATTCGAAAAAATTTGAGATTTTTGGAAAAAATGGCCGTATTTCTAAGAACTGTATCTTGGGAACCAATAGCTGTATAGAGCTTACTTTGATTTCAAATTGTTGAAAATTTAGTTTACTTTAAAAGTGTATAGAATGACTATACCGGTCAGACCCTTCCTTCACTGAGATATTGAGCAAAAACTGAAAAAAGTCCGAAAATTTCATGGTTTTTTGGGTACACCGCCGCTCGCACAGCACTTGAAGAAATTGCAAATCTGGTTTTTTAATATTGGTTTAGGTCCTAACAACATATAAAAAATTCATAACGACCGGACCTTTTGCAAGCACGACCGTCTTTTCATGTTTAACTTTACTGAACTATACGTCTTATCAGTGTGCGTATGCAATGTAATTTCCTATGTTCTATTTTTAACAAAACAGTGTCAGGCTAACTAACACTGTTTAAAGCAGTTTTGCTCTTTTCGTGTGCGTTGGCCCTAAGTAAAGACTATTTAAGCTATGTATTATGTACATTTATTGCGCTTTAAATTGCAGCAGTTTTTATTACACTATCAAAAACGGGTTTTCACAAACCGTTGTGTGAAATTGTTGTAGTATTATAGTTACAAATATTAATTTCTCAAAGAACAATCAATTGAGTTTAGTCATTAAAAATTTTTAGTAAAAAACCGAGTTGTTGATCCTACTTTTGTTTTTATTGTGATAAACCCACTCATGTGTAAAATGCAGAACGGTTCTGCCAGAACCCAAACTTGTGTCAGCTAATTTTACTGCTTTCGACTTATTTTATTTTTATACCCGGTATCCTATAATTTATACAACCCTTTGTGTAACTGAATAATTGACTGACTCACGTATACAAATTCTATCCCACTTCTAGACATGCTAGAAGGATGCTGTTTTTTGCATTAGACGCGCAATAACTTCAAACTTACGGAAAAATCAGAAAATTTTAATTTCCCAAACTCAACTACCCGGCATTGTGAAAAACCTCCCCAAAATACCTTCTTTACTTCTATACATGCTGGAGGGTGCGTTTTTTTGTATTCTTTCGAAGACGCGAAGCCAAGGCCGATTGGCCCCTGGTGGTAAAGAGGAAGCCCCCTTGCGAGCAGAGCGAGTATATTGTTATATAACATAATAAATTTATTGTTATATATACATAAGAAATAACATTAGCAATTTTAAAATGGTAGGTGACTTGCACCCTTACTCCACCAGAGGAGGTCTACAGCTTGCTATTCCTCAACATAAATTAACAATATTTAAGTCCAGTTATTTCAAGCTTAGAAATATGTAATAAGTTACCCAATTATATAAAGGCCGCAGAAATCACCTATAAATTTAAAAATTACTTGAAAGACTGATTTGTAATTGTTTTTAATATTTATTCTATTTATTCTTTTGACTTACGTGTATTTATATTATATTTATAATATGACTAATGTTTATATTTTAACTTTAAACTTTTTTAACAGTTTATTTGACGAAACAAGCACCATTGTAGTGGTCTTTTATTGTTAATAAAGATTATTATTATTTATTATTATTAACATAGGTGGACAAACTTTGACTTCACTCAACTCTGAGTGAGAGGTAGGAAGAGAAATAGAGTAAATACAAGGTATCCTACCAATTATTATTTTTCTTTTTTTAATTAAAACATTTTCTGAAAAAAATTTAGTAATACCAACTCTTTTTTATGGTCACTATTATATAAAGTATACAATACATACATTGAATACATACCATGGAATTTTGGGCTGAGAAATTGGGGCATAAAATGTACCTTTTTAATATATTTGTGTATGAATAAACCAAATGTTATATAAATTATAAAATATAAATCTTTTGATCCTGTACGTTTACCGCTTGACCGTTATAATAAAAGAGGTAAATTTTTGCTAAGAATTTGAATAGAATTGAAAACTAATTTAGACTTTTAGACGAGATAGCAGTAAATTTTTTGGAGGTTTAGAATTAGATTTTTGGAAATTCCGAATAATTTGCTTAAATTATTCATATCGGAGAACTAATAAACAATTATTTACCTGATTTAATTATTTTTTCTTCGTAGGGGGTATGGAATAGTGTCATCGGAATTTGATGACACTGGATACAATAAACATGCCAATTTTAAACATTATATTATGGAATGATAATTAGTGAGAACTCTAGGTTTTTGAAATAAAATTTCAAATTCGCCCCCTTTACCTAGATCAGTTTTTTGAATTATAAATACGTATTTCGACTACAATGTAGTCATCATCAATATAAATTAGGTAGTCGTACTTTACTCTTTGACAATTAGAGATAGAAAGTCGAGATCAATAGACAAAAATAAAAATAAATAGAAAATTAACTAAATTAAAATATACTGGATTTAAAATATAATAAATTTTAAATTATATTGAAATTGCTCTTGTTATAATTTCTTTTATTCACATTTATTCCTGTTAACTTTACTCTTATTAAAATTACTCTTATATTGTCGCAGGATATGTTACTTGTTGCTAATTTGGTGACAGTTTCACAAACATGCCAATGATAAGGCTGGGTGGGGCGGATAATTTGTTAATGATTTCTCAATGGTTCAATTTTACATAAAGTGGTAATTTTATGATAGTTTACTCAACCTGACTGAGTTTTTTCGAGTTAGTCTACTTTTAATTATAAAACTGAAAAGTACTATTCGTGCTAGTGAAAATTATTTTTCACATAATTTCTTCTTTTTTTATTAATAAAAGTAGTGATTTTAGTGAAACGTTAATTTTACAATTTAATAATCGATTTAATGATTTCGAAAATATAAATGTAATGAGTGATTTTTTAAGGGCCTCTTTTAATAGGAAATTTAAAATTCCCGCTTTAATAGATATTTTTCTCAAATTTTCTCCGAATTTCAATGATTGCGCATTATTCAACGAAATGATTGCCCTTCCAACAAATTATAATTTATTAGGAGCCACGAACACGAGCACAAAAAGTATTTGGGAAATCGCAGAAAACCCATCTTCGTTTGAATATCCGGAATTATTAAAAATAAATAAATAAAAAACTTAGTAGTTGCTTCGCATCTTCTTATCTATGTGAATCGGAAATTTGAAACATCTAAAATAAAATTAATTATTGGGCAATAATTAGTAGGCAGCTTGTATTGAAACATCGTTCCGTCTTACTTCAAAACATACCTTTCTTGTTACTATCACTCAGCTTATGGATAGTCCAGTTGCTCAAATTTACAACCCACCTCTGTTATATAACGAGCGGGTTTATTCAGTTTGCTTCCGTTTTTGATTTCCACCTAATTAGATTTCCGTGCGCCAGTCTATCCGTCAACACGATAATTCAAAAGAGACAAGAGATAGCGAGCAGAAATTTTGTATGTGTGTTCTTAAGCTGAAGAGTAAGGACAAGTCCGTAAATGGCCAAAATCAGATCACGATTAGGCAAGATGAGCCAAATTGCCTATTTTTTAAACCATGACAAAAACTGTACCATTTTTTAAAATAAAACACTTTTAAACAAATTTATCTCATAAATTCAATATGTACCGGGTATTAAAGAAATTAACTCAATCAGTTGTTATTTACACTTTTCTACACTAATTTTAACCATATTAATACCAATGTTTATTGCCTAACTACTGAATCAAGTTAAACATCAGCTGATGAAATTTTTTAGATTCGTTGACACATCTAATTTCGAAATCATCAGTTTTCAATCAATTTTCGAAATATTCTTCGCAAATGTTTTGCCAGTGCTTACATCTTCATCCTAGCTACGTTAGCCGGGATCGTTTACTGACAAAAAATAATGTGACATCTAGGGACGTCAAAAATTAAAAATTTAAAGTTCGATATAACGTCACTCAAATCAAAAGAAGACCTTCACGTTTTGTTCCAAATACGTTTGAATGGATATTTTGTAGTAATAATTGAAAAACCAACCAGAAAGATCTGATATTCTAGAATTGGCACATGACATTAAAATTCATAAATTATACGAGTATATAACAATTGATTGAGACAGGTTGTCAAGTGGTATAATGCTAAGAATTTCGCTTAAGCGAATAAAGTCAAATATAGCAGCTTGATTAACATGAGGTAAGCAATAATATGTCGCAATAACACAAATATATATGGTAAAAAGCCGTGCACTGAATGTTTTGAATTAGTTGCCTGATGTGTGTTTATAATACAGTAAAAATTAGAAACTTTACCAAAAATCCTTTTTCATTGTATTATTTCAAAGAAATTTTTGAAAGTAATTTTCTTGTTCTTTCGGTTGTTAATAGTAAAATAAAATACTATGTAACAAAATGAAAATATGTGGCAAAATAATTTACTTTCCGTTTTTTTTTTTGCCACATGAAAAATATATTTATGTATAAATTGCATGTCAACACTAGATTTTTACACTAAAAGAAAACTTTAACAAAATAAATTTGTTATGTCTCTAACATACAATTTAATAAGAAAACATATACAGGATGTCTATTCGAAAATTGGTATTATCGAAATGTTTTAACCGATGCTATCATTTTAAAATGACAATGAATACCATTTTCATTTGTTTTAAAAACCGTTGAAGTTTCTTAACTAGTTACCTAAGTCTAGTTAAAAGTTTTAAACTCGACATCCAAACTGTGTGGTAAAGCCCTAAAACGAGTGCGGCCACCAATTATTATTGTGACATAATTTATGTTTATTTAAAAAATTATGCTATAAAACCAACTTGTTCTTAGATGTAATTGAATCAATCATGTTTACATGTACAACATACAACATTTATGTTTAAAAAATTCTGTTTTTACTTAAAATCTACTGTAGCAATCATACAAAGCCATTTCTCAAACCTAATAAATATTTTGAAAAAACTAAGCGGAAAAAGAATTAAAATTTATTACTAAATTTATTAAGGATATTTCCTGCCCTCGCGGAAGGAAACACGGTCCGATTTTGCCCATTCACGAACTTGACCTTACACTTCACCTCTAGGGTACACTTGCAACAATTTAAATTCAGCACGTCATATTTTATCGTTTTTTAGTGTTTGTGTCTACGGGCAGACAGGCAGAAATAAACTAATTAGGTCATTTTATGAACTCCTGTACCAAAAAATTGTTTCTGCGATCAATATTTTCATCCGTTAGTCAGAATTAAATTAAAATACCCTCTTATTTATTATACATACCGAGTGCAATAAGATGAGGACCACTGATTTGTTGATAATGGAGTCATTTGTACTTTACTATATTTTTAGTCTTTTAGTCCTCGTAAAACTTTTAGTTCTCGTAAGTAAATACCGGAAAGAGTTATACCTAACGATTCGTTACACATACAGTATACTACGACAGTAAATAAGGACACGAACGAGAACCATCCACACACACAATCAACCACTTACACATTCACATCAAACTATATGTAAAGTTTTTAGTGTTTGTATTCACAGTAGTAAAAGAAGGTTTATTAAATGCACGGAAAGTTTAAACGCTGTAGGGTTTCATTTCACATTTATATCTTTTGACGCGTTATAGTAAGTAAGTACTCAAGCAAATATATACAGAGTGCTGCAATCCAATTAATACAAGCATGTATTAAATGGTTGTATCCAATTAATACAACCATGTATTAGGTAAAATAAAGATGGCGTCGCCAAATGAGGACACCAGTCTCCCATTAGAGATTCGAAAAATGTAGCTAGCCTTCTGAAAGACAAGTATAGGATAAATTACAGTGCTAACTGTTAAAATTACTATGCTGAACCGCAATAATTTTTATAAACAATAAATTTTAGTATATACACAGTAAATTTAACGACATGGAACTTTTTTTTGGAAAAAAGTTACAAACATTTTTTTTAAATATGGCTGAAGATTTCCTCATATAATTTATTTAAAATCAATTGTCAGTTTTAACTACGTTTGAAATCACAAAGAATCTTTGGTAGATTTAGAACATTCTATAAGTTCTACTTAAAAAAATAAATAGCCTATAGTTACGTATTCTTTAAATCAACATTGTTAATTTCCGCGTCGTCATTATAGGGCTAACAGGAATAATTAGCGTCCACAGAAAGCTTATTTTTGACAACCCAGAGCTTATCATAAGTGGTGTCACGAGACGAGAAGAGACGACGGTAGCATGTCTCTTGTATTGTATTAACTTGTAAATCGTTTCATCTCGTTTTTACCAAGTAACAGTAAACCAAGTAACATTATTTATAGGTGGGAGGTGATTTCATGTGATCTTGACACATAGAAAAAGGGTAGAAGTAACTCCGTGTTACACAACACAAAAAATATCTAACAATAATTAATAAAAGGTCAGAGAAAGAAAAAGAAATGGCCGAATTCTACATAGACTGAAGAAGATGTCGATATCGATTCCCATTGATACGATACAGTCAACTGCTTTGATTCCCGTGATTGATGAAAGTTTGATTATAAATTACTTTAATTTATTTTATTCCTTATTAATTTTATTACTGAATAAAAGTTTAAAAAAATTTAATCCCTGTTATTTTAAAAATTTTGTTAATTTAAAAAGTTACCTAATAGAGGGCGGGGGGGGGGGTAAACTAAATGTCTACACAGTGTCACGTGGTAAAGAAGAAGATTCAATTAAGTTTGCAAAACCCTTTCTGGGGTTTATGGATATTCCCTTAGCAGTCTATTATCCATCACTTAACCGGTATTGGCTTAAATTATAATTATAGTAGAATAAAATTTAATTTACTTCAAATATACGCGATAATGTTAATAAAAATATCAAAATATAATAACAAACTAAAACTTGAAACTATTTTTAATGTAAAATGATTGCGTAAATAAACAAAAGGTTGGTGTTATGCTCAGAAAAGCTAGAAAAGGTTTAAAATAATTGTTCTATACTTATATACAAATCAGATTGTTTATTTCTATAGATATTTTCAGAAAAGTATACTCTAAAAGATGGTGTTGGTTTTTAGTGAGACACTCTGTATACGAAGTTACAATTGTTTTAACAAGAATAAAAATAATTACAGATAATCATTAACTTTCCTCTGCCAAAGGATGCGTTCTGCTTGCTTACTTTAGTATAGTAATATTTATATATAATTTTTTCAGTGAATGTGTCGTAGTATAATTTTGTTTCTGAAAATGAAATTTACGTTGTTAGAAAATTTAATTACTTATGACATATTTATACATCTTTATTAAAAATAAAAATAGAATAGTTTATTTCAAAAAGGAAATGAAATTTACGTTTAAATGTGGATTAAAATCTTGACAATTTGAGTTCAATTAAATTTTTAGCTCATAAAACTTATTACTTGTTGAAATAACAAATATTACCTTGGGGGTATTGGAATAAAATTGAATTGATTGGAAGTCAATATTTGGATGGTGATTTAAGATAATGTGATAACAAATTGGTCCGAACCAAATAGTTTATGTATATCCTGAATGCATCTTAATTATGAGTAATAAACCATATTTTGACAAAATGGAAACCCGACTTCAAAAATAAAATATTCTATAACAAAAAATGCACTAGAAAGTAAAAAAATAATTGCATATTCTTGTGCCAATTTTAGTTCACCTAAGCAAAAATTTTTAAATATATATGTACAATTATTGTTATTTTTGGAGGCGGTGTCAGCAAAGAGAAATTCACATAATTTTTGGACATCGCCTCCAAAAGTAACAATAATTGTACATATATATTTAAAAATTTTTGCTTAGGTGAACTAAAATTGGCACAAGAATTATTTTTTTACTTTTTAGTGCATTTTTTGTTATAGAATATTTTATTTTTGAAGTCGGGTTTCCATTTTGTCAAAATATGGTTTATTTCTCGCTTTTTAGTGACTTTGAAGTTCTATAACTAGTTTTATTTGTCTAAATATGGGTAGACCTACTAAACGACTTAATAATTTTTAGTGAATTTTTTTATAAAATATTTTTTTTTTACCCGTTTTTTTTCTTTTTCTAATTTTAAGAGCATTTTTTTATAACAGATTTTCAATTTTATTTACATGCATTTTGTTTTTTTTTTGTAAAAATTTTTTTTTTTGGAGTCGGTTTTTGAAGTCGGTTTTAAAAAAAATTTTCTTATTTTCCCATTATGAATGAGTATACCCTTTCAAAAAAAAAAAATTTCGCAGAAATCGGTTATCACATATAAAATGAGGCTTTTCCTCGATTTTTCGGGGATCCCCTCATCAGAATGCGATTTGGTGCCAATGGGACCAATGGGAAACCAAACCCTTTAAAACAAGAAAAAAAAAATTCAAAATCGGTTCATAAATGTCGGAGTTCTGAGGTGACACACATAAAAAAAAAAAAAAAAAAAAAAAATACAGACGAATTGAGAACCATCCTCCTTTTTTGAAGTCGGGTTAATAAACTTCATTGAAAAATTTAGGATATTCTATTTCAAAAATGCTCCACTTATAATATGAAGCCTCAATTTTTTAATGCGGGACTTCAACTTTTCAAAAACTTTCTAGATGCAATTACGAATCGAATGACACCTTGGTCATAATTTTCTGAGAAGGCGAAGTGGGATTCGAAAAAATACGCACTTGTTTACAAGTCTATAAGTATAAAATAAACTATTGAAATAAAGTAAGCTTTTGTTACCAAATCTCATACGATTCAGTTAGAGAAAATTATCAGTTGGATTTAATAACTTGAATTAAGTTAATATTCAATTAAGAGAAAAATTATTATAATCTCTAATGAATAGTTTATTTTTGTTAATGAAGTATATCATTACCTCTTTAAAAGTTTCATTTGTTTGGATTAAACAGATGTTTATTTTGGTCCGAAATTTTAGCATCTTGGTCCAAAGAAATCATCATTTCAGATAAAGAATTTCGAGATACTTGAGCCAAAAGTCAGTTTACCTTTAGTAAAGATAATTTTCTCAAGCCAAAACTGTACATGTCAAGATACTACCATAATATCAAATATATATCTTATTATTTTTATTATTATATATGAGAGTCGGAAATTCTTGGTTAATAAAAATTTTTTTACTGCAAGGAATTACTTCTATCAGTGTAGTTCTGTTAAAATATAAAACGTTTCATAAAAAAATATATTCAGATATCTGTTTTGGGACTTTATATATTAAATACATTTTTGTTGTTGTTGAAAATCTAGGGTCGCGTTTTAGAAAAAACAACCATGTTCTCCTGCTTTACAGTTATATTTTGGATAGGATATTTATTACGGCACAAGCATAAGTCAGAATAAATTTCTATTTTTGCCCCAATTTCCTAGATCAAAATTTTTTGTATTTTATAACTACATATTTCGACAACAAAGTAGTCATCGTCAGTATGCATTAGCTAATTGTAATTATTCTCCGAGGATATGTTACTTGTTGCTATGTTCTCTTTAATATTATTTATATGAGTCATAATGTTTACACATACACCCCGGTAATACACTGATTACACTGTGTGCATTTGTTTATTAACCTTCATATAACACCAATATTTAAATTAAATAAATTGTAAATTATTATTATTATTTTAATAGTTTTATAAACCATTTGAACTGGTTCAACCACTTTATAAAATTAACAACACCAGTATTATGAAAGCTTTATATAGATATACTTAATAAAATGAACAATCGTTTTTCATTTAACTGTTGTTTTGCGTTGCTTTTATTGTAATTATTATTAAATAGAGTTGCAGTTTATTGTGTCGCGGTATCCTGGCTCTCTTTATCCTCAAAGGAGCGCTGCTTGTGTAATTGTTGGTCCCAATTCTTGTGTGCTTGCTCCAATAAATGTAATCGCAACAACTTCTTCAACTCTTGGTTTTGTCGTTCCGTGGGGTTGGCTCGTGGATGGTATATTGGCGTTGTCCAAATTTCTGTGTTCCAATCTTTGTTCACTGCTTTCCATTCTTTTGATCTGAACTGGGGACCATTATCACTTAGTACTGCTCTTGGATATCCATAACGACTAAATACTTCGTCTTTCAGCACTTGGGCTATCTTCGAGGTCGACGTGGCCCCCAATGGAAATGCTTCGATCCATCTAGTGAAAAGATCAGTCACAACCAATGATGGACAGAAGCGTCGTTGTGTCCAATGCGGCGGAGCGAATGACTGTATTCACTTCTTGTGGATCAATACGCATGTCTCGCAGTTGCTGTGTTTGATTCTGCTCGATCCGTATAATGTCATCCACGACTTTGTTGTATTGATCGTGCATCTTCTCCTCCAAGCCTTTGATTTGCGTGCGATTCTCAATGACATCGGCTTTAATGTTAACGATGTCGGTTTTCACAGTTTCGACATCCGTGGTTATTTGGTCGATCCGCTGTATGCACGCGTCCCTCAGATCCACCATTCGCTCTCCCAATTCGTATTGTATGGTTTGTATTCTTTCTTCTAATTGGTTGCCCATTTGCTCATTCGATCCTTGAAGTCTGTTGCCCATCCTCTCTTCGGACTCATGAAGTCTGTTGCCCATCCTCTCTTCGGACTCTTGAAGTCGACTTCCAAGTCGCTCATCCATCCGTTCTTCAGATCCTTTGAGTTGGTCGGCCATCTTCTCCAATCGATCACCCATTCTCTCATCCAAATTCTTGAAGTTGGACATTATTGTCGCAAACATCATTTCCATTGTGGCAGCAGCTGGCTCTTCCGGGTTGGAAACCACACTTCTACGCCGTTCTGATGTGGGAATGGCTGGTCCTTGAGTCCTTGAAGTTGGTGTTCCTTGTTGCCTAGATTGGTGCTCCTCCCATCTTGCCTGTAAGACCTCTCTTGTGCCAGTGCTGTCCAGCCCTTCGGCCTCCATCATCTCACGCAGACGTGGCATGGGAATGCTGCGGCTTGCCATTGTAATTCCTTTCTTCTTCCGTGCGTCTCCTGGTCCTGTCACGGTCGCCACTTGTCGCGGTATCCTGGCTCTCTTTATCCTCAAAGGAGCGCTGCCCGAACCTGCAATGATTCCGATACTCGACAAAACAAAAAAAAATATAATAGTAAACGATATTACTAAATATTTTGTAATTGGAACAACACGCACGTTTTTGTTTAAAGAAAAGAAAAAAAAAAATTAAATTAAACACAAGTTTTTACGAAACAAAAAAAAACCTGATTTTATTGCTTTAAAAAAAAAAATGATTATCCGATTTCTTTTTCAACAATTATTTTAATTCTTTTTCACACAATGTTAAATTTCGAATTACTTGATCAAATTACTTGTACGAATTCCAACTTATACTTTGATCTGGATTGAACAACAATCGATATTAAACTTTGATACTAACAGACAATACTTGATATTAAACTTTTATACTAATCGCACAATGATCGATTTCAAACTCTGAACGAATCGCACAATGGCTGATTTAAAAACTGATTTGAATCGACACTGGTCACGGTTTATATACCCACCATGGTTCGTTCTAGAATATTATTGTTTTTTTGAATAAATATTTTGTTTTTGACAATATATTTTTGCATGGAGGCTTCTAGAATATTTTAGTATATCAACACCCATGGACGTAGTCGGAGTGTTCAGATTATTTATAAAATTAATTAAAAATTATACCTCTCCTTGGGTTTGACCCATAGTCATACCCCGCTTGGTTGATATTTAAGCAGAGACTTAATGCACCGGGCCAGTGTCAATTTAAAATCTATACACAAATTGTATGATACATTCATAACTGTAAGCTAGCTTACGTCTGTTTACAAAAATTGTCTTGTTTTTTTACAAAATTATTTATTTGTGATCTGTTTATGTTATTTTGTAAAACATTCAATTTGTATAACTTTTGATTCTCTTAAATTAAATTATATGCAATAGTTTTGATTTTTTTCTTTCTAAATAGAAAAACTTTGAATCAAAAGTATCTATGAATCTTATTATCATTTTTCGACTTAAAAAAAAACTTTGTTTAAGAAAAAAAATAAATCGTGCTATATTATTTTCTTTTTGTACTTTCAATTAAAAAAAAAAAAAAAACTCCTTTTTTTTTTTCTAAGGAGAAAAATATTATTTTGGTAAATATTTTTCTTAATATTTTACTTTCATAATTAAAATGTGTGTTGAATCAAAAAAATTATTCTTAATAATTTTCATTACAACAATTGTATTTATTAAAACTGAATAATGATAATAATAATAATAATATTATTATTATTATTATTAATAATAATAATAATAATGACAATAATCAAAATAATGTAGGAATGGATTATTCTGGGTAATCAAAATAAACAAAACATGCACTAAATAACATTATATAGATAGCAAACCCAATAAAGACTACACGTCAAACAAATTAATTAAATGTCTAAACATCTTTACACACAACCTTCTTCTTATTTTCGCCTTACACAACATATTTGACAAAAAAAACTACCCTTCCGTTAATTAACTCACCTATTGGAGCTCTCAGCTTTCCCCTCTACAATAATTCCCTGAAATCTACGCTAGCGTGACTTTAGTTGTGACACTTAAGACGCAACCCGACAAATCACATACATATTGAATATACTTTAATTGCGGAATATTGTATCTACTGGGCGTATACTTCTGCTTGAAACCATTTTTTATTCCTTAAAAAGAGAGTACTTAAAGATGCGAAAATTTGACCCTAGATTCAAAGATTACCCATACATAGGTTTAGTAGTAGTGCTAACGTTGAAAATACATCTTCAGACACTTTACAACAAAGGCCAGCTACTTCTCAATACCCTTCACACTTATTCGTTTAACCCCTTTTCAAGAAGGCAAGAAGATTAGTTGAAAGTGTAATCCATTCTCAACTAAAGAAATAGATGGTGCCGTTTAAATATCAAGTCATTGGAGATAAATATTCGAAATACATCATACTAATTCAATGGTTCGGAAATGATCATTTTGCAATGCAAAATAATCCCAACTTAGAGAATTGTCGAACGTACTGAAACGAAAATTTTCTAAACTACTTTTTATAAATTTTAATTTCCTTGCTCAAGTTCCAATTGTCAAACTGTTGATTAAATTCAACGGTTTTTTTAATATAATATATAGTAAAAATGGTAATCAACTATATAGTTATTTATTAATTTTTAAATAATTTGATGTAAAGATGTAAATACATAGTTAATTTGGATAAATCTCACAATCGAATACAATCGTCTGACAACAGAATCAAATTCTTGTGATTACTCACTGAATCGAATTGGATTCGAGTTTCAAGATTGTTTGAATTATTGATTCTGTTGCTGACGCATGCATTCGACCGCTCGACTATCCAAAAGTAAGTGAACTGACATATTATATTTATCCACCGTCCATTACACCTCTGTTGTTGTCTTCTATGTTGTTTTGTTGTTGTCGTCAGTGGTGAATTTTGTTTGTTAAAAAATATTTTGTAACTTATTTTTTATTTGAGGTATTTGGATGTTAGCTATTTTTTGTGGCGAAATACATTTCGTCACAGGACCAAGGACTCGGAGACGGAGTTATTTTGACATCGCAATGCCTTACCGATGAATCAACATTTCACCAAGAATGGTGTAGTGAAAATTGCCTCACAGTACCTAAATACGTGCGTCGTGAGAATTTGGTTGAATGGTTGATCGGTTATAAGAGATACATATCCTGTGTCCACTTTTCCCCTTTAACAGATATAAATACGGTTAATTTTGCATGTTACTGATGATTAAAATAATAATCATAATCATAATAATATAACGGTAATAATTATAAACATTATTATTAATATCGATGATTATGAGTGTTTATATTAACTGTTGCAAATATTTTTAAATCTGCTGTGTTCCAAAAACTGTGTTCCTCAATACAGGAAAAAAGCCATTTTGATCATCATGCGAATTTTATCTGGATTTTAAATCACTATTAAAATATACTGAATGTTTCAGAAGGAATGATAAATATTCAAACGATTAAAAATGTTCGTTTTCGAGATACATCTATGACAAAAGGTTATGTACAGCTTTTCGTGGAAAAATATTTCCTCATCTCCTAACTCGTATCTCAATACGTCCAAAATCTCGTTTATGTAACTTTGCTTTATTTAAAGAATACTATCGATTTTAGATGTATGGTTTCGTAACCATAGAATACAATTCAGAATATTGATTAACTTTTTTTTTTAGTTTTTTTTTCCCGCTCAAATTCTATAAAGTATAAGCCCTTTTTGAAACTCACTCCCTGACTCCCTCACGTATACAAATTGTAAACCCCTTCTAGACATAACAAACTTATAGGAAAAATCGGAAAACATCTTTTGAATTATATTAAGGAAGCGAAGCCAAGGAGCTAGACCGCACCGGGTGTCAAGGGGCAGATCCACCTTGCGAGCACAGCGAGTAGTTTTTATACAGTAAGGGCTGCTTGAACGTCCATATAGAACTAAATCAACAAGCGTCTTAGTACACCTCAAATTTCTCTGAAAGTGATTGAAATACAGACTTTCAAAGTACAAATTTTGTTTGTTTTCTTATGCATATCAAATATAGATCAAAGTGTAACGTCCACAAAAACCGAAAGTTCCGTTTAACACAAGTCAAGCAAGTTAACCCGTAAATCTTTACGCAATTTCCTTTAAAATTGTTTCTAAAAACACCCAATATTTTGTATTTTACCAATATTTTTAAGTGGGATTATTTATATTTTATTCGTTTATTAAAAACAATAATTGCACTATTTTATTGCACTAGTACTTAATATTTTTACTAAAATATCATTAAATATAATTTATTTTAAATGAAATAATATTTGAAGAGTTATTAAATTACAAATATGGTCGTACAAATTATAGATAGAACAAAATTATTAAAATGAATATATATTCATATTTGTTCAAAAATATTTTAATATAATTATCAATATATTTTAATATAATACCAATATAATTATCAACTCAAAGAATGAATCCAGATAATAATCACTATTAATATTCAAAATCCAGTTAAATGAACTGAACTATTTTAAATACAGATTTCATTGATTTAACATTTTTTTAAAGTACAAGATTTCGATGGTAAATGACAAATTTTACTTCTAAACCGATATTATGATATCACAAACTAAAATACCAATAGTATTTTGTAAATTTAGAAGCTACCTAAATTTGAGTATGACGTAAAATTGTTTGTATGTATTAACCAATCTATATTACTGCGAATTTTTTAATTTATTTTTAAATTGTTGTTTACCATGCACATCATCTGTATTTATCTAATTAATAAAAAGCAACAAACTTGACTGACAGAAAACGCACACCCTAGACCGGTGGATTTAGAAGCAAGGAATTGTAGGATGGGAGAAATTGTATCAGCGTTTTTGAAAATTCGTCCCTTAAGGGGGTTAAATAGAGGATGACAGTTTTTATAGAATTTTGTCATTATTGAAGATTATAGATATATAAAAATTGGTGTTTGGCCTTGTGTTTATAATAGTCAGTTGTATCCGTTTTATTGGAAATTCATCCCCTAAGGGAGTAAAAAAGGAACCAAAGGTTGTATGGGAAGTGCGTCATTTTTTAAGTTAGAAACGTGAAAGTTTCTATTTAGGCTTTTTACATTTGAGAAAATTTGTATGGTTCCTGAGACGTTTCTGATAGGAAATCTCATTGGCTACACGGCTAGTAATAAGTATAATAAAATTGTAGACAAGATCAGCTCTGTATATAAAAATATTTTGAAAATAATACTAAATGAGGTTTTTGGAATACTTGGTCTGCCTGCTTGTATGGAAAATTGTATTAGAATATACTTAACACGATTATTTGCTGAATAGTGATACCACTTGAGCTCTATTAATCAACCAACGCTCTAAACCCATTGGAAGTTTTTTAAATTCAATAAGAATGAATAATTCGATTTAAGGTTAATCACGTATTCAACGTATTCAAACCTTGAAACTCTTACAGTTTTTATATCACAGCCATATTTCTCATAGGGTACTTAGAACATACAGCTGACATTTATTGTGGTTAGACATCCTTATAGTATACAAAAAGTTATGTGAAAAAAAAATTGTTTTTGAGGTCTTATTTGAAATTTGTATTCGCATACTCCATCGTGTAAGTATTGTTGAATAAGTATTTCAAAGTATCGGGAGTATGTCATAAACACTTTTTCCGTTTACGAACTATTACGCTTTGAAGTTATACCAACTAAGCCGCTATTTGATCATTTTTGTAAATAAATGCAACGAACACAACCGAGAGATAAATAGAAAATGTACTTTAAACACGCAAAAAAAAATATTGAATTTTTTTTTAGGTATTTAATTAATACACTTATTTAACATAAAATTTATTATGAAGCAGCTGACATCCTTAAAACACTGAACATTGAAATTTATATTACTCTGTAGCATATGAAAAATTCATAGTCAACACTATTTTGACTTAACCTGTAATATTTGCATACTTGACTATGGGTATAAAAACCTCACTTTTATTAAATAAATGTTTCAGAATAATATAAAAATAATTATTACAATTTCAGTGTAAAGTTAACGTTAAGATGTTATTATACGCCATAAAATATAATCTATTTTTTGTGTTGGAAGGTATCTTCAATTCGAAGTTTTGCAATTTATCTCGGAAATTGATTAAATGTAAGAAAAAAATTCGGTTGAAATTTATTTCGTAAGTTTTCTCTTAGTAGGGTTTAAAAATTTTATAATGCGGCAAATAACTTTTTTTCTTTTGATTCAAATATTTTAAAACTTTATTAAATTTTAAAAACATACTAAGAGAAAACTTACGAAATAAATTCCAACCAAATTTTTTCTTACATTTAATCAATTTACCCCTCCTTAATTTTCTAAGGAAAAATTTACATAATAAACTTATATTCATTTCACTCACTCTAGGTATATCATCAAGGTATATCATATTTTAAAGAGTAGCTGTTATACATTAAGGATATCCCCGAAAACTCGGCCCTTTTTTACATTTATGTTTTGTCGGATATCGGTACTTTTTGAAATGCTTAAATATACAAAGATGAACGATTCACACAAAACGCTAAGTGTTTTGTTATGCTTCGCGTTACATAACTATTTTTCATTTTATGTAGATTCACATTTACGAAGGAGACTGCTTCGCGTTATTTAACGTTAACTTACTCTGCTCGGCACGGGGTTCCATCCCGTTTAACCCCAAGGCAGCCACCGGCCTTGACTTCGCGTCTTGGAAAGATTACAAAAAAACCGCAACCTTATAGCATGTATAGAAGTCAAGAGGTAATTTTTGGTGTTTCTCATTTTAGGGGATATTGTGTTGGGAAAATTAAAGTTTTCCGATTTTTCTTATAAGCTTCAAGTTATTCATCGTCAAATGCAAAAAACCGCATCCTTCTAGCATAGATAGAATGAATTTTGGGTAGTTTTCCACATTTCGTGGTGGTTGCTTTGGGAAAATTAATGTTTTTCCGATATTCGTCGTAAGTTTCAAATTATTTTACGTCGAAGGCATTCTGTCAAATCTGTCAAAAATATATAAAATTTTTCTATTCTTTAAAATTTTGGCATAAATCCCATATCTATACTACCATGTAGAAAACATTGAATAATATTGTATTAAACGGAGCTATTTTATGCTATTTTATATAAATTACGTATCAGTACACAAAAAACTTCTCAGCACTGCAAAATTTTCAATATTCTCCCACAACTGATATGTGGCTAATGTGATATATATATATATATATATATATATATATATATATATATATATATAGTGGAATAAACAATATATATATATATATATATATATATATATATATAGTGGAATAAACAATAAAAATAAAAATATGCCAATCGTTTTTTATAAAATTTTTTACATTTAAGCGATGTTCAAATAATATTAAGATGTATTGCACAACAATTTATGTAAAATATTGATGATTCTATTCTATAATAAATAAAATAAATAGATAAACAAACTCACTCCCGCATTTATAATATTAGTTAAGATTGCCTGATAAAATTTACATGACCTGAAAAACGAAGTATCTCTATTAGTTTCCGAGATATTTAAATTTTTAACCCGAGAAACAATTTTATTTATTTATTTTTGTCAAAATTTTGAAACTCATTATTAAAATCGATCATTTATTCTATCAAACGGAAGGATTACGAAATTATTTAAAAAAAATTTTATTTGTTTACCACTGAGCAAAATTTTTAGTTCAAATGGTATTTCATATTCGGCAAACCTTTTTAGAGAGTTGTACAAGATTTTGGATGGTATAATATGGGTAGACAGACATGTCTATTAATGTTATCTTGGATGCAACCGTACACAAATACTCTATCTAACTAAATTAATCAAATAATTTTGTTTCAAGTTTTTAGGGTGCTAGACGAGTATTACATACCCGATTCTGATTGTTCATATTAATATCTTGACGAATCTGATTCCAGAAAAAAATATGTTTCTTACATATGTTCAAAGTTGAATAATTAACGAAATTTTCAAATAAATCTTGTGTTTGGAACTCATTATTAAAATTGATGTTAATTTATTCGACGGAATGATTACGAAATTAATTTACAACAATTATAATATTTTTACCAAATAAACAAAATTTTTAGTTCATTCTTGACCAAAGCATAGAATTCAAATGGTATCTCATAGTAGGAGTAGTAGTAGAATAAGTATATTTTAGCATCAATATTTTACATAACTTGTAGTACAACACATCTTAAAGTATAGTTCCTAGCCTATGCTTTACCTATAATATATCATCTTATTAAATTATATACATCGAGATTATAGAATCGTTTTAACATCGTTTAGAAATGGGAAAAATTTAATACAAAAAACATTGACATGAAACTTAACCTAGGTTGGATGGATAAGCCATCCCTAAAACTAAACTTAAATAGAAATACGCAAAGAAAAGAAAATATGTACAATTTAGAAAACAACAGAATTAGTTGTAATCGAGATCATGTGGCATGCGGAATCTTTTCCCGAAGAGCAGCGTATTCGGGTCAAATTGACCCAGTACGTTGATTTCCGGGAAAGGATTTTCGCGGGAAGATTGGAAAAAGGATTTGGAGGTAGTTTGGATAAATTTACGGATAGTAGGATGTCAGTTTCAACGTGGAGAGCTTCAGACGGATATCTCAGGGGTTTTTTCGAAATCGTCCGAAGACAACGATTTTGAAATTTTTGCATTTTCGCAAGGGTATCTCATATAAGTTGAGAATAATATTTATGTTAACACAGACTTTAACGTCCACCTATAGGAAATAAGCTTGGATAAGCTTGGACCAATCACAGAAGACCACAATTCTATATGCATTTATTATTTATTTTCTATATGCAGTTATTTTTATCAAAACAATATTTGCAAAAATATTCTAATTCCCGATATAAATTTAATAATTTTCCTTTCGGTTTGGCCACTATATATAACTGTATGCCAAATATCAACTTTAATGGTCTAGGCTGTGAAATTATAATTACGTCTAACAAGAATTATGGGCGTGTCCATGTTTTTTGGATTTTGAATGAAAATAACTTTTTAACTGTATATTCCTTAACGATGATTGAAAAAACAGTCTCTGATAATTCCCTAAATCCCCCTATTCAAAAAATCCCCACTGTAGCTCTTTTCGTTCAAAACTTACATCGGGATCAAATATCGTCTAAAAGAACGGCTAGTAATATCACGGTACAGACACAGACAAAAACCCCTCAAACACGGCCTGTCGCACTTCTATTGATACGATATGGTCATTGAACTTGAGAGTAGATTGAATATTTTTATACATCAACACCGAAAATAAAAAATAATTTTAAAATGTGTCTTGTGTACTAACGTGACACCCATAAAAGTCTCAGTATACTCAAATATAATTATAATGCATAATTGAATAAACATTTAACTTTGTCATAAACATTTTACTGAGTTGTAAAGAACGTTCGAAAATATTGAAATTGGAGTTACTTCTTAATTTCGAAAATTTTGCGATATTCAATTATAAGATCGAGCATAGTAGTAGTAATAGTAGAAGTGGTTGTAGCAGGGAAGCCGAAGTCTGGCAAGTAGGCCTTTCGAGTCCTTTTTGAATTTTGATTTCTTCCTTACATTGGTTTAATAAAACATTCTGAGAGAGCTAACTAATTATGCTCGGGCATTAAGAAGTTTTATGTTGGTTTTTGAGACTGAACCATCATTCAACTTTTAATATTTTAAAACATCGCTGTAGGTGAATATATATATATATATATATATATATATATATATATATATATATATATATATATATATATATATATATATATATATATATATATATATATATATATATATATATATGTGTGTGTGTATATATACATCAGGCAATAATAAGGCATAGCTCATAAAATTAGTGTATGCTGGTTGGTGTTGCGTGTTTCAATTTTAAATACACACGCAAGAGCTAAGTAAAAATCATTGTTTAAATATGTTTATATTTGTTTATTACTGATTCTACTTAATAAATACATGCTGTTTTTAGGTACTACTTGTCATAAACAAATAACTGGTTACAAAAAACACCTTTCTTCCAAAGATTCATTTATTTAAAAAAGTAGTTGCAAAACCAATTACCAACTGCAGAAGCGTTCTTTATTTCAAAATGAATTGAATACAATTTAGTAAGTAATTTAGCAGTTCAATAAGAATGAGCTCTCGTTCATCGTCGCGAATGTCTACTAATATACTCTTTGAGACGTCCTCTATCATATACTCTTTAAGTTGATATAAGAACAGAGATTAATAAAAACAAGTAATGTAACTACTAACTGAGTTAAATGTTTCAATACCCAGTATATACTTAGTTGTATATCAATGTTTGAATTGCTAACAATTCTGCCTATTTAATGTTTGTAAAATATCAATTATTTGAAAATGTTTGTTTTGTGTTAATAATATTGAACAGTATAAATGTTCTTGGGTTTACAAAAATGTATATTAATGTTCAAGCGATATTTATAATTTTAAATATTGAGCTATATAATTTAGTTATTTAACGCTTGATTGATTGATTTATATTGGGGTCTAAAGACTATTGCACTTCGACTTTATGATCCATTGTGCTCCCCCTTCTACTTCAGTCCGACGAGATTCACTTCTCCCATATGTTGGCAATAGCCAGGAGCTTGCTTATCATGTCTTCCTGAAGGATCATATACTCGGGGTGAGATGCACCGAATATCCTGTATCTGCTGTAACCTCTAGGTCAACGCTTTATTTAGTCAACGCTAAGTGTGTGTTAACGCATAGCGTTGGTCAACGCATAGCGTTAGGTAATCAACGCGAAGCGCTAGTTTACGCAAAGCGAAGGTCAACGCAAAGCGTTATCCAACGCGAAACGTAAGCTAAAGCGAGCTCTAAGTTATCCAACGCGATGCGTGAGTTTAACTCGGAGCAAGCGTTAGTCGACGCGAAGCGTTAGTCAATGCAAAGTAGTGGTCAAGGCGGAGCGACAGTTATCGTGAAACGTTAGTCGTCGCGATTAGTTGGACGCTAGAACAAAGTGTAAGTTAGCCAAGACAATATATATATATATATATATATATATATATATATATATATATATGTCAAAATTTTGCAAAAATTTATTCCGATCTATAGATAAACCTATATATATATATATATATATATATATATATATATAGGTTTATCTATAGATCGGAAGAAATTTTTGCGAAATTTTGACATCGGTACGAGACCTAAAGCTCTCTTTCCTTAAAGAGGAAAGTCGCTTAAACCGCTTATGTATATATGTATACATATATATATATATACATGAATAAATTCAATATATATATATATATATATATATATATATATATATATGTATATATATATATATATATATATATATATATATATATATATATATATATATATATAAACCTGGTATACGAAAGTCAAAATTTAAAAAAAACAAAAGTATAGATGTTATGTATGTAGGTACATGTCTGCATACCCTTCCACAGCGCGAAATGGGATGACATCCTGGACGCACTGGAATACCGGTTCAAGCTCAAAAAGGAGACCTTGGCCATAGTCGACGACAATCTCGACGCAAGAAGGCTAATCGTGAAAACAACAGAAGGCTCACGAGAGTATCAGACGACAACCGGCGTACCACAGGGATCAGTCATGGACCCCGACCTATGGGACGCGAATTACAATGCACTACTCGAGATTCCCCTACCGAAGCAATACAGCTAGTGGCGGACAGCGTTGAGAAGGCTGAACTACTGGTCCGGTCAATTATTGATGCCGTCGAGGCCAGGCTGGAGGAACACTGCTTAAAACTATCGGAACATAAAACTGATATGGTGGTGCTGACGCGCCAGAAATGGTTTCCAGTGCCGCTCAACGTAGATATTGGCGAGACAAGACTGACATATACAAGAGCGCTACGCTACCTAGGAGTGGTGATAGATGGGAAGCTGTCTATTCGCGACCACCTAGAAAGTAGATGCATTAAGGCCAGTAAGACAGTGTCCAATCGAGAATCATGACCAACACGGTGGGCCCACGAACTAAAAAGAGAAGAGTTCTTCTGGAGGTTGTCCACTCAATTCTGCTTTATGGAGCAGAAGTATGGACAGATATTCTTAATCAGAAAACCTACGTAAAATAGCAGGAGTAAAATAGCAGCAGTACAACGACGTGGAGCCTTCAGGGTGATCAGCGCCTATCGAACGGTCTCTGAAGCTGCTATACTAGTTAAAGCAGGGGCTACACCTATGGAGCTACTAGCATTCGAGAAGGTAAAACTTTACGTCCTCAAGACTACCGGTGATAGCACAAATAAGACCAGAACAAGATTGAAGCTGGAAACGTTTGAAGAAAAGGAAGACAGATAGAAAACCTACATCAAGGGCAGATGGACAGCGCGCCTAATCCCGAACAGCAAGACCTGGATCAACCGAAGTCACGGCGAGTCGGATTTCTTCTTGACTCAACTGTTGACAGGCCACGGCCAATTTAACGCATACCTATACAAACCGGGTCTTCAACACACTCCGTTGTGCAAGTACTGTCCAGACAAAACTGACGACGCCGAGCACACATTTTTTGAGTGCGAACGCTGGAGAAACCACAGAGCCAACACTGAGGCAATTATAGGCCAAACGCTCAACCCTACGCATTCTCAAGGAAAAGATCTCTGAGAGAGATCAGTGAAACTGGAGAGGACGTCGTGAGACGCAGCATGGACAGGATTGAAGTTATACTAACGCGGTTCTGATCAAGTCTTCCTTGCACCTCCGTGCGGGGAAAGAGATGAGGGGTTTTTTTAGTGGGTGGAAATCCCACACTACCGACCATCATTTTTCGAAGGCGGTGTCTTTGAAAGATTTTTCCTCATAAAAAAAAAAAAAAAAAAAAAAAAAAAAAAAAAAAAAAAAAAAAAAAAAAAAAAAACGTCTACATACATGCCTTCGTTCGCTTATCAATAGTATGTCTCATTTGCTATTTATGTTTGAGCAGAGTTTCTATTGAGTTTATGGAAAAATGGTTTAGAGAAAAGTTTTGAAAAGTGGAACATTTTTTGTCTCACAATTTTTGAAAAATCTCTCATGGCTGTAAAAATGGGCACATTTTTCGCTTTCAGAGGAACTTTGAGCACAAGTTATGGGAGAACTGTTGAGTTTATAAAAATATTTTTCTAACAAAAGTTGATTATTTTAAAAAGAAGAAGATTTTTTGTAAACAAATTTTTTTCCATCTTTTATGGTTTCATAGATGTATGTTTTCCCCTCTGGCGGGAGGAAACACGTTCTGATTTTGCCCATTAACGAACTTGACCTTAATTTTTTCCTCTAGAACACATAAAAATTTTCAGCTCGTTATCTTTTTTCGTTCTTGAGTTATCGTATCTACAGACGGACATGCGGAAATGGCCGAATTAGGCTATTTTATAAATACCTTTGAGAAGCATGTTTGTCAAGGATTAATATTTTCAAGCGTTAAAAAATCGGGACTAAACTTAATATAGGTAACTTAACAGAAAATTATCGTATGTATTTCTTGAGAAGTGATGTATACTGAAGACAAAAACAGTCAACAATCTCGTCAACGAATAGATATGATTATATAAAATGTAAAAAAAAATCTAGTTAACAAAATCTGATTCGGCTATAAAAATGATATAATGTGATTTTTTTTTCTTAACAAAACTTATATGAAAAGGTCCATTATTTTATGTTATTAAATGTATTTTATAGATGGGATTTAGGATTTAAGGAGATGTGTGTAGAGAAAACGGTCATTTCATATACTGCTGCTTTATAGACGAGAAATCAATCATATGTGAATGATACTTGAACGATTATATTTTATAAGAAAACTATATGATACACACACACACACACACACGCATGTATATGTGGGTGCGTACAATATACTTTATGGGTAACCATGTTATTTCAATAGAAAATTTAAAAATCTTAATAATATTTTCCATATAAGCTTAAAATTGTAATATTTATGAAGCAAATTTCATTATATTTACATATAATTATGAAATTTAAAATTGAAATATGTTTTGTAAATACGTACAAAATAGACCTCCTTATAGAAAAACTATTTTGAACTGTTTCGTACACTTTATTTTTTATATTATATTAAACTTTAGTTTTGTATTATCTTTGTTAGGAACATACTTCAGGTAACTTCCGTACAACAATCAAGTTTGTGACCTTAAGCTATAAAACGATAAGACTATATATTCAAATTTACTATTAATTCATCAGATAATGCGTATATTTTATGACTAACATAACTCATTTCAATAAGCTAGATTTACGGTACATATTTTCGCGCAAAATAGGGAATATTGGCAAAATGTGAATTAAGTACCTACTCCAAACCTGACCAAAACCATTTTTAATTCAAACGCATATTTATAGGTATTTGTTTTTAATTACTTTTCATCTCACTTGTTTAAATTTTTTACGTTATCTGAAAACCCTTTGTATATTCCTAATTTAGATGGCTATATGAATCTTTCGAAAATTAAAATTAGACTGAGGAAGTTCGAAAATCCTAATTATATTGGTAGGGAGTAATACAAAAAAAAACTTCATCAATTAGAGATAATTACATCATACATCATACATCTTCTATAGACTTTTATTATGGCATTATTCTCAATTACGACCTTAACAAATCACTGCACAACCCAATTAAGTGGTAACCCTAATTTAAACTTCGCAAACCAGGTCTATAAATTGCTGTTCTTTCAAGCAATGCTTTGATTCCAATTTTTCATATTGTGCTTAAACAATACAACTGTTGGTAGTAGGAGTACCGCAGAGGAGGTGGTAACCTGGTAAGTAGGTCTTTCTAGGCCGATCCCTAAAAGAGAAGGAATTGGAATGTATACTAGGGATTGGTAAGTGGTTGGACTGCAGCCGACTTTGATAGGAGCTATGGCGATATTCTTCTGGAGTTTGTGAAAGGAAACTGTAGAGAATCTTCACAAGCATAGCCAGTTATTTTCGTTACTGTCCATACGCCGACAATTCAATAAATCCATTAACTATTATTATTATTTTTTATTTAAATTAATTTAATTGGCAAACTGGATATTTAACAATGATCGGGTTCAGCACTTTTTATTTTTTATAATGCACTTTTTATTTTAACAGAATCACTAAGGCATGTGAGACATTCTCTCAATATTCCGCCAAAACTAACTTAGACCTAGTACATTAATCGCAATATTTTAATTTTAGTTTCTTCTAAATATTTTTGTTTTCAAAAGTGATTTTAACTTACACTAACGACCATAAAAAAATAGTTTATTTTTAAATTCATAATCCTAATATTATTTGTTATTTTAATACCTTTTTGACTATCTTGTTAGGATTTTGGATATCACGGTGCTGGTTAACCTACGCCGTGATATCACATATTCGAACAGTATTCCTAACATTGTAATACCAGAATATATTATTCCGTACCATAACCCAGACCACCCAAACAAGTGTAAGAACAACAAAATTCAACTGTAGTATGATTCAAATTCACAAAGTATTAATTTTCAACGGATTGTCAGTTGCATAAATTAAGCGCAACCAACATTCCATGTAATAAAAAAGTGATTTGAATTTAATTTTAAAAACAAGAAATGCATTTTTTGTTGTTTTAAAGAACTTTTTTACATACACAAAATAATAATAACAAATAATATACTAAAAATATAACAATAATAATAATAATAATAATAATAATAATAATATATATTAAAAGTTTTGTATAGTATACATATAGTATATATATAGTATTATACAATTTTGCATAGTTTTGTTTTTGTTTGTTTGTTGTTTGTTTGGTTGGATCTGTGTGTATATGTATGTGTTGGTTGTTTGAATATTAACATTTATGTAATGGTACTGTACAACCTGAATGTAAAGAGTATTTGTAAAATATTATAATGATAATTAAGTACCTATACTGGTTATTTTAGTAATTTTCGAAAAATTGTAACACTTGTCCACTTAATTTGATGTCATTTTGTTAAATGGTTAATTTATGCCTTATTCATTCGATTTTCGAGGAAAAAAATCGAATAAAAGTTTATACTATATTTCTAATGAACAACTTTTATCCGAAGTATTTTTTCAAAAAACGAATCAATTATAAAATTTTTTTTAAATTACATGAACTTGTGTGGTCCACAGTGCAGTCTATGAATTTACGATAATGAGCCTTACACTGTCCTGCTATTAGACTGTTATGTTAAGATTGCAGCGCCACAGTAGCAAAACTAGAAATCTTCAACACGACACAAGCAAGAATATATTCACATGTTGTATAATGGTGTTTATGACGCTATTTATAGGTTTTGACTTTAAATTTTGAGCATTTAGTAATCTTTTTTGTATTTCGCTCAAAGTGTATTTTCAGTAAAACGAATCGCTGATATAACACTCGACTGATGTAGGTGCTCGACTGATCGATATTACATTTCTATCCTGCTCTAGAGCTCTGTGGTTGGGAGACATTCAATAAAAACTGTGGGTCATACAGTAGAAAGACTAAATTTATATATTCATATAGTATATGCTTAGAGAAACAGACAACAAGTAAGACTGTCACATAAGTGACCCCAGTCTTCAGTGGACAATAATTTTATTTGTGCTTTAATTTTTGCATATTGATATGAATACAAGACAATATTATACATTATAGAAAAAAGATGCATGATCGTTTTGGTAAATAGCTACACCGCCAGCTGTAACATTAGAAAATTTAAATTTAACTATACAGTTGAAATTAAGTACAGAAATGTCTTCATCATTATTACTTCATGTTTCTGTTAAAAGAAGAGTATTTGAACTATGAGCCACATTATTAATGATATCATTTTTATGGGATCGCAAACTTTGTATATTAAATGTATGATCGTTCTAATTCTAATTTAAACGGAAGAAGTGACGATGGTTCTGTTGCACCATGACAAAATGTAGAATCATTGGTTTTAGGTACCATGTATATCCTTTTAATTGTAGTTTGTTCAAACTATATCATTATATCCAATATTTGTAAATATACAAGAATATTAAGTTTGATTACGACTTTGTAACGTTTAAAAATATTGATCGTAGGCATGAATGTTTTTCATATGTGTTTATAAAATGGCCTAATTCGACCATTTCCGTAAGTCCGTTCATCTGTCCGTTCGTTCGCCTGCAAACGAGTAAAAAAGAGCAAAAAAGTAAGGTCAAGTTCGTTAACGTGCAAAATCAGACCAGTTTGGGAGAAATATGCAAAACTGACTATCTTTGAAACCGTAAGAGATATGACAAAAATTTAATAACAAAAAATCTTCTTTTTAAAACAAACAACTTTAGTTAGAAAAATTTTTCATAAACTCAATAGTTTTCTCATAATTTGTGCTCAAAAGTTCCTCGGAAAGCGAAAAATATGCCCATCTTTAAAACCATAAGAGTTTTTTTTAAATTATGGGACAATTCAAAAATTCTTCATAATTCGAACATTGATATTGATATTCGAACAACTGAGTATATACTGCGTATTCAAACAATTAACTCAGTTAGTTGTTACATTACTTATTTTATTATTAAATTTGGTGTCTTAATAATAGTTTTGACCTTATTTAACATTATTTTAATAAATTATTAAAAAAGAAAAATAACTTCTTACGTGCGTACTAATACATACTTTTTGATTTATATTTCACAATTAGTAAAATCATTATAACATTAGTAAACATTATAAAAGATTTTACGAAAATTACAAATATTTGTTTAATTAATAATTATAATGGATATTCGTCAAGTAACGACCTATTCAATACAAAATTTAATATTAGTTTATATATTTTACTAAAATATTTTATTGTTATCAAATTTTTGACGAATAAATTACTACACACCCTCGGTAATCAATTTAATTCGAGCACGAAATCATGAATTCGAGTAATTAAATGTTGTTCAAGATTCGAACTAGTCGAACATTCTTGTGTTCGTAAACTGCCATGAATAATATTTGAAAAATTTACTAATGAGATCGGATTTCATTTAAATCAAATTTTCAGATTGGAAATAGAAATATTTTATGTATTAATTTATTTTTGTTTATATTTAATATACATTTTAAAAATCACATTCAATATAATAAAGAGAAAATACCGCCAAATGAGGAGTTACTCGTGAAATATTTCTTAAACTTTCCATTTGTAACTTCCAAAATATGTTTTTAATTTTATTTTTCCTAAACTCTTTGAGAATTTATAAAAAACTAATATCAAAGTTTATTCTTTTTGAAGATTCACACATCAGTACAAAACATGTTGCAGGCGTTATATATTCGTCTGCATATAAAATAAAGAAATGATTTTTATTGTTGTATATGCACAAATCACGCCCAAATAATGTTTCGGTTGTATGTTCAATTATAAAAATGTTTTGACCAAAACTACCATGCATAAAATTTAAGTTAATTAACCTTTAAATAAAAACACTGCAAACATTGAATAAACGCTGTATGAATATGAGGTCTAGATGATCCAATATTATTTAACCCTTTTTTTCATCACTTTAAACTAGTCGGATCGGAAGAATTTTTTGTCATTATTACTCTAATGTGATGTTGTGTAAACATTTCATCCCAATGGAACAGTTAATTTCGGACGCAAATAACAGACGTAAACATTGCCTTTGGATTTTCGAATTCTATGATTTTTTCTGATTAATATGATATTATATATAATATCTATAATTAATCGATAGTGACAAAATTTTTTAATTTTTTTTAAGGGATTAAACAGTTTTTTACTTTAGGGATTTCTGGATATATTTAGAGTCTTTGTGTAAGCTATTCTCTATCAACGAAGACAAAATATTTTTATTTATTATTTTTTAAGAAAATTATTCAATCTGGTTAGTCAAATTTTTGGAAAAGACTAAACGTAATTTTATCTTCAATATTTTATGAACTCATTTTATGTATTCCCAACAATATTATTAAATCGTTATTACTTAGAATATGTTATGTCTAATAATAATTATTATTTTAATGGAAGTGTTTCATTTAAAATACATTTACCAAAATTTTAGTTTGTACAAAATAATAATTAAAATATATGTACAATTTTATTACTAGTCACGTACACAGAGTGTTACTATTCAAGGCAATTATACATTTTGACAGGTTCAATTCATTTCAACAGGTTATAGATTATAATTGAATAAAAATAATAAAAAGTTAAAAAAAATAAAAATATTTTTACAAAAAAACAAAACCCGACACCAAAAATGTTCTAAAAAAATCTGCTATGAAAAAATGCACTAAAAATTAAAAAATATTTGTGTTCTTTATTTAACTTCAATTTCCTTATAAATATCCATTTTTTTCAAATCAAATATTTTTATTTTTGGAGTTGCTAGCCGCATCTACTGTCTTGTTGTTGATTATGAAATGCTTTGCATTTAAAGTGAAATTAAATGTTTGTGAACCTTGGCTGGCACCAACTCCAAAAATAATAGTATTTGATTTGAAAAAAATGGATATTTAAAAGTAAATTGAAGTAAATCATTAACGCAATTATTTTTTACTTTTTAGTGCATTTTTCTTAGCAGATTTTTTTAGATCGTTTTTTGGAGTCAGATTTTGTTTTTTTTTTGTAAAAAAAATTTAATTTTTTAATTTTCCGTGCATTTTTGTCATACCACATTTTTTTTATCCGTTTTTTTTCTTTTTTGGTATCGGGTTTTTTCTTATTTTTCCATTATGAATGAGTATACCCTTTCAAACAAACAAAAATTTCAAAATCATGCATATAAAAAGAGGATTTTTCTCGATTTCCATGGGATCCCCTCATGAGAATGCGATTTGGTGACAATGGGACCAATCTGAAAGTTCTGAGGTAACAAACAATTTTTTTTTTAAATCCACACGAATTGATACCCTTCTCCTTTTTTGAAGTCGGGTTAAAAAATACATTGGAAATATGGACAAAAACAAATTCGTTACACAGGTAACGAAGTTTATGGGTTTATAATTGATATATAATGTGGTATGACTCTTATAAATGAGCGCATTCCTTCACCCCATTTCGCACATCAAATTTTCAGTCAACGGCAAGGGTAGAGCAACATTTTAAATTATGAAAGTGCGCCTAACACTAATAGATCAGAAACAATCAGAAATAAATCAGAACTGTTAAATAACTTCCAGATAATAAACCAAGAGCGAGTCGGGATCGCACAATCAGTGAGCAGTCAATAGACCAAATTATTATTTTTTTATTTATGAATGAATTACCTCAAAATCTACTAATTCTATCAAAAGTAAAATTTTCTCTGTAGAAACCTAGGAGATCAAAAAGGACTGCCATTTCTAGCAATATATCATTAATTGATATTTCATTAAGACACCACTGGACCAAAAATTGTTCCAAGCAATGTTCTTTTGAACCAATTTTATTTTATTATTTCAGCATCTATAACACTCTCGAAAAAACTTGCACTTTTCCGGTTATCTGTGACTCAATATCGACTGACCATTACCCCAAGAAATCCTAAGATACGTAAGAGATCATATGGGTACGGTCATTGCTAGAATATTTTCAGTTATATCATTAAGACCACTTGACCAGAAATTATAAAAATAAAACTTCACACGACACATTAATAAAATAAAACTTTTTATACTAGCCGGTTACTTGGTTCTTGTCCATACGCCGACGTTTTAGTCAATTAACGTCCCGTTTAAACTGCCTATCTTTGAAACCGTAAGAGATATAACAGAAATTTAATAACAAAATATCTTCTTTTTAAAATAAACGTTTCGTTTGTTTAAAAAATTGTTTAAAATAAACAATTTTTTCCATAAACTCTATATTATATACTGGGTACTCAAACAATTAACTCAGTTAGTTGTTACATTACTTGTTTTTCTTTGGACAAAACTGATCCCATCCCATTTTAATCTAAACTATTTTTATAATGTTGGCGACATATTTGCGCGATAGCAAGACCTGGAATTAAGCCAATGTTCCTACGTTACATAGTTTTCGAGAGAAACTTCTGTGGCAGTCGGAAATGTGAGTGATCTTGATAAGAAATGAAATAATCAGAATATATCTTTGAAATATATTATCGCAAACAAAATGGTTTCGTTCGATTACATCTTTATCCATTACGTATTTGAAAAAATATTCAGAATATTTTTTAGTAATAATAATGGGGTTTAACCTCCGTTTTTGAGACCCATACATATATATATATATATATATATATATATATATATATATATATATATATATATATATATATATATATATATATATATTATATATATATATATATATATATATATATATATATGTATATAAATTTAATTACCATGATGGATTCAAATTATTTTTTGGCGAAGGATTCTTAATACCATTCATCCTGAACATATTGTAATCGTCATGTTAACAGATACACATAGCCGTAAGTATTTTAACGTTACTTATGTCACGTACAATAATAAATAAGTAAATAACAAATTGAGTATCAACGGCTCGAATTATTTAAAAGCTATACCATTATTCAAAAAATCCATGACTTAATCAGGATATTTTATTATTAACGGAAACAAAATAAATTGGAACAAATTTCTTCTACTGAAAGGAAATTTGAAAAATTCCAAGACAGAATTTAGGATAAAATGGAAATGTTGAAACAAATTGAAATCCTTTCACCCTCGGCAAAAACTCCAAGGTGCAAATTAAGGATACATTTCAGAGTATGTTCAGTATGTTTAGGACATCAAAATATAGGGATCTATTATACCTGATCGGAATATTCAATACGTTTTAAACTTTCAAAAATGTTATAACTTAAAAAATGAACAAAATACGGTTTAAACAACATTTAGGTTATTCAACCTTTACGTACAGTGTTTCCTTAGTGTAGGAAATGTCTTTCCACCTAAAATAACCTTAAATCAAACCTAAACCCCCTTAACTGATAATTAAAAAAAGTATGTCGGAAATGAATGTTTTTGTAAATAAAATTTTGTTTGATAAAATCTCATAAAATATTCAAAACCCCTAAAAAATTTTCCCACCTACAAACTGCCCTATGGAATTTTTTCCAATGTTTAGGGAGAAAAGCCCTAATTTGGAAACTGTTTATGTCGAATATATACACATCTGGCGATTGGTAATTTATGAACAGTCATAATTCAGTGTGTAATGTAACGATTGATTCTACTAACATGCTACGGTTTTCTTCAAATCTATGTTCCTGGAAAAACAGTTAGGAACAAAACTCTCTGCACACTATCCTTTTCATTGAAATAATATCATTCTCAGTAATTAATTAAAAGTTTGATGTTAGCAAAAAATAAGTAAATTTACAATAACTAGATTTATTTTAAAAAATGGTAAGGAAACATAAATAGTATGGTATTAAATTGCATTAAAATAAAGTTTTAAAATGCCATTTTTTCTGTTTCTGATATTTTTGTAAAAACATATTTCTTACAGTTATAGAAATAAAATGTAAGAAGATTTCAATACTATCTTTTATATATATTATTATATAAGCTTCTTATATTTTCTCCGTGAAACATACAATCGTACTTTTGCGAAGAAAAATGGTTCGGGAAAAAATATTTATGATTGAAATAGTTATAAAATATTACTTTCGATGTATTACTATAAAAATCAAACATACACAATCCCAATTTAAAATTAACCGTTCAGTTATGCTTACATAAGATACTTATTTTTGTTTTATTTAAAATAGAAATAATTTATAAAGTTTTGTGACTTAAAATTAATTTATATAATTTCCAACTGCCTCTGAGCTGTCTCTGAGCTGCCACTCTGCCTCTGAGCTGCCAAATGTTATGGTAGTGGAATGCATTTGATTTTTCTATCTTTGATATCGATGTTTTATTAATTTTTTACCGACGAAAGAAGGAGGAAGTCAACTCAACCTGTATATATTTTTTTAAATGCATGATCACGCATAACTTTTTACAGAGTAGTCCCATTTTGATAATTCTTCTTTTATTGTATAGGGTTCTTTCGAATTTCGTACCATATCAATTTGAAGAAAAAAATTCTACTTTTAGTCACAAAAAAATCAAATATACAACTTCCCACCGCTTCCACTAAAGAGCAAATATCATAATCGCTGTATATTGTCTGTGTGTAAACACTCAATATCGTTGCGAAATTTCAACTTTTTTTTAACCGACGAAAAAAACGAAGGAGATTCTCAAGTTAACCCGTATATATATATATATACATATATATATATACATACATATATATATATATATATATATACACATATATATATATATATATATATGTATATATATATATATATATATATATTTTTAGCGAATTTCCTGAAAGGAAATAGAGCTATTGGTCCCGTACCGAAGTCAAAATTTCGCAAAAACTTCTTCAAATGTCCATCGATCCTACCTAGTAGATGTCAAAAATCACCATCTGAAAAATTTATATATATATATCTATGGACATATATATATATATATACATATATATATATATATATATATATATATATATATATATATATATATATATATATATATATATGTGTGTCTGTCATCACTCTAGCGGTCACAGTTTTCATTTTATCGGGATGAGATTTGGTATTTGAGACGCTTTTGATATTCAAAAGGTCAAGTTCGTTAATGGGTAAAATCGGACCAGGGGAAAGGGGGGTTTAGAGGGAGGGGGAAACATAAAATTTGAGATATCTCCCTTAAAATTTGAAAAATCGAAAAATTTATTAGAAGTAAAGTTGTAGATACTAAGTTTTACTGTAATTTTGTTTCTTATCATTTTTTCTGTAACAATAATATTTACAGAAATATTGACTGTTTAATATTGAAAATTAAATTCCTTAATATCTCTGTACACATTAGAGTTAGAGCAAAAAAGATAAAGTGATGAATTGTAGCAAATTTGATTTTATACAACTTTATTCCTTACGCATTTTTCGATTGTTCTAATATTAAGAGAGATATTTTATATTTTGTGTTTTCTTCTTTTTTTATACCTCCCCCATTTCGCCTCGACGTATGTCATTTATTAAGAAAATTGGGCTTGCAAATGCTAAAATCATATATGACATTTCATTTTGATCAGACTAAAATTGTGACCACTAGAGAGTGATTTATTCTAAGGAAATTCGCTAAGTTGATGCAGCTCCTGCGTAACGAATTTTTTTTTTATGTATGGCGACGCATAAATTTTTAAAGAGTAGTTTCATTTCGATAATTCCTTTTTTATTGGATAGGGTACACTTTGAAGTTGGTACCATAAATTTTGAAAAAAAAATTCGCCCCTAGGGGTAGAAAAATAGGAAAAAATTGAGGTTCACCCACTAAATTTTCATCTGTGAACCGATTCTGTTGAAATTTATCACACTTAATTCTGATGACTCTATAACATATACGAAAAAAGAAAAGAAATAAAAAGTGAAAAATAAAACTTTTTAACAAAAAATAGAACCGACGAAAGAAGAAAGTAACTGAAAGGAAAAAATAAAAACTTTTAAACAAAAAATTTAACCTTCGAAAAAAGAAAGGAACAGAAAAGCAAAAAATAAAAAAGAACCTATTTAGTCTAAGTCTTACACTAATGTAAATACCTAAATATTTTTGCGTAATTTGAGAAAATGTTTTTCTTTTTAAAAAATAACATGTGGGGTTTTGAAACAATACGACCTTACCTGGTCTAAACGAAGCTTATTTATACAAAATTTTTGTACCAACGTTTATTTTCTTTTATAAATACAAAATACCAATTTCCTAAAACAATATTATTGCAAATGCTCAGATTCTTAGATGTCGACTATCAAATTAGGATTGAATTATTGATTATGGAATTTCTGACCAAGCACAAAAATTATATATATTGGTAAGTTGTCCAATAATTAGTTTACTCGAATCCATACAAACTCTTCGTAAATAAATCTTGTACGATACAAGATGGGTTAGAATCATTCAGAAGTTTTTTAAATACAAAAATGAATCCACTAGCGCGAGTGAAATTTGAATGAAGAAAAAATAACCTTCTAATTTGTCGTACTCTATAATTAATTATATGAATCTATAAATAAAAGGAATTATAATATACAAGTGAAATATATAATCATAATATACAAGTTTAGCATTGATTTCTTCATAAAATCAATATTAAAAACTTTAAATGGTGTCAAAACAAACTGTTATCTAAATATATTACTTACTATGTTTTAATCCTTGCAAATAATCTTTTTTTTATTTATGTAGGTTTTTACATAAGCTACTAATTTTGGTCATTTTTTATGCATAATAATAGGGAATATGCATGAAAATTTTTTTCACATTTATTTTCAGAATATGAAAATACTGTTAATTCTGTAATAATATTTAAAAACGAAATGAAAATCCGACAAATATCAGGGAAGCTATAAGCTTTTAAAGATTATTATCTGTCTCTTTCTTGCAAAAATACTAAAAACGGAGTTTTACGTGTATTTTAAATGGTGAAAGTGTAATATGACGTCACATAACATATCAAGAGGGCTATCACCCTCTTTGTCTAATCGGGAATTTCAATCATTCATATCGCTAATTTTTAAAGTTATTTAAAAAGTAATTTTACCATGATATTTGTCAAGTAAACATGGTTCAATTCAATTGAAAAAAAAATTTTCATACATATTCCCTATTAAACTTTAATAATTCAATTAAAAACTATACCCATCTATAATTAAGAAAAACGAAATTATGCCAATATTAAATCAATATAAAGCATAGGCACTAACAAATAACTCAATTAATTAAGGTAATATTATAACCTTATTTATTTATTTTGAATTGAATAGATCATTACTAATGAGCAAAATTATTATATAAAACAAATATTTAAGAATTTCTTAAAAATAATTTTATTTTGACTAGTTTCATTTTCATATATTTTCTGATGAAGAAACTATGTTCCAAAACTATTCGAAAATAAAAATTTGTTACGAAAATCTGAAATATTTGTTTTATTAAATAATTTACTTATAATAATATTAAGTAATTAGGAAAACGTTCCTCGATGACAGCCATATAGAATCAAACATAAAATATACAGTGTCGTAGTTTGTCCTTTATAAGATGTCCTTTTACATATTTTAACACTATTGAAGTGGAAATAGGATAAAATCATGTTTGATATTTGTTTGAGAAAAAAAATTTTACCCAAAAAAACAGTCAAAAATAATACAAAGATTATTTTTAAATTTAATTTATTATTTATCTGTTTTCGATTCGAGATCGCGTATTGTGCAAATTATTTGTGATGTGAATACATCTATTGTGAGACTATGCAATATCTATAACGAGACTGTGATTTCCTATGGGAAGTAAAATTAAATTTCAGATTTAACCGTCACGTTTTCATAATAACAATCGGCTAAGTAACAATCGGCAATAATCGGCCTTTGTGTTTTAAATGGGTCTTTGTGTTTTAACAATGTTTAAGAATATTCATTGCTATTGTACATAGGATATGTTTTCACATCATGCCCCGGACTCAAAATATTTTTTTTTATCATGTATGTGTTTTTAAAATTTTAAATCTACAAAATCAAAATAATTGTTATTTTTTCTGAAAAAAAATAATGCGTTTGTTTTCCTATACATTACATCGTGACGTTTATTTTTTTACACCGAAATTACAGTAAATTTGGACAAAAAAATTGGTACTGTTGAGATTTTCCACGGGCTTTCCATCTCGTCAAATTAGAAATATCGTGAATGTCACAAGGCTGACATTTTATAATAACTTAAGGACAGGTTTATGACGTTATAATAAAATTGGTTTAACTAGGTAATGATATTATAATTCTTTCAGTATTTTAACAATAAATTCAAGGAAATGATTTACATATTTCAATATAATTTATTCGTGCGCCACAATAAAGCACCAGCTAACCAAATTTCCTAGAAATTTAATTAAGATAACATTTTATACATACGTTGTACCGAGAGTTAGAAAACTACTGAAGATTTCAATTTTCAAACAAATAACTTTATAACATTCCAATTGTAATTTCTGATAAGACCATATTTTATGTATGGTGAGAATTATTATAGATATTAGCATATCGAGAAATCTTATAGCGTCTACTTTTGACAACCCTCGTGCTCACTGAGGGCACTCTAAGCATAAAATGTATGTTCGATTGACAATTACAGATTGCTCGCATTCCTAGTGTGCTCTATCTTGCTCTGACTAGTAAAGTCAGAGCAATAGTGCAGTGCAATATGGCCACGAAAAACCTATGAATATTGACATTATTTTAACTATTACCATCTTCAGAAAGTTCTAATAATGAAGACGCTTTAATTATAATTACAAATGGCATGAATATATTATTACCTGCTTCGTTAATAATAATACAAAGTTTATTGCCATCAGATTCAATTTTTTTTCCCATTTTTACTTAATAATATTTCTTTTACGCACACGGACATATTTAGAAATAAAAGAATATACATATTATATCAACAACTAAAATTTACTTAAGTATTTGACACTGACAGTCAACCTCATAATAAATTATCATAAACACGTTCCATTGAAAAAAATGGCCGCAAAATTATCGGGCAAGAACTGAGGTCAAGCATGACGTCATCACTGAGTAGCGACCATGCTCTCTCGTGCTTCAAAAGAAAACGCTATTACACATTTGTAATCGGGACTGTTGGAATATACTAGGGTAAAATGAATGAAATTATTGTAAAAGACAGTTTTTGAACTCCAAACCAATGATTATTTATAATCCCCGACACAAAAAGAGCTGTGTTAGAAGTTTAATGTGTGTCCGTCTTTGAGTCTGCCTGTGGCATCGTGGAGCGCACTCAAACGCTCGGACCGATTTGATTGCGGTTTAATTTTTATTAGATAGCTGGTTTTCTTGCGGAGGTTATTAATTATGATTGATAAAAATCTGTTCTGTCATTTGAAGATAATCAGCTCTTTTTCAGCCGACTTCAAAAAAGGAGGATGGTTCTCAATTCGTCTGTATTTTTTTTTTTTTTTTTTAATGTGTGTCACCTCAGAACTCCGTCATTTATGAACCGATTTTGAATTTTTTTTTTGTTTTAAAGGGTTTGGTTTCCCATTGGTCCCATTGTCACCAAATCGCATTCTAATGAGGGGATCTCCGGGAAATCGAGGAAAACCCTCATTTTATATGTGAGAACAGATTTTTGCGAAATTTTTTTTTTTTTTGTAAGGTCATACTCATTTCTAATGGAAAATAAGAAAATTTTTTTAAAAACCGACTTCAAACAAATTTTTTACAAAAAAAAACCAACCCAAAAAAAAAAAAATTTTACAAAAAAAAAACAAAATCGTACAAAAAACTGAAAATCTGTTATAAAAAAATGCACTAAAAATTATAAAAAAATAAATAAAAAAAACGGGTAAAAAAAAAAGGGTTATAAAAAAATTCACAAATTAGTTAGTCGTTTAGTAGGTCTACCCATATTTAGACAAATAAAATCAGTTATAGAACTTCAAAGTCACTAAAAAGCGAGAAATAAAACCTATTTTGACAAAATGGAAACCCGACTTCTAAAATTAAATAAACAAAAGATGCACTAAAAAGTAAAAAAATAATTGCATATTCTGGTGCCAATTTTAGTTCACCAAAGCAAAAATTTTTAAATATATATGTACAATTATTGTTATTTTTGGAGGCGGTGTCTAAAAGTTATGTGAATTTCTCTATGCTGACACCGCCTCCAAAAATAACAATAATTGTACATATATATTTAAAAATTTTTGCTTTGGTGAACTAAAATTGGCACAAGAATATGCAATTATTTTTTTACTTTTTAGTGCATCTTTTGTTTATTTAATTTTAGAAGTCGGGTTTCCATTTTGTCAAAATAGGTTTTATATCAGATAAGATTTTCTAGCGAATATCCTCCAAAGGAAATGCAGCTATTGTTTTTGCACCAATGTTGTAATTTCGTAAAAATTTCTTCAAATGTCCATCGATCCTACCTATAAGATGTTAAAAATCACTATCGCTAAAATTTGTATATATGTATAAACATATATATATATATATATATATATATATATATATATATATGTATATATATATATATATATATATATGTACTTTTTTGAAATGTCTGTGGACTCTCTAGCGGTCACTGTTTTATTCCGATTGGAATGAAATGTGGTATTTGAGTCGCTTTTGGTTTTCTAAAGGTCAAGTTCGTTAATGGGTAAAATCGGACGAGGGGAAGGGGGTTTAGAGGAAGGGGAAAACACAAAATTTGACTATCTCCCTTAATAGTTGAAAAATCGAAAAATTTATTAAGAGTTAAGTCGTAGGTTAAGTTTTACTGCAATTTTGTTTCTTATCATTTTTTGGTTACACTAATATTTACAGAAGTTAAAATTCTAAATATCTCTGTTCACATTAGAGTTTGAGAAAATTGATCAGGTACTGGACTGTAGCAAACTTGATGTTCTACAACTTTACTCCTTATACATTTTTCGATTATTCTAATATTAAGAGAGATATTTAATATTTTGTGTTTGTTTGACACGAATACATAAAATATATTTTATTGTAAATAATTTTGATTGTCGTTTCCATAGTAACTATAAACTATAATCGTTATTTTGGCTATTAATAAATTTAATTTTTGCCAAAACTAAAGTCATATCAAACATTATATTTCATTTTGATCACACTAAAATTATGACCGCTAGAGAGTGATTTATGTATTCTAAGGAAATTCGCTAATTTGACGCAGCTCCTGCGTAACGATTTTTTTCTTTTGTATTAAGGTTATAAATGTTTTAAGTTTGGTAAATAAAAAATATTATATTAAATATTTATAATATTTAATGTTATAAAAATATATTATAATATTTATTATTTTTGCATTGGGAGTTTTTTAATTTTTTAATTTTATTTGTTGCCTGAATAATTAGTAACGAATATACAAGTGTGTCGTTGATTGTGACGTATAATCTAGGGACATACATATGTATTACACCCAGGTGCAAGTCTAATAATTGCAATACATCTAATAATTTCAATTTTATAACATTTCTAGTCTAAGATAATATTAAGTCTAAGATTATGGGTTTTAAAAACATATTTTGAATTTAATTCTGTAAATAATTTTTTAAAGAATAGCTGCCAACACAATTAGATTAAAACTTGTTTTCATTTTTTAACCAAATACCCGAAAAGCAAGGTACGAATCTTTTACTTAAATTAATTTTTTGCAAATTTTTTTAAATAATATTTACAGCATCTAAAAACTGACGGAAAATTTATCAAATTAAACAATTTGATAATTGGATTTTTTATTCGAATTTTTGTGATTTTGGGGATTTATAATTTATTTTTATAAGACACATGTCCAAAACAATCGAACAATATTCATTATTTTAACCAGCTTTTTTTAATAGCTCGAATCATAAATTTTAGAAGACAAAACAATATGCCTAGTAAAATTAAGCTGATTTCTTTTTAATTTAGTTTAGGTAATTTTAATATTTTAATTTCGAAGATAGCGTAAAAAACTAGTCGATGAAATGAATCAGCGGTGGATCATGAGAAACAAATCATTAGTAATTATATCACTTCAATTAAAACTTTATTACGTCGAATTTAATCTTAAATGTAAGTGTGAGAAGCATTTTGACGTGGCATTGAACAAGCATTCATTCTGATGGAATATACAAAGAATCGTTTCAAAGAATTTCAAGAATCGAATATTTAAAATAATAATTTAAGTACAGCAAAAATAAAGATATTTAAATTTTGATAGGCTATTTAAATATTCAAAAATTTGGCAACAAATCTTTAAAAACTCTCTGTTAAACACATTAAAATTAAAGTATTAATTTAAAAAGACAAGAATCAATTTAAATATGAATTTAAATATGTTGGTTTGAAGTGTTTATTAGACATTAAAATTTTCAAATCAAAACTAGTTAAATATTACGATCAAGTAACGAAATAACTTTAGATCCATTCTCAACTCTTCAGGTAAAGAAAAAAAACTAATAATAAGGAGAGGATACACAAAGAAAGATGTATATTATTTATATATTCATTTATAAAAACTTGTTTATATGTATAGTTCTGCATCTCATAATCAGAAGTAATATGTTTTAAAATGAGTTTATATTGTAAATATCAGTTGAAAATCAACGTAGATAGCTCTCTTTTTTTAATGAAAAAATTTAATTTTCTACTCTAATGGTTATCGTCATAAATTGTAACGATAAGAATATTAAGATGTTCTCAAAGTTATTAAGAAATTCTTCGAATTATACACAACTTTTTATTGACGCACGCGAATGTATATATATATTTTAATTAAAATAGTTTTTTATTTTCAAAAAGAAAAAAACTTAAAATGATGTTTTATTAGGGGATTACTCAAAAGCGAAAAATAACAGTGGGCGACACCAAACTCTACCCTTTTCCAATTAGGTGTTTAGTTATATTTTTCGATTTTTAGTGCGTCATCTACACAAATCGTGGTTTTAAGTTATTATTTTTTTTAATTTGAAATTATATTTATTAAAACTAAAAAATAATTGTTATTTTTGAAATTTTACCAACGCAATTACCGCATTATTAGGTGGCCTGCATTTGCAGAGTTTTTTTTAATCGGAATATAAACACGCCGAGTTTCAAAATTGGACTGCAAAATTTACGAACTACAAAAGCCATAAATATTTTGTCTACAAGTCTGTGCGAAAGTGTGTTTGTAAAACGGATAAACGTTCGACCGAAATCCCATTGGAAATGAAATTAATCGAAAATGAAAGCAGTTTTATTAGATTTTCAAAAAAATAGCTCTAGCGACTAATTAAGTCGAAATCCTTTAAAAAAATCGGTGACAAAACAATAAATTAAAATTTTAAAAAAATATCCAAAATACAAATATCCCAAACTTGTATACATAACGATTTATAGTGTGTTGGTATAGTTTCTATGGAAATGTCATTAACAGAATTTTAATAAGAAAATGACATTTCCAACAGATAAATTTTAGAAAAAAATAACTATTTTATATAAATTTCCTATGCTGTATTCGATATACACTATCTTTGGTAAGAACTGGATTTATTCCATCACTCGTGGGAATAATAATGAAGAATGAAACTACAACACAAAAAATAATTTTGTTTTAAGACTAAAAACAAAAAATAAAATTTAGAGTTTAAAAAAACTCATCACTCAAACATGTTTTTTTTTGCAATATGAACTAAAAATGCAAAATAATTTAAAGTAAAATAGAGAGAACAAAATTAACTTTAATGTTCCCTCTACTTCCCTTTAACTTTAATGTCTTCGTAATGCCTTTTACAAGAGTAAGAAGAGAGCTGTTGGCAATCTATTTATTCTATTTTAAATTACTTTTCATTTTTTAGTTCATATTTCAATAAAAGAATGTTTTTTTAAGTTTTTTTAAACTCTAAAGTTTATTAAATATTTAGTCCAGGCATTCAAAAGCTGTTATAATGTTTTCAAAAATATATATTTTTTGCAATATTTTGTTCCAAGAAATCGAAATCTTTATAAAATTACCAATTTGATTTCTTTGGTTTGATTTTTTTTAAACTCTCTCTACTGTAATTCATTTGATAATATATAAACAAAATATTATGATATTCTAACAAATGAGTATTTTTCACTAAATCACTATGTTTCGGGGAAACTGGCCACTATCAAACAAATAAGATAGTTTATTCAATAACTAAATCGTAACTAAAGTTTCAATTTTTTCTTGTTTCTAGATACATATTTTGTTCATAAACCGTAATAAAATGTTCAAACTGGCTTTTCGATATTGAAGCCCGGCAGCACAGTTATGTATTGTTCGATTTTTTTATAATTTTGTTACAAAATACAATAACAAAAAAATTTCGAAACTTCCCATTCATATTAATTGCATTCTAATTTGTGTATAAAGATCGTTTCGCATTCAAAATTAGCTCACCTAGATAATTATTATCCGAAAACAAAAATAATACTTACACAGAATTTTCTGTCTACAGATTGAACGAGAGGAACTCTAGTAGTGAAACATTCACATTCAAAAAAAGCCAAAATATCCAAATGTCATTATACAATTTCAATTAAAAAATAATACATAAAATTATATTGTTAAACCAAAAGGTTTTTAGCTACCCGACCATACATTAGTAATTATTATGCGGGTTAGATAAATCTATAACATCTGACAAAATTTAATTGAAGAATTAAATGTCATGGAGCCAGATATGTATATTAATTCCCTCTTAATTACTTAATAGACTGAGTCCACTTGTAAATTTATATATAGTTTTTAATTTTTTTGTGAGTTAACTAAGGGTTCTTATAAATTAAGTAGATTAAGATAAACAGTTCTTTTTGTGTTTTTTTTTCAGTCGTTGGTTATCACTCGATTTCAACCAATTCATAAACTGATTAGAGTCATGTCAAGATAAAACCGATGGTATTTCAAATAAGATGTGCATATATAAGTTTATAGTCGATTTTCATCACTGTCGATCCGCTTTTATACCCGGTATATAATATACACCAGGGTATATTAAGTTACGTCCCGAGTTTGTAACGGTGGAAAATATTCATAGCAGAAAAAACATAGCAGAAAAAATACATAGGTGTTCATAAAATATCCTAATTATAGTCCATTTCCATAGAGTTGTCCATCCGTAAACAGATAACTCAAAAACGAAATAACTCAAAAGTGTGTTCTAGTGCTAAAAACTGAGGTCAGTTCAGGTCTAGGAACGGACCATGTTTGGGCAAAATGGTCAAAACTGTTTATCTTTAGTTGTTATTTTCACTTGTTTAATATTAAATATTGTTTTAATATGTATCGTTCCTGTTACAATCACAAAATCAACAGCAATTTAAAAAAAAAAATGAAGATTAATATCTCGTTCTTGAATATCTTTAATTTTTAATGTCTCATCTTGTACCTCTGTTCCAAATTTTATTTTCATACAACTGTAAATAAACAGTAAATAACAAATGGAAATGTTCAATATTTTGTTTATTTTGCGTACTGGAAATTGAAATTTTAAAAATAAATGAAAGTACTACAGTTGTGTACATAAAAAACGAGTACCGAAAAACTTAATCTTATTGGGCTAGATTTTCTATAGATTTAGTTGGAGCGGGTAACGGAAGCCCAACGACGGGACGGCTTGTTTTTTTGTCAGTACTAAGGGCTTCTAACATTCTATATTATTAATGAAATTAATTATTATTCATGTTTACAAACATATTTTGAATACAACTTAGTTATTTTTCACGAGTCATTTATTTGAATAGAGAAGTTTTAACTTCCAAGGTTTAAATTTCAATAACATATAAAATTAGTTGAAGTTTTAACGTAATTCCCATAAACTGTACGAAAATTAGAACATACAAATCTCGTCAAATTGACAAACTTAAAATTTAAGAAAACCATCATTCGAATTTTCGTAAAAATTATATAATATGCAAAGAAACAAATCTTTTAATTCATATTTGTATAAATATTTAATGACAATCAAAGAACAAAAAGGTTACGAAGATCAGTGAACATACAGAAATAATTATAGTTCACTCTTGTATTCATTTATACAATGGTACAGATGTATGTATATATATAGTCAAGGTATTAATTTTCTGTTCGTATTCCTTGTTATTTAATAATTAAAGCAGAATACGAGAAAAACCTCACAACTAGCACCATACACTTTACAGTTTTACACTACACAACAGATATTCTATACATGAGAAAAACTCGAATATTCTAGGTAGAGAGGAGGTACAATAAAACAGTTTATAACATTCATTCGCGGTTTTATATTGTTTCCGTGTATTATTAAAATAGTTTTCAGTGTAGCACTATAATTAAAATTAGTAAAATTTAACATTAAAAAAATAGAAGTTTGTATAAAATTTCTAAAATTTTGGTATAGCAACAAATTTCTATAAAATTTTTCAACAACTATGCAAAACCAACTTAAAAAGTTCCAAGTTTGTGATGTTTAGATTTTTAAGTACTAAATGCTGGAATTTTCATAAACTTTTATCGGTATATTATCTTCAACTGTTCCAGGCAAGTGAATGAAAAAGTTGTGAATATCGTTCATTAAAAAGTTTTTATTGGAAGTATTTAATGTCTCAAACGAGTAGAAATTGAATAGTAATAAAAATAATTTACCGCGGGATTTCTGAGAAAAACGGCTATTTTTAATATGAATTATGCGTTGTAATCTTCAATAACTTCCAGAAAAGTCACAATTAGCCATTCAAGTACCTACTGTGTGTGATAAGGTTTTGTACTGTTCTCAATGTTTTTAAGCTCAAATCCATATTTTTTCAATCGTTAATTGCATGAAAAAAATTTACCTGTATCATCCTCAGTAATTTTACCAAAACTAGAAGCCACCAACAAAAACAGTACACCAAATCCAAAAGAAAACATTGTAGCAGAGTAACTAGACAATTCAATGGTTCTTCACTAAACACCAACAAACATAATTCCGAGTCAAAAACAAAAATATTTCGATCACTGCTGTTTACAAAAACATACATACACTCATAAGAATTTTAATAAGACATCTTATAAATTTATAATAACACTACCAAACACAATCTTAAGCTCAATATATTTTAGTTAACTCAAATACAAACTGTTTAATCACACAGATTTTGGGAAACACCGTTTTCAATTACAGTTCATTTGTTAAAACAAAAATAAAATAAAATATAAAGGTATTAGTCCAAACCCAAAAAAGTTTTAGAACAAAAAGACTATAGTAAAAAATTTTCCAAATATCATTTCACATTCACCAAAATACTTTAGCACTCAATATTATTTTTGTCATAAAAAAATTAAAAAAATAATTTGAATGTAACAGGAGATACGATACGAGATATTTCTATAACTTATAACGAACGTATATTATCGATATATAAGTATATAAATACAAATATTGAATATGAGAACGCTACGGTGCGTACGATATAAACACATCAACGGTTAAACATGAACTAGTGGGCGCAATTGCTTGTGCCGCGCGCGCGACTTCATCCAATGGTAGTATAGTGTAGTAGCTAGTATATAGTCACCGATTACATATAACCGAACATAGACGAAGGATGACCCCGGCAGCCGTGGTCCATTACAACACTATAGTGTATACTGCACCATATAATGTTTATACTACGGTTCTTTTTTAAACAGATTCCTGTCGTTTTTCATATATTTACTTGAATGATATATATACGTAAATGTATTATATTATTATTATTATATACATTCACCAATAAATGATAATAATCATCTTAAATATATGTAGAATATAATAATACAATACAATATATTACTTTATTAATATATGACAACTTATCTTCTTAATGTGATTATTTGTTTCTATAAGATTATAGTATTTTATTGTTTAAACACATTTAAGCAGTGCTCACGAGATCAATTCTCGTAGCTCATGTTTGTCTGTTTGGATATAAGGCGCCGGTATAGTGAAGTTAATTTTTTGAGTTGGTATGTTTCTGGTTGGTTTGTCAATATATATTTTAATGCATGTTTCAAAGGTTAATTTGGAAACTAATATTTCTATGTACTTTCAATTTTTCATTTATTTCTACGTTTTTAGAAAGTTGAATAAGTTGCATTAATAGTAGAAATGCTTTATATCAATGTGTTCCTGATAGTATCATATAAAGTGGATGTGAATATTGAATTTACTCGTTCTATTTAAAATATTTGTCTCTAAGATTTGGTTCTACTTTAATGTAAGGCTAGTTTTTATCAAAATAGAACCGCGAAGTGACTTCCTCCTGCAGAGAAATGCGTTGTTGTGCTAAGTGACAGTCAACTTAGCGAAGCAGTATTTTCCAATCGAGTAGAAAGTAGGCGCCTAATTTGTCACTATCATGTCGTGAATTAGCTGTGTAAAAATAAAATTTGTCGCTCTTCATCCAACGGACAAATATGCTGTTGTGCGTAGCTAACAGTCAACTTATCGAAACAAATTTTTGTTTCTCAATAAAAATTGTTCAAACTAGGCTCATAATTTGCCGTTAGTTTGTCTTGAATTAGTTGTGTAAAACAAAAGTTTTTCGCTGTTCATTCAACAGGGAAATGTCTTGTTGTGCTAAGTTGGCAGCCAGCTTAACGAAGCAACTTTTTGTTTCTCAATAAATATTTTTTTAACTAGTCTCACAATTTGCCGCTATTTTATCGAAAATTAGTTGTCTAAAAAAATTTGTCGTTCTTCATTTAGCGGAGAAATCGTGTATTGCTTTTTTCAAGATACACTCCCGTTGGTTCATTAAAGGCAATAGATATGGCATAATCAAAAAATATTGCATGACGAAAAACAAAATATTAAGATTTTTTTTTAAAGAAAAAAATTATTCTTTATTTAAAAAATACATATTAATTTAATACCAAAAGATTAAAAATTGAGACGGCTCAATTCTTTCAATCAGTTACAAACTGTTATTATAATTAACTATTTTGTATGAAAAAAAAATGCATTGTCACTTATAAATGAGTTTTCGAACCTGTATATTATGTACCGCCATCTATGAGCATCTTTTTAGAACTGATTTGTTATGTGTAACATTAACTATGAACAACTTGTTGATCGCGTGGCGAGTAAACGTCGCCGGGCCAATAGTCGGATAACACGCCGAAATAAATCTTCATAATCAAAATCAAACATCAAAATACACTCATTTTTTGTCTTAATAGTTTTTTCGTAGCGCCAATAGTTCAGGCAATAAAACGTTTATTTCAATAATATATTTTTAATTATTTAAAATAGTAAAATAAGTTAATTATATCAAATTTTGAAAAAAAATGTTAACCAGTTAGTTCATTTCAGAAATAAACATTTTAAAAATCAATGTAATGTATTAAAATTTGCCCCTCCATATCTTCGTAAATATGAACTGTAACGGAAAAATGATGGAGACAATTGTTATTCAAAATTTGATTTATTTAATTTCATGTATTTTTGGCTATTTTCAACTAAACTATTGACTCTACGAAAAAGATGTTCAGACAAAAAATGTAAGAATTTATATTTCCTAAAAATTATAAAAAATTCTATAACGGAGTTATTTAATGCAAAACAACAACTCTCCTGTAGTATTAGCATAGTATTAAACATTTCAGATTAGATATATAGTCTAGGAGAATTGACGAAATAGTGTCGTAAACTAATCCGACGCAAGTTTTTGTCATGTTTGAAAATATATTAAATATTATAGAAATGTAGTGTCCCATGCAGTTTCTCATTTTAAACAAAAAACGTGTGTAGTAGACTTCTCGTAAACTTGACCGCTTCCGATTTATAAAATTTGAATTATAGACAAAGAAAAGTGCGACCAGTCCAAGTGGCCCAGCGGTCTTAGGCGTTATATCTGCGCAGTATGCCTACTTAGAAACTGGGAGGTTATGGGTTCGAATCCCGACCTCGGCAGTTTGTGAATTATTAGGGAAAAAAGGGGCGGTTAATTGACTAAATTGTCGGCGTTTGGACAAAAAAACGATCATTTAATGACCATTATCAAACTATATGGTCATTGGAGTTGGTCGTAAAAAAATTAGTTTAAAACAATTGGGACAACAAAACTCCATGGCTAACTGCATTTCTATAATATTTAGCATATTATGACAAAAAATTACGTCGGAACAGTTTACGATATTAATGCGCCGATTCATCCTTGACTAATAAAATTGTTAGTACTAACTTGGTGACAAATTAAATAAGCGCTAACTCTTAATAGTCCAGTTAAGATCTACATCCGTGCTTGCAAAAGGTCAGGTCGTTCTGAATTTTTTATATGTTGTTAGGACCTAAACCAATATTAAAAAACCAGATTTGCAATTTCCAAAGTGCTGTGCGAGCGGCGGTGTACCCAAAAAAACATGAAATTTTCGGACTTTTTTCAGTTTTTGCTCAATATCTCAGTGAAGGAAGGATCTGACCGGTATAGTCATTCTATTCACTTTTTAAGTAGACTAAGTTTTCAACAATTTGAGATCAAAACAAGCTTTATACAGCTATTGGTTCTCAAGATACAGTTCTTAGAAAATAGGCCATTTTTTCGGAAAAGCGCAATTTTTTCGAAATGGTCAATTATTTCGTAAAATATCTTCTAAAATACGCATCCCACGTCAAATGTTATATGTAATATACTTGTAGTAAATTTAATGTGCTTTCAGTTAAGATCTGGTAGACTGGTACCTGTATGCCCAGCGGTTCTCTCAAAAACGGCAGATAACCAAAAACAGTCATAAGTTAACCAGCGCAGATAACCATCACAGTTATCAGAACATGAAAAAATGACAAACACTTCTCCTTCCATGCATCAAGGGGCCACGCTTGTTTTTGAGAACAACAGTCTCAAAAAATAGCTGTACTGAGTGTCCCTTTGTTGGAGCCCATCTCCACTATGACTATGTCATCGACAAAACGTTTTTGGAGGTGAGTTTTCGTTGTTCTGACATCAGGTATACAATTACCCTTAATTTGCTGTAGGAGGTTTGATAAAGAAAACTGGCATTTATCACTGTTTTCCAATAGGTAATCGTACACACAATCGATCGTTTTTTTCAGTATTACTGGCAGGACGATACCGTCTCTTATTCCACGACCACTTTTTTCTTTTTAGAAATTTAAGAGAGAATCTAAGTCAAAAAACATTAGCTATGGTATACTATTCATTGGATCATAGCAGACTTAAATATGGAATTTTGTTATGGGGGTCTTCCTCTCAATCAACACAAATTTTCATAAAGCAAAAGAAAATATTACGAGTAATTGTTGGTGTTGGCCAACAAACTTCCTGTAGACAATATTTTAAGGATCTGAGAATCTTAACGCTCTCCAGTATATACATTCTCCATTGTCTCGCCCACATAAAGAAGAATATTCAAAGGAAGTTTGAAACCGCCTGCAAGAATTTACTGCTCGATCATTGCCCATATAATGTGGATGAATTTTTTTCTAACAACCTATATTGTTAGGAATATATGACGAACCAATATGTATTACATTTGTACATCATTTCTGGTCTAATAAATTATTATTATTATTATGATCATTATTCCCAGTAGCAGGTGGTAATCAACAGGCTACTGTAGCACAATCGGAGCGCCTCCTCGCCATTGATGACCTGGTTGCTGCAGACGGGGCGATCCACAGATTGTGCTATAGGAGCCTGTTTAGATTACCACCTGCTACTAGGAATAAGAAAGGGTATCGTCTAACCAGTAATACTGAAGAAGCGATGGATTGTGTGTACGATTACCTGTTGGAAAACAGTGATGAATGCCAGTTTTCTTTATCACACCTTCTGCAGCAAAGTAAGGGTGGTTGTATCCCTGATGTGAGAACAACGAAAACTCACCTCCAAAAACGTTTTGTCGATGACATAGTCGTAGTGGAGATGGGCTCCAACAAAGGGACACTCAGTACAGCTGATTTTTGAGACTGTTGTTCTCAAAAACAAGCGTGGCCCCTTGATGCATGGAAGAAGAAGTGTGTGTCATTTTCTCATGTTCTGATAACTGCTGTACGACCTCGATCTTTCGTTTCCTTCCTTCTGATTGGAATTGGTACTTACTTTTACCGAAAATATGGCTACAAACATCTGGTAAATATGTGCGCTGCGATGGTTATTTGCGCTGGTTAACTTATGACTGTTTTTGGTTATCTGCCGTTTTTGAGAGAATCGCTGGGCATACAGGTACCAGTCTGATCTGAAATGAAAGCTAATTAAATTTACTACAAGTATATCATTTGACGTGGGATGCGTATTATAGAAGATACTTTACGAAGGAAGTGACCATTTAAAAGTGAATAGAATGATTATACCGGTCAGACCCTTCCTTCACTGAGATATTGAGCAAAAACTAAAAAAAGTCCGAAAATTTCATGGTTTTTTGGGTACACCGCCGCTCGCACAGCACTTTGGAAATTGCAAATCTGGTTTTTTAATATTGATTTAGGTCTTAACAACATATAAAAAATTCAGAACGACCGGACCTTTTGCAAGCACGACCGCCTTTTCATGTTTAACTTTACTGAACTATAAAAGGGATACAATAACTGAGAAAACTGATTGTCTACAGTTTTAACACATTGAGTGCATACACACATGCCATACGCATTACTCTATCAGTAAGTATGTAGCACTTAAAACTATCTTATACCATTACTAATTTAAGCATAAACATATAGCTGAACTTGCATATACATGTATAAAATTGTGTTTGTTATATCTTATTACCGAATTTCCTGAAAGGAAATGCAGCTATTTAAATGCAGCTACCTACTAGATGTTAAAAATCACTATCGCTAAAATTTGTATATATGTATCTATGCGTTTATGTGTCTGTGGACTCTTTAGCGGTCATAATTTTATTCCGATTGGAATGAAATTAGGTATTTGAGGTGCTATTGGTATTCAAAAGGTCAAGTTCGCGTAAGTGGGTAAAATCGGACAAGGGAAAAGAGGGGTTTAAAAGGAGGAGGAAACATATAATTTAGAATATCTCCCTTAATATTAGAAAAGTGGAAAATTTTATAAGAAATAAAGTTGTAGGTAATTCGTTTTACTATAATTTTGTATTTTCATTTTTATTTTGTACAATAGAAATATTTACAATTCGATATTGAAAGTTAAAATTGTGAATATCTACGTGCACATTAAATATATAGGAAGATGATATGGTAATGAATTGTAGCAAACATGATTTTCCCCAACTTTGTTTCATATACGTTTTTCGATTTTACTAATAATAGGAGAGATATTTTATATTTTGTGTTTTCTTCTTTCTCTATGCCCCCTTTCTCCTTGACCTATGCCATTTATTTATAAAATTGGCCTTGCAAATACCAAAATCATATCAAATACAACATTTCATTTTGTTCAGACTAGAATTGTTGACCATTAGAGAGTAATTTATATAAACTAAGGCAATTTGCTAAGTTGATGCAGTTCCTGCGTATCGAATTATTTAGCGAATTTCGCTGCTATTTCAAAACTTCGTCAAATGTCCATCGCGATGCTACCTATTAGATGTTAAAAATCACTATCGCTAAAATTTGTATATATATATATATATATATATATATATATAAATATATATAAAAACCTGCACTGTAATTCTTTTATTTCAGAAGATTTTTCGGGGTCAAATCGGAAAAACCGTTAAACTCGGCCTGTCGCACTACCGTGCTCTAGATATGATAATTAATGATAATTAATTTAAACTGATAATCAATAACTGATAATAATAATAACTTATAATGTTTTTAATTGAATGGTAGGGCATATGATTCGCGTGATCACTGGTGTCTGAAAATTACGTCTGTCAACTATGCAAAAAAACCTTTTGTTTCTCAATGAAAATAAATATGTCCTGTAAGATATGTCGAATTAAAGGCTACCTCATACTCTCGTTTGGTATGGGGTTGAATGGCAGCATGAGGGTTTTTTTATATAGTCGATGATAAACGGTCGATCTTCATAGAAAACTAAATCTAGTTAGATAATTTTGTAAAATATTTAGCAGTAGTAACAATCAGACAATTTAAATAAAATCAAGACTAAGCTAGGTTGAAACGGCATTTAATATTGTTAACCCTACAGTAGTCATGTGCAATTTTCAGATGTCTGTCAACTTAGTACAACAACATTTTCAAATCGAGTGGAAAGTAGGCGCCTAATTTGCCGCTATTTTGTCATGAATTATTTGTGCAATAAATTTTATCGCTCTTCTTCCAACGGAGAAATGTGTTATTGTGCTAAATTGACAATCAACTTAGCGAAACAACTTTTTGTTTCCAGTAAAAATTTTTCAAACGCAGCTCATAATTTGCCGCTATTTTATCGTGAATTAGTTGTGTAAAAAACAAATTTGTCGCTTTTCATCCAACGGAGAACTGTTTTGTTGTGCTGAGTTGACATTCAACTTAGCGAAGAATTATTTTGCAATCGAGTCGAAAGTAGGCTCCTAATTTGCCGCTATTTTGTTTTAAATTAGTTGTGTAAACAAAAATTTGTTGGTCTCTATCCAACGGCGAAATTTTGACGCTATTTTTACTTAGAATGAAATATCATCTTCAATAAAATTTTACGCCCATTAGACTTTTGAGGTCGTAAAAAGGGATAAGCCTCAAGTGAGAAATCCACTTTGACTCAAATCTTCCCAGCCGTATTTTGTTACAGAGTGATGTATCTTTGGTTCCTTCAATTATCCCTAGCACATCAGTTTATTGAAAAAGTTATTAAGAGTAATTTTGTGGGAAATGCACACAATTTTTTAGCTAGTTAATTTTTTCCTTGCGTCATTAGTTTAGGCAAAATTATCCAAACATAGAAAAATGGGGCGCTCAAAGCTCAGCTTACAATCGGTTTAACTTTCAGCTAGAACAAGTTCTTTTTAGAAATATTAATTACATTATGGTTGATTTCAAGTTAATTAAAATATATACTCAAAACTTATACCACAATACTCGAAACACAATAACATCAAATTTGGCACTTTTACTGACCAACAAAAAACGACCACAATTATAATAAATAACATTAAATTTGAAAAATATTAATTTACTTCTCAATCGAATATTTCGAGTAATTAAGTATTTAAATTTCTGGCATACATAATTTAATTTTTTTAAGAATTTGAAAGAAATAATTATAAATCATATTCAACAAAATTCGTAACGCAGGAGCTGCGTCAACTTAGCGAATTTCCTTAGAATAGATAAATCACTCTCTAGCGGTCATAATTTTAGTGTGATCAAAATGAAATATAATATCTGATATGAAATATAATATCTGATATGACTTAGTATTTGCAAACATTAAATTAATTAATTGCCAAAAAATAACGGTATAACGATTATAGTTTATAGTTACTATGGAAACGACAATCAAAATTTTTTACAATAAAATATATTTTATGTATTCGTGTCAAACAAACACAAAATATTAAATATCTCTCTTAATATTAGAATAATCGAAAAATGTATAAGGAGTAAAGTTGTAGAACATCAAGTTTGCTACAGTCCAGTACCTGATCAATTTTCTCAAACTCTAATGTGAACAGAGATATTTAGAATTTTAACTTTCAATCTTTAATTGTAAATATTTCTGTAAATATTAGTGTAACCGAAAAATGGTAAGAAACAAATTTGCAGTAAAACTTAGTACCTACAACTTTACCTCTTGATAAATTTTAGATTTTTCAACTATTAAGGGAGATAGTCAAATTTTGTGTTTTCCCCTCCCTCTAAACCCCCTTCCCCTAGTCCGATTTTACCCATTAACGAACTTGACCTTTAGAAAACCAAAAGCGACTCAAATAACAAATTTTATTCCAATCGGAATAAAACTGTGACCGCTAGAGAGTCCACAGACATTTTAAAAAAGTACATATATAAATATATATATATATATATATATAAAATATATATATAATATATATATATATATATATATTTATATATATATATATGTATATATATATATATATATATATATATATATATATATATATATATATATATATATATATATATATATATATATATATATATTTTATATATATATCTTTGTTGTTTAAAATGAGAAACTGCATGGGACACTACATTTCTATAATATTTAATATATTTTCAAACATGACAAAAACTTGCGTCGGATTAGTTTACGACACTAATTCGTCAATTCTCCTCGACTATATATCTAATTTGAAATGTTTAATACTATGCTAATACTACAGGAGAGTTGTTGTTTTGCATTAAATAACTCCCTTACCGAATTTTTTGTAATTTTTAGGAAATATAAATGCTTACATTTTTTGTCTGAACATCTATTTCGTAGAGTCAATAGTTTAGTTGACAATAGTCAAAAATACATAAAATTATAGTAAATCAAATTTTGAATAACAATGGTCTCCATCATTTTTCCGTTACAGTTCATATTTACGAAGATATGGAGGGGCAAATTTTAATACATTACATTGATTTTTAAAATGTTTATTTCTGAAATGAACTAACTGGTTAACATTTTTTTTCAAAATTTTATATAATTAACTTATTTTACTATTTTAAATAATAGGGAATATGCATGAAAATTTTTTTTCACTTGAATTGAAACATGGTTACTTGACAAATATCAAGGTAAAATGATTTTTTAAATAACTTTAAAAGTAAGATATGATTGAAATTCCCGATTAGACAAAGAGGGTGATAGCCCTCTTGATATGTTATATGACGTCATATTACACTTTCACCATTTAAAATACACGTAAAACTCTGTTTTTAGTATTTTTGCAAGAAAGAGACAGATAATAATCTTTAAAAGCTTATTGCTTCCTTGATATTTGTCGGATTTTATTTTCGTTTTTAAATATTATTACAGTATTAACAGTATTTTCTTATTCTGAAAATAAATGTGAAAAAAAATTTTCATGCATATTCCCTATTAAAAAAATATTATTGAAATATACGTTTTATTGCTAGAACTATTGGCGCTACGTAAAAACTATTAATTATGAATTATTGTTCAGAGTTAATGTTACATGTAACAAATCATTTCTTAAAAGATGCTCATTGATGGCGGTACATATACAGGTTCAAAAACTCATTTATAAGTGACAATGCATTTTTTCTAGACAAAATAGTTATAATATTATTATAATAGTTTGTAACTGATTGAAAGAATTGAGCCGTCTCTATTTTTAATCTTTTGGTATTAAATTAATATGTATTTTTTAAATAAAGAATAATTCTTTTCTTTAAAAAAAATTTGAATATTTTGTTTTTCGTCATTTCCTACATTATTGTTGATTACTACTTTTTTAATAAACTAAACGGTTGGGGAGATATCAAAGAAGAAAAGATACTTAACCGCGTGAAAAGAAATTCTGCATGGCCGAGTTGATCCAAAGTAGTTTGGATAAAAAAATTTTTAAATATTTTTTAATCAGATGACAGTAACAAATACATACTTTCAATTAAAAAGAAGTTTAATTCAAATATTGAATAAATAAAAAATACTTTAAATTCAAATCAAAATTAAGTTATTGAGTTACAACAATGATTATGGCATCAAATGTAACTATTAAAGTCGTTCTCCATAGTTGGTTTATGTTAGACATTTAAATTAAATAAATAAGTTGCTGAGGAAGTCATAAATAATGACGAAACGTTCAATTTATTTAAATTAATTAATTCACTTTTTCCAATCCTAATTCCTGCGAATTGATTATTATTATTGTTATTATTATTGTTATTATTATTGTTATTGTTATTATTATTGTTATTATTATTGTTATTATTATTGTTATTATTATTGTTATTATTATTGTTATTATTATTGTTATTATTATTGTTATTGTTATTATTATTGTTATTGTTATTATTATTGTTATTATTATTGTTATTATTATTATTATTGTTATTATTATTGTTATTATTATTGTTATTATTATTGTTATTATTATTATTATTATTTTGGTGTATCTCTCAATATTGTAAAATATATTTTTTAAACAATAAATATTTTATAAAACTAATTGTAAATTGATTGAATAAATTATTGGGCAATAATCGGTAGCAACCTGTATTCAAACATCGTTCCGTCTCACTTCCAAACATACCTTTTTTACTTACTCTCACCCAGCTTATGGAGAGTCGTTCGACTCCGGCGTGGCGTCTGCGCCCACCTCTAGTCACCAATATATAAACTCAATGTAAGGCATTCTTGAATTAAGAATTGATCAGAGAGTTTTGACATACGATTCGCTCTTTTGATTTCATTTTAGTATCAATATTTCTCATATTTTTAATTATTGTAAAAATCAAGTTTATCGACTTAAAGTTTAAATTGTATTCTTTTAGCGAATTTCCTGAAAGGAAATAGAGCTATTGGTCCCGTACCGAAGTCAAAATTTCGCAAAAATTTCTTCAAATGTCCATCGATCCTACCTAGTAGATGTCAAAAATCACCATCTGAAAAATTTATATATATATATCTATGGACATATATATATATATATATATATATATATATATATATATATATATATATATATATATATATACATATATATATATATGTGTCTGTCATCACTCTAGCGGTCACAATTTTCATTTTATCGGGATGAAATTTGGTATTTGAGGCGCTTTTGATATTCAAAAGGTCAAGTTCGTTAATGGGTAAAATCGGACCAGGGGAAAGGGGGGTTTAGAGGGAGGGGGAAACATAAAATTTGAGATATATCCCTTAAAATTTGAAAAATCGAAAAATTTAAAAGAAGTAAAGTTGTAGGTACTAAGTTTTACTGTAATTTTGTTTCTTATCATTTTTTCTGTAACAATAATATTTACAGAAATATTGACGGTTTAATATTGAAAATTAAATTCCTTAATAACTCTGTACACATTAGAGTTTGAGCAAAAATGATAAGGTGATGAATTGTAGCAAATTTGATTTTATACAACTTTATTCCTTACGCATTTTTCGATTGTTCTAATATTAAGAGAGATATTTTATATTTTGTGTTTTCTTCTTTTTTTATACCTCCCCCCATTCGCCTCGACGTATGTCATTTATTAAGAAAATTGGACTTGCAAATGCTAAAATCATATATGACATTTCATTTTGATCAGACTAAAATTGTGACCACTAGAGAGTGATTTATTCTAAGGAAATTCGCTAAGTTGAAGCAGCTTCTGCGTAACGAATTTTTGTTAAATAAAAGTGTTTCTCTGTATTTTAAGTAAAATAAATTAATGTAGTTTTTACTTTCTAAATCTTCTAAGATTCAAATCGCGCGTACTAAAGGGCCGCATATTTAACTTGCGATATAATGGTTAGTTAAAATATTTGTGAATTAAACAAAAATTACAATAATTTAGAATTTTAACATACAACCAAGAATAAATTTCTATTGTAGTAGTAAAAAAGATAGAATGTTTTAAAATTAAATAATAGAAAATTTGTACATTATTGGCAATATTTATTAATTTTAACGAAACAACGAACAAAATAAAATAAAATATCATTCTTTAAATATGTTTATATATATATATTAAATAATGTCAGTGGTCGCACGCGGAATGACAGTCTGAACAGTCCGAAAATTCTTATAACAAACATGCACTGATTTATCACGCTTGAATATGCAATAAGTTGCAGTTCGAAGGTACAAAAAGACCTATAAAACCTCCAGTTGATAGGATGGGAAAATTTGAATAGCAGAGCTGCAAATTTTTTTATGAGCTTCGTGTGCTACTTCTATACGGTTACAACCATTTTACCGAATAACAAATTAAAAGAAGTGAAAATATCAAATAACTGAGTTAATTACTAAAATACCCGGTATATACTGAGTTTATGAAAAAAGTATCAAACGAACATTTTTTACTTTGCATTTGTGTTCTGTCTTACGGTTTCAAAGTAGGGTATTTTATTTACCTTGCCCGAGGCACTGGAGCTATGGCCTGATTATACCCATTCCAGTACCTGACGTTGCTTATTAGCTCTAGAACATCTAGTTATCACTTTTCGTTTTTAAATTATCGTGTTGACGGATAGACAGGCGGGCGGACGGACAGACAGACTAATGACAGAAATAGACTAATTAGGTCATTATCTTAGAACAACTTTCATGAACGTTTTTCTACGATCAATACTTTCAAGCTTTACAAAATCGAAACTAAACTTAATATAGTCTTGTTTATAACGGTTAAAACGCATTGAGTTCATTATCAATGCGACTAATGTTTTGTTTCTTTTTTACACATGTACAGATGTATAAAAGTACAAAGTATTGTATAATAGTATATACCTAAATGCGTTTGTAATCAAGAATAATTACGAATGCTTGAGGTAGAATTGTGGAAAAAAGTACGAGTTAATGAAGAAAAGTATGATACAAAAGTTTTTTGTTTTGAAATAGGAACATGTTTTGTCTTGAAACTTTTATCAAGAAAACAAACACTTTTTTAGCTCAATGTTTCCGTTTCTTTTATTTATCGCGTCGTTTAGTTTAGTAGGACAAAGGGATATGCGAGAATCTACTAATTAGGTCATTAAAGATTTGAATTAGCCGCCAATTGTGCGGTATAGTGTTGCCAACCAAAAAAGGAAAACAGTTTGACAGCCGACAGTTTAGGGTTAGTAAAAATGGAGTACTATAAGAAAGAACAACGCGTTTTCATTGTTGAACAATATTTCAAAAATAATGAATGTTTGGCTGCTGCAAATTTCGTACAAAATATGGTCGGAATACTGATTTTACTCCGTCAACTGTGAAGAGAGTAATTGAAAAATTCAGGGAAACTGGATCAATTGGAGACGCTAAACACACTGGTCGTCCAATAACAAGCCGTTCAAATGATAATATCGAAGCAGTGCATATCGATAATGATAATATCGAAGTGTTGGTGAAAGTCCAGGAACATCATTCGGCGTCGTGAACAAGAATTGTAAATTTTAAGAAGCTCTCTACAGCGTATACTCACTGAAGATTTGCGTTTACATGCTTAAAAAGGAAGAGCATACGAAGAGCGTTCATTGAATGGATTATTGATCAACAAGAAATGAATGCTGAGTTTTCGACCAAAATCATTCTAAGCGATGAAGCTCATTTTCATCATGTTTGAGATTGGACAACTATCCAGGGTTGTGTAGATTCGACAACTGAATCTGACACCACCTAAGCTCGGGCAAATGGGTCGCGGACGTTGTTTATTTTGGATTTGTCAATTACTTAAATTTAACTATTTTCCACGTTTTTTATTTATTAGACAGTATTTACTTCTTTTTGAAGTGATTTGTTTATTTAATATTTGTTTGTTTGTGTATACTTTCGTGTCGACATAACGTTGTTTGTCCAAATTCCTTTCGGTTACGTATGACAAACTGTAGAAGACTATAGCGTATACTCCGTTTCCCCGTGCGTATATATATATCTATTTGTTTGAAGGGTGTCACTGCAAGTTAAGTCGTAGAGGGCAAGGCGTTAACACTGCAACTTGATTACAGATCATTTGATGTCACCCGGAGGATAGATAGCTCGATATAACAATTGATGTATTTCTTAATGGTTGTTAATCATATTACAAATACAAAAGACATCTATAATTTTTTTTGTAAAATAAAATAATTTATTCTGAATAATAATAATATATCTAACTTTACAAAACAAAAAAAATAACGATATTATAGATAGTAAAAAAATGCCTTAAACAATAATGAAAAGTTAAAGAAATAAATTCTAAGATTTTTAATCAGCTTATTATATAAAAATGGTGAGAAAGCGTCTCGCTAATAATTTTCGTCAGTCCTGTAATGACGCGTCACTGAGATACGCTTACAACGGTACAAAAAAAATAAACTAAATGACAAAGTCTGGCAACACAATAAGAAATAATAAAAAAAGAAGAAAATAAGGTATCTTATCTGGTTATTAGCGGTTTTATGCATTAACTACGTGAAACGGTCGTTTGAAGAATACACTGATGTAACCAAATAACCATACTGATTAAAAAATCACTGTATTGAAAAACAAATCACTATATTGAAGAACAAAACACATTGATAATAAAAACCGGAAATTCGCCGACCTTGTTTTTTTTTTTGTTTCAAAAAGTCAGTATCTTGTATAATTTGGGCAAAAATGTGCCAAACATTACGATGACGGTGATATGTGTATGATGATATACCATGTATCAGTCGTGTTATACTTCCGATCGATGGAATATCCTCGGATATCGTTGAAATTTATAGCCAAGTGGTAAGGTACACGAATTTTATTTACTGAATTTTATTAGAACTCGATACTTCGAATTATACTTCCACAAATTGTAATAATTAGACGATAATGTTATATTTTCGAAACTTCCACAAATTTAAAATTTCAACGATAATAATATATTTTCGGGAGCGGTATTACACACTACCATACATTTACATTACCAGAGGAAAAAGAGAACGGTTTTTACTTTTTATTTTTCGAGAACACCGCGCACTTTTTATTAAAAACAAATTACATAATTTTTGATTATTTTCAAAACAAAATGAGCTATGAAAACAACCGAAGGAACATAGTCACTATCTTAACGACAAATTTTTTAGTAAATATATATATACATATATATATATATATATATATATATATATATATATATATATATATATATATATATATATATATATATATATATATATATATATATTTGTATAAATGTGTCTGTAATTTCTCTAGTCGTCACAATTTTAATGAAATGAAATTGGGTATATGAGATGCTTATGGTATTTGAACGGTCGACTGACAGTGATATTTACGAACTAAAATTCAAAGTTAAAATCTTAAATATTTCTGTACACATTAGATTTTCAGAAAAAATGATCAGGTGATGAAACGTAGAAATCATTATTTTCTACAACTTTACTTCTTGTACATTTTTCGATTTGTCTAATATTAAGAGAGATATATAATATTTTGTGTTTTAGTCTTTCTTTACGTCCCCCTTTCCCTTTGACCTACGCCCCACGTCTTAACAAACTTGGCGTTGCAAATATGAAAAGCATATCAAATACGACATTTCATCAGACTAAAATTGTTACCGCTGGAGAGTGATATATGTATTCTTAGAAAATTCGCTATACTGACGCAGGAGGCAATATGAATTTTTTTGTTTTGTTCTGCGAATTTATAGCGATCTAAATTAAGTATGTGTGTTCTAGAGCTAAAAAATTAGATCACGATAACGATGTATAAAATCGGACTATGTTTGAGCAAAACTGGAAAATTTGTCTTTCTTTGAAACCGTAAGTGGGACAAAAATTTTAAGTCAAGAAATGCTTGAAACTTTTTTTTCATAAATTCAGTATATACTAATTGTTATTTTCACATGTTAAAATCTTGATTTATGTTATTTTTCCAGATAATTCAGTACCATGTTACCATGGAATTTTTTTTAAACTGCAAATACTACTTTAATATCAGAGTGAGAGAAAATACGGCCAGGTAATGAATTTTAGAAAACTTTATTTACTAGAACTTTTCTACATATATATTTTTCATTTCACTAATTTTAAGAGAGAAATTCAAGACTTTATGTTTTTCCCTGCCATTCAGCCCCGTTCCGCTTGTCTGAATATGTCCATTTACGAACTTTGCCATTCAAACTCCAAAATATATCAGATACGAAAATTCAAACCAATCAACCTAAAACTGCAACCTACAGAGAGCGTACATACGTACACATAAATTCATATTCTAAATACAGCGCTCACGGTCTAGACCCATTAGATAACCTGTTAGGTCAGTCATATTTATTTAAAATAAATTCCATTCAAAGACATCATTCAAATGTTATATAAGCTGACGAAGATTCAACTTAAAGTATAATACATTTTGAAATACACTCTTGTAAAGGTCCTGTTAGTTGACAGTCATAACTAAAAAATTAAATAACTAAAATAGTTAATTGTTGTAACTTTAAACTTTGAAATATTATTGTACTTGTATAAATTTCTTGTAATTCAGTTTTCATTCAAATAAAAATCATTCTTTTTAGGAATCTATTACCAAGATTATAACTTATATACACTCCCATTAAAAAAAAAATGAATCGACCTGAACCGAATCAGTCTACCACAATTTTGATTATTCTTGTAGTAAATGTTTTTTATTGATTCAACATATTATTTAATTTTTATATGTAAGAGAAAGATATAACTCTTTATATATATGTACATTACATTATAGGCTTACATACATTACACTACACTATAGGCTACACTACATTATAGGCTTATTCTGTTTAATAGACACGAGTAATTAAATTTTTGTTCTCTAAAAAAATATATGTTATTAATTCCATTTCATTTCACAGTATTAAAAAATATATTATTTATATTTGTTATATTTACATACAAAAAAATATAACTGATATTTAATATTAAATACAATGGCAAGTGGAAAACATCGAAATTTTGAATAATATAAATCATATCATATTCTTATTTTGAGATTGGTAGAGAATGCTCAATTTAAACAAGACCCCTGAATATTTATCCTAGGAAATTTTGATTTCGTTTTCGGGTAAAAATGATCTGAATGAACATTTAACTTAACACCAGGACCTTCAAGGTTAATTGATGATCAACTATTCAGGGGAGTACTTTATTGTCAACATCGGTTAGTTGATCAAAACAGAATATAAAAACTGGGTAATTAAATCTATATTGGCTAAGATTTCTTTTTTTTGAGAAACATAGTCTTTAGAAAAAATTTATCAAGAATAATATGGTGGTCAATCAATAGAGATAGATTTTTTTTTGTAAATAACCTGGAGGATCATGGTCTGGGAGAAAAATAAGCAAACCATAAGATATCCCGCTGAGAACAAAACAACTTTTATTCGGGTAATTTCTAAAATCTATTCATCAAAAAGTTTAAAAAAGTGTCCTTAAAAGTAGTTCTTTAAAACAGTACCCTCGCGTATCCCTGTTAAAAATTTAAAACAAAAAATTATAGAATCTTTAAATTTTGACGAAATATGTCATCATTATGAAGAGTCTTACTATACCAACTTGTTATTTTAAGAATAATAATAATAATAAACATATTAATAACAATTATTTATTCTACACATGAATGAATTATCGTAAATGTACTTATATAACAAGTTTTAATATTTTAGTATAGTATGATACCAAGAGATTCTATCAAAAACTAATCTGAATTTTTTCTTTGTTCCTTGCACGAATTGTAAAAATGCCATTTTTCCACAGTGAAATCCTATTTTTTAAATAATTATATTTAAATACAAATACTACAAAAATTATTTAAATAAAAAAATGGTTGTTTTCGTACGGAAAAATTTCTTTTCATATTCTTTACAATAGAAATATTTGGGATTATGGGTTTATCTTTATAATGTTGAATCTGAAAGCACCTCGTTTTTAAATCATTCTTCATTTTGGAGGATGTTAAGGGTAGAAAATGGTCAAATTTATGACTTTTTAATACATAAAAACTTCTAAAATATGAATTTTATTTAAAAATGGCCAAATAATATGAAAACAGTTTTTTTCCGTTCGAAAACAATAATGTTTTCAAATAATTAAAAAAAATTTTTTTCTGTAAATAATTGGGACCAAAGTTCTGCATCGCAAAATGCATATGTACAATCTGTGCAGCATGTAGAAAGGATTGATACAAAAAATTTCTACGGAACTGTTTTTGGTACTTATCGGCCAATTATACCTGTGCTAAATGTTTCTGTTATACAGTCTGCTCATTTCAAAAGTATCCACCCTTAATAACTCTTGACCTGATGTGATTATTGTTTTGAGTGAAAACATGTTGATTTAAATATCGAAGGGGAAGTTCAAAAATGGTATCTAGAGAATTTTAGGTTTCATCCCTTCGCCCCCAGCCTTGAACTTTGAAATTTCAAATGGCAACCCCTACTTTGTGATATATCATTTGAAAGGGCATAGAGTTATCTATTGAATCTGATAAAAAAATGAAATCGATCGATTGGTTCTTAAGATAGACTACACGGAAGATGGATAGTAAGAAATCAATTAGTCATAAGAAATTATTTTATGACATGTTCACCATTTATTTGGCCACCATTATTTGCTAGACAAAAATACATTCTGTTTTCGAACTCTTCGCGAATTTCGACGAAATTTTCGCGGTTGATTTGTCTACATTCTTGCGTTATTCTGTGTCTGAGCTCTTCGATACTGGTGGGAGGAGTTTTGTAAACTTTAGTCTTCAATGACCCCAGAGAAAAAAATTGAGAGGTGTTAAGTCTGGGGATCTTGCTGGCCATGCGCTAGCACCCCTCCTACCAATCCATTTCCCAGCAAATCTTTGGTCCAGCCAATTTCGAACAGGTACAGCGTAATGTGGAGGAGATTCATCTTGTTGAAAATGCAAATATTCCTCACTGAGTATCATGTTTCCAACATCATCCACTTGATTCTCCAAATACTCTGTTATTATGGATCTATTACATTTTTTATCCAATTCGCAATGTTTTGCTAATTGTGTGTTCAGTTAATAGGCCGAAACGCTGCTCTATAATTGATTTAGTAGACTGTATATCAGGGAGTTAAATTTTGTACTTACTAGTCGCCTTGCTGCGTCCAGAATCCAAAACCACAATGTTATTTAGGTAAAATTAAGGATGACCAGGATTAAATAGAATGAAAATTAGCACTGACGTTATAATGGTGTTCGACACGTGATGTTACACGCAGTACAAAATTTTATGTTGTTGACGAAATTGAGATACAAATTATTCGGCAAAGAAATGGTTAATTTAGAGTAATGATGAGAAACTTTTATGCACCTTTTAGCGAATTTCCTGAAAGGAAATAGAGCTATTGGTCCCGTACCGAAGTCAAAATTTTGCAAAAATTTCTTCAAATGTCCATCGATCCTACCTAGTAGATGTCAAAAATCACCATCTGTAAAATTTGTATATATATATCTATGGACATATATATATATATATATATATATATATATATACATATATATATATGTGTCTGTAATCACTCTAGCGGTCACAGTTTTCATTTTATCGGAATGAAATTTGGTATCTGAGGCGCTTTTGGTGTTCAAAAGGTCAAGTTCGTTAATGGGTAAAATCGGACAAGGGGAAAGGGGGGTTTAAAGGGAGAGGGAAACACAAAATTTGACGTATCTCCATTAATATTGGAACAATCGAAAATTTTATAAGAAAAAAATTTGTAGGTATTAAGTTTTACTGTAATTTTGTTTCTTATCATTTTTTCTGTAACACTAATATTTACAAAAATATTGGCGGTTTAAGATTGAAAATTAAATTCCTCAATATCTCTGTACGCATTAGAGTTTGAGCAAAAATGATAAGGTAATGAATTGTAGCAAACATGATTTTCTACAACTTTGTTTCTTACGCATTTTTCGATTGTTCTAATATTAAGAGAGATATTTTATATTTTGTGTTTTCTTCTATCTGTATGCCCCCCTTTCCCCTTCACGTTGGAGAATAATTTTTTTTAATACTCCACTGTATAAAAATTTATTATTGATATTTTTTCATATTTTTATTATTCAAAGAATTTATATAATTATTGCCTTATGCTAGTTGAGAATTTGCATAGTTTCAACAGGCATTTGCTTAGATTAGAAATGACTTGCGTATATACGAGCTTACTTCAATGTTTCAGCACAGATTTAAAGTTAGTTACAGAAGGTACTTCGCTCAGTCTAATTACCAAAAGTATTTCTCTCAGTAGAGTCACACAAAAAAAATAGTTACAAAAATTAGTTGATTCACATCAATTAATTAGATGGTATTTAAAAATTTTATTTCTTCAATTTACAAGTTGAATATTTTTTTATGGATTGTGCTGAAATATCGAATGGGCGAATTAATGGTTTCTATCTGATTGTATCTAAGTATATTTTTTTTGTATAATTTATTTAATTCACTATTCAAAAACTTGTGGTCTCTCAAACTTGTAACAATTCAATACACATTCAATACACACTTTTGGTGTACAATTTATATTTTATGTGAATATGCATTGACGTTTTCAATTTATATCTATATTGTTTGTATACGCTTGGTTTTTTTTTGGCCGTGTATTTTTTCTTTACAGAAGCGTAATGTCTCTTTATATATACAAGTATGTATCTGAATTAAATTTGTAATCCATATTTATATTTTGCAAATCAGACATATTTGAACATATTTTTTTTTACTGTAGTTTTCTTTTACTATAATTCAATTTAGCACATATTCACGTAATCTTTGTTTTAATAACTTGTACAACCAATGTTAGTGTTCTAAGGATAGTTGTACTATCGTGTATTACACTGGAAATTGTTTATTTCAAATATATATTTTGTTTTAAAATATATTTGTTTTGTTCCCGTTTTTGTACCTTTTATTTTTTTTTTTTAGATTCGAATCACTTGTCGATAACTGAGACACTTACTGGATAGTAAAGATCTTACTACCTCAATATTATCTTTTTTAATGGGCCCAGCTTTTATTGAAAGACTTTCGGTTCAACGTGATTATCTTTTTTTATATTTACGTGTATGGCGTTAGGACCGATCGTTTTCTAATTTTCATAATTCCACATACAATACTCTGTTTTGGATTTTTTTTCTAAAGTACTGTATATTTATTTTTCATTATTTTTTTTAAAAAATACATCATAATAACTTTTAATTAAAATATATTATAATTAACTTAATTCCAATATTTATGAAAATAATTGATAATTCAATTATTTTCAATAAAGTGTTTAGTTTTTTTTTAAAAAAAAACTAAAGAGTATTGTATGTGGAATTATGAAAATTAGAAAACGATCGGTCCTAACGCCATACACGTAAATATAAAAAAAGATAATCACGTTGAACCGAAAGTCTTTCAATAAAAGCTGGGCCCATTAAAAAAGATAATATTGAGGTAGTAAGATCTTTACTATCCAGTAAGTGTCTCAGTTATCGACAAGTGATTCGAATCTAAAAAAAAAAAATAAAAGGTACAAAAACGGGAACAAAACAAATATATTTTAAAACAAAATATATATTTGAAATAAACAATTTCCAGTGTAATACACGATAGTACAACTATCCTTAGAACACTAACATTGGTTGTACAAGTTATTAAAACAAAGATTACGTGAATATGTGCTAAATTGAATTATAGTAAAAGAAAACTACAGTAAAAAAAAATATGTTCAAATATGTCTGATTTGCAAAATATAAATATGGATTACAAATTTAATTCAGATACATACTTGTATATATAAAGAGACATTACGCTTCTGTAAAGAAAAAATACACGGCCAAAAAAAAACCAAGCGTATACAAACAATATAGATATAAATTGAAAACGTCAATGCATATTCACATAAAATATAAATTGTACACCAAAAGTGTGTATTGAATGTGTATTGAATTGTTACAAGTTTGAGAGACCACAAGTTTTTGAATAGTGAATTAAATAAATTATACAAAAAAAATATACTTAGATACAATCAGATAGAAACCATTAATTTGCCCATTCGATATTTCAGCACAATCCATAAAAAAATATTCAACTTGTAAATTGAAGAAATAAAATTTTTAAATACCATCTAATTAATTGATGTGAATCAACTAATTTTTGTAACTATTTTTTTTGTGTGACTCTACTGAGAGAAATACTTTTGGTAATTAGACTGAGCGAAGTACCTTCTGTAACTAACTTTAAATCTGTGCTGAAACATTGAAGTAAGCTCGTATATACGCAAGTCATTTCTAATCTAAGCAAATGCCTGTTGAAACTATGCAAATTCTCAACTAGCATAAGGCAATAATTATATAAATTCTTTGAATAATAAAAATATGAAAAAATATCAATAATAAATTTTTATACAGTGGAGTATTAAAAAAAATTATTCTCCAACGTATGTCATTTATTAATAAAATTGGCCATGCAAATACTAAAATTAGATACGACATTTCATTTTGATCAGACTAACATTGTGACCGCTAGAGAGTAATTTATGTATTCCAAGGAAATTCGCTAAGTTGAAGCAGCTCCTGCGTAACGAATTTTTTTTAATATTGAAAACGAAATGAAATAAAGTTTAAAACTTTTACACAGATTAATAATGTTGTCGCGAGTTTAGAAATCTAACAAAACGATTGTCTTGCTTTGTTAAACACGAATTGAACCACACGAGGTACTTTTACTAACAGGCCTAAAAAAAGGAAGTCATTTTGAACTTGCCAAAAAAAAAAAAAAAACAGTTAAAACTTGTTTATATAATAAGTTTAATTATGAAAATATGTATCGCTCGGCGGATTCAAACGATTAGAAATAAATTTTTAGAATCAATGGCAATAATTTCAAATGATTGCGACAGATGTGGTCAGTTGGCCAAATTTGCCCAAACATACCGCCCACCCAAATCAATCAATGAATTTTGATAGAAAGAAAGGAAAGAAACAAAAGAGAAAAATACGAAAAATAAAAAAAATGAATATTCCCAAAAGAGATGAATTCCGGGAACGGTAAGGAGAAAAGATATTAAATTCTAGAGAGGGTCACATAGCGGTACCAATCCGTGAACCGCGTGAGTGAGTGTTTGTTGGTTGGCCAGCTGAAGCGTGGCAATCCGCGAAACGCCATCGGCAGGGATGGACAAACCCGTGACCCGAGCCAACGCCCGTGTGAGAGTTGTGGTGAAATCGCCCTTAATAAGGACTACATCATCGAGCTGAGGTACGGAATTGACAAGATTCCACTTTTGACGGTGGATCAGGGTGTTAAGATACTCCGACCATCGATCCCAAAAATGTTGGACCAACTGCCTCTGTTTTTGTCAACGAGAACGGAGCGATTCCTCCATAGGGAGAGTTTTTTCGGCAACCGAAATGAAGGGAGCACCGATTAGAAATGGGGAGTTCAGAGGGGTCTGAAGCCAATGCGCTAAGAGGACGACTGTTTAATACAGCTTCTATGCGCGAGAACATTGTGAAATATTCTTCGGATGTAAACGTGATTGGCCAAACATGCGTTAAAGCAATGACTTAACCCCGATTTAACCCCGGCGCCCCACAAACCACCAAAATGGGGGCATAGGTAGGATTAACATTCCACTGAATGTGACGAAGGGCTAGATGATCCGAAATTCTAGTCCGTTCACGAGTTAGAAAGGTAGAAATTTCGCATAATTGGCGTGAAGCGCCGAGAAAGTAAGTAAGTGTGGCGAGAATTGCCTCAGTTGAAAGCTCTGAGGTGAATTCGAGGTGGACACTTTTGGTGGCGAAACACACAAAAATACAAAGATAACCCTTTGTAAGCAAAGGTTTTCAAGGATTGCCTGATTTCACGGGGAAGGGGCCAGCAAAATCAACGCCAGTGTGTAAAAAAGGTCTGGAGGGAATTACACGAGCCTCAGGCAATGCGGCTATTCGAGGGGTGTATGCTACGGCCTGAAAACGGTAACAGGTCGTACAATTGCGAATGGCCTTTCTTACGAGAGTACATAGTCCCGGAATCCAATAAATGGACTGAATAGCTGCTTGGACGGCTCTGGGATCCGAGTGTAAAGTGAGGAGGTGAAAATGTCTACATAGCAATTTGGAGATGTGTGCCGACTTCGGCAACAATAAAGGGTGCTAAGCATCCGAAGACAATTGGTAATTGTCTAGGCGATCGCCCACCCTGATAAGCTGGAGGGTGGGCGAAAAATAAAAATCGACCCCGAAAAAATGTGCCGCAATCGACTTCGTCGGAAATTAAATTTGAATATGCAAAAAATTGTACCAAAATTGTACCTAATTGTACCGCAAAAAGAAAAAAAATTCGTTACGCAGGAGCTGCTTCGACTTAGCGAATTTCCTTGGAATAAATAAATTACTCTCTAGCGGTCACAATGTTAGTCTGATCAAAATGAAATGTCGTATCTGATTTTAGTATTTGCATGGCCAATTTTATTAATAAATAACATACGTCAAGGGGAAAGGGGGGCATAAAGATAGAAGAAAACACAAAATATAAAATATCTCTCTTAATATTAGAACAATCGAAAAATGCGTAAGAAACAAAGTTGTAGAAAATCATGTTTGCTACAATTCATCTCCTTATCTTTTTTGCTCAAACTCTAATGCGTACACAGATATTGAGGAATTTAATTTCCAATCTTAAACCGTCAATATTTTTGTAAATATTAGGGTTACAGAAAAAATGATAAGAAACAAAATTACAGTAAAACTTAATACCTACAACTTTATTTCTTAAAAAATTTTCGATTTTTCGAAGATTAAGGGAGATATGCCAAATTTTGTGTTTCACCCTTCCTCTAAACCCCCCTTTCCCCTGGTTCGATTTTACCCATTAACGAACTTGACCTTTTGAATACCAAAAGCGTTTCAAATACCAAATCTCATTCCGATAAAATGAAAACTGTGACCGCTAGAGTGATTACAGACACATATATATATATATATATATATATATATATATATATATATATATATATATGTATATATATATATATATATATATATATATGTCCATAGATATATATATATATAAATTTTACAGATGGTGATTTTTGACATCTACAAGGTAGGATCGATGGACATTTGAGGAAATTTTTGCGAAATTTTGACTTCGGTACGGGACCAATAGCTTTATTTCCTTTCAGGAAATTCGCTAAAAATAACTTTTCAAATAACTTAGAAAAACGACTTCGTAAATTTTTGATGTCAAATTCATCACTTCTACATGAAAATAATATACAATATAACTACATGAAATATTTGAACCAAAACTGTAGGTACCTAATTGTATTAAATAAAAATCAAATTAAACCTTGGAAATAACCCAGAAAATCGACCTCGAAAAATTGAGCCGCACACCATTTTGTCAGAAATTAAATTTTAATATGCCAAAAAATTGTACCAAAATAGTACGTAATTGTATCGTAAAAAGAAAATAATTAATTATTCAAACTACCTAGAAAATCCACTTCGAAAATTTTTGATGTCAGATTCATTAGTACATACAATTCTGAGGTTATTATATTTGAAGTGAAATAATTGTAGAACTATTGTGCATAACAAAAACCGCTAAAAACCAAAATTTAACTTACATATCTTATAAATAACTTCGAAAAAATTGCCACTTCGAAAAATATTTTGTCAGTTTTACCTATTACCAGTTGGACCTTCTATAAAAATTTAACGTTGCCAAAATATTATGTTTGAATAGAATTTTGACATACTATTAAAACCAAAAATTTTACCTCCTCGATAACGAAGAAATTAACCAAATAGACATATTTTTGGAGATTTGACCCATTTGGGACGCATTTTGAGAAAACGCATTCGTAGTGAAAAACTGAAAATGTAAAAAAATTGTACCAAAATTGTACCCCGTACATCCGTAAACAGCAAAAAAATATCTCTTCAAATAAGAGTAATTAAAGGTTGGATTTTTTACCTATTTCGGACTTGGCAGGAAAAAACATTTTTTGACATAAATATTCTGTTCGTGGAGTACTTCGGCATGTCATAATTAACAAAAATTGTACCTCTTGTATAAGCGTTGAAATTAACAAAATTGTTCCAAAATGGACATAATTTTGAAGATTTGAACCTTTTAGGACGCTATTTGGGAAAATGTTTCTTTGACACAAGATGACTTTTGACTAGAGGATAATGATTGCATGAAAGACAAAAATTGTACCTTTTAAATAAGGGAGAAAAATCAGTTTTTCTGTTTCGCCCATTTCGGACACTCCTAGCGAAAAACTGAAAATGTAAAATAATTGTACCAAAATTGTACCCGGTAAATCCGCAAACAGTAAAAGAATATCTCTTCAAAAAGAGAGATACTAAAGGTTGTTTTTTTTACCAATTTCGGACTTGGCCAGAAAAAAAAATTTGGCCAAAATATTCTGTCCATGGAACACTTTAGCAAGCTTTATAAAACAAAAATTGTACCTATTGTATAAGGGGCGAAATTAACGAAATTGTAACATACTAATTTTTGGAAATTTGACCCTTTTGGGGCACTTTTTGGGTAAAAGTTTCTCTAGCATAAGATGGCCTTTTACTAGAGGATACTGATTGTATGCAAGAAAAAAATTTTACCTTTGAAATAAGAGAGAAAAAGCAGTTTTTCTGTTTCGCCTATTTCGGACACTCCTAGCGAAAAACTGAAAAAATAAAATAATTGTACCAAAATTGTACCCCGAAAATCCGCAAGCAGCAAAAGAATATCTCTTCAAATAAGGGAGATATTAAAAGTGGGTTAGTAGACCCATTTCGGACCTGGCCAGAAAAAAAATTTTTTGGTTAAAATATTCTGTCCATGGTGCACTTTAGCAAGCCATATAAAACAAAAATTGTACCTGTTGTATAAGTGGCGAAATTTACGAAATTGTACCAAAATATACTAAATTTTGGAAATTTGACCCTTTTAGGGTGCTATTTGGGTAGACCTACAAAACGACCAACTAATTTGTAGTGAATTTTTTTATAACATATTTTTTTTTTACCCGTTTTTTTTTTTTTTTTTAATTTTTAGTGCATTTTTTCATAACAGATTTTCAGTTTTTTTTACAAGGAATTGGATTTTTTTTGTAAAAAAATTTTTTTTTGGGGTCGGTTTTTTTTGTAAAAAATTTTTTTGAAGTCGGTTTTTAAAAATTTTTTTTTATTTTCCCATTATGAATGAGTATACCCTTTCAAAAAAAAAAAATTTCGCAGAAATCGGTTATCACATAAAAAATGAGGATTTCCCGGGAATCCTCTCATCAGAATGCGATTTGGTGACAGTGGGACCTCCCTTGAATCAAACCCTTTAAAACAAAAGAAAAAAATTCAAAATCGGTTCATAAATAACGGAGTTCTGAGGTGACAAACATAAAAAAAAAAAAAAATACAGACGAATTGAGAACCATCCTCCTTTTTGAAGTCGGGTTAAAAAATGATGCGTGTCGTACACTTCTAAACTTAGGGTTCCGTAGTATGTACTAGGTACAGTAATCAGTAATTTTACTACCCAGAATTATAATTATTCATAAATACATTTATTTATATTTTATTTCAAATATTATTACCAATATGATGGGATTAGTTCTGGAGAGGGCAGCTCCTTGCAGATGAGCTCATAACGGCTTAATATTATTATATTATTATAATTTTTTTATGCGCAATGAATTAATATCTGTCAACCGAGCACAACAACTTTTTCAAATCAAGTCGAAAGTAGTCGCCTAATTTGCTGCTATTTTATCGTGTATTAGTTGTGTAAAAAAAAAAAATACAGACGAATTGAGAACCATCCTCCTTTTTTTAAGTCGGGTTAAAAATTAAATGTAAATTTTGTCGCTCTTCTTTAACGGAGAAATTGTGTGTTGCTTTTTCCAAAGTACTTGAATGACATCTCATCTTAAAAAACTATAACGTCAATGGGAGCTTGTGGGAACGTAAACGGGGTTAATAACCAAGTGCGAAAACTTAGTTTTTTTTGGTATTTCCAAAATTTAGTTTTTTTTGGTAATTTTTCGTTAATTTCACCTCTTATACAAGAGGTACAATTTTTGTTAATCATGACATGCTAAAGTACTCCACGAACAGAATATTTTGGTCAAAAAATTTTTTTTCTGGCCAGGTCCGAAATGGGTAAAAAAAACAACCTTTAATACCTCCCTTATTTGAAGAGATATTCTTTTGCTGCTTGAGAAATATTTATCTTATGCCAGAGAAATATTTACCCAAAAATTGTCCCAAAAGGGTCAAATTTCCAAATTTTAGTTTTTTGTTGGGACATTTTCGTCAATTTCACCTCTTATACAAGAGGTACAAATTTTGTTAATCATGACATGCCAAAGTACTCCAAGAACAGAATATTTTGGTCCAAAATTTTTTTTTCTGGCCAGGTCCGAAATGGGTTAAAAAAACAACCTTTAATATCTCCCAAATTTGAAGAGATATTCTTTTGCTGCTTGCGGATTTACGGGGTACAATTTTGGTACAATTATTTTACAACTTCAGTTTTACGCTAGGAGTGTCCGAAATGGGCGAAACAGAAAAACTGATTTTTCTCCCTTATTTAAAAGGTACAATTTTTTTCTTGCATGCAATCATTATCCTCTAGTCAAAAGTCATCTTGTGTCAAAGAAACATTTACCCAAAAATTGTCCCAAAAGGTTCAAATCTTCAAAATTATGTCCATTTTGGTACGATTTTGTTAATTTCGGCCCTTATACAAGAGGTACAATTTTTGTTAACCATGATATGCCAAAGTACTCCACGAACAGAATATTTTGGTCAAAAAATTTTTTTTCTGGCCAGGCCCGAAATGGGTAACAAAAACAATCTTTAATATCTCCCAAATTTGAAGAGATAGTCTTTTGCTGCTTGCGGATTTACGGGGTACAATTTTGGTACAATTATTTTACATTTTCAGTTTTTCGCTAGGAGTGTCCGAAATGGGCGAAACAGAAAAACTGATTTTTCTCCCTTATTTTAAAGGTACAATTTTTGTCTTTCATGTATTCATTATCCTCTAGTAAAAAGTCATCTTATACCAGAGAAACATTTACCCAAAAAGTGTCAAATTTCCAAAATTTAGTTTATTTTAGTACAATTTCGTTAATTTCGCCCCTTATACAAGAGGTACAATTTTTGTTTTATATGGCTGGCTAAAGTGTACCATGGACAGAATATTTTGATCAAAAAAATTTTTTTCTGGCCAGGTCCTAAATGGGTAAAAACAACCTTTAATATCTCTCTTATTTGAAGAGATATTCTTTTACTGTTTGCGGATTTACCGGGTACAATTTTGGTACAATTATTTAACATTTTCATTTTTTCGCTAGAAGTGTCCGAAATGGGCAAAACAGAAAAACTGACTTTTCTCCCTTATTTAAAAGGTACAATTTTTTTCTTGCTTGCAATCATTATCCTCTAGTCAAAAGTCATCGTATGCCAGAGAAATATTAACCCAAAAATTGTCCCAAAAGGTTCAAATCTTCAAAATTATGTCCATTTTGGTACAATTTTGTTAATTTCGTCCCTTATACAAGAGGTACAATTTTTGTTAACCATGATATGCCAAAGTACTCCACGAACAGAATATTTTGGTCAAAAAATTTTTTTTCTGCCCAGATCCGAAATAGGTAAAAATCCAACCTTTAATATCTCCCTTATTTGAAGAGATATTTTTTTGCTGTTTACGGATATATGGGGTACAATTTTGGGACAATTTTTTTACATTTTCAGTTTTTCACTAGGAATATCCGAAATGGGCGAAACAGAAAAACTGATTTTTCTCTCTTATTTAAAAGGTACAATTTTTTTGTTTCATGCAATCATTATCCTCTAGTGAAAGGCTATCTGGTGCCATAGAAACATTTTCTCAAAATGCGTCTCAAAAGGGTCAAATCTCCAAAAATATGTCTATTTGGTTAATTTTTTCGTTATCGAGGAGACACAATTTTTGGTTTGAATAGTGTGTCAAAATACTCTTCAAACATAATATTTTGGCAACGTAAAATTTTTATAAAAGGTCCAATAATAGGTAAAACTGACAAAATATTTTTCGAAGTGGCACTTTTTTCAAAGTTATTTATAAGATATGTAAGTTAAATTTTGGTTTTTAGCGGTTTGTTATGCACAATAGTTCTACAATTATTTTACTTCAAATATAATAGCCTCAGAATTTTATGTACTAATGAATCTGACATCAAAAATTTTCGAAGTGGATTTTCTAGGTAGTTTGAATAGTTAATTATTTTCATTTTACGGTACAATTACGTACTATTTTGGTACAATTTTTTGGCATATTAAAATTTAATTTCCTACGAAATGGTGTGCGGCTCAATTTTTCGAGGTCGATTTTCTGGGTTATTTCCAAGGTTTCATTTGATTATCCTGTACTACAATCAGGTATAGTTTTGGTTCAAATATTTCATCGACTCATATTGTATATTTTTTTCATGTAGAAGTGATGAATTCGACATCAAAATTTTTCGAAGTCGTTTTTCTAGGTTATTTGAAAAGTTATTTTTTTTCCTTTTTGTGGTACAATTAGGTACAATTTTGGTACAATTTTTTGGCATATTCAAATTTAATTTCCGACGCAGTCGTATGCGGCCCATTTTTTCGAGGTCGATTTTTTGGGTTATTTGGAAGGTACAATTTTTTCTTTTTGTGGTACAATTAGGTACAATTTTGGTACAATTTTTTCATATAGTTAGTTTTAATTTTGATTGAACTCGTGTGCCCAGTTCACGGAGGTCGAAAAATTAAATAAATTAAACGAATTAGAAATGAATATTGTTGAACTTCAAAAATGGCATATAATTTTGAACAAAAATAAATTTTTTTAAATGTGTATTATAAAGTGTTTACAATGATAATATCGATAAAAAAACAATGTTTTATTACCATGTGTTATAGGTTTTTTGGTAATATATTGAAAAATGTTAAATATTTAAAAATGAATATTTTACCGAGACGATGGTATTGTTGCATGTACAAAATAATACCTTACGAGTAAGAAACAACAAAATTTGAGTACAGATTTTATGATTAAATCTGGGCTCAATATTTTGACGAGAAATTAATATTACTTGAAACAAAGTAATACCACACGAGATATGAAATTTGCCAAAATTTCCGGGACAAAACAAAATATTATTCGCAAAAACGCTACCCTATAATCGATTTAGTGGACTGTATATTAGGGAATAAAATTTTGTATTTACTTGTCGCCTTGCTGCGTCGAGAATCCAAAACCACAATGTAATTTATGTAAAGTTAAGGATGACCAGGATTTAATAGGATTAAAATTAGCACTGAAGTTATAATGGCGTTCGACACGTGCTGTTACATGCAGTACAAAATTTTATGTTGTTGATGAAATTGAGTTATAAATTATTGGGCAAAGAAATGGTTAATTTAGAGTAATGATGAGAAACTTTTAAACACCTTTTTTAATATTGAAAACGAAATGAAATAAAGTTTAAAACTTCTGCACAGATTAATTATGTTGTCGCGAGTTTAGAAATCTAACAAAACGATTGTCTTGCTTTGTTAAACACGAATTGAACCGCACGAGGTACTTTTATTAACAGGCCTAAGGAAGTCATTTTGAACTTGCCAAAAAAAAAACAGTTAAAACTTGTTTATATAATAAGTTTAATTATGAAAATATGTATCACACGGCCGATACAAACAATTAGAAATAAATTTTTAGAATCAATGGCAATAATTCCAATTGATTCCGACCAATGTGGTCAGGAGGGCAAGTTTGCCCAAACAGCTAATTATAATTGATTTCATACCTTCCATCTTCTGTGTAGTCTACTTTAGAACCAATCGATCGATTTAATTTTTTTTATCATGATTGAATAGGGAATTCTATGCCCTTTCAAATGATGTATCACAAAGTAGGGGTTGCCATTTAGAATTTCAAATTGAGGGTGGCTGGGGGCGAAGGGATGAAGCCTAAAATTCTCAACATCACCATTTTTGAACTTCTTCGCGATATCTAAATTGACGTGTTTTCACTCAAAACAATAATCACATCAGGTCAAGAGTTATTAAGGGTGGATAATTTTGAAATGAACACACTGTATATAGAAAATTAAAGAAGGTAATATATATACTGATATCAATACAATAAACAAAGAACACTGATATTAGGATCAAATATATTTGTTGAATATAATTATAAAATTATACATTATACATAGAGTTACAAAATTGAGGAGTTTTATGAATTGCAAGAAAATTAACATTTCAGGTTGGTGGTATATATATATATATATATATATATATATATATATATATATATAGAGCTATTTTAATGATGGTAATTTTCGATAACTATTAGTTAGGTTCAAGGAACATCTGAAGAAATTTTACCGAAACTCCTGCAGCGGTTCATAATCAAGAGCTACATTTTCTTAGAAAATTCGCTAAAAAAAAGTAATTATAGTTATTATAGAATTTGTTTTACTTAATGTTTACGATAATGGATGCACAAATTATTAAAATGTCCGAAAACACTATATTAATGAATTTCATTTGAATGTACACTCCCGTTCAATAAAATTGAAACAATCTGAGTTGAAAATTTATCCCATAATCTTGTTCAGACAGTAGTAAATCTTTTTCACTAATATTACGGATTTATTAATTTTAATAGTTATGAGATAGACTGAATACTTACTTGACATATACTTTGAATTTAACTTATATTTTTTCAGTGCAAATATCCGGAAAATCGGAAAAACATCCCCCAAAATTACGTTTTTCTGTTCTATACATGCTAGAAAGATGGGATTTTCACTAATCGACCCGCAATAACGCCAAATTAACAGAATACTACGAAAATTTCATAACCTACATCGAAACCCCCCGAAAATGGGAAAACATCCCTAAAACTGACTTTTTAACTTCTGTTCATGTTAGAAAGATCGTGTTTTTCCATTTTATGTGGAACAGGTTCAAAATAGCAGAATTATTAGAACCGTCCACTGCCATCGAATCCAGGAAATGAATCCGGAGCAATGTCTCGAGTGTATCCTTCGCGGAGCTTGTATACTCACCATCGGGTTTACGATGTTACCCAAAATTGTTAATTGCATTATAAGTATTGACATCTAATTATTCTCTTTCAAAGCTGTTTAAAACATACAGACTTTTTTTACAAGCAACTAATGCTTCGACCAATCAGATTGAAATATAAATGGTAAGTTCTATGATGTTAAATTTATCAAAATAATATATTGTAACGAATATTAACCTGGCAGCTGGACCGAATATTAACCTCGCAGCTGGACACGTATTTTGTAATGAAACTAAGTTTTTTGAGCCCCAGAGATATTATAATTTTTAAAATGTTTTTCCATATTGATTCCACGAAAAAAAAACGGGCCGTATACTATCCATCGGCCACTTGATGGGGAGGGCATTAAGACAGTGGACTTCGCCAGTTGCTCCAAGGGGATTGTTTATGACAGCATTTGATCCTGCTGCCCTAGCCTACGGCTAGATCTCTTGGCACAATGCACCGTAGCTTGGGTGCCCATCCTCTATACTCAACCGGGCATGGGACCGGCTATGGCAGAGTTAAACAATCCTCTAAACTACTCTTTTTACTTCTAACAAATGGTTTTCTTCAAACAAATGGGTTTTTTCGATAAAATTTAATTTTTTCATCGCCACCCCCTTGAAAATGCAAAAACGCCCCCAAAAAATTACCCATTAACGACTTGACATGCTAGAAAGATGCGTTTTTTGCATTTTGCAGAATAACTGCAAATTAATCGGTTAATTCGAAAAACTTAATTTTTTTTCATCACTACCCCTTGAAAAAGGTAATATGGGACCTATCTATGCGCATTCCCCCCAAACCCCCTATCCTAAACCCACCGACCCAAAAAAAATCCTCCCACCCAGAAAAACCCTCAAAATTCCCCCCATAAAAATTCCGCTTCCAAAAAATTAGCCACCCCCCCCCATTAATTCTCTAATGGTATGTACTTTTCGGTAAGTATTTTTTTCAACTTTTTTTGCAATTCATGTAATGTTATTTTCTGTAACGCGGAGCCAACGGGTCAAGGGGGAAACCCTTTTGCGAGCAGAGCGAGTCCACTATACTATAAGCTAGAAGTGAAGCTGACTGACTGACACACTGATCTATACAAAACCTAATCCACTTCTAGACATGCTAGAAAGATACGGTTTTTTGCATTCGACGCGAAGTTACTTGAAACCGACGGGAAAAATGAGAAAACTTTAATTTTTTCATTGAAACCCCCCGGAAAATAGGAAAAACATTAAGTTTTTCCCCCAAGGTTTTTCTGTTCTATGCATGCTAGAAAGATGGAATTTTCATCAACCGACCCAAAATAAAGTCAAATTAACAGAAAATTTCATTACTTCATCGCAACTTTCCAAAAATGAGAAAAAAACATTTAAAACTGCCTTTTCACTTCTATTCATGTTAGAAAGATCGGATTTTTTCCATACGACGCAAAATTGCTTCAAACCGACGAAAAAAATTGCAAATTTTCAATTTTTTCATTGCAACCTCCCGGAAAATAGGAAAAACATCCCCCAAAATTACGTTTTTCTGTTCAATGCATGAAAGAAAGTTGGAATTTTCACCAATCGACCCGAAATAAAGTCAAATTAACAAAAAACTTCATTACCTTCATTACAACCCCCCAAAAATGGGAAAACATCCAAAAAACTTCCCTTTTCACTTCTGTTCATGTTAGAAAGATCGGATTATTTCCATTCGAAGCAAAATTGCTTCAAACCTCGCGGAAAATCGGAAAAACTAAATTATGAAAACTAGGGAAATAGGAAAAACATCCCCCAAAATTACGTTTTTCTGTTCAATACAGGCTAGAAAGTTGGAATTTTTACCAATCGACCCGAAATAAACTCAAATTAACAGACTTTGTCATTACCTGTATCTCAATCCTCCGAAAATGGGAAAAACACCCCTTGAACTGCCCTTTTCCCTTCTATTCATGTTAGAAAGATCGGATTTTTTCCATTTGACGTGGAACAGGTTCAAAATAACAGGATTATTTATCACAACTCTTCACAGTAAAAATACCCCCCAAAATTACGTTTCTCTGTTATATACATGCTAAAAAGATGGCATTTTCACTAATCGACCCGAAATAAAGTTTAATTAAACAATACTATGAAAAACTTACAAACTTACATCGCAACCCTCCCAAAAATGGGAAAAACATCCCCAAAGCTGACCTTTTCACTTCTATTCATGATAGATAGATCGGGTTTTTTCTATTCGACGTGGAGCTAGTTCAAAATAATAAAACTATTGAAAAAGAAAATTTTTTCATCAGAACCTTTTGCAATTGGAAAAAACACCCCTAAAATAACCCCTTTTCTTCAATACATGCTAGAAAGATGCGGTTTTTTTGCATTCGACGCTAAATAGCTACATATTAAGAAGGATATTCGAAAAAATTCCATTTTTTCATTGCAACCCTCCGGAAAATCGGAAAAACACCCACAAAATTACATTTTTCAGTTCTATACATGGTAAGAAGATAGGATTTTCACCAAGAAGATAAAGTCAAATTAACAGAATACTTTGAAAAATGTCATTACCTACATCGCAACCCCCTCCTCCCTCCTTCTCCAAAAATGGGAAAAAACATCCCTTAAACTGCCCTTTTCACTTATATTCATGTTAGAAAGATCGGGTTTTTTCCATTCGACGTGGAACAGGTTCAAAATGAACAATTTAAAAAACGTAAATTTCTCCATCGCAACCTTGCGCAAATGGGAAAAACACCCCCAAACCTACCACTTTTCTTCTATTCATGCTAGAAAGATGTAGTTTTTTACATTAACTAAACAAAAAAAATTTAAGTGGTGAATTGGAAAAACTTAATTTCTTTCATCGCTACTCCACGAAAATAGTAATATGAGGCCTTTCTATTTGCAGTCCTCCAAGCTCCCCTCCCCCGCATCTCATCTCCCCACAAAATTCACATTTAAATCCTCCAATACCTCCCTCCCCCTAAAAATCATTCGAAAAATATAACCCCCGAAAAGCCCCCCCCCTCTTTCAAGTATTTTATCTTACTTTTTTTTACAATTCATGTAATGTTATTTTTTGTGACCCCCCCCCCTTGCGAGCAGAGCGAGTATATATATATATATATATATATATATATATATATATATCAAACACACTAATACAAATGAAAGACATTATTATTTTTACATATACACATAAGTAAATAAACGATTCATTACTGCATGAATTAACATTTGATAAATGTGTATTTAGTAATTATTTGAACTTTGATTTAAGTTTCATTGTTATTATTATTCTTACATTGTATATAATTTTATATTTTCATTTTATTTTTTCTGCATAACCAGGAGCATATGGGGCTCGTTAGATCTGAAAATAAAATAAAAATTTCAAAAAACACACAACTTTTGTTTGAAATTTTTATTGATCTCATAGCTATGCTGTCAATAAAGAGCTAAAATGTGGTGTCAATATTGTATTTACACCAGAAGTATTAGGTGCATAGAAAAATGTTTTAAACAAAAGTTGTTTGAAGTTTTTTGTGTTTAAATGTTTTAATTAGCCTGCACCGTTTTAAAAAAAAAGTTAGCATATTTAATAATTTCAGAATTAAGTCCTCATATACTGAGTAAGTTATAAAGAATACTGACCTAAGTTTTCGACCGGGACACTTTTTAGATACTAAGCAACTTTTGTAATGACGCCATTTTACATTGTATCTTGAAGTCCTTGTAGTATAACATATGAAAAACATATGAAAACAAAACAATATCATCTGCTGGGTCGTAGATAATTCCCTCCATTTAAATATTTCTTATGAAATTATTCATTTTCCTCAATTTTATATCTTACTCTTGAAACACAAAATATTTTCAACACCCGGGTGATTTATGCTGGATATACAGAAATAGGTTATGATATGATTAACGTAAGATACTAAGTTGCTCGGGCCGAAATACACAGCGCTCAGACACTCAGAACTGAATTTTATTTATGCTGAGTAAGTTACTAAGTTTTCATCGCGCTAAAACTACTCTAGACTAATTGTGATGATAATTTAAAAACTGGTATGTATTATATCTCGCTATGCGGGAGCCGGAGATATAACAATACAACGAGGACAAAGCTTAGTTTGAATATTTGAACAGATCTTGTAAGGTTATGCAATAAACTGCAAATACTACTACTGCCATTCCAGTAAATACAGTTCTGTACGTTTAACTCTGAATGATGAAGATAATATAGTTAATTAATTTTAATTGTTGTGTTTATTCTATTAATCACATAAGTTTTTGTATTGCTGACTATTATTTACTAGTTATTAATGGTTTTTAATTTTAATTGTATAAATAATTAAGACAAATGACTTTATTGATTAAAATAACCAAATACTTCCTGATTTAGAACACTGATCTTTCTGTTGTTGCATTTTTCATCCAAGTTTAAGCCAATATAAATATTTCAGAATATTGCCAAAATTAATTACTCCTTTGACCATGACTTGAAGTGAAATCAAGCAAGTGTTCGTTGAGTCAAATACGCACACTTGAATATGGTCCAGAGGCTTATGGCACGTGTTTATTAGACCACAAATATGTTTTGGACCCAAAACATATTTAAAGTATATATAGTAAAATACATAGATGGAAATACTATTCTCCTTGGAAAAACAGGTTTTCTTTAAAATTGCAAAAAAAAGTTAATAAAAAGATCTAGTTTGATTTATTTTTTTTATCTTCAAAAGTTTAAAAAAAAATCAAATAATTACAAAGAAATTATATATTGATTTTAAATCTTTTTTTTCTTTCAAAAGAAAAGTTTTTTTTTTTTTAAATAAAATCAATTGAAGAAAGTTAAATTTAAAAAAAATAAAATTATTTTATAAAAATGCAAATGTGATTTTGTTCAAAAACAAATACATGCACAAATAAATTTTGTTTAATAATTTTTATAAAATGACGAGACACTAACCTTACATAAAGTAAAATAATTTTCTAAATTGTATATGTATTTTAAATTGGCAATAGCCGTATGCGACAAATGAACATTAAAACATCAAAAAAGAGGGGTGACGTACTGGTTCGACCTAACGCGGTCCATTATAATTTTTAATAAGTTTTATTAATTATCAGTCCCACAGAGTGTGCTCATGGTTGTTGAGAAACTGAATTGTTCTAGAGAAGTCTATGCAAAAAGACGTTTTCAAAAACAATATCTAAGCGTCAACAACCATGGTTCTAGAAAGATCTATTAGGCTATATTATATCTACTGAATTTAGGAGAAAATCTTAGCAAACTGGAGTAACAATATAAGTTGCCGAAGTCGAAAATGCCTTTACTATACATTATGCAATATAAGTTTATATTGTATATTTTTTTATGTGTATATATTGAAGTGAAATGTAAACTTAAAAAATGTAAACGTGATATTTAATTTAAGTTATTGCCTTTTAAAAAATTGCCTTCCGCATAAGTAAAATAGTAATTAGTTTTGCAAATATTTGTGCTCTCCTAGTTTTAGCTTTCGACATTTGTAACACTAAATGTATAGATGATACCCACTATACTATAAAGCTAGAAGTGAAGACACACTGATCTATACAAACTCGATAGCACTTCAAGATGCGTTTTTTTGCATTCGACGCGAAATTGCATGAAACCGACGAGAAAAATCGGAAAACTTGAACTTTTTCCTTACAACCCCCCGGAAAATTGAAAAAGCACCCCCCAAAATTACGTTTTTCTGTTCTATACACGCTAGAAAGTTGGAATTTTCACCAATCGACCCGAAATAAAGTCAAATTAAAAGAATACTTCATTACCTCCATCGCAACCCCCGAAAAAAGGAAAAACACCCCTAAAACTGCCCTATTCACTTCTGTTTTTTTCATACGACGTGGAACAGATTCAAAATAACAAAATTATTTGAAAAAAAAATATATTCCATCACAACCGTTCGAAATTGGAAAAAACACCCCCAAAACCAACCCTTTTGTTCTATACATGCTAGAAAGATGCAGTTTTTTGCAATCGACGCTAAATAGCTACAAATTGTTAAGTTAATTCGAAAAACTTTATATTTTTCATTACAACCCTCCGGAATATCGAAAAACACCCCCCAAAATTACGTTTTCCTGTTCTTTATATGCTAGAATTATAGGATTTTCACCAACCGACCCGAAATAAAGTCAAGTTAACAGAATACTTTGAAAAATTTCATTACCACCATCGCACCCCCCTCCCCGAAAATAGTTAAAACACCCGTAAAGCTGACATTTTTATATCTATTCATGATAGAAACATCGAGTTTCCATTCAACACGGAACAGGTTCAAAATAACATAATTATTAGAAACAAGGAAATTTTTCCATCGCAACCCTTCGCAAATGGGAAAAACAACCCTAAAACAACCGCGTTTCTTCAATGCATGCTAGAAAGATGCGTTTTTTTGCATTCGACGCGAAATAGCTACATATTAAGAAAGATATTCAAAAAACTTTTTTTTCATTGCAAACAATTTTTTCATTGCAACCCTCCGGAAAATAGAAAAACACCCCTCAAAATTATATTTTTCAGTTCTGTAAGTGCTAGAAAGATAGTATTTCACCAATCGACCCGAAATAAACTCAAGTTAATAGAATAATTTGCAAAATTTCATTACCAACATTGCAATCCCCAAAATTAGGAAAAACATTCCTAGAACTGTTCCTTTTCTTCTTCTAATAATAATAATAATAATAATGGGGTTTAACCTCCGTTTTTGAGACACGACGGTCTATAACAGAGGCCACCCACATCATTATTTTTCAACCTTTATCAATTTTTACTTTACATTTTTATGATGTGAGTGGAGGATCAGGAATTCGTATGCAGAGAAGGAATTGGTAGGTGTGCGGCTGCAGCCGACTTTGATAGGAACTATGCCGATATTCATCTGCAGTTCGTGAAGGGAAACTGCTGTCCCTTTTCTATACATGCTAGAAAGATGCGGTTTTTGCATTCGACGCTTAATAGCTACAAATTAAGAAGGATATTCAAAAAACTTCAATAATTTCATTGCAATTCCCCGGAAAATCGGAAAAACACCCCCTAAAATTACGTTTTTCAGTTGTATACATGCTAGAAAGTAAAAATTTTCACCAATCGACGTGAAATAAAGTCAAATGAACAGAATGCATTGAAAAATTAAATTACCTACATCGCAACATCCCAAAAATGGGAAAAACATCCCTAAAACTGCTCTTTCTACTTCTATTCATGATAGAAAGATCGAGTTTTTCGAGATTCGAGTTTTCTATTCGACGTGGAACAGATTAAAAATGACAGGATATATATTTATATATATACTAATTTCGTACCGCGTTATAATTAATAAATGTTGTGTTTAGTTATTACCCGACTTATATTAACTTTTTTGTTACAATAAAGTTACAAAAAAAGACACAACAATAATGAGAGACATATGATCGGAATAGCAGCTTCACATTAAGTACGATATTTTATTGGATGAGTCATCATTTTTTGATAGCTCACTGTTTACTATTGTCTCCATGTCTAAATTATGTAATTCTTCTATTTCTTCCAAGTCTTCTATCTGTCTATCTATTTTTCTATCTACCTATCTATCTTTCTGTCTATCTACCTATCTGTCTATCTATCTATCAACGTATCTATCTATCTATCTATCTATCTTTCTATCTATCTATCTATCTTTCAGTCATTCTACCAATCTATCTATCTATCTATCTATCTCTCTCTCTCTATCCATGTATCTATCCCTCTATCTATCTATCTATAAATCTATTTATCTATTTATCTATCTATCCATGTATCTATCTCTCTATCTATCTATCCCTGTATCTACCCCTCTATCTATCCATCTATCTATCTATGTATCTATCTATCTCGAATCAAATTAATTTGTATTAGACTATATATGCGCATAAGGGGAACTTATTTAAAAGTAGAAAGCCAATTTATTTAAATCATATTTTAGTTATATATTTAATACTTAGTATTAAATATATGTTTCCTCCCCTTCCTTTTGAAAATAGACTCATCCACTCAAACTGCGACGACATTCGATGGTTCTTTACAAATGCACTTAACTCTCTCTATCTGTCTTTCTATCTATCTACCTATCTATCTATCTACCTACCTATCTATCTGCATATCTATCTATCTATCTACATATCTGTCTATCTACCAAATCTTTCCTTCCATCAATCTATCTATCTATCTATAGTAGAATAATTCACGCTGTTTACCATATATTACTATGGAAACGACAACCATAATTGACACTTCAAAATGTTATTAAATAATTTTATATAATTTCATTTAAATCGGTCCAGCCATTTTCTAAAATTTTCCAATGTTTTTATTAGTTATGCTGCTATTCGGGACGGACACAAATACAACATATCAAAAACCATGAAAATCGGTCCATCCGTTTTCGAGTTATAAGTGTTTCAAAAAACCCGATCCTGTTTTATAAATTAAGATTTTTTCATCGCTACCCTTCGCAAATAGGGTTAACACCCCGAAAACTATCCTTTTTCTTCTATACATGCTAGAAAGATGCGGCTGTTTGCATATGACGCTAAATAGCTACAAATTAAGAAATTTATTGGAAAAACTTAAAATTTTTCATCGCTATCCTCTCAAAAATGAGAAAAACAACCTCTAAGCTACCTTCTAAGCTTCTATTCATGCAAGAAAGATGAGGTTTTTTGCATTTGTTGCAGAGTTTCTTCAAACTAATGAGGTTATTCGATAAACTTAAATTTTGTCATTGTCACCCCCTTGCAAATGGAAAAAACTTCCCCAAAAACATCCCATTTACCACTTTATATGCTAAAAAGATGCGGTTTTTGCATTCAACGCAGAATAACTGCAAATTAACAGGAAATTCGAAAAATTTAATTTTTGTTCCAAAAAAATAACCCTAAAAAACTCTTTCCGCAAAAAACTTACACTACCCCCCCCCACCCATTACTTCTCTAATGCTAAGTACTTGTTGGTAAGTATTATTTTTACTATTCATGTAATGTTATTTTTTGTGACGCAGAACCCAAGGGGTCAAGGAGGAACCCCCTTGCGAGCAGTGTGAGTCCACTATACTATAAAGCTACAAGTGAAGCTGACTGACTGACACACTGATCTATACAATTACTAAGACACTACTAGATATGTTAAAAAGATCGGGTTTTCTTTATTCAACGTGGAACAGGATTATAATAAAAGGCTTATTTTAAAAAGCGTTATTTCAACTTTTTCAACTATTTCATGAATTGTTATTTTCTGTGACGTGGACCCCATGCCCCCCTTGCAAGCAGAGTGAGGGGGGCATGGAGTCCATGCCCTCCATGGACCATGGGGACCCGACAGACTTTGTCCTGTCTTAACTATGAATATTGTGTTCGAATTGGTATAATTAATAAATAATAATAATTATTCTAAAAACATATTTCTAATTATTCTAATGCTTTATGATACACAACATTCTTAATTTTATTTTCTAGTGACTTCATCAATTGTTGGCGCATTAAAACGTCTTGCGTGTTGTCCTGCAGGCGTCTTATCGGCTTTGATGACATGCGGTCTAATGCGGTCGTGAATAATGTAACCAATTCGTTGTGCTGATGGAAAAACATTGTTGCTCCACAGTTGGTTTTTTCATCGTTGTGTTGTGTGCACAACGCTGATCGATTTGCCTTGCTGAATCGCCCATAAAATAAATTAGGAAAAATTTGTAGTCAATATTCCGCGTTCGCAATAAGGAACCTGTTAGATGATATATTTGACCCTAACTCTGCAAAGGTAAACAGATAATAAATAGATGTAATTTAGGATATTGTTTTGCGAATTGTTTGTACCACCATGTTGCTCTCAAAATACTTTTTCAGCACTCCCATTCCACTATAAATTTTTTTAAACACACTCATTTATTTCTACTTTTGGCAATTTAAATATAAATATATAGAAGGCCCTTGGCTTTCGAGCAGACATGTGCTTGTGCTCTCGGCTACTCGAGTCCAGTTTCCAATTCCCAGTTCTCGCAAATCTTTTTCCACTGACTTTATCCTGCTGGTCTTGGGCCTACCTCTCTTTCTTTTTCCGGTATTTCCACTGATCAGCACTTGTTTTGCCACTCTATCTAAGCGAAATCGAAATACATGACCCAACCATCTCAATCTCTCTGATTTTATCACGTTTTTTATTCAGGGTTCATTATAAAGTTCGTAGATTTCTTGGTTTGATCTTTTCTCCCAGAAATCTCCTACTTGCCGGCCTCTAAATATTGATCTTAACACTTTTCTCTCCCATTTATTCAGTGTATGTTTTTCCTTTTGGTTCAGCTTTCATAACTCGCTACCATATATTACTGTTGGGCTTATTATTGTTTTGTATACTCTAATCTTTGTGTTTCTTGCAATGATCTTGGAGTTAAAAATTGCCCCAGTGCACCAACGCTTCTAGAACCTTTAGCAATTCTTTCTCGAATTTCTGACGATTCGTCACACTGACTAGATAGAGTAACGCCCAGATAATTAAACCTCTCCCCTTTTTCGAACTGATAAACCGTCTCGTCATACAATGTTACTATTAACAATTTACCTATTTCTGGTGGGGTCTTTGTTGCTCGCAGCTTCATATATTTAGACTTCTGTTCATTAATCTTTAACCCTTTGGAATTTCCTGCCTATTCGAGATTTTTTAATGTATCTATGAGGTTTTCTTTCGTTCTTACAAGGATTGCTATGTCGTCTGCATAAGCTAGGATTTGATTCAGATGATTATATACGGTCCTTTTTTAATTTATTCCACTCTCTCTAATTGCGTCCTCTAACAGTATGTTAAATAATAGAGTAGATAAGGGCTCCTTGTCTTAGCCTTTTTTGACCTCCAGTCCTCTTGAGACACAACCCTTGACCAGAATTTTTATTTTGGTATCGGTAAGTGTCATTTTCACAAGTCTTATTAGTTTTACTGGAATTACTGTTAGTGGAGTCATATGCTTGTTTGAAATCTATTAACACCATGTGAAGAGGAAGACTTTGGTCATAGCTGCTGTCTTGTATCAGCTTTCTTATAAAAATTTGATCAATGGTTGATCTGTTTATCCGGAAACCACACTGATTATCTCCTATTTCATTTTCTATGTGCTTTTCTAACCAGTCTTTTATTGCTATTACCAGTATTTTGTTTGTTCTCTATAATTTTGACAGATTGTCCAGTCTTCCTTTTTGTGTACAGTCAATAACGACGCTCCATTCCATTTCGATGGCATTCTTTCCTGCTTCCACACCTCACATATAAGATATAGATTTTATTCTGCAATGATTCACCTCCTTTCTTTAATATTTCTGCCGTTATACCATTTTCTCCTGGCGCCTTATTATTTTTTAGCTGATTAATAATATTTTCTATTTCCATAAAACTAGGAGTCTCCGGTAAATCCTCTTGATCGTCCGTAAAATTTCCCAGCGGCTTAATTTTTCCTCAATTCCACCAATAAGGTTTTCTTTTTAATTCCTAATGAAAACTGAGTTCCATTTTTTGTTTTGATGCCTCTTTACTGCCCTTAAGAACAACTATCATCTATATCTTTTAATTTGTTCTCTAAAAAAACCTTTTTTTCTGCCTATACTTTTTCTTGACTGTTCTTCTCAGTGTCCTGTGCTTTTTAACCCCACTTCAAAAGGGAGGATGGTTCTCAATTCGTCTGTATTTTTTTTTTTTTAAATGTTTGTCACCTCAGAACTCCGTCATTTATGCACCGATTTTGAATTTTTTTTTTAAAGGGTTTGATTTCAGATTGGTCCCATTGTCATCAAATTCATTGTCATCTGGTGAGGGGATCCCCTGGAAATCGAGGAAAATCCTCATTTTGTATGTGATAACCAATTTTTGCGATTTATACTCAACCATAATGGGAAAATAAGAAAATGTTTTTAGAAACCGATTTAAAAAAAACTGTTTACAAAAAAAATCCGACCCCAAAAAAAAAAAAAACACAAAATGCATGTAAAAAAAACTGAAAATTTGTTATGAAAAACGCACTAAAAAAAAAAAAAAAAACAACGGATAAAAACAAAAGTGTTATAAAGAAATGCAGTAAAAGGTAGTAGGTCGTTTAGTGGGTCTACCCATATTTAGACAAATAAAATAAGTTGGGGAACTTCAAAGTCACTAAAAAGCGAGAAATATACCCTGTTTAGACAAAATGGAAACCCGATTTCAAAAATCAAATATTCTTTAACAAAAAATGCACTAAAAAGTAAAAAAATAATTGCATATTCTTGTGCCAATTTTAGTTCAACTATGCAAATATTTTTAAATATATACGTGCAGTTAATATTATTTTTGGAGGCGGTGTCCAAATGTGAATTTCTCAATGCTGACACCGACTCCAAAAATAACAATAATTGTACATATATATTTAAAAATTTTTGCTTAGGTGAACTAAAATTGGCACAAGAATATGCAATTATTTTTTTACTTTTTAGTGCATTTTTTGTAATAGAATATTTGATTTTTGAAGTCGGGGTTCCATTTTGTCAAAATAGGGTTTATCTTCATTTTCTTTTGATTTGTTCCGTAACCATTTTATTCTTATATCTTTCCTTTCCTTTCTGACGCTTTCACACTCCTCATCAAACCAGAACCTTCTTTCAGTTTTCGTTTTTTCTTCTAATGTTTGTGCAGCTTCCTCCAAAATTCCTCCCAGATTCACCCAGGCATGTGCAATGTTATTAAGTTCATCGTATCGTTGTAGTCATTAATTATTTGCTAAAATTATGTTATTTTGTTATCATTTTCCAGTTGCTTAGTGTTGTATGTTCTTCTTTTTGATTTACCTTTCTAATTGCATTTGGTTTCTTTATTCTCATTTTAGTTATTATCATTATATGGTCACTGTCGGTAATGTTTCTGAAGTACTTACTCTCTACCAGAACGTTGTCTATTTGGATTGTCTCTCCAGTGTCCGGTATTACCCATGTACCTTTATGAATTTCTTTATGTTGTAAGAATGTCGATACAATTTTCATACCCTTTTCCATAGCTAGCGCAGTAAGTTTTCTTCCGTTTTCGTAACTTTCATTGTGTTTGCTATGGTTACCAATTGTTGGTTTGTATATGTTTTTCTTTCCTATTTTGCCATTAAAACCTCCTAGGATTAGCTGTATATCATATTTAGGGATACCTTTATACAGTTGACCTATTTTCTCGTAAAACACATCTTTAATTTCTTCATCTTTGTTCTCTGATGGCGCGTGGACGTTAATAAAGCTAATCTTTCTATGTTTACTTCTGATTCGGAGCATACTGGTTCTTCCAGACACCGGCTTAAAATCAACCACTTGTTTTTTCATTTCGTTTCCTACTAGAAACCCTGTGCCCAGCATTCTGTTTTTATCGCCACTATTGAAAAACACATAGTCACCTATCTGATTTATACTGTTTTCTTTTTCTTTTTGTTTTGTTTCTTGTATTGCCATTATATCTATTTTGTACTCCTTGATTCTGGTTAGATTCAGTAATTCTCCTTCAGAAAAAGTACCTCTTACATTGTATGATGCCACCAGCATTTGTCTGTCTTCATTTCGACTGCTCCTTAAGTTCGGGCTATTCTTATTCGCATTTTCGTCAGTCATTTTTAATTGTAATTCTTTAACCTTTTTTCTTGCCATTTCCGTTTCCCTTAGACCTACCAAATTTCGTTCTTCATTTGCTACTTTTTTTAAATTGCCCTTTCCATTTCTAGAATGTCCGTCTCTCGGATCCATACCCATTTTATACCATTCATTATCTTCTTATTGAATCCAACCTTTACATTATTGCCTTTTCCACTTTCTTTCCTGGCTATATCTCGTATCTTCTTCTGGGTTTCCCGTTCTTTTACCGTTAGATCATAGTAGTAATAGTTCCGTAGTTTACTTTTGTTGGCCATCACTTTACTCTTTTGTTCCAAGGTAGCGATTTGCATAATAGAAACCGCATCACTTAGCCTGTTAGACGATTTTATATCCACATTTACCTGTAGGTTTTGCTTAAGGAAATTCCTACATCGTCTTTAAATTTAATACTATTATTTGCATCAATTTTAAGACCCTTTATAATAATGTTCTCTTTTCGTTTTTCTTTTTCGTACTGTTCTATTTTATTTTCGACTTTTGCCATTTTTTGCTGGGTTTCACTCAGCTCTTTTCTCAATTCTTGCACTTGTGCATGCAAATTTTCCATTTGCTCCCTGTACTCTTTTTCTTTCCTTATTTCCTTGACCTCTGTTAAAACCATTTTCAGCATCTCTTGTGTGCTTCTATCTTCGTCTTTACGGCTTGTAACAGGTGAACGTGACACTTTTTTCTTCTCTTAAATGCTGATCCACCATCCTGATCCCCTAATCTTTTTTTCTCTCCAGATGTAAATCCTTCACTATCCGACATATCGATTAGCTTCTTTTATATTCCGGTCTTACTGCAAACTTTTGATACTTAACAATCTATAAACTTTTAAAATAAATTTCAATTTTTGCCCCAATTTCCTAGATACAAATTTTTTGTATTTCATAAATACGAATTTCGACTACAAAGTAGTCATCATCAGTATGAATTAGCTAATTGTAATTATTCTCCGAGGAGATGTTACTTGTTGATAATTTGGCGACGGTCTGCACACCTCACCTCAGGTGCATTAATTGATCTTTAATTTTTAGTTCGACCCTGTTCCTTGATTATTGCTATACACAGCAACAAACACGTAAACAGAAATGTCACCCGAATCGACTTCTCGGAGGTTATGTCTCTGTTAATACACTACTATGCTAGCTAAATAATTATCTTTAAATCACAGGAAAAACACATGAAATTAACTTAGCACTTTTTATATTCACTCATGCACTTGCAATACTCGTACTAGCTCGAAAAACTCCAAATTTGTGGAAATAATTTCGGAGCTGTTAAAATCTCGACTCTACTTAATCACTGCTAGAACCGGACCAATATAAATAGTGTAAAATATAAATAGTGTAATCAAATTGAAATATAAGATATGATTTTAGTATTTGCAAAAATTAAATTTATTAATAGCCAAAATAGGACGACAATGACAATTATAGTTTATAGGTACTATGGAAACGACAATCAAAATTGACATTTCAAAATTAAATAAACATTTTAATAAAAAATTTATAGTTATCTTATTGAAGTAGAGTTTCCGTGGAAATGACAAAAACATCATAAATTTTAACCAACTCCAAAAAAGACATATGGTCGATACGTTTTCTTAAATTTGCAATAAACCAATATTTAGTCCATAATTCGAAATAAAAACCATCCTATACCCAAGTTTGACCAAATTACACACAGTATAGAAAATTTCATCAAAATCGATTAAGTAGTTTCGGAGTCAATTCATCCATTCACCCCAAATATGTGACACGACAGTTTTATATATAGAGATGATATATATATATATATATATATATATATATATATATATATATATATATATTATATATATATATATATATATATATATATATATATATATATATATATATATATATATATATATATATATATGGTTGTCTACAAAAGAAACATCTTTCTATAATAATCGAGTTTCACATAATCTATAAAAATTTTACAATATTCAAGAGTTATCGTCATCAATAATTGTATGAATCGGACATCGGATCAATCCTATAATGCAAAACATTTACTTTTAAATAGTCTTATAATTTTTTTTAATGATTCCAACTTCCTGATTGACTAATCTGATTCTTTAACGAATATTATTGATTGCAATGGGGTTAAGTACCTGATTGACAAAATTGGTATTTAACGATTGTTTTATCTTAAGAACATAAATCAGTTCTCATTGCGGTTTTTTAATTGAATATAAAATAAACAATATCAACAGAGAATTCGTTGAATGCGTATTATATTATTATTTTATAAATCCAAACTTACAGATTGATCTGAAGTAAATAAAATAAACCCCAAAACTAGTTTTAACAAGCGAACAATAGGAATGGAAATTTATAAAATTAGAACTTTGGTTTGTTTTGAATCGGGACAAGAAACAGTGTGTATTATCTAAGGTAGTAATTTTATATGTATTTTGATACCCGATATTTATAGTATATAAGTTTCGTTTTGACTTTGTAATGGCCGAAAATATTGATACCAGTAAACAATTTTTTTGTGTAGGTGTACCTAAAAAGTTACATGTGTTTTGGTCCCCGAATAAAATATCTCCGGGACAAAATGTCTCCAGACAAAATATCCCCAGACTAAATATCCCCGACGAAATATCCCAAGCACAAAATATTCCCGACAAAATATCTCGAAAATTTTGAAATCACAGAATAATATGAATAATAATAATAAAAGGTTTTGCCACGACATAAAATATATAGATCGAAATGTATAGATCGCCTTTTAGTGCGGGACACAAAAACCCACAACCCGACCAACTCGGGGTATCACCGATGAAGTGAAAGATTGTAGTTCTCGGTTGTAATAGCTACCATATTTAATTTCAATAATTTTTGACACTTTATCTCAATTATATATAACGCCATTAAGTGCGGGGCCCAAACCTGTCCAATTCGGGGCATGACCGATGAAGTGAAAGATTCTATTACTCGGTTGTAATAGTAACCTTATTTCATTCCATTAATTTTTGCAACTATATCTCAAATGTATAGAAACATATAGAACGCTGTATAGTGCGAGCGACCAAAAACACGCAAACCCTAGCAACTCGAGTAAATAGCTCTGTAAACTATATACCAAGAAAATTAATGAGGGGTAAATTGATTAAATGCTAAAAAATTTGGTTTAAATTTAAAATATTTGAAACAAAAGAACGAAGAAAGAACTTGGCAAGTTATAAAATTCTAAAAACATACTAAACGAAAATTTACCCCTCATTAATTTTCTTGGTAAATAGTTTACAGAGCTATTTACTCGAGTTGCTAGGGTTTGCGTGTTTTTACTATGTTTCATCCAATCAGAAGGGACTATCAAACAATATCAACCAATCCAGATAGACGTACAGAAGTGTATAAACTGATCAAAATGTTAAATTTATCAGAACAAAAATGCAAAAATTCTCTATAGAAACTTCTAATTTTAATAATTGACCTGTCGGTTTGGGTACTAGATCTAACTGTATGCCAAATATCAATTTTTCAGGATGTTTGGAATTAAGGTAGAATTATGATGATTGATACATGGTAAATTATGGGTGTTTCCGCTATTTTACGATTTTTGAATTGAAATAACTTGACTGGCTATTTCTTAACGATGAGCGAAAACTTGTTATCTCATAATTCCGTAAATAGTATATATCAACACTGTAGCTCTCGTTCAAAAGTTATATCGAGGTCAAATATGGTCTAATATTTCCTGTAGTAATTGTACTGTAAGCACGAAGGCCAAAAACTCCTTTAAGTCGGCTTTACGCACTTCCGTGCTCTAGATATATATTAAGCGTTGACTATTCTGTTCGTCAATTCTTGAGTGAATTGTTGAATATAATGATGTATGTCAATCCTTTTGAGAAAAAAATCAGACGGTAGTCGAAAAAGAAGGCCATATATATCTTACCAGAACATAGATTTATATCCCCTTAGCCGAAGAGCGTGAATTTAGAAGTAACCAAGGAAATATAGTTGTGGCTTGTATCCAAGATAAATATATATGTGCCTTGAGTGACGAATTAAATCGCTCAACAATGGCATTGTTGACGTGGAGGTATTAATTAGGATATCCTCGACCCAACGAAAAACCATTGCACAATAGTGAAAACATACCAAAAACCATCACTAGTAGGAATCAAATCTCTCGGTATTATACGTGGGTTGAATTTAGATGTTTGGGAACTTTACTCAATATTACCGCAACTGATGTGTGACCAAGGAAGTGGCATTCCAGACATCCTCGAGATCAGGAATGAAAATTCCAGGTTGATCCAGGAAGTCTCAAGATGTATGTTCAGCATAAAATTTTGAACAGTACGGAGTTGCGTATTATTTAGTAAATTAAGACTATCACATTTCTGCTGATTAGAAATTATCTTAATATAACTATCAAGTCAATACCTCAAGATAGTGAAATTAAAAATAAATAAATATCAGTTGTGTATTGGTTGACAAAGTTCAATTACGGCACGATTCAGTAGATTTTCGTTTCCAGAATTCAAAGCATTTACTAATGGTTTGTGGTCAGTTATAATAAAAAAATTATATTTTCAACGAAACGACGAAATTATGTTATGCCAAAAACAAAAGCTAGTAATTCAATTGTTTTTTCAGTATCCGTCAACTGGAGACTGAAAAACGGTAGAGTATCTATTTTCAGAACCCTAGACATCAGGATTTCACGTCCAGTATTGCTAACGGTTATAAGATTTGCTTAATGAGCTTTTAAAATTCACATCATTAATAGTACTACTTTTAAGTCAACATTAACATGTAATTCTTACATAATATTTGTGTATATTTAAACGTCACAATACTATACCAATGCCAATTCCACTACGACATAAGTATGAAAAAACAAGCGTAAACTATATAGACTTACATGTCATTGAATTTTGATTAGTTAATATTTATATGAAAACATGAACACATCTGCCAGGTATCGAATCTTTTACCTCTGGATTTCGCGTCTACTCTGTTACGTTGCAGATAAGTAGCTTACTCATTAAAAAATAATTTTTTTTATACTTTCAAGAAACGTTAATTGATACATTACACATTGTGTATTATTGTCATTTTGAAAGTGTCTAAAAGTGTGATTTAATATGTGCCATACTTAAAAAAAAAGGCAATGAAGTTACTGCCTTTTATTATTATAATTTAGATGCTTATAGATTTTTCCGGAGATTCTCTACATATCAATTAAAAAAGGAATCATTGAGAATGTTATTTCAACAAAATTATTACCATTTTTAAGTTTGTCAAATATTTCAAATTAGTTACATTTTCTAATATTAAGAGCAGTATATTCATTCTTCATTCTTCATTCTACAAAGTAATAGTTTTCAAACTGTGCTATATCCACTGAAAAATATAAGTAGAAATACTGCTTTTATACTCTTTATTACCTGTAATGATTATATTTTTATCTGTATTGGCTGAAGAAAACTATTATTAAAGGTAAGTGTATGTTTTAAAGAAAAATTTATTTTCTTAATTTAACGAAATATGAAATACGGCAGGCTAGAAAAATCCTGTGTAGCTGCACATATTATAGAGAATAACCATTAAATCGACAAATCCAATTTAAAACTTGTAAAGGCCCTTCAAAATCCCTCAGAGCTGGATGCATACGAAAGCATTTACATTCAGAAATTCAAAAGAAATATTTGAACTTAGACAATGGACCGGTTCCAAATTCAGATTTAATTATAATTTTACGGAAAAGAAAAAATTAAGCGGCAATATGTCCGTCTCTCTCTTTCTAAAGATTTTCCCGCCCGCAAAATTGGAAAAGTCACCTTACTTTGTGAACACACCTCGTATTTACATATTTCTCACTTATTTTTATTCTGCATTACTGCGTTTAACTTTTGACAAAACAATACCTACAAAAAACTAAAACAATGGGGAAAAGCAGGTATTCATGTGCTACATGACTATAAAGGAAGCAAATTACCTGTTTTCACTGCTTTTAAATTTATATCAATTAAAGACACATGATCTTTCATTTTAGGCATTTGGATTAATTGTGATCTAGAATCACACTTAAATGACTTTTCATGAAGTGTTACATGACTTGATATTATTAATCGTTCAACAATTATTATGAAAATAATATTACTAATTTAGTTACGAAATATCGAAAACTTAGATTTCAATTTTCTCTGTTTTCATTTTTAACCCTTTGGTACCTTTTACACATGTATGGCAGTATTATAGTGACTTCCTGAAATACTCCCATTATTGTTTGGACTTTAATCAGTAACACATTGGCTTACACGATTGTGGGAGAAGTTTTTCCTATTAGGACTTGCCATTTTTGTGTATTGTAAATGAAAAATTCAAATTCCAGGTTTCGGTCTATTTGTCTACGGACATGAGGCACTGACCATTTAAAAGAAGTAAAATTTTTAATAAAAAATAGATTCCACGATATTAAGTTCTAGATCAGTCATTAAAACCAAAAAGAAACTATTTCTAAGGTAAGATCGAATGCTGGGACGTGTCTGATTTATTAACTCTTGAAAAATATAGATTGTTTTCTACCCAGGCAACCTATGAATGCGAATATAAAATATTTTTGTAAGTACTTAAAATACTATATAATATTGACAAATTTTAATATTAAATTTTCTTTTAGTATTATGTTTAAAGGTTATTTTATTTCGCAAACTTAAAACCATATACAACTTTTCAATCAGGTTTTACTCGAAGAAACCGTTCTGATATAAAGACACTACTATATGTTCATAATAGTGATTTGTTTATGAATATTTTTCGTATTTTGCATATTTTCGAATATAATTGCACCCAGAGTTTTTCTGGACAGAATGTATCCTGAGGTTTTAAGAAGAAAGTATTGGGGCTCTGACTTATTTCTTGTCAGATTTTACTCATTGAACACTATACATTACGTAAATTAAAATCGACCCAATAGCAACATTGTGTAGTGCATCTATCACTGTCTATGGTGTAACACTCACACGACGGACGTTGGACAATAACGACGATGTATATATGCACGAGTAAGATGCAACTATATATAAATGATTGTAGTTAGAGTGTGATAAGTATAATATAATAGTTATTTATGTTATGATACAATACTGATTGTTTAAATGTGACAAAGTAAACCATATCATAGTACAGTACATTAGACAGCGATAGATACACTATACAGTATTCCAGATTGGGTGTATTTTAAAAAACAAGCTGTATAATATCAAATTAACCGCCTGATTGATCTTGGAAATGACTAAAAGCTAAAGTAACTGTACTATATATAGACAATATTTTAAAACACAATAAGTAGTGACATCTCAAGTATGTTATACATTTAATTGGTATATATAAAATATAATGAATGATTGGGATATATGAAATAAAAGATATATAAAACATATATTTTGCTGTGCTATTGTGCTCTGATGTTTAGTATTACGGAGTTTTGTATTTATAAACAAGTAAAACTTCTTTTATATATACCATGGGCCACAAAAATAGCACTCATTGTTCAAAATTTTATAGTTGATTTGTACCTTACTTATTCGGTTATTGGGAAAACGTTTCGAATAAAAGTTGTTAGAATATTTATAATGAATAACTTTTATCCAAAGCATTTTTTCGAAAATCGAATGAATATGGCACAAATCAATTATAAAATTTTGATGGCCCCGCTTTTGGGGCCATGTGTACGTATAATAATAACCATATATATATGTATATACCTTTTTACCCAAGAACGACGAATAATAAGTAAAATCTATGTATGTAGTGATAAAACTCTGAAAAGACATTAAATCACTGTCTCATCAAAATCTGTTGAAAAGATAGCATTGTTCTGTCAAAGAGATTTTAATGTTGTTAATAATACACTTATGTAGTCTGTACACACATTTTGTGAATTCTGTTCAGTGTTGCACGTACACTACATTATATATCACATGATAATGTTTGGTGTACATTAAATGTTTAATTGTCGCATTCAAGAATATCTGAAACTATAATTTTTTACTTTTAATTTTCTTAAAGGTACTTCTATAGTTTAAGTCATCAAATCAGTGCAATTAGTTTTAACTTATTGTCAATAAATGTTTCATAATAACTCTTGAATTATCTCAAAACTATATAATACAGAAATAAAATGCACACATGGCTACAAAAATAAAGTATCGTTCTTTTTTCAAAATTTTATTATTGCTTTAGGCCTTATTTGTTGTGTTTTAGAACAAAATGCGTCAGCTAAAAGTTGTTCATTATAAATATACAATCAACTTTTATTCAAAACATTTTCTCAAAAACCGAATGAATAAGGAACTAACTATAAAATTTTGAAAAAAAAACGTGACTTTTGTGGCCTTTAGTCCTTGAAAAAATTTGACCTAACCAAATTAACTAAAACAAATATACACTTCCTTAAAAAATGTATTTTTGTATCTTTCAGCATTTCTGCACAGGGTTGGGGTACGGGGTTTTGCATATTTCGTGAAATTTTAATTTATTATTTATATTATAGAAAAATAAATAAACGTGGTAAGCATAACATGTAAAGATGATCAGCTGGTATCGCATCTTAGATTATAAACAAAATGTAAATAAATTATGTATAACTAAGTCGATCACATTGTATTTATTAAACCATTCGATTTCCTTTTTTTATAAACAACGTAAAACCGTGAGAGATAAATTCACTCAAAGATGTATAGTTTATTGCCAGAGTAAAGACGAGACGAAAGGAGATTTGTCAACAAAAAGTAAAATTGTTGTGAATTAGAAGGAAAATAATTCTTGAGCACCAAATTTTAAATTTTTACTACATTGTAGACTAGACCTAACACAAAAAAATAAAATTAAAATTAATTTATTGTAGTTTAATTTGCATAAATTGCATGTCAAAGTATCGGGATATTCATTCAGTATTTCATGCAGTTAACTGAAGATTGATATTTTATATATCTTAATATATATAATTCTTCTGTACGTGTGTTTGTCACCTAACTCCTCCTAAACGTATACACCGATTTGGATGAAATTTTGTGTGTATATTTCACTGGATTCCTGGATCGTTTGAAAACACAATTGGACCCGGTCCTAAACGGCTGGACTGATTTGAATGAAATTCTATAAAATTATTTTATTAAAATTTTGTTTTAACTTTGAAATGTCAATTTTGATTGTCGTTTCCATAGTAACTATAAACAATAATCGTTATATACAAACTTAAGTCTTAGAACTCGAATATCTAGAAGTGAAAGATATGCAAGAGAAAGCCTAAATGACGAGCAACGCGAAACGCGGAATGCAGTTGAACGGAATCGATGGAATCAAAATCAACAACATAGAAATGTTGTGTTTAACCCCTACCGAGCATTTAATTATAATGTGGAAATCGATTACAGTTCACAGCAAATCGTTGCTATTGGACCAATGAACGTTGTGTGTCAATATTGAAAGGCATTTAGGTTAAAAAATGAAGTCCCTGGATTGTGTTGCGCGAGCGGTCAAGCCAAAATGACGCGATTGCTATCAATAGAAGAGCCACTACATTCATTGTTTTCGGGAAATGGACCAGATTATAAAAATTTTTTGACTCATATCGAGCAATAAAATAATTGGTTTCAAATGACGTCATTTGGCGCAACAAAAGTTATTCGAAGAAAATTTAAGCCAAGTTTCAAGGCAAGTATATTGAAAAACAATAAACTTTTACCACCACGTGTCTGATGCAAAATTCGTTGGCAGCTTTCAATTGAAATAGTGTATCAATTTAAATGGCTTAGCTCAATTGAAGTACATTTGTAGCTCGGTAAATTGCCAAAAGCAGAAAGAAGGGAGTGTGTTTAAAACTGATGGTGGATTGGGAGTGCTGAAAAAGTGTTTTAAGAGCAGGTACAAACAATTCGCCATACAATATCCTATATTACATCTATTTATTATCTGTTTACCTTGGCAGAGTCAGTTTCAAATATATCATCTAACAGGTTCCTTATTGCGAACGCGGGATAGTGACTACAAATTTTTGCAAATTTATTTCATGGGCGATTCAGCAAGACAAGTCGATCAGCGTTGTGCACACAAACAATACGGTGAAAAAACCAATTGTGGAACAACAATGTTTTTCCATCAGCACAACGAATTGGTTGCATTATTCACGACCGCATTAGACCGTATGTCATCAAAGGCGATAAGACGCTTGCAGGACAACACGCAAGACGTTTTATTGCACCTACAATTGATGAAGTCGCTACAAAATAAAACTAATAATGTTGTATATCATAAACCATTGGAATAATAAACAATATGTTTTTGGAATAATTATTATTTTTTATTAATTATACCAATTCGAATCCAATATTCATAGTTAAGACAGGATATATATATATATATATATATATATATATATATATATATATATATATATATATATATATGTCCAAACTGGGTATACTGACATCGTTTACTACGACGGATCGGTTGTTGACCAAATGGCAATGAACCTCTATCGAATATCATCGGCTATAACGCTATACCAACCGCCAAACTTTTTCAGTAAAACAAAACATTATATTGAACCTAATTCTAATGATTAATGACATAAAAAGGATTTAGGTTAATTAATAGCTGCGCACTTCCTCCAACCACATCCGCTCCTCATGCGCTTTTTGTGCCATTTCACCATTTCAAATATCGGATATAGCGTCCTTAGTTATATGGTCCCTGAAATGTCATTATATCCGGTTTCGACTATATATATATATATATATATATATATATATATATATATATATATGTATATACCCCACGGATTTCTGAAATATACGCACTTTTGTCGAAATTTTCCATGACCATTTTACATAAATGTCCTTCAATGCACGGGTGGTTGTGGGATTGTTGACATAGACCTTTGACTTCGAATAACTCCGTAGGAAGAAATCCAACGGTGTTAAATCACATGATCTAGGGGGCCAATTTGATCACCGAAACGAGAGAGTACACGACTAGGGAATGTCCCAAGCAGTAATTAGATTGTATTACGGGCTCGCACCGTCTTGTTGAAACAACATATTTTCTACATCAATATCATCCAATTTAGGTAGAAAAAACTCGGTTATAATGTTGCGATATCGAGCACTAGTAACAGCACTGCTTGACTAGCCTCATTTTCGAAAAAATATAGTCCAATGACGCCTCCAGTCCAAAATCCGCACCAAACAGTGACACGTGAATGTATCTATTTTTGACAAACAGATGTGGATTAATATATATATATATATATATATATACATATTTGTTTAACAGAAAAATGTAACGTTGATCGGAACTTGTGGGATCGTAAGAAGGGTCTGCGAAAACCACTTTTGGACAACCACCTCCCTCTGCATTTTTTGTACAGGTGAATGAATATTTGTACAATTTTTTCGTTGTGTCAATAGTTTAGCCAGAAATAGCGAAAAATAAAATGAATGGGGCTCTATAAAATGACCAGATTTTCTGTTGCTCTATTCACTTTCATTCACTACATTTTTCGATATTTTTGCTTAAATTATTGATGGTACAAAAAAAATTGGTCAAAAATCGTGAAAATTTTGATTTTTTACAAAATTGCTCTCAATATTTTTCATAGAAACTGCACAGCTGAAAAGATATCAAGGAAATTCATGGAGATCCGGTTGTCCTAAAGTGGTTTTTGCAGTTAAGAATTAACACTTTTAACGATCGCAAAAGGTTCGATTGACATTAAAATGAATGATTACATGAAGATGTAAGTGCAGTTTAGGCTAGACACTATAGAATGACTAACACTATATGAAGGACCTTATGTTCGAAGTGTAGCCCGTCCAGTGCAGACTCTACAATTTATCTATCTATCTAACACTATGATCTAATAAATATTTTAACTCGTGATTCATTTGTTATCTCTAATTTTATGAGAGAAAAAAGTCTTACTGTGAACATAATATAAGGAAACAATTAGAAATTTTTTCGAAAATTCTGGGTTTCAAACGAAACAAAAATAGAACTAAAAGTCTCTATTGAAACTTTCACACTGTCGTATGTCTATGTCTATGTCTATGTCTATGTCTATGTCTATGTCTATATCTATTTCTATGTCTATGTCTATGTCTATGTCTATGTCTATGTCTATGTCTATGTCTATGTCTATGTCTATGTCTATGTCTATGTCTATGTCTATGTCTATGTCTATGTCTATGTCTATGTCTATGTCTATGTCTATGTCTATGCCTATGCCTATGCCTATGTCTATGTCTATGTCTATGTCTATGTCTATGTCTATGTCTATGTCTATGTCTATGTCTATGTCTATGTCTATGTCTATGTCTATGTCTATGTCTATGTCTATGTCTATGTCTATGTCTATGTCTATGTCTATGTCTATGTCTATGTCTATGTCTATGTCTATGTCTATGTCTATGTCTATGTCTATGTCTATGTCTATGTCTATGTCTATGTCTATGTCTATGTCTATGTCTATGTCTATGTCTATGTCTATGTCTATGTCTATGTCTATGTCTATGTCTATGTCTATGTCTATGTCTATGTCTATGTCTATGTCTATGTCTATGTCTATGTCTATGTCTATGTCTATGTCTATGTCTATGTCTATGTCTATGTCTATGTCTATGTCTATGTCTATGTCTATGTCTATGTCTATGTCTATGTCTATGTCTATGTCTATGTCTATGTCTATGTCTATGTCTATGTCTATGTCTATGTCTATGTCTATGTCTATGTCTATGTCTATGTCTATGTCTATGTCTATGTCTATGTCTATGTCTATGTCTATGTCTATGTCTATGTCTATGTCTATGTCTATGTCTATGTCTATGTCTATGTCTATGTCTATGTCTATGTCTATGTCTATGTCTATGTCTATGTCTATGTCTATGTCTATGTCTATGTCTATGTCTATGTCTATGTCTATGTCTATGTCTATGTCTATGTCTATGTCTATGTCTATGTCTATGTCTATGTCTATGTCTATGTCTATGTCTATGTCTATGTCTATGTCTATGTCTATGTCTATGTCTATGTCTATGTCTATGTCTATGTCTATGTCTATGTCTATGTCTATGTCTATGTCTATGTCTATGTCTATGTCTATGTCTATGTCTATGTCTATGTCTATGTCTATGTCTATGTCTTTGTCTGTGCCTATGTCTATCACAGATGATTGTCTCAACGATTATAAGTTCTAAGTCAACAAAATTAACTTATTCTTGTATATATTATATGCACCAGGTATAAAAAAGACATTGGCTGGATGGTGCCTGTGAAGCTATGCACATACACGTAAAACTGCTTTATACATATAGCGGTTTAATCTCTGTAAGGTGACAGTGAATAGAAAGAACATATAGTGTGATAACATTCGAGTGGTAAAGTGAATTAACCTGTACCTAATATTATGGACTTTTGACTCAATGCATCACTTTATAAGTTCCGGTGCTTTTTTAAAACAACCACCAGCTTAGCTTATATTAGTGATTATAACTGCATGAATGAAAATACTCCAGAAGTTGTATGTATACATTTTTATACGATTATATTAGTATGATGATCATTTAATGAGGAGCAATGTGGAACCAGTTTAAAATTTATGCCATTATATGATTATGGTATCATCCATTTCTTTCAACTTAACCATCAGTTTAGCTTTACTTTTTTCATCATTCATAACGGTTACATTATTTACAGCATACAAATTAAATTTTTTTAAATTCTTGTAATGAACATGACAATCTTCCATTTTATCAATCAATAGTTACTTGTTACATAGTCATGTACCTTGTAGTACGTGATTATGTTATAATTAATGGTAACAATTAATGTGGAGACAATTGGATTATTAGGATTCCGTAAGCACACTTTGTAAATCTTACGTTTTCAGTTTACAATAGATTTTCATGCGATTAACACTGAAGGTTAGAATCGTTAACAGAAAATATTTTCACACTATTTTTCCAATTTATTTTTTGCTCGAAAGCATAATATAATGCTTCCTAAAATAAGTTCTATTATTTCTGCTTTCCTATTACTTTCTTATTACTGAGTCAGTAAGGACAAATAATAAACTTCTGTGTGGAAAAGTGTACCATTTTGATGAATATTTCTTGAAAAAAAGATTTATAACTGTCTTCGAATTGAGAGTTGAATGGAAAATTTGTACTGTTCTCACTAAGTTTCATGCGTGAGTTTATTTTTCCAGTATTGTACTATACGTTTTGTTTTCCTTGAGCATTAAGTTTTTAAATTAAAACCGTTGCAAAAAACCGACTAAAATAACTTGATCGAAGGTGAAAAAATCTGAGTTAATCGCATCCTAATCCAACGCTATCTCAAAAATTGTAATTAACTTATTGGATAGATTTTAAAAGGAAAACGACCCGGGTAATACTGGAATGTTGGAGGAGGTGATTCTGCGGGGTAGAAGCGATAAAAGTAGGTTCCGGGGGAACATGACATCACTTCCAGGTTTCCAAAAATCTGATATTGTGTAGTACTTTGTGAAGTCACAAGGGTAACCCTTTTTCAAGAAAAATGTAGACTCAAGAAGCGAAGCTCTTGTTTAATTGCTAAATGTCTGCAGCATATTATGTAGCGTATTTCCTGCAGGTCAAGACTGGCCACGAAGAACATGATGATTTTCTCGGATGAATCCCTCTAGTATAATATCAATTTTACAATGCAAGAATTACTGGGGGTACTAAAAGTCAACGGATACAGGACCTAGCCCTGGTACAATACCATTTTGGCATGACCCGGAATTTGCCTTATCCCGGTAAGTGCAGTTGTTTTGATTTATATAACAATATTTTTTGGCGGTAAGCGTTTACTATTCCACTGCTTTAAGAGGGTAAAGTTTCATTGGAATAATCCAGCTACCGTCAAATCTCTTTGACTTGCTGATTTAGCAAGGTGCTCCTTAATTATGACGCGAAAATATGGCCTAACCATTACAACTTCCAGACTCTCTTCAGAAAATCACGATTTTTTTAGGAGACTCTACGAGAGATGTGTCATCACTTCAATCACTTACTTCTCTACTCTTTTCATGAAGTATTTCCTTGCCTGATCCCTAAGATTAGGTGCCAGCCAGGTTAGCTGACCAGGCTGGTCTCCGTAAAGAAGAGATCAGTTTCCAACTGTATTGCACCTACTTTACCATCTGATCGAGGAATATAGTGAGTCTCTGTACATTCCATACGGATGAATTTGAAATCATCTCTGGAGAGGGAATCGGTATTGCCCATCGATATCAAGACATAAATCCTTTAATACATGTAAATCATAGTTACCCACAATCGATCTTGCGGTTCATTACAGATTCATTGCAACACAGTGGAGTATCTACTGGTCTCTTCACACAACATGGACTCACTTTTATCCTCCTGGTTTTTTTAAATTACAAAGTCAGTTGATTATGACTTGTATATAAGCCGAATTGAGTGATGTTAAAAATTTATAAAAATATCAAACTACGTTACTATGTTAAGGGGTTAATTAGTTTGCGAAATATCTATCCCCAAATGCCGATAATTTTTTTCCATTGATTAAGTGGCAGATCATGAAAACCAACTGCTTATATAATATTTGAAATGGAAGTTGTTAATATCTTTATAGATATCTTTTATCGTTCTCAAAATAGCAAAAACAGCCGGAATGCAAATTGTGGAAAAAGGTTTCATAAACAAGTGAAACCATCATTTTATCCTTATAATACGCTGGAAAGTTTTAAACTATTTCGAAAAAATATATATTGGAATGGGTATTCTGAATTATTGCAGAAAAACGAACGCACATGTGCCTCTTGACAGATCCTAAATATTTCCCCAAATTTTATGAATATTAACTGAAACCAATTTCGATAATACTTACGGATTTAAATTTGAATTGAGTCGTTTCTGCATTTTATTTCAAATTTATGTAATCTTGTACTCACTCTGACCTATTAAACAATTAACTACAAAATAATATTATCAAATGATATTAGCTAATATGAAATATATATTAGGGTGAATAAATGTTATACACAGTGTTCGTGAATATTCGTTGTTAAATTTCTGATATCCTTTATTCCATATCCAAAAAATGTAAAAAACTTTAGATCTTATCCCAAAGGAGATCTCAAAATTATCAAACACTATATGTCGTAAAACTAAAAGAGGATGAAACTATGTAGAGGATGAGCTACTATCATGGATAATAGCTTTTTGGACCTTAGAAAGTACGCTTTTTGTTTTTTATTCGTTATCGGATTTTAAAATTTTATCGAATTTTCGTTGCTTGTTTTAAAAGTTTTAGAGTTTTCCATACTGGTATAAAATCCGCCACCAGTCGTTATGATGGGGTATATTGTAATACTACGATTTTGTAGAAATCTATGGAACATTGAGGAGACAGAAAGTGCAACTGTCAACCAGCAAGCTGGAAACAGTTTGCTGATTTAAATATTACTGCACATTCAGACTCACCATTGTTTTTTCAACGGATTTCTGGTTGTATATATTAAAGTATTAAGTTTATTTTTTAATCATTTATTATTATAATGAGGTTGTTGAATTTATTATCTATTATTGTGGAGTAAAATTCTATATAATCGTATTTCAATGGGATTTCATATATAAATGTTAATCATTGAAATGATGATTTACGCACTAAAATTTTCAAATTTTAATTAGTTATGTTGAAACAAAATATTTCAAATCAACCAACGTAACAACATAATAATTGTATTATTCACAATTAGTAAAATTATTAATCCAATAAAATAATAAACAGATACGATGGATATCAACTGTAGCAACATCGATCCGTACTAAATTTAATATTTTTATGAAGAGGTTAATAAAATATTCATGGTTTGAATCGCTTATTTTAAATTTCTATTGCTGAATTCAATTTCCAGTTTATGACTCTTATCTTTTTATGATAATATCATATTCACTACTTCGCGTTTAAATATAATGAAAATTTGTTTGCCTCATTCCAAAAAAATCCATCAACTGTAAAATTAATTTTAATTTCTTGGTTGAAAACAATATAGTCGTTTACGTTACAAAGGTAAAAAATTTGTACATTATAATTAACACATCCGAGTTGGCACTACTTTCTAGGTTTCGGTAGTCAATTCAAGAATCTCTATATCTTCGCCATGCCCGTTTATTCGTCTGTTTATTTTTATGTCACAGCTCCTACCCTACGTGTTTATATAGGGTGAGTCAAGAGTTTGAAAGGGCGGATTGGGTATGATATGCTAAGAGAAAAAGTTCCTGGACATTTTTGCACCTGACCCACGGTTAATTAAATATTAATTAAATAAAGTAACCAATAAGAGGAAAAATAAATGGTGGGGAATTAACGCAGCGTTAGCAGAGCTCTCCCCATCACTAACACAGAGCATGTCAATCTTATGCGTTTCAAATCCGGCACAGTTTTTATAGTAGAGTTTAAAAAACTTTTGGAAACAAATTTACCTCTTTTTTCCGAAAAATCTAATTAACTGAATTTTCCAGGTTTTATTACATTTCTTACGATGATGCAGTTATTTAGGACCTCAAAAATTCAAGATATAATAAAAACTCAGTTTTTGATAATCGGACTGAAATCAAAAAGTTCCCAATATTTGAAAACCTTAATTTACTAACGAAAACTTGAAAATAAGTCTAAATAGCAATTGATTTGATCAGTGCAAAAAACTTTATAAAATTCTTAAGCATAATTTTTTTCAATATTTTACTGAGCTAAATTATTAGTGATTCGTTGCTGAAATTTTTTCACGAAAAATGTAGTTTTCAGGTATTATGAATCATTGAATTTTCATTGAATTGAGAGCTCGCTCCCTTCACGTATTTCTGCTGACGCTGCGTTCATTCCCCAACATTTCTTATTCCGTTAACGCGCTTCTATAATTGGTAATTTAATTAATATCTAATAAACGGTAGGTCAGGCACAAAAATGTCGAAGGATTTTTCATCTTAGTATTTCATCACCTATCCACCTTTTCAATAAACTCCTTGACCTACCCTATATATATATATATATACATATATATATATATATATATATATATATATATTGACGGAAGTCGATTTCCTGTCATTTACTTTATAAAATAAAATATTACTTTTAAAGGATTTTTGCAGATTCATGAAATTTATTATTATATTATTAATATTGATTATTTGTCATATTTGTAATAGAAAAAATCATATAAATTTGTAACAATTTGTAATGTAAATTTAATGTTTGGCAAGAAATTATACTGTTAATAATACGTTTGAAATTAATAAAAATTAATTAAGTGATAATAATCAATTCGCAGGAATTAGGATTGGAAAAAGTGAATTAATTAATTTAAATAAATTGAACGTTTCGTCATTATTTATGACTTCATTAATTAAGTGAATTTTTGGATTATTATTTTTAACAAATAAGTCAGTACAACAATAAGAATATTTTGGATTCAAAGAGGTATTAAGTAAATTCAAGTTGAAACGCTGGTAAAATAATAAGTTGGAACGAGTAAGTCATTTACTTGTTATTGACTATAAACAAAACAAGTTGGCGACCGATGGCAATAAAGGTATAAAGGTATTGTTGGACTTTGGAATTTATTTTAAACACCGATAAATTTGAAGTCACGACAATATATATATATATATATATATATATATATAGCGTAAGTCAAGGAGTTTATTGAAAAGGTGGACTTAATATACCTTATATATTTACATATACTAAATTATACGTAATAGGTTTGGGCAAGAATTGTCTTTTGGATTAAATCTGTAAATTGTTATTATTAGCTTTTTAATATAGCAACTTTTTGTGTTTTTAAGTCGGTTAATTTTTTTTCATAAAGTTTTTTACAATAAAATATATTTCAAATATATAAAATATATTTAAATATATTTGTGATAGTGTTTAATTTTTGTGTGTAAAGTAACAAAAATATATATATATATATATATATATATATATATATATATATATATATATATATATTTCAAGTATTCGTGTCAAACACAAAATATTAAATATCTTTCTTAATATTAAAAGAATCGAAAAATGTATAAGGAGTAAAGTTGTAGAAAATCAAATTTACTACAATTCATTACTTGATCATTTTTCTCAAACTCTAATAGATAGAGATATTTAGAATTTTAACTTTCAATCTTTAATTGTAAATATTTTTGAAAATATTAGTATAACAGAAAAATGATAAGAAACAAAATTACAGTAAAACTTAGTACCTACAACTTAAGTCCTGATAAATTTTTCGATTTTTCAAATTTTAAGGGAGATAGTCAAATTTTGTGTTTCTCCCTCCCTCTAAACCCCCTTCCCCTCGTCCGATTTTGCCCATTAACGAACTTGACCTGTGACCGCCAGAGAGTCCACAGACATTTAAAAAAAAGTAAATCTATATATATATATATGTATATATATATATATATATATATATATATATATATATATATATATATATATATATATATATATATATATATATATATATATATATATATATATATATATATTATATTCGATCTCGAAATGTATAAAAAGAATACTTTATTTAATTTAACAAAAATACAATATTATAATTTATTTTATTTTAAATACAATAACAATTATACAATTTATAAGTTATCGCTAGTTCGCTACAATCAAGCGTGCAAGAAGCCAAACTTGTGTAATGAAAAAGACAATCGTTATCAATTTAACAATGACTTATATACTAGGTTTTGGTATTTTAGAAAGTGTCATACTGATTAGAATGTAGTTTAATGTTAAGGACGTTTTTAGAAAGTTATGTTTAAGTAATGTGTACAAAGTAGGTCATTACATGTTTGTAGAAAGTTGTGTTTAAGTAATGTGTACAAAGTGCGTCATTATATGTTTGTTTTACAATGTCCTTGAAATAGAGAGATAGTTATTTTATATAAACTAATACACATTCCAGGATCTGTAACTCCTCCCTCCTTAAGATGGAGCTTTGAACAGAAAGGTTATTGGGGCTTTTTGTGAGAGCTCCACAGGCTCTTGGGGTGCTGAAGGCGTATACTTTGTCGTTTCAATAATTCTAGAACGATTCTTTCTATTTTTATAATATTTAAAATAACTTAAAATAAATGTTAAAATAAGATAAATAATTAAGATAATAATATTTGTAGAAATATGAGTATAATGTTGATATTTGATGAGTTCTAGTTCATTCGTGTTTTCAAGAGTTTTTAAGTTTAATACATCCAGTGTAGAATCGTTGCATAATTGCGTTATTTCCATGTTGTTGTAGATGATTTGTTCTAGTTTATAAGTAGAAATACTTGATGAGATAGTTCCATAGATTATACCATTAATAATAACCATACATTTGTTATTATGAATATACAGTTTTCCAGTAAATTTGGTGATGTTTTTGCCACAGGTTGTATTAATTTTTATAGGTTCATTAACGTAAGCTATTATGTGGTTACTTTCGATTTCTTCTATAAGACTCGTCTCGACAGTGTGATGTAGCGTGCATTGCGCTGGTTCGTTCTGAAGGATTTTTACTTCGCAAGTGTTGATTGAATTATTTTGTAATTGTAATTGTAATTGCTTGCACATATAGAGTATCTGCTTGCAAGGTTTTGTTACGAATGAATACTGATTTTGATTTAGGAGCAGGTAATTGGATTTTGGGATAATAATTGTATTATGATTTGTGGGCAGAGGTCTTAGCCTGTAGGTTGTGTATGATTCATTGGTCATTTGTGGGATTTGTACAATAAAAATTAGGTTAGAATTGTAGAAATACGCTTTTAATTCTAGGATTTCGTAAATTTGTTCGTCATTATAGTTTTGAATGATTTGTGGAAGTTTGCATTTAACAAGTGATAATTTATTTTTATTTAAAATGTGTTTTGATAACAAGACAAGTTGTGCCAATTGCACTGATTGGATAATGTTATCTATCATATTGACATCTTACTTTGCGTAACATGTCAATATGTTCGGTTAGTGAAGATGAGTAAATTATGATATCGTCCATATCGACTAATACTCCTTTACCTATGTACTCACGTAACATATTGTCCATTACTCTCTGAAAGGTAGCAGGAGTGTTCTTTAAACCAAAAGTCATTTGAGTGAATTCATAATGACCATTGTCTACTGAAAATGCAGTTTTTGGGATATCTTTCGGATTCATTTCGATCTGGTGGAAGCCACTGGCATGATCTAAAGTGGTGAAGTATTGACTTTTTCCTAGCTTGTCTAAAACGTCTGTTATATTTGGTAGGGGATATTTGTCATCGACAGTTTTTTTGAGTTTTCTGTAGTCTATGACCATACGCCATTTTTGTTTACCTGACGCTTTAACTATCCAGATGGGTGAGCTCCAGGGTGAGTTAGAAGGTCTGACTATATTTTTTTCCAACATCTCGTTTATTTGTCGAGTCACTTCATCTTTGTGTATATAAGGGTATCTGTATGACCGTGTATACATTGGTATGTCGTCTGATGTATGTATAGAGTGTTTAACATCTGAAGTGAAAGTCATGTCTTGGTCTGGATTATGAAATATGTCTCTATAATTAGAACAGAGCTTAAGGGTATTATTTCTTTCTTCGTTGTTCAAGTGAGATGTACGTAGATTATCCACAGCGAATTGGTAATCGTATGCGTTCTTGTTTCAGTGTTGTTAAGTCCTACTTGTCTAATTTTATGAACGCGTTCTGCACGGATTGGCTGAGAAATTGTTATTATTTGTTCGTTTTGTGAGTCGTTAGTCACAAGTACCTTAGCAATGAACTTATTGGCTTCGTATACGCCAGATAAGATTTTTATTTTATCGTCAATTTCGACATGGGGGATTAACACGTCGCCATTCTTTATGTTGGTTTTCATGGGGATAAATTTTTGTTCGTTTCCGCTACTAACGTGAATTTGGGGCCTATCGAGGGGTTTTAAGTGTAATTTGTTTATGATTCCATTTAGATTTATAGTATTTGAATCGTAATCGATGTTTGCTTTAAGTTTTTGTAAAGTTTCGTTACCGATTATTCCGTCACAGAAAAGATGGAACTTAAATATGAGAAAGAATATGGGTTTGTCATTATTTAAATTTGGTAAATAGTCGACTCTGACTTTCTGCGTTATTTTATGTTCTTTCAATGCAGTTCTTACGATTGTGTTAGTTGGAATAGTTGTTGGGTAATAAATGAGATGTTTTGGGTCGAGAAAATTGTGTCAGCTCCAGTATCGATTAAGAATCGTAACTTATCGATCTTAATATACGGGAGAGTACCGTTGGTTTTGTGGTAATTCAGCTCTAACAGTCCGGAGAATCGGATGTCGAGGCTACATTCGTAAAATTTTCATCTGCATTATTTTCTAAATATTCGTTCGTATCGTTATAAGGATCGGGTGTTTGATAGTACGAAGGATCATAGTATTCGTCCTCTTGATGGTAATAGGTTTGATCGTAAATTTTATCGTCAGTTTCAGTATTATGTAATACTTTTCTTGTATTACCTGAACTAATGTCCATTGGGGTTGGCCTAAATGGTTGTTGTTGTTGTGGTCTATAAGTACTGTTTATGGGTTCATTTGATTGTTGAGGTCGGTATTGTTGCTGTGCAAGGACAGGAGGTCTTTGATGTGAGGCTTGATTTTTATAAAAAGGGTTTTGATTGTTGTACATTGGGGACTTTGACTGTTGTGGTGGTTTGAAATTACTATTATATGAGTTATTTTGAGGATTTGGTGGTGGTCTAAAGTTATTGAAATTATTCACGGGTATCTGCATGTAATGCGGGGTGTAATTAGCTTTTTGTTGTTGCATTATGGGTTTTGAGTTATTAATAGGTCTCCTGTGATTATCTGAATTATAACTAGGTTGCCTATTGTTAATCTTAAATCTGTCTAAATTCGATTGCTGCATACTTAATTCGTTTAAACATATATCGTATGCGTTTTTGATTGAGGATGGATTATTAGCCCTAACTATGTATCCTAGTTTGGGATCTAAACCTGCAATGAATGTGTTTTGCACAATCATTACGTTCATATCTGTTTGTCCTAGTATATAGCCGGTGGGTTTCAATTGATCGATTGAATTTAACAATGCCGTTTGTAGATCAGATACTTTAGATCAGACATATATATATATATATATATATATATATATATATATATATATATATATATATATATATATATATATTTATATATATATGTTACAGATCCTGGAATGTGTATTAGTTTATATAAAATAACTATCTCTCTATTTCAAGGACATTGTAAAACAAACATATAATGACGCACTTTGTACACATTACTTAAACACAACTTTCTACAAACATGTAATGACCTACTTTGTACACATTACTTAAACATAACTTTCTAAAAACGTCCTTAACATTAAACTACATTCTAATCAGTATGACACTTTCTAGAATACCAAAAACTAGTATATAAGTCATTGTTAAATTGATAACGATTGTCTTTTTTATTACACAAGTTTGGCTTCTTGTACGCCTGATTGTAGCGAACTAGCGATAACTTATAAATTGTATAATTGTAATTGTATTTACAATAAAATAAATTATAATATTGTATTTTTGTTAAATTAAATAAAGTATTTTTTTTTATACATTTCAAGATCGAAAATATAATTGGCGCAGCCGGTAGGATAGTGTCATTATTACAGCACTATCCATCGTAAATTCACATTAAAAAGTACAAAAATCGACTTAGTGAAATTTACGAATGCATTTCTATGCTTAATGGATCGAATCTACTGAACAAATAAATATTATTATATTTTTCAATCGAAAAATTGTGTCTTGGAAAGTAAGCAGCATTGTGGTTAATTGTTGAACACTTCAAGTGGATATTGAAGCAAGTGGAATTAATTCTGGTTCATCAAATAACACTAAATTGTTAAAACATAATGTGGATGTTGTTCTTAATCCAACTGTGAGTAGCATTACTTTTGATTATTGCTTATAATATCCTTAATGCCCAAATTCCCCAAAACACGCAAATCCAAATTTTCCCCTGTTGAAATACAAAAATCGCTTTCCTCAGACGATTCGGACTCTTCAGACACAGACTCAGACGCTGACTCTATGGATTTAACAAATAATAATTCAAATACTTTTATACCAGTATTAAACGAAATAGCAAAGCAAGTTGAATCAATTAAATTGAACGATAACTTCAGCCTTAATGTTAGTAACGAAATTACAGCAATGGCTTCCACATTAACTGTAATGGATTTGTTGAAAAACATTTCAACTTTTGATGGTTCCTCTGGAACTTTAAACCGATTTTTGCGTAAAGCAAATAGAATAGTTAACGCAGCAACCGATGTTTCAAATAAAGAAATAATCACAGACCTAGTGCGAAATAAGATAATCGGCAAAGCGAATGATGTATTAGTTTCCATAGGAGACCCAGCAGACTGGACAACTATCGAAACACACTTAAGAACTCAGTTCTCCGATAGACGCACTGTTGAAACAATACTTCATCGGCTTGATACTATTTCACAAGGTAATAAGTCCTTAAAAACATTATTTCGCAGAAGTATCTGATCTACAAACGGCATTGTTAAATTCAATCGATCAATTGAAACCCGCCGGCTATATACTAGGACAAACAGATATGAACGTAATGATTGTGCAAAACACATTCATTGCAGGTTTAGATCCCAAACTAGGATACATAGTTAGGGCTAATAATCCATCCTCAATCAAAAACGCATACGATATATGTTTAAACGAATTAAGTATGCAGCAATCGAATTTAGACAGATTTAAGATTAACAATAGGCAACCTAGTTATAATTCAGATAATCACAGGAGACCTATTAATAACTCAAAACCCATAATGCAACAACAAAAAGCTAATTATATATTTATATTATATATATATATATATATATATATATATATGTATATATATATATATATAATATAATATATATATATATATATATATATATATATATATATATATATATATATACATATATACTAATTTTAGCGATAGTGATTTTTAACATCTAATAGGTACGATCGATGGACATTTATTTTGGAGGAAATTCGCTAATAAAAAAAATTCGTTGCGCAGGAGCTGCTTCTACTTAGCGATTTTTCTTAGAATACAAAAATCACTCTCTAGTGGTCACAATTTTAGTCTGATCAAAATGAAATGTCGTATATGATTTTAGTTGGTATCTTGACACCGTGAAGTAAAGACGTGTTTTTGTTCGCTCTCGTATAAAAAATCTTAAGTTTAACAGATCCTGTGCTATAACGATAAAAAAGTAAATAAATTATCAACACTATTAGAAATTGTGTTTTATAATTTGGGAATTTAATTCGGTGGATTTAATATTAAAGAAAGCGAAAATCTCCAAATCTTAAGACCTAACCAAAATCTGTTTAAATTCGATTGCTGCATACTTAATTCGTTTAAACATATATCGTATGCGTTTTTGATTGAGGATGGATTATTAGCCCTAACTATGTATCCTAGTTTGGGATCTAAAGCTGCAATGAATGTTTTTTGCACAATCATTACGTTCATATCTGTTTGTCCTAGTATATAGCCGGCGGGTTTCAATTGGTCGATTGAATTTAACAATGCCGTTTGTAGACCAGATACTTCTGCGAAATAATGTTCTAAGGGCTTATTACCTTGTGAAATAGTATTAAGCCGATGAAGTATTGTTTCAACAGTGCGTCTATCGAAGAACTGAGTTCTTAAGTGTGTTTCGATAGTTGTCCAGTCATTCATTTTGTGTCTGTGTTTAGTGTGAATAAATCATTTAAAAGTATCTATTCCATAATTTTGTGCTATAATTACAAGCTAATTTGTGCTAAAACCAAATAAAATCTTTGAAAATCGTAATTTCATAACTGTAAGTCGATTACGTGTCTTTTTTTTTTTCTGTAAGAAGGCTAAATCAAACAAATATATTTGTGCAATTAAAAACAACCATACAACATAATTTTAATCATACAACAGCTCCGTGGGGCAGTTGGTTAAATAGCGGATCATTAGCATTTAACAAACATTGAAAGGGGTAGGCAAGAGTTCGAATCTCAGTGAAATCTAATGATTTTTTTTAAGAAAAAATAATAAAAATAAAAATACATCACTTATAAAATTGTAAAGTGAAATATAGTAAACACAATTAGTTCAAATAAATTCCTGTAACTGCAAAGTAAGCTGCCTGTTTGTGTTTCTTCCGTAGATAGACTATAACCGAAAGTACGATCATCACTTGTTAAATTCATCACCTATATTAATTGCAGTGTAACTAAAATGCCTTATAAGGAAATATTGCAAGCCATAAATGACTCAAAAAGTGAACTCAAAAATCAAATACAATTGTGAATGACAATTTTAATGAAAAATTTGAAAACCTCAAACTTGAACATACCGCAATTAAAAAACGCACCGAAGCACTGGAAACAGCATATCCACTCTAATCAATGCTTCTATAACAAAAAATATAATAATCTATGGTCTTAATTGTGGAAACGCAAACATCGAAGTTATAGAAAGTAAAATTTTTGAATTGCTGAATGATAAGCTGAAAACAGAATGCGCAGACAATGATATTGATTTTATAAGAAAATAAGGTAAACAAGACGTCTCACCTATTCTGGTTGGCTTCACTACATGGAGGAAAAAGAATAAAATTTTAAAAAACAGAAGTCTGCTAAAAAATACTGAAATATATATATAAACGAGGATATGTCAGAGGAAGCTCGCGCCAGGAGGAAAGACATGGTGCCATGGATGTTGAGATTTCGTCAAAATGGTCACAATTATTTTTTAAGACAAGATAAGCATTACGTTGATGGGAAATTAGTGGAGCTTGAAGATCTAACCACAGAAGCAGATAAAAAGAAGAAACGACCACTCTCAGAAGAAATTGTGAAACCCCCAACAACAAAAAAGCAAAATCTTGAACAAAATATAAAACACCCACCCCCAACATTAAGTCAACCACAGTTAAAACCATCTACGCTTGACAACTTTGTACGTCGATCCCAGTCTTTTAGCCAGTCTCAGGAGTTATTTTGTTAAAACAAGGACAACAATATCTAGCACCCCTCAATCTAATAAGAAAACCGAAAATTATAACTTGACCTCGGATTTGAATTTGATATGTTTTTTCTGGAATTGCAACGGATTCAATAATTTTAGAGAATTGGATTCCACTCACCAGCAAATATTGGCAAGATGTGAGATAATATGCCTGAATGAAACGTGGTTGCACGAGGATGTTGATAAAAGTGAATTTGATTTCTTGAACAATTACATTACATTCTGTGTATGAGCCTGTAAACCGAAAGCAACGGGTCGGCCAAGTGGTGGATTAATAGTATTAGTCAAAACTTCAATTCATTGTGAGATGTTAAATACATGTGATCAGTGGATATCGATAAAGCTAGTTATTGATGGCAGGGTGATGAATATAATCTTTGTTTATCTTAAACCTAGTGTAGATGTGGATTATATCATTAATAATTCAAATGAATTGCTCTTGGAAATTAATAGTAAGTTTTTTAATGCTCCCATTGTAATACTAGGGGACATGAACTGCAGAATAGGTCTACTGGGGCAAAGAAATGAAGAATTATTTGAGCTTACCCAGCTAACAGAAATTAGAAACTCCATGGACCTGATTACTAATAAAAAAAGGGAAATTGCTCACTGACTTTCTTGAAAATGCGGGATTTAGTATTTTAAATGGCCGAACAAAATCTGACTGTAAAGGGCAGTTTACTTTCCACAACTTCAACGGTAGCAGTGTCATAATTAACGGTAGCAGTGTCGGTAGGCTTGGGTGAATGGTCAGGCTTTAACGGAAGTAGTAGATTTTAAAGTAGAAGATTTAATTTTAACGTCTGATCATTTGCCTTGTGTCCAAACTATTGGTAACTGTGTCCTAAAAAAATCAATTGAAGTAAATTGTTCTAAAATCGTTCCCATGAAAGTAATGAAATGGAATCAGAATGGGCGTGATCAATATACATATCTTTTAAGTATTCGGAACGAAGTACATGATGAATCGTCAGCTGACACACTGTACGAATGTATAACAAAAGCCATTATGTCTTCGGCTGAGGACTCCAACATGCTTCATGAAAGTCTTGTTTACCTTAATAAAAATAGAGCTACTAAATACAATAAGCCATGGTTTGATGCCGATTGTAAAGCTTGTAAGGCAACAATAAAGGATACATTTAAGATAGCTAAAGCAAATTATTTCAACCCGGTAAGCTCTGGAAAGTATCTGGATGCAAAAAGAGTGTACAAAAAATTAATCAAAGAAAAAAAAGCTTCTCACTATAAATCAATTAGTGAAAATATACAAAATCTAAGAGACAGTAGTCAGTTTTGGAAGACTGTGAACCAGTTAAAGCGAAGGGTACCCACCACATCCAATAACATAAATTTTGAAATATGGCATAATTATTCGACTCATTATTCCCACCTAGAATAATATCTGAGATATCCTTCTTTGATGTAGCCCATCCTTTCTTAGATGAAGCTTTTACTCTATGTGAGTTAAATCGTGCTCTTTGCCATATAAAATCTGGTAAAGCACCAGGACCAGACTCCATCCCAAATGAGTTTATTAAAAATAAATGTTCAACAAAGCGCTTAACATTGAAATACCTCCTAAAGAGTGGTCAATGGGCAAACTAATCAGTATATATAAAAAAGGTGATATCAACGATCCTAACAATTACCGCGGCATTACATTGCTGAATAGTACCTCAAAAAATTTTACTTATGTGCTCAGTGAACGGTTACAAAAGTGGGCACAAATACATGATATTGTACCTGAAAATCAGGCAGGATTCCGAAAAGGGAAGAGTTGCCAAGACAATATATTTGCCCTCAATTGTCTTGTACAGGCACACTTAATAAAAACTAAAGGTAAGCTGTTTGTTGCTTTTATCGATCTGCGGAAAGCCTTCGATAAGATAAACCATACATTGCTTTGGGGGAAACTGCATCGACTAGGCATAAGTAGAAAATTTATCTCCATTTTGAACAATCTCTACTCAAATGCGAAAACTCTATTTAAAGTAAAGGAAGGTCAATCTCTGAATATTGACGTAACGCAAGGAGTTATGCAGGGAGCTCGCTGAGTCCTCTACTTTTTATTCTTTTCCTCGCAGATCTAGACAATTTCTATAAAGAAAATTTTGTTAAAGGCGTGGAACTACATGAAGGAAGGCGTATCTCTCATTTGCTGTATGCTGAAGACACTACCTGTATAGCTGACTCTGCTAAGAATCTGCAAGAAAATTTAGACACCTTTGAAAAATATTGTCAAATTAACAACTTGGAAATTAATACAGAGAAAACAAAAATAATGGTATTCCGTAAAGGTGGAAAACTTCAGCGCGGTACGCAGTTCTTCATACAGAGCAAACAAATTGATATCGTGCCATCTTTCAACTATCTGGGTGTCATATTTTCGAGTTCAGGTCTATTCCTAGAGGCAGCGAACAACTCCATTAAAAAAGTAAATATGGCAAATTATAGCATCAGAGAGATATTTGTCATAGCCAAATGCAACTCGTATGCTAGTAGGATAAAGCTTTTTGATGCTATAGTTAGAACTACATTATTGTATGGGGTAGAATAATGGGGTATGAGATATTTGAATGAACTAGATAATGTCCAAAGCATGTTCTTCAAGAATACATACAGCTTACCTCGCAACACACCGCATTACATTATCCGCAGGGAACATGGGAGACCACATTTGGGGGCTTGCGCATTCAAATCGATCTTGAACTGGTGGTACAAACTTCTAGCTGCTTCAAATGACCGATTCATAAAAAAGTGTTACTTACACCTACTATCACTAAGTAATGACAGGAGCAATATTCTAAAATTTAATTGGGCCTCTCAACTAAAAACTATCCTTCTGAATCTTGGTTACGAAAATTATGGGAGAGCCGGAGCGCGCTTAGTGTAAAGAACAATATCGAGAATTTACTTGAGTCCTACATGGGTGGTATCAGGGCAGAGGATGAAAGTAGAATCTTAAATTCTACATACAGTTCCACCAACAAATATTTGTCACAGAGCTCAAATCAGTACCTCCTTTTAAATTTAAAAATAGAAAAAACTAGACTGATTGTTCAACTACGCCTGATGGGGGATCTAAGGGTAAGATTTTTAGTTTGTGGCGATCTTTATATTTGAAATAGCGATGCTGATTGTAAATTATGCAACCTCCAGAAAAATGAAATGCTAGAACACTTCCTATTTATTTGCCCCATTCTAGAAAACATTAGGCAAGCATACTAAGGGAGCTGCATCAAGGAGGAATCTTTAAACCCTATATCAGAATTGCTGTCTGACTTGAATTCAGAGAAGATAAATAAAATTTTTGCTTTTTGCACTAATGCCCTCAAATTGAGAGCATTCATAGCAGAAGAATGATGTATGGAACAAATCTATTTGCTATCCAGATGCTTTTCTACAGTGTACCTTGAATATCTAACTTTTATTTCCTTTTTTTTGTGATTTCCGAATTAAATTTACTCCTTCAAATGGGTAGTATTTGTGAGTCAGAGTTTTTTGTTTAATTTTTATTAATTTTTAAGTTATTATTATTATTTTATTCCATTTATTGTCGAAAATTTGTTTCTGTTGTACATTATTTGATAGAATCTCTATATAATTTTGTGTTGGTACCAACTCCTGTAATAATCGAAAGATTTAAATACAGTATCAGTATTATTATTATTATTATATGATTTTAGTACTAGCAAGTCCAATTTTATTAATAAATGACATACGTCGAAGGGAATGGCGGGGAGGGGGGGGGGGGTAACATAAAGAAAGAAGAAAACACAAAATATAAAATATCTCTCTTAATATTAGAACAATCGAAAAACGCGTTAGGAATAAAGTTGTAGAAAATCAAATTTGCTACAATTCATCACCTCATAATTTTTGCTCAAATTCTAATTTGCCCAAATTGTAATGTGTACAGTGATATTAAGGAATTTAGTTTTCAATCTTAAACCGTCAATATTTCTGTAAATATCAGTGTAACATAAAAAATGATAAGACACAAATCTACAGTAAAATTTAATACCTAAAACTTTACTTCTTATAAATTTTTCGATTATTCGAATATTAAGGGAGATATGTCAAAGTTTGTGTTTCCCCCTCCCTCTAAACCCCCTTACCAAATTTCATTCCGATACAATGAAAACTATGACCGCTAGAGTGATATATATAAATATATATATATATATATATATATATATATATATATATATAAATGTATATATATATATATATATATATGTCCATAGATATATATATACAAATTTTACAGATGGTGATTTTTGACATCTACTAGGTTGGATCGATCGACATTTGAAGAAATGTTTGCGAAATTTTGACTTCGGTACGGGACCGATAGCTCTATTTCCTTTCAGGAAATTCGCTAAAAGAAAGAAACTATTTACATGTTTTGTGAATCTAGAAAAGTCTTTCGACTGAATAAACAGAGAAATTTTGTTGCATAAACTAAAAAAAAATGCTTGAGATTTTAAAATCAATTTATTCCAATTATTTATTTTGTATAAAAATTGATGCAAACCAAATAACAAAAAATGACAATACCATCAGAGGCCTACGACAGGGGGTTCAACTATCATCAATATTATTTATTTTATTCATTAACGACCTAACTGAAAAATTGGATGAAATAGATTAACACGCATCGTCATTTGGACAAAATGTGGTAAAAGTACTTCTGTACGCTGATGACTGATATCACAATCAATAGTTGGGCTACAAGAAGGTATGAATGGCTTACAAACATATTGTGATGAAATGACTTTTAGTTATTAGCGAATTTCCAGAAAGGAAATAGAGCTATTGGTCTCGTACCGACTTCAAAATTTTGCAAAAATTTCTTCAAATATCCATCGATCCTATCTAATAGATGTCGAAAAACACCATCTGTAAAATTTATATATATATATATCTATGGACAAATATATATATATATATATACATATGTATGTATATATATGTATATATATGTAAATATATATATATATATATATATATATATATATATATATATATATATATATATATATATATATGTGTCTGTAATCGCTCTAGCGGTCACCATTTTAATCTGATTGGAATGAAATTTGGTATTTCAGACGCTTTTGGTATTCAAAAGGTCAAGTTTGTTAATGGGTAAAATCGGGCAAGGGGAAAGGGGGGTTAAGAGGCAAGGGGAAACACAAAATTTGACATATTTTTTCTGGTGCACTCTTATTTACAGAAATATTGACGGTTTAAGATTGAAAATTAAATTCCTTAATATCTCTGTACACATTAGAGTTTGCGCAAAAATGATAATATGATGAATTGTAGAAAATTTTATTTTATACAACTTTATTCCTTACACATTTTTCGATTGTTCTAATATTAAGAGAGATATTTTATATTTAGTGTTTTCTTCTTTTTTTATACCTCTCCCATTCCCCTCGACGTATGTCATTTATTAATAAAATTGGATTTGCAAATGCGAAAATCATATATGACATTTCATTTCGATCAGACTCAAATTGTGATTACTAGAGAGTGATTTATGTATTCTAAGGAAATTCGCTAATTTGAAGTAGCTCCTGCGTAACGAACTTTTAATTAAGTTATTCAAGATAAGACAAAGATAATAATGTTCAGAAATGGATATAAGGGTAGTTAAAAAGACAAATGGTACTATAATAATACCAGCATTGAAGTAGTCAACAATTTCAATTACCTTGGAATTGAATTCAATTGGAATAGGAAATGGACCTTACACTTAGAGAATACAATAGAAAAGGAAAAAGAGGAATTCTGAATATAGTGAAATTCATATATACGAACCAATGGATACCAGCACCAACCATCATAATATTTTAAGTGCTTATCAAGCCAATTCTACTATACGAATGCCAAGTATGGGAGTGAACACAAATGTAAATGAGCTGGAAAAGCTCAGAATAGGATCTTTTTAAACAATTCTTAGGAGTGGGAAAAGCAACGGTAAATAATGCAATACTGCTTGAAATAGGAAAATTACCTCTGAACTTAAAAACCACATCAAATATTATTTAAAAACCTAAAATAATACAGCAAAGCCAATACAATGTGAAAGCGTTAATATTAAGGAAAACGGGAATTTTAAAATGAAAATATAAAAGTAGCAAAAAGAAAAAAACGAGTACCTGACATATTAGAGGAGGAGGAATATAAAAATGTGGGGAGATGTAAATGATAAAACCAGCCTGAAATTTTTTTCAACTCTAAACCACTCTAATGATTCAGCGAGATACATATCGGAGCTAGACTTATGGTAAAGAAGTGAAATTGCGATGTTAAGACTAGGAAACTGGAACTACGACAGCATTAAAGATGAAAATGGAAACAAAGTATGTAGTATATGTAACTCCGCAATCGAAAATGAAGAACACATAATACAAGATTGCAACGGCTTAGATGAAGCAAGAGAAAAATAATGGGTGATGTGAGTGAGAACATTATTTAGTTACTGGGCAATAAAAACAGAGTCGAGTTTATAAATTTATCAACATTTATTAGTGTGGCAATCAGAAAAGACAGGACAAACTATCAAATTAATTTATATTTAATTGGGGACATTTTTTTTAATAGAATGTATAATAGAATATTTTAATGTGTTTAATGTTTTCATTTATTTATTTAAAAAAATTTTATTTTTGCACAATTCACTTTCAAATTGTATTATCTCAAATTTAGAAAGGAATATGTAAATTGATAAGCTGTACTTGAGTAAATCAACAATAAAGAATGATAATTAATTATAATAATTCATCAAGGGTGATTTCATTATCAAGAAAAGGGTGAGAATAGTCATAAAAACACAACGGGTGCTGATTTTTTGGTCCATATAAGCTTGATAAATAAGTGAGACAAGTATCGGGATCTAGATCGTTACTCTGGGAATTATTTCCAGAAAACATACGAACTACTTTCCAAAACTCGACGTTGTCTTTGGGTTTGGCTATTAAGTCCGTAATTCTTCTGGAATAATCAAGCCTAGCGTTTCTAACGGATCAATAAATCTAAGTTTCAGTAAATTCTTCTTTTGTTGCTAACGTATAATTCGTATTTAGTGTCCTTTTCTACTTTTTATGGTCCTTTGAAAACCTCCTTTTGTTTAAGGTTAGCTGATTGGTTAGGCTTACCATACATACGAGTATGTACAGGTTTAGCTTTAGGTTTCATAAGAAATTGATATTTGATTCATTCAGAAAAAATAAGCTTGTATCGAGAATTGGGTTAAAAAATTTGTATATTTTCCTCAGTTGGCCTATAGTGGAAGCAATTAGAATATCTGACAATGTGATTTCTAAACCATCTACATCTATTTCTTCTAAAAATTGTCTCCGAACATAGCTATACGATGGACAACCTATTAGCATATACTCCAAATACTCCTCTTTGTTTGATATAGGTTTGATAATGGTGTGTATGTTTGATAAAAATAATTTTGTTTGATAATGGTGTGTAAGGTGGTCAGTATTTCCTCTTTTTTGATAGGGTTTGTGTTTTTTTCTTCGAGTAGGTCGGATAGTATGCGAATACTCTCGCATTTTAGAAATGAGCCTTACTTGACATAACAAATAGGTTTGGTAACATTTCACCTAATGAAAGTATTCGCATACTATCCGACCTGCTCGAAGAAAAAAACACATCACACCATTATCAAACAAAATTATTTTGTATTTAAGAATAAGTTTTATAGGCAAACAAATGATCTGGCAATGGGGAGTCTCCTAAGTCCCATATGAGCCGAAATTTGTATGGAAAATTTCGAAAAAAGTTTTCTTAACACCAATGAAGCACAACGACACATAAAATTTTGGCATAGGTATGTTATTATATGTTTTGAAGGCTCATAAAGGCAGGTAGAAAATTTTCTACGGTTCTATAACACCAAGAACAATTTATATTGAAAATAGAAAAATGTAATGAAATAAATTTTCTAGATCTTAAAATAATAAGATCAGAAAATAAATTAGTATTCGACGTGACCATTCCAATCGGCTCTCTGCATCCATTTAGCCACAAAATGGCTGCATATAATGTAATAATGATTTATCGTGCGTTATTCTTTCCCCTGTCACCAGAAAATTTGGAAAGAGAATTGATCACCATTAAATACATTGCCACACAGAATAGTTTTACTGATACAACGATCAACAGACAAAAAAACAACTAAAAATAGCGCTCGAGACGGTTTATCCTACGGAGAAAACACCACACCAATATGAGATTCTCACCTACTACGGCCAAATTTCAGAACAAAATTGCTCATACACTACGTGAAAATGAAATCCATGTAGCGTTCCGATCCGCCACATCTTTCGGTCTACAACAACAGACAAAAGACGCATATAATGGAAAATTCGGGGATAGATATAATATGACATGTGAAGAATGTTCGGGTACGTACATCGGACAGACTGGGAGATCTTTCAAGATTCGCAAAGGAGAACATATAAGATACAAATAAGGAGAACAGCTTTAAATTTGATATAATCCACACCACACAAAAAGGGAAAAAATGACACTGTTAGAATCGCTAGAGGTTCATAAATATAAAAATGGTACTAGAAAACTTTTAAATGACCAAAAAAACCTGACATATTCGACCCTTTTTGAAACACTGTGATATTTTTACTTAAGATATACTAACTCCGATCAAAAACATAAATATAAGAAAGGGTCGAGTTTTCGGGGAAATCCTTAATGTAATAGTTGCTCCTTAAAAAGTGATGATATTGGGAGAAAGGACCGAGCTATTAACAAAGTAAATAGCTGTAGACTTCATATAAAAGTTGCTCCTTTAGAAGTGATGATATAGAAGAAAGAACCGAGATATTTACAAAGTAAATAGCTCTAGACTTCATATAATAGTTGCTCCTTAAAAAGTGATGATATCCGATGAAAGAGACGATTTATTTACAAAGTAAATAGGTCTAGACTTCATATAATATTTGCTCCTCAAAAAGTGATGATATCCCATTAAAGAGCCTAGCTATTTACAAAGTAAATAGCCCGCTAGAGGTAGAGGTAGATTGTAAAGGCTGCCCTGGATGGGCTACACTTCGACCATAAGGTCCATTGTGATGCCTTAGGATGTGAGGATGTGAGTGGAGTGGAAGGAATTTGTGAGTAGACTAGGAGTTGGAGGATATGCGGCTGCAGCCGACTATGATAGGAACTATGCCGATATTCATCGGAAGTTCGTGAAGAAAACTGCAGAAATCCTTCTCAAGCATAGCCGGTTACTTCGTTCTTGTCCATACGCCGACAGTTTAGTCAATCAACCGCCCTTTTTATTATTATAATTGACAAACTGCCGATGTCGGGATTCGAACCCATAACATTCCAGTTTCCAAGTATTGCATACTGCGCAGACATGACGCATTAGACCGCTCGGCTACTTGGTTGGTAAATTACTCGGTAAGCTATTAACCAAAAAAATTAATGAGGGGTAAATTGATTAAATGTAAGAAAAAATTTGGTTGAAGTTTTCCCTTAGTATGTTTTTAAAATTTTAGAACGCGGCAAGTTTTAAAATATTTGAAATCATCAGAAAAATAACTTGCCGCGTTATATAAAATTTTAAAAACATACTAAGGGTAAAGTTCCGAAATAAATTTAAACCAAATTTTTTCTTACATTTAATCAATTTACTCCTCATTAATTTTTTTAGTAAATATAATAGTTTACCGAGCTATTTACTTTGTAAATAGCTCGGCTCTTTAATGAGATATCATCACTTTTTAAGGAGCAAATATTATATGAAGTCTAGAGCTATTTACTATGTAAATAGCTCGGCTCTTTAATGGGATATCATCACTTTTTAAGGAGCAAATATTATACGAAGTCTAGATCCATTAACTTTGTAAATAGCTCGGTTCTTTCTGCTATTTCATCACTTCTTAAGGAGCAACTATTATATGAAGTCTACAGCTATTTACTTTGTAAATAACTCGGTCCTTTCTCCCAACATCATCACTTAAGGAGCAACTATTACATTGAGGATTTCCCCGAAAACTCATAATAAATTTCAACCAAATTTTTTCTTACATTTAATCAATTTACTCCTCATTAATTTTTTTGGTAAATAGTTTACCAAGCTATTTACTTTGTTAATAGCTCGGCTCTTTAATGGTATATCATCACTTTTAAGGATCAACTATTGTATGAAGTTTGGAGCTATTTACTTTGTAAATAACTCGGTTCTTTCTTCTATATCATCACTTTTTAAGGAGCAACTATTATATGAAATCTACAGCAATTAACTTTGTAAATATCTCGGTCCTTTCTCCCATATCATCAGTTTTTAAGGAGCAACTATTACATTATGGATTTTCCCCAAAACTCGGTCCTTTCTTACATTTATGTTTTTGATCGAATATCACTACTTTCTGAAAGTTGTATATATATATATATATATATATATATATATATATATATGCATATGGCTCATCAAGCCCTTTCATTTAATCCCCATATCATAGGGGTTTATGAGGAATTTATGAATCTCGATATGCGGCGGCCGCCATGTTGGATTTAGAATGACGTCACTTTACTTATTCTATTTCACTCATCAAGCCCTTTCATTTGATACCCATATCATAGGGGTTAATGTGGAAATTGTAAATCTCCATTTGCAGCGACCGCCATATTGGGTTTAGAATGACTTCACTTTATATATTGTATTTCACTCATCAAGCCCTTTTATTTGATACCCATGACATAGTAGTTAATGTTGAAATTATAAATCGCCATTTGCGGCGGCCGCCGTATTGGATTTAGTATGACGTCACTTTAATAAATTTGTTTCGTTCATCAAGCCCATTCATTTGATACCCATATCATAGGGGTTTATGTGGATATTGTAAATCTCCATTGGCCGCCATATTGGATTTAGAATGACGTCACTTTACTTAATTTATTTCGCTCATCATGCCCTTTCATTGGATACCCATACATAGGGGTTAACGTGGAAATTATAAATCGTTATTTTGCGGCGGCTGCCATATTCGATTAAAGATGACATCCTACGGAAGAAGGGTGGATCTGATTTTTAGTTAAAAGTAAAAATTGCCCATTAACAAATTTGACCTTACTTTTTTGTTCTAGTACACACACAATAAAATTAGCTGTTTATCTGTTTTTGTTCTTGGGTTATTGAGTCTACAGACAGACGGACGGACATGCAGAAATGGGCCATATTTTAAACAAGCATTTATATCAAGGATTAATATCTTCAAACGTTACAAAGTCGGGACTAAACCTAATATACCATTAATTAAATTAAATACTGATATGAAAAAATTAACTCGTCAACCAGGAATCGAACCTCGGGCCTCTGGATATCTAGTCCAGTATGCTTTCCTCTACACCAAAGACGATGGTGATGCAACAGCCAACTTTTTCATATTATTCTAATTTTTTATTTATTAGACAGTATTTACTTCTGCTGAAGTGATATTTATTTAATATTTGTTCATTTGTGTATACTTTCGCGTAACCGAAAGAAATTTGGACAAACATCGCATGTTGACACGAAAGTATACACAAATAAACAAATATTAAATACCATGTATATTTACATATATATTTACATATACTGGGAATGAAAAGGTAATTTTTGGTGTTCTTCCCCATTTTCTCAGTTGTTTCGTTTGAAAAATTAAAGTTTTCCAATTTTTCCTATAAATTTATATAAGTTAAAACAGGTTGAATTCAAAAAAACCGATCCAAATCTTTTTTTGGGATAAATTTGAAAAAATTTCTTTGTTGAAAAATTTTAACAATTCGTGTTATCCCTTTGAAGTATTTATAAGTAATGATTACAATAGTAGTAGAATAAGTATATTTTAGCATCAATATTTTACATAACTTGTAGTACAACACATCTTAAAGTATAGTTCCTAGCCTATGCTTTACCTATAATATATCATCTTATTAAATTATATACATCGAGATTATAGAATCGTTTTAACATCGTTTAGAAATGGGAAAAATTTAATACAAAAACAAAAATGATTACAATCTAACGTGCAAAGTACATTTATAGTAAATATCATCCAATCAGAAAGGACTCGCATACATATAAACGAATCAGATGGATATATGCTTTCTAATGTTAAAATAATTAAAACGAAAATTGTAAAAATTTTTCGTTTTTCCGATACAAACTTGCGAAATTCTCCCGTCGGTTTGGGTACTAGATTTTTAGTATAAATAACAGCAATATTCAAGTATAATTTTTACTGTTTGAAAATGCCTCAAGTCGAGACGAAACATGTGTAACAATGAATTTTTAATAAAAATAATTTTATTATCATTATGGTGGATTACTGCAAAGCAAAATAAAGAAATATATCACGTGTATATTTCAAGAATCATTTTTATTTATATTTTTTCTTTTCTATCAATTTATATTCCAAAAACCAGTATACTAAAAATTTGTTCGACATTCGTTTGTTTGTCAAATTAAATGTAAAAAATATAATTGTTTCATTTAATACTATTTATTGTTCTTATAGGTACTATGTATCATTTTGTACTCTGATAAAAATATTTACTCAAAAACAAAAGTGTTTACCATTTAAAAAATAATAGATAAGTAAATTTGTATGAGGTGAATAATTACATGCCCGGTCATAAATCATCCATGACCAAATTGGAAGACGCTTGCAGAAGTTCGTTGTTCGATTCCCGGCAGATGTTGAATTTTTGAATCATAGAAGATTATAATATTACAATTTATTGAATACAAACAATATTAATACAAAACTTAAAATTAACTCAGAAAGTTTTTACTACTAACGAAGTAACTGAAATATTGTCGCTCCAGTTTCTGATAATATCCAATAAATAAATTACATTTCTGCATAAATTGACAATACATTATTGTTGTATTATAAAAACGATAACAATATGAAATTAACGATACAAGTTTATAAAAATATATAAAGTAAGTAGACTCTACTTTACCACGAATAGGTACACCTACTTAGGCATATAATAATTATTATAATCTTTAAGTATGATAATAACAATCCAGTTAATAAATAGTTAAATACCGACAACAAATTAATATAATTAGTAAAATAAATGAATATACCTATACCGTAGAATAGATAAAAATTATAACAGGTAAATTAATAGTATAGTATGAGACAGCGATGGTTTATCAAAAATTGACCAAGAAAAACGTGAAATATCCAGTCCTGAGTACAAAATAATTTTAAATCAATCGTTTGCAAACTTTTGCCTCACAGAGATTTCATTACTCTTCTAGGCGAACAGATTAAAAGAACAAACGAAAACTTTGTTCTTTCACATTATTGTTTCTGGTGGAATATTATTACTTTTTTATTTTTTTTATTCTCACAATGCAATGTAATGTTCATATACACTAGTAAAGTATCTTTGGCGAGCGACCTCTGCGTCGGCTCGTGTTTTTTAATTTAAATTAAGGTTTTGTCAAAGCTCATAAAATTACGGATATACATATAAAAAGTCTACTTTATTTTTAACTATAAAGAAATAATTACATACAATGCCAGAGAAAAAATTGATTAGCAGCTCCCAAGAAGTGCAATTAGATATTTTTAGAAAAAAAGTATTTCTAAAGGTACAAAATTATGTCATTTTTTTCTTGTTTCTAATGTATATGAACAGATTGATGTTAATGATTCTCGGCGAATTTTTGGTACAGTATTAACAGAAACACTAGGTCAAAATAGCTCAAAAAATAATAATAATTATTAAATGTTGTAATTGAGGTAAGTTTAAAACCGATAAATAACCTAAAAATTTGAAATAATTTATTTCGAATAAAATAACTACCTAAAATATTAACTTTTTGTACCTTAAGATATTTTATATCTTATTTGTCTTAACAAAATAACAATTATTATATTTTTTATGTCTTTACTAATAATTTAAGACGTAAAATTTACGAGTGTATAAACACTTCAACTATCATAATATCACAATTAATTCGAAATGTTCGGATATAACTGTTGTTATAATTAATAACATTGTTAATTACATCGAATTACAACAATAATTTGTCACTTTGTGACAAATGTTTATGTGCCAAAAGTGTTTCTCTTAATACTGTACCAAAAATTTTCCGAGAATCATTAACAACAATCTCTTCATAGACATTAGAAACATGAAAACCGTTACATAATTTTGTACCTTTAGAAATACTTTTTTTTCTAAAAATATCTAATTGCACGTCTTGGAAACTGCTCATCAATTTTTTCACTGGCACTGTATGTAATTATTTCGTTAGTTAAAATTAAAGTTGCCTTTTTACATATATACCCGTATGTTCACAAGTTTTGACAGAACCCTTATTTAAAATACAAAACGCTCGACGGTGCAGAGGTCGCCCATCAAAAATACTTTACTAGCGTATAGGCTATATTTAATAAAGTAAATTTATCAATTATGCGTTGAAAAACTAGTTGAAAATCAGTTTAAATGTTCATGAAAACATCTTTTCAAGCTTAAAAAAAATGTCAGTAAAAAAAAGTTAAATAATTAAAAAACTCTGACTGCTTTTAGTTGCAGATAATTTATAGGCATACTGGTGTTGTGGAGCTAGTATTTCAACTGTTCGATTTTCGCCTTTACCAGGATCTTAAGGTTCACATACGAAGCTAATCTGATCTTTCTTTGAAAAAATTTACTAAATGAAACTTAACAAAAAAAAAATTTCGTTTTTTTATAAAGCAATCGAATTAAGATTGGAAATAATGTGTGCTACACATTCCCGTTGTCTTATACTAGACTATAAGTACCTTCTACTTTTGTTAAGAGATAAAAGACAAGATATTAAATGCTACCTAATTATCAATGATTGGTGGATGCTTGGTTAATAATAATATATAAAATAAACCAGTTTTATGTGTATTATCTTATTTGATTGAAATGATCTGCATTTTTTTGATTTTGTTTTGTTTTATTTTACAAACGTAGGTAGATTTGTTTTTGTTTCTGTTAAAGAAGAACATATTAAATATTCAATTTCAGTTGATTCTGACCATTTTAAATCAATGAATAATACTTTTTTATATTTAAATATCGTTTAATTGGATGTAAACAATACACAATTAGTATATTCTATTTCTATTTGTAGTCAATTTTAATGAAATTTATTTATTAACTAGATATATTGTTATGTTGAAAATTATTAAGAATCATTTTGGGAACTCAACTCATAATTCTAAGCACAAAATGTTGCAAAGGAAAAATATTTAAGGAATAATATTTTTCTCCTCAGTGAAGGAGTATTTTTACATACAAAAAGTATAAAATTATAATCGAACAAAACAGATTTAATTTTGATTTGTTTGTTTTCTTTCAAAATAGTTTTTTATTTTAATGAATAGAAATTTGTTCTATTTAGTTCGAACATGTTTTGAAAGTATAAATTAAATTATATTATAAATTAAAAATACCTAACAAGTTAAATTTTTTAAAATAACTTTTATATATACATGTTACAGTAGGCGTATTAACAAACTGCTATTATGTGATGTATATATGTATAAATAACTTATAATCGATGTAGGTGACTGACAGCTGAGCGAGATAAGTGGCCAGACAAAAGGGGTAGTAATGGTTCGTATCTCAGTCGAACCAATATAAATTTTAATAAATTTTAGGACAGTAACCAACACGACAGTAACTAAATGATTTGGAAGAATCTGCAAAAAAATATGCTTTTCAAAAACAATATTTTCAATTAGTTGAAACAAGTATTCTTCTAGAAGAATCCACGGGACAATAAAAATTGAGACAATCATCGATTTTAAATCAGTTTAAAGTTGCCACTCGTTGAAGTAACATCAGTTAACAATTGATATTCGTTCAAGGAACTCAAGGAACTGGAATTGATATTGGAACAATTAATATCAGTTAATAATTAAATGTGAATGAAAAAAATTTTAACAAGAGCAATTTCAATATAATTTAAAATTTATTGTCTTTTAAACCCAGTATATTTTAATCTAGTTTATTTTCTATTTATTTTTATTTTTGTCAGTTGATCTCGAGTTAATATCTATCTCTAATTGTCAAAGAGTAAAGTACGACTGGCTAATTTATACTGATGATGACTACATTGTAGTCGAAATACGTATTTATAATACAAAAAACTGATCTAGGTAAAGGGGGCGAATTGGAAATTTTATTTCAAAAACCTAGAGTGCTCACTAATTATCATTCGATAATATCATGTTTCAAGTAACAGTAGTTTAAATTTGCCAGTTATTCAATTAAAGTCAGTTTAAAATTAACATTTGTTAAAGTTAAAAATTGAGAATTGTTGTATCGTATTATAAAGAGAAATAGACTCAAGTAATTATAGAATTAAATTAAATTATATTAAATTAAATTTTTTTTTTCAAATCTAATAAACACAGGTTGGAGTAAAATCCTAAAGAAATAACTTTAGTATACTTTTACTAATATTTTGTGTTTTTTTCTGTACCTGTATCGGAATCTCTTGTAGCTCCTTTGGAAGCTAAAGAGAGCAACGATACCGCAACAATATTTTTAATCCGAGAACGGATTGAAGTAAGGATTTATGTTCTGGCATGTAGTGTCAATTTGAGGCACTATATAATAATAGTTTCGACTATTTTAGTTGTGTCACATATGAGTATTTTCAATTTAATAAATTGTACATAAAGCCGTTACGACAACAACCTTCTACGATAGTTGTGAACATATTGATGCCAAAGGTTTCAGATTGAAAATGTGTTAACACCACAGTCTGGAAACGGTAATAAGTTCTAATAGTGTACTTCGTTCATTACGAAAGTATAAACTGTCTAAACGAGCTTAAATTTAGGGTGAGTGTTCTCGAAGCAATAGTTGATTTCAATTGCAAAGCTGGGCAAAACAGCTCCATGATATGCCCATTAGTCAGATTATAATACAATAAATATGCGTCGTTCAACGACAAACACGTTTTGTTTAAAGCTTTTTCCAATAAAGAGAAAAGTTTTACTCTAGTAGCTCAAATATATTTAATTTATTGCATAATACATATAAATAAATAAATAAATAAATATATATATATATATATATATATATATATGTATATATATATATATATATATATATATATATATATATATATATATATATATATATGTATATATATATATATATATATATATATATATATATATATAATGTCGTCGTCGATATAATATATGCGCATGCCACTCTTTTTTTCACTTTACAAATAAATATTTATATGTCTTCAACTCATTTAAACACAAATTTCATATCACACAGTCTTATCGTCTGTATATGTAAATATGCTCGTACATATACAGACTATTATAGCCTGTATATGTATATTTACGTACGAGTAAATGTGAAAATGCTTTTTTTTTCTCGCTTGTCTCGCAAATGAGTTTAATCACATTTTTCTTTTATGTTCCACACTGATTTTGTAATAGTTAAAAAATCTGAACTTGCAAAGTCATTTAGAATGGTTTCAATCGAATTCTAATGATCTGGAAAAAGCTTTAGATTAAGTCCGTTTTCATACTTGACCGTTTTTACGAAAAGCTAGCTTTTATTTTGCCATAAATTACTAAATCTGAGGGTGGAATTCTATCATTTTAATAATAGCCTTTTTGGTTCAGGATTTATATTTGTGATCGTGTTTACTGGCACATATTACTGGATCTAGAATTCGAATCTATATACAGGGGTAGTGACCGTGCCAACCATATTTGTATTTTCATGCTATATCAAGGAAACTTTATACCTGTTACTATGATATTACCTATTACTATAATATTAACAAATTGTTAATTATAATGTTTTGTAAATGTTTCACAGCCTGATAGAGTAATCTGTATGCTATGAAAGTTTTTTCTTTAATGTGATATAATGTATACCTAACGTTGCTTTAAGTGATTAAAATATATTTTGCTAAGTTTACTATTTTCTTGGAAATTTTGGTTTGCATAAGGAAGAAAGCTTTAAGTTTCATAGTGGATAAAAGCAATAAGATATTGTGTGATTAGGAGGATGTAAAGAATATATGGGAGGAATACATTAGTGAGTTGTTCGAAGATCGAGAAGAGAAAGAGGATTTCCAGCCAAGAATCAACAGAAAGGACGAAACGTCGTTACCAATCATGATGAGTGAACTCATGCAAGCAATCAACTATGTAGGATGTAGTAAAACGCCGGGATATGATGGAATACCTGCAGAGTGTATAAAAGTCATGGGTGGACGAAACGTAAAGGAACTGTTAACTCTTTTTAAGAAAATCTATGAAGAAGGGATATTACCGACGGACTTTACAAAATCTTTATATTATCCATTGCCAAAAAACACCAACTCCAAGGAATGTGAATATTATCGAACAATTAGTTTAATGAGTCACACAGCGAAGATACTAATGAAGGTATTTTCTAATAGAATGCAAAATACAATTCTAAATCAAATAAGTGACCTTCAAATGGGATTTAAAAGCCGCATTGGTGCCTGTGAAGCTATATTTACACTAAAAACTATAGTAGAGAGAACGATTGAAAATAACCCAGATTTATACGTCTGCTTTATCGAGTGCAGCAAAGTTTTTGACAGCAAACCCAATACATGAATTGCTTAAAAAATTTTAAAATTGATAAGAAACTAATATCCATAATAAAGAATATGTATTATGAACAGGAAGCAGTGGTGCGTATAAGTACACCAACTGGTTAAAAATTAAAAACAGCATTCGTTAGGGCTGCGTCTTGTCTCAATTGCTGTATAATTAGTTGTATTAAGATAAATGGTAAAATAATAAATAATATAAGATACGCCATGCTACAGTGCTAACAATAGAATCAGAAGAAAATCTACAAAGCCAATTAAATAGTTTAACTGAATATAGTGAAGAAGCTGGCCTAATGATTAATACGAAAAAAACCGCAGCAATGATATTTTCTAAAAAAAATAAAAAAATAAATAAAAAAGTTAATATAAATAGTGATAATCAAGTAATGCAACAGGTTGAATCTTTTAAATATCTTGGTGTTATTTATATAGTGATAACGGCTTTATTCATGAACTGAAAACTAAAATTGGACAAGCAAAGTCAACATTATTTATAGATCTAAAAAAAGTTTCTCTGTAATAAAAATGCAACAAAAATGCTAAGAGTGCGGGTTTTTAAGGTACATATGGCCGATTCTTCTACATGCATGTGAAACTTGGACACTAAAAACAGAACACGTTAAATAATAAATGCGTTTGAACTCTGGTATTAACGAAAGATGTTAAAACTTGTAGATGTTAAAAAGTGGAGTGTTTTTGTCTTGAACGATCGTGTGGTAGGTATAATCGTAGAACAAATGATGCTAGCAAAAACAATTTACAAAAGCATCATAAAAACTTCATACTTTGGCCACTTAATGAGATCGGAAAAGTTTCTAATGCAGAAATTGGTTTTAACGGGTAAACTAGATTCGCAGAGAGGTAGAGGCGTAAAATGAACATAATGGATTTCTAATATCAAGAAACATGCTGCAATGAATCTGAAACAACTCATTCGGTTTGTCAAAAACAGAGATAGGTGGAAACAAGTGGTCTCAAACCATGGGATAGGGAACCAAATCATCGTCATCATCAAAATAATTAACTACATAGTCATTACACAACCGATAATTAGCTATCTCTGCATTTTATTTGCATCGAAGAACATATCTTAATTCTCAATAACCTAACCACTACCAACTGGATACAACATTTGTTTGAATATGTGAAATTAAAATTAAAATGAAACACAATTCAATAATACATTTGCACAGTATACACAATGGTGAATTGAAATCCTCAAATAAGCATAAAACAAACTTAGGCAATAAATCATTTAAACATGCTATAAGTGTTATGACATGTAACAAAATGTCCTTATGGATAAACAAACTATGCATGATTTCAATTTCAGTCTTTCCAATGTTTCATACAGTGGTTTCTAGTTTCCTTCACCTCAAACGAAAAGAGAAACAAACTTAAAAGAAAGATCAAGTATTGCTCAAAATTCTAGAGGTAGTTATTTGAGGATAATTGTTCGCAGTAATTGTGTTAAAAGAGTAAAGCCCCAAACAAGTGGCAAAAAGGTGTGAATTTGTTTAAACCGACGGCTGTGTATTGATACATTTTAAACCTGCACCGCTTAATTTATAATTAAGTTGTTTCATGAAACCGAAAACTATGTGGCATGTAACACGCAGGTATTCTGTATTTAAATAGTGTTAAAACCAATTCACTAATATTTTTTCCTTAATTTGTTCACGCGTACACGCGTGGTTTTGGGTGGATTGTGTACACAATCGTATTAAAATTAGTATTGTTTTTGTTCAGAAAATGAACAAAATGCTGTCTTTAATTCAGAAAATCTCTCCCATATATCAGTGCATAATATATTGGTGCTGTAAAAATTCGAATAGCATCCGACAAAACTCATAGATCTACACTAGGCAAGTTGTTTTTAGGAAATCTTACCTCAAAAGCGGATTAAAACAGGGCGAAATGTTTATTAAGTTTGTTGAAAAGTTTGTTAAACGCTTCAAATCAACTTGATGGCGAGAGTGTATTCCTCTCGCCACCTCTGGTGAATGCGCACAAGCATCTGCAGTTTGACGCAAGTAAAAGCATTGGAGATGAAACTGGTTTGTTTCTCAATAAATCTTTGCTTAAAACTGTAAATTTTAACTTGAATTGAACTGTCGTTGATATATACAGTTTTGAGGTCGCATTACACCCGGATTGATTAGTTCACTTTGAATGGAAGATATTAATTTCATAGAAATTATAAGAATATGCAGAGATGCAGTTTAATAAGTTAAACAAATCATAAAAAGTTTTTCATTTTCATAACTGTAAAAAGTGCCTATAAATGGCCAGTTTCCAAATTTATTAACACAATATATTAAGGTTTGAAATATATTTGTTTGTATACGGAGCCTTTTAGCAGTCTCAGAAGCAGTAGAAAAACGATTCCGGAGAGTGTCCATTAAAATAAAACAGTAGTTGAAATACAAAAAATTTCAAAGAAAATAATTTTAAAGAATTATTCAAAGTGCGCCACTTTTTTTGCTGTGCAGCGTAGAGATAACTGTTGCAAGTGAAGGGTTACTATTCATTATTATAATCATCAATTGATTAGAAGTATTTCCTGAATGCGCTTTTGCGTGCTCACATTAGTAAAGCTAATTGTGGAACTAGACCTTAATTGATATTCAATATGGTAGTTCAATATTATTGAGCATAATGACTAGACAAATTATTAATCGCCTAAATTAATTTATGATTCAGACGTACAAATAATAAAACAAATATATTGTCTATTTACGCGCTTACGTGCAAATAATGAAGTATTCATTATTATTATTAGTCAGAAAAAGTCATATTTACTATCAGTAGTATCAAAAATGATTTGAGTTTTGCTTATAAATAGAAAAATTCATAATATATATTACTTATAGCTTGCTTAATCATTATATAGGAAAGAGAAATATCTTGTATTTGTGTAAAAATTCTAAATATTTCCATATTTCAGTTTAACTAAAGAATTTGAAGGTCGCAAATTTTGAAAATATAATTTAACTTAATTGACAAATCAATTATGAATACTAAAGCTCAATGCATAGTTGATGCCGCTTATGATGTTGAAAGATTGGAATACATTGGCCGACAACTAACTTGGCCAAAAATATTGTTTAATCAAGCTTTATTAATTTATTAGTAACAAATATTTTCAAATTGGTTATCGATAATCATGGTTGACTTGATATATGTTTAATTAATTATTCAAAATGATTTTCAATGTTATCTTTTTTAATTAAGAATAAAAATAACTACATGAAGAAAATTAATTCAATTATCAATTGAATAAAATTATCTTTAGTAATTATTCGAATAATTAACAATTGATATCTTAAAGTTCTTTATAAACTTTTGTTTTCATTATATTAATTTACTTTTTAAACTCAAATACTACTTTATTTCCAGTTGTAAAAAATTGAGCATTCAAATATTTAATTAGTTTAAAATCATGGTTTTCGTTAATTCTAATTCAGAATTTGAAAGTTTTTCAATAATACTAATGAAAACTCTTTTCCCAAGATAAATACTCTTTTCTAGTGCTTTAGTAATTGAAATATTACGAATTTCATAATCGAAAATATCTTAAATGGAAAATTTATTACAATTTTTAAGAAAATACGATTTTTTACATATTTTAATTAATGTTTTTTTCAGTCTCTATCCCTCCCCCCAAACTTTAACTCTAGATCCACGCCTGTGTTTAACAGATTTATATATTACATTATCCACACTAAATATTTCTCCTTGTCACCTTCGAATTCATTTGTACTATCAGTAAATGTTAAAGCAATCCATAAAACGTAACACATAGTTTTATCAAATCCCACTTGCATACCAATCTTTTGCAGTATGTCCAATTTGTACATGTTCTTGTACTATGGACTACTTGATTGATAAAGTAATTTAAAAAAATTTTATAATTTATTTGTGCCTTATTGATTTGGATTTCGAAAAAATGCTTAGGATAATAGTTGTTTATTAGAAATATAGTAATAACTTTTATTCGAAATTTATTTTCGAAAACCGAATTAATAAGGCACAAATCGAATACGTATTCTCAGTTAAATGATTGTCCTTTGAATCCAACTTTTCTAACCGATCACGTATCTGCATGAAAATATTCTTTTAATGGTTCTTACTGTTCAATAATTGAGCTATGAAAATATTTTTGGCTAAACATTGACCAAAATATCAGGAAAACGGAAAAAAAGTACGAATTGAACTTTTGAAAAATTTTGATTCTGTTTTCAGCTGTATTTGTACTGTACACAATCGATTTTCACACGCTCGTATGCTTTATTGAACATCTTGAATAACAGTTTAACGAGTGTATCTTCACATAATTTCTCCTATTTTTTAAATTCTATGGATTCGATTGAAATAAAATTTATCTAAATAGAAAACTAAAATTTTATAATCCGCGTAATTACTGAAATTTTTTTCGTTTGATACGAATACTTTATGAAAAATATTTTTAAAATTATATGCCACTAACCGATTTTCCAGGATTGACTACTCTCAAAAATGCAACGTATTTATTCCCTTTTGACATACTATTTACTATTAGGCAAAATTTTAATTATTTAGTTGTCATGTTTTTCGGATAACAAATATGCATGTAAGATTACGTCTAAGCGTTAGTTAAGCAAATAAAAACTGAACTGGTTAACAATGTTGTTAGCGTGCAAATACTCACCGTGTAAAAAAAAGTAAAATATAAATACCTTTGATACGTCTGTTGAGAATGAACAAGATCTTGAGCTGGTTTTTTTTGTTATTATTCAATATGCTTTTATGCAAAATAATATAGCCTTTGGCATTGATATATCAGGGAGGTGCCCATTATATATATATATATATATATATATATATATATATATATATATATATATATATATATATATATATATATATATATATATATATATATATATATATATATATATATATATATATATATATATATTTATACATTTGTATTATTTTGCCCAAGGATATGAAATATGAAGACGAAAACAAGATTGCTTGTATTATTATATTAAAATATACGATACATGTATAAACAGAACCACACGTAAATACTGTGTATCTTATATGTATGTATGAATGTTCAATATACAAAATTTTCCTTTTATGTGAATGTTTTTTGGAGCATATTATTAGAATTAGCAATTTACCTGTTACTAAAAGTAAGTAAATATATATTTTGTAAATATTATATATTTAAATCAATATTGAAATATTAGTCTAGGATGATACGGAATGCACAATTTTTTGTAATAAGTGTTTTTTTAAATTGTAGTAAACCCATTTTATCTCTGATGCACTGAAGCTGAACAGGATGCAACTGCGGAAGGTTTCCGATTCATTACCGGGCATCATCCCCTGCAGAAGCATCCACACAAAATGGGCCTCCATAACTGGTGCATTGTGTGGCGAGGAGGAAGAAACATTCAGCTGCATTATCTGTGACTACGAACTTTGCAGCAGATACAAGATTTTCGGTGCGTCTCATCCCGAATATATTAACTTCAGGAAGACCTCATAAGCAAGCTCCTGACCATTGTCAACATATGGGAGAAGCGAATCACAATGAACCAAGGTCGAAGTTCAATACTTTTTAAACCCCAAGATATATCTATCTATATATCTAAACCCACCGTATAATTAATTTTGTATGTTAAAAATTATTGTGTTACTCATCTTTACGAGGTTAGGCTTATTTCATACCAACCCGCCAATCGTGTAAGCGATACTTGGTACACGACACGAGGGTTTTAAAAGGAATGAACGTTTAACCGGCAGAAGACTGTCGGGCAGCCGGTAGGGGCCCCTCTAACTTCCTGTGGCCAACTGCCACGTCGTTCGAGTCAAGCCAGGCCAAGATTGTGGAGGTTTAAAAAAATGGAGTGCTCTACATCTACCTGACACTGGTACCGCTCCAACTGGTCTCTTTTCATAAGCATTGGATAAACTCATTACAACCTATTTTTATTCTGTTTTTAAACGTCTATAAATCAAGATACAAGCTAGTAACTGATTCCGCTCTATGTCGTAACCGACTGAGGAAAATTTGACAAAACGTCGAGTCTAAATGTCGTTTATAGGACTGTCGGGTTGATGTGAAATTAGGCTTAAGGTAATAATTCTAAACTCAAATTAATCAAATAATTTTCAAATTCGCCCCCTTGCATAGATCAGTTTTTTTGTTCTATAAATACGTATTTCGACTAGAGTGTAGTCATCATCAGTATAAATTAGCTAGTCGTAGTACACTCTTTGACAATTAGAAATAGATAGAAAGACGAGATCAATAGACAAAAATAAATTTTGGTGAAATTGTCACCAAATTAGCGACGAGTAACATATCCTGAGACAATATACGAGTAATTTTAATAAGAGTAAAGTTAACAGGAATAAATGTGAATGAAGGAAATTTTAACAAGAGTAATTTCAATTTAATTTAAAATTTATTATTTTTTAAATCTAGTATATTTTAATTTGGTTAATTTTCTATTTATTTTTATTTTTGTCTATTAATCTCGACTTTCTATCTATTTCTAATTGTCAGAGAGTAAACTATGACTAGTTAATTTATACTGATGATGACTACATTGTAGTCGAAATACGTTTTTATAATACAAAAAAGAACTGATCTAGGCAAAGGGGGCAAATTTGAAATTTTATTTCAAAAACCTAGAGTTCTCACTAATTATCATTCGATAATAAAATGTTCAAATTCAATCAAGTTTCATATAAAGACTATCTTAGATTTCAGTTATGTTGTAGATTGAAAAGAAGTGAACCAAAATATACCATTATACATACATCCAAACTCGGTAAACATTTCATTATATCGAGTTCGGAATCTGAGCTTGGTACATTGATTTTTGTGGCAATGATTGATTAATCGGTTGTTGACTACAAAATATTTCAAAAATACGAGGGAGCTATTTTTAATATTTAATATTTTTTACGCACAGATAGTTGATGGATAGTTGATGATATTTGATGGAATAGTTAAATACAATTTTCAATTTAACATTCCCAACAAGAATTTTGTAAATGAATAATTATCTTTGAAATAGGCGTGGAAATAGAGCCAAAAAATAATTTGCTGTTATTTTAGCAAATTTTGAGCAACTTTAAATCAATATTCAAAATTGTTGTTCTGTGTTTATGTGCTTTAATTTTTCTAAAGCCATTTATTTTTGGATTTTTGAAGTATTTATTTGTGATTTTTAGTGTTTTGTTTTTATTATCGTTAAATACATGAACGTTGTTTTTTATTATTGTTAAACACAGTGTTGTTATGACGCTGATGTTATGAGAACTAAAAATTATCGCAAGTGAGTTGAGTCGGTCAGAATACACAAATATTGTATAGAATGTATAGTTTTACCCAAAGAATATTGCAATTGCATATGAAATATTTTTGGTTGCCCCTTCTATATAATTCGTTAAGTATATTGCACATTGTAGTAGGCAATCACATGGAAACCATTTTACAAATATTCTTACCTGGAGTTTTTGTCGAAGAATTCGAGATATCTCGCAAACGAAATGAGATAGAGATATACCGTCTTAGCGTTTTTATCATAAACAAAATCTTTAAAAATTGTTTTTATCTATTTGCTTGGTTTTACCGTTGTCATAATTTCTTTGGGAGCGGTTTGACTTTTGTATACTGTTATTATAGAATTTTTCCATTTGATGGGTTTAAAGCTAATTTAAGGGGATATTACTTTTACAATTTGTTGGCTTAGAAATCTTCTACCCAAAAGTTTATAACATTGCGTCTTGTAGCTATTTATCTCTACTATTACAAAATTATAAATACTTGTTTCTTTGTTTGTTCGAGCATCACGAAAAAACCGCTGAATCGATGTTGATGAAACTTATATTGTTTAAAAGCTTATTTATTAGGCTAAAAAATAATTATAATTATGTGTTTTAACTCGCCACGAGAGATAGAATTTGAAAATATTTTTTGAAATATAAATTTGGTGGAAATGTCTATAAGTAGTGGAAGTGGTTGGGAACTTCATTACAGATTTTTAGTCTTATGACTAAAATGTAATGACGAGAGCTGGAGACACCGGAGAACAATAAAACGCCAGAGAAACCCCGGATATAGGATATTAATATATAAATATAAATATAATTTGAAATTGTGGATAAACTAAAAACAAATTATCAATAAAAGATTTTAAATCCTATTATTATCCCATACACCAATGCCGTTTTATATTGTTCTTAATAAATTTTATTATAAAAACAACCCGTAAAATATTACCTGCGTACATTAATTCCTGAATTTAAGTAAAGTTTAAAGGCGGAATCTATTATGACGTACCATGGTGAGTGATTTATTTCTCGAAAGGTAATGACACAATTTTTATAATAAAATAAAATATAGCACTCATTAAATTATAATCGAATTCTCTTTTTTAATTTATTTAGTAATCAATTAAGCTACGTAAAACGACATAATAATCATTATATGTTGTCGTATGAGTTGAGGGTTAGTTAGCATTATATCAATTCAATTTACTTTTTCACAACTACAAAACATACAAAACTCCAAACAATAACTAATTACAATTTGTTTTAGAAGGATATATCTTTATTTAATCATTAAGTTTCATTATATACCATCTTTAGATTATACAGTTTTTTGTCGAAGACAGTTTTTATTATATGTCGAAATACTGTTTTACCGCTACTACAACGGAGCTTCAGATTCAATTATTGTCCACGGTAATCGGATCTAAAAGAAATCAATCTTTCTAAATCTTAGTAGGGAACTATACGTCTATACCACATCAAAAACTTACCTGTTTGCAATTTTTTTTTTTTTTTTTTTTAGCATCCTAATTTTAACTATTATCAGTTCTAATAAGAACTATGAATAGAGTGATCACAAGATAAAAATCGTGAATTGTGTCTACCCAATGGAAGACACAAGAATGAAGAATTATATACTAAAATTATTTAAGTACATTTATCACTAAAATGTCAAATAAAACTATATTTTAATTCTAAGATATTAAGTTTATTTAGTCTGTTTAAGGTCTTACTATTGTCAAGAAGATTAAGCACATACACATTTGGATGCATTTCTAAACGATACATATAGTTTTCACTAAATCGCACTATTTCTTCACGCACTGTAGACACATTTAAACTACGATGTAGGTCATCGTTTCGAACGTACCATGGTGAATCACTTATCGCACGCAGCACTTTAGACTGAAAACGCTGTAAAATCTCAATGTTACTCACACTTGCAGTACCCCACAATTGAATACCGTATGTCCATATAGGTTTCAAAATGCTTTTATACACTAATAACTTATTTTCGAGGGATAATTTAGAGTTACGATTAAGCAACCAGAAATATTTATTGAATTGAATATTTAATTGTTTTCTTTTGGCCCATATATGCTTTCGCCAAGTTAAACGTTTATCCAGATGCATACCCAGATATTTGACATCTTCGTTTTGTGGAAGTATCGCGTTATTTAAGGTTACTGGTGGACAGATTCCCCTGCGTAATGTGAAGGTAACTTGGACCGATTTATTTGTATTAGCACGAATCCGCCACTTATGCAGCCATTGCTGAATTTGGTTTAAACTTAATTGAAGTTTTTCCGATGCTACATTTGGATCCGAATCTGATACTAGGATTGCAGTATCATCTGCAAAAGTAGCAGTAATGTTTTCATCGTTCACTGGCAGATCTAGTGTATAAATAAGATACAAAATTGGAGCTAAAACGCTTCCCTGGGGAACTCCGGCAAAAATAGGATGTATATCAGATAGTTCATTTTGAAATCTTACTTGATAATATCTGTCAGTTAAATATGATTTTAAAATGAGATAATACGAATCTGGAATGTTCTTTTTCAATTTATATAATAATCCAGGATACCATACTTTGTCGAAAGCTTGACTGATGTCAAGAAACGCTGCCGTACAATATTTTTTCTCTTGAAAAGCATTGTTAATGCCACTGACAACTCGGTGAACTTGTTCGATCGTTGAATGTTTGGATCTAAAACCGAATTGATGATCAGGAACAAGATTGGATTCTTCCAAAATTGGTAAAAACCTCCTTAGAAATAATTTTTCGAAAATTTTAGATAGTAACGGTAGGAGGCTTATTGGTCTATAGGATGTAACATCATTTATAGGCTTTCCTGGTTTAAGTATCATGATAATCTGCGATACTTTCCAGATTTGAGGAAAATATTTTAGGCGCAGGATGGAATTAAAGATAGTACACATCATGATAATACCTTTTTTTGGCAACTCTCGAAGAATTCGGGCAGTTACAAGATCATAGCCGGGAGCCTTTTTATTATTGATATTCCAAATGACCGATTTGATTTCTTTAGGTGAAAAGGAAACAATAGGGAGGGATAACTGTAAGGGAGCATCCAGAAAAAGGGCTTCTTCTTCATTTAAGTTTTCTCCAGGATTTGGCTGAAATATTTCGGATAAACTGTGCGAAAACAAATCAGCTTTTTCTTTAGAACTTTTAGCCCAGCTGCCATTAACACGACGAAGAGGTGGTATAGGCTTTTGAGGTTGTTTACAGCGCCTAGTAGCTTTCCAGAGTGAATAGTCTGCAGCATCTGTTGGTGATAAATTTTTGAGGTAGTCTTGGATAGCTTCTTGTTTTAGTTTCTCCAACAGTCGTTTTAAGTTTTGAGCAGCCCTGTTGAATGCGTTTTTATCTCTAGCGTACCTTGTTTGCTGCCAATTTCTTCTCAATCTCCGCTTTTCTAGAATTAAATTCCGTACAGCATCGGATTGAGTAGTGTTAACTCTGCTCTTGTTACAAATTGTAGGCGTTGATTTAAATGCAGCTGATTGTAAAGTTTGTGTAAAATCTACTACCGCTATTTCAAGTTCCTCTTCTGTTTTTATAGGCTTTTGTACAACTATATTTGTGTCCATGTAGTCTCTAAAATAATCCCAGTCTGTATATTTATTGAAAAGACATGGAGGTATATCTTTTTCAATAAGTTGCGTATTTATGGTGAGTAGCACAGGGGAGTGATCTGAAGATAATTCATCGCAGGAAGTGATTTTTAAGTATCTACGTGACATATTTTTAGTTATAAATATATCTAATAGATCTGGAATTTTATTAGGATCCGATGGCCAATATGTAGGTTCTCCAGTTGAAATATGGTCTAGACCTTTAGATTCTATAACTTTATACAAGTTCCTACCCTTGGGGTTTATGAGTCGTGAGCCCCAGTGGGTATGCTTGGCATTATAGTCTCCGCCAGAAATGAATCTATGGCCAAGAGTGTCAAAAAAATCTTGAAAATTTACCTGACTTATTGCATGTCTTGGGGGACAGTAAACGGCAGAAAACGTCAATGGACCAATCCAATCTTCTACCACTACACTTGTAGCTTGAAGATATTCGGTACAGTTGTTAACTGTTACATGATGTTTCAGGCTATTTTTTATTATAATAGCGGTTCCACCTTGAGATCGACCACTTGGATGTTTCGTGTCGTAGACAGTAAAGTTTCGTATAGCGAGATAGTTTCTGTCCGTAAATCGGGTTTCAGATATAAGCGCAACATCTATGTTACGGTGTTCGAGGAAAGTTTCAAATTCTAAACGGCGGTTTATTAAACCATTTGCATTCCATAAGACAACATTTATTGAATGGACCATTATTTCATTTTAGAAACAAGGGCAGTCAAGAGATTGACCATTATGGTATTTTGTTTCATAACATCACGAAACATATCTTTTAATTCAATAAATGATTGTTTCATAAATATAATAAAATCGTCATTACTTTTTTCGTTATCAGTGGCGGCATCAACACTAATAGTGGGTGCAAAACTAAAATTTTGTTTGATGTAGTTGGGAGTTGGAGCACGAGAGTTAGAGTCTTCTGCTTGTTTTTTTCTCAGTGTGGGAAATCTTTTATGAAGGAGTTTTTTATACACTTCACAACCCCTATAATTTGCTGGGTGATTTTCACCACAGTTCACACAAACCGCTGGCACATCACGATTTTTATTACACGCACTGGTGCGATGGTTTTCGGTACACTTAACGCAACGATATGTGCGTCCACAATTATTCTGGGTATGTCCGAATCTTTGGCACTTTTTGCATTGAGGCACTTCTCGTTTTTTATTTGGTGGCTCAAACTTGACGATTTTGTTACCAAGTTTTGTCACTTCGTAAATTTGTTTGTTGTTTTCATTTAGCTTTAAATCAATGAAAAACATTGGTAGAGGTGCTTTAGTTTTGGCATGTTTAATATTTGCCACGTTTTCCACAACATAACCAAGATCCACAAGGTCGGTTGTTATATCCTCCTGAGTTGTGGTATGGTGAACGTTTCTTAGAACGACGCGGAAGGGCCTCTCTTGCTTCAGCCTATGAGTGTAATAACTCACGCTCCTAAGGTTGAAGTATTTTATTATATCCCTGTAAGTTGGAATATCGACAGGAGTAATCTTAATCTGGTTGTTCAGAACCTTGCACATATACTTATTTTTAAAGCCAGTTGATGTCAAGTCCTTTTCAAATTCTGTGAAGTTGAGTACATTACACACGAAAATTGGTTGTACTTGATCTTTTTTCTCGCTAACGGCTGTTGAAGTTTTATTTTCTGGCGGTTGAGGAAGATTTTGCAGAACTTCAAAGCGGTTCGTAATTAGTACTGGACCTTGAGGAGTTCCTTTCTGCCGTACTCTCCTCTCTTTTGCATCTGGACTTCTTTTCTTTTTTCTTGATTCAACAATGGTAAAGTCATTATCTTGCCATTCTGGATGATTATTTTTTCTGGAATTTATTTCGGAGATATTATTTTCTTGTACCTTAGAACTAGAAGGATTTTCTTTTGTTGGCGTTATTGAAGCCATTTCTAGACTGTCTGGCACAGATGATTGAGAAGATACACTTAGTCTTCGGATAGCATTTTGTTTCTCAATCTCAAACTTTTCAGTTTGGCTCATATAATTGCTTATATTGTCTTTGAGTTTTATGACAGGTGCATTAGCACTAGCGCTTTCAGCATCTATAACTTCATCAAGCACGGATTTTCCCTCGATCGGTAGATATATTGGACGATATCTTTAAATATGTTTTGAACCGTCACTGGAATCTTGCATTACAATAGATTACACAATATTGAATTACACTTAGTATAATATAATGAACACATTGCAATTTTTATTTTATAAAAAATAAATTTTTGATGACTCTGCACGTCAATGTCAATGACACAATTTTTATTGTTGTAAACTTGCAAATATTATTTGAATTGAATTTTTCGCAACAAAGACACTATTCACTGTTTTTTTAACAAAAATTTGCACATCTACGTTTGACTGCATTCGAACGACGACTTTGAAATTGAAATAAAAAATGTCTATCTTGCAATTTATCATTGGTCGGTAAAGGTTATCCAGTCTGTTTTACGGAGAAATCATATAATATTTCACCCCGTGAATAACAGAACTCTTCATATTATAAAGTGTGTAAAGTATAAAGAACTGTGATTTACAAATTATTTTCATACACAATAAGGAATATGCATGAAAATTATTTTTCACATTTATTTTCAGAATATGAAAATACTGTTAATACTGTAATAATATTTAAAAACGAAATTAAAATCCGAGAAATATCAAGGAAGCTTTTGAAGATTTTTATCTGCCTCTTTCTTGCAAAAATACTAAAAACGGAGTTTTACGTGTATTTTAAATGGTGAAAGTGTAGTATGACGTCACAGAACATATCAAGAGGGCTATCACCCTCTTTGTCTAATCGGGAATTTCAATCATTCATACCTCGCTTATTTTTAAAGTTATTTAAAAAGTAATTTTACCTTGATATTTGTCAAGTAAACATGCTTCAATTCAAGTGAAAAATTTTTTCATGCATATTGTGTGTTAACGATAAAAATTAATAGGTTATTGCAACGTTTAACATTACAGTCAAAAACAAACGTGAAGTTGGACATTCATTAAGATTATTAAATGAATAGATTTAGTTTTTGTGAGCGGGAGTATTTGAATTTAATAAATCCATTTATTTGGCAAGATTAAAGAAAGGTCTAAATAGAAATCGGAGTGTGTGAATTTTAAAATCAGAGCATTTAAAAGCGTCACATATGCTTGGTATTATGATGACTCATACTCATACAGCAGATACACAGATCTAACCCATGAATATTAACATTGTACAATCACGTATACGCGCATGTATATATATTTTTATTTTTATGTATGATCACGCATACCTTTATACAGAGTAATCCGATTTTGTTAATTCTATTTTTGTTGGATAGGGTATTCTTCAAAGTTGGTCCCATATAAATTTGAAAAAAAAACATTTCAATTTTAACTACAAAAAAAAAGACTTCCTAGCGTTTCCACTAAAGAACAAATATCACAATCGCTTTATATTTTCTGTGTGTAAACACTTTGAAAGCACTCAATATCGTTGCGCAATTTGAATATTTTTTTAACCGATGAAAAAAACGGAGAAGGTTCTCAAGTTTACCCATATATATATATATATATATATATATATATATATATATATATATATATATATATATATATATATATATAAATTAATAATAATTCTGTATTTAAACGGTAAGTTATTACAGGGTTAGTGTCTTTTCGTTACAAATATAAGCAAAACAAAAACAAATATTACAAGGTTTTAAATACAATATATATGTATGTATGTGTAAAGTAAAAAACAGAAGAAAAAAACAAAAAATTAGTTATTCATTCTATATACAAAAAAATAAAAATAAATGAAAAAAGTAAACAGCAAAAAAATACATAGTGTAGTGTTTTCAAGAGCACGGTGAAGCAATTCAGTAGTAATGCTTTAAAGCATTATCACAATAGTTGTGTATATCAATATATATATATTATGCATGACCACAAATAAATTTTTATAGAGTAGTCCGATTTCAATAATTCCTTTTTTATTGGATAGGGTATACTTTGAAGTCGTACCATAAAATTTGAAAAAAAAATGGGGTGTCATTCTGTTTCGAGCCTAGGCGGAGTATTAAAATTTTTAATTAGTTTTATAAATAATCAGAACCTCCGAATGCGCCTATGGTTGCTGATAAACTAAATAATTGGAGAAACCTCCATGCAAAATATATTTTCATAAAAATATTTCTTCAAAACATCAACAGCCGTGTTCTAGAAAGACCCATGACATTATAAAAAGCCGCGATCAGTGCTAATCAAAATCAGTTAAAAATTGACTTCTGATCGATCAAGATCAAGTTAAAAATTAACATTCGTGTGATATTGTAGCAATCAAGATTAGTTAAAAATTTTTTCGATTCAATTGAGTTTAAATTTGACGTAGTCGAAAGTACCATTGTAAATTTAAAAAAATGTGTTGAAAAAGAAATTAAATTCAAATTCTTTTAAAAACAAATAAAATCAGGTTTTTATTTCATAAAAAATTTTGTTTAATTTAATTCTTTTCTTAAAAAAAAAAACGTGCGTGTTTCAATTGAAAGATATGTGTAAAACTTTTACTACTATTTTTGTTTTTGTTTTTGTCAAGTATCGGAATCTGTTGTAGCTTCGGACAGTGCTCCTTTTGAAGGATAAATAGAGAGCCAAGATACCGTGACATATTTTATTACATGTGTTCATCCATGTTCTAAGAGCTTTCAATTTGTGAAAAGTTTGTTATGAATAAAATTAATTTGGGCTTTTTTAATTTCGAATATTATGTAAGTATTAATAAATGATATATTTCATATGCATTTAAAAGTATTGTTGAATGTTTTGATTGCGCCTGTATGCTTTTTTTTATATAAATAATTCGTGTCCATTGACATATTTCCGAAAATATATCGATGACGATTTGTTCGAAAAAATTGTTTTATATACTAACATGTATGCGTTGCAAAATGATATTGGCAACTACAAACAAACGAATATGAATAGAATTAGATAATCATTGACCATTTTGTTAAAGTGCGTCCACTATACGACCGTATAAGAAAACGATATTTGGAGGTAAAAATGGAAAGAATCTTTATGTGGACGAGCAAATAGTACCGTTCAAAAGGAAACTTGAAGCAATACACCAAAGGAAAACCATGCCCTTGGGAAATATAAATGTGTAAATATAAAATTTGGATTTGTTGGATTTGATTTCACCATTTATCAAAATAACCATACGTTTACCGGCTAATCAATTCAGGAGTTATTTGGACATGGTGCCGCTGTGGTATTCCATCTTTTATTGGAAATTTTAAGAAACCAAAATATTTATAGTGTTGGTACGCTTAGAATTAATGCCAGGCAAGGAGGCAATGAAGAAAAAAAGAGACAGGTGGGACGAAATTGTTAGCAGAAATGCAGATGTGTGTAAGTCAAATGGGTCGATAACAAATGTGTCAACATGGGGTCGAATTTTGTTGGTAAATGAATTACAGATAATGTATGTATGATGGGATTAAGGGCATTACAAGGCATGGAAAATTCAAAGGGGTTGATAAATTCGATCCAACGAAAAGTTTTTATCGGATATTTCTAAAATAAAAAAGGACGTTGAGGAAATTTTCTTATGCCATTGATTTTGCCGTGGTAAATAGTTGGATTGAGTGTCAGATGGATTCTGACACTTGTGGAATTTTAGCTAACAATTGGCTTGATTTACTACATTTCCGAATACAACTTGCTGAAAGTTTGGTACAACCCGGGTATTTTTTCGCACTTGAGGAGAAATATTCGCACAATTGACAATAATTCTTTGTCTTTATTGCTGCAAATTTTCAGGCCTACAAAAAAAAGGGGCGTACAAAAAAAAGTCGTTAGGAGATAGATCTGGCGTTCTGGCTGGCCACTTGAAGATTCCAAAACCACTCATAAGACGATCCTGGAAAATTTGTTCCAGGTCTAATTTAGGAAGACCTCTAACAGTTGGCAAAATATTAATTCGTAACAAACTCAAATATTTATGAGAATCTAAAGAACCGTCAATGAAGAATGGTCCTATAATATGGTCCCCCAAAATTCCAGTCCAGATATTCAGTTTCAGTATGTATTTGTATGTATGGTTTTATAGTAAATATTTTATTTATTTATTTAACATTGATTCTCTATTAGAAATGCTTTTGAAAACAGTCTGTATATTGGAGTTTTACAAGAAATCACAGTTACTACCACTGAAAAGTAGTAAAGTTTATGTTCTACAACTTTACTTCTTATTAGTTTTTCGACGTTTCTACTATTAAGAGACATATTCTATATATTGTATTTTCTTCTTTCTCTATGCCCTTCTTTCTCCTTGATCGATTCTACTCATTAACAAACTTGGTCATTCAAATTTTCTTCACAAATTTACTAAAATATGTTATGAGTTTGCGGGGAAATCGTTAATGTATAATAGCTGCTACTTAAAAAGTGATGAAATAGGATAAAGGACCAAGCTGATAATGAAGTGTGAGTGAAATGAATATAAATTTCTTATGTAAATTTTTCCTTAAAAAATTAATGAGAGGTAAATTGATAAAATGTAAGAAAAAATTTGGTTGTAATTTATTTCGTAAGTTTTCTCTTAGTATGTTTTTAAAATTTTATAACGCGGCAAGTTTTAAAATATTCTAATCAAAAAAAGAGTAAATTACTTTTTAAAAAGCTATTACGTTAAGGGTCTAAACCTCCATCTTCCTCTAAACCCCCCTTTCCCTTTGGCCGATTTTACCCATTAACGAACTTGACCTTTTAAATACCAAAAGCGGCTGAAAAAATAAAGGAAAAAAAGGGTTAAGTTTTCGGGAAAATCCTTCATTTAATAGTTGCTCTTTAAAAAGTAATTTATTTTTCTTTTGATACAAATATTTTAAAACTTGCCGCGTTACAAAATTTTAAAAACATACTAAGAGAAACGAAATAAATTACAACCAAATTTTTTATTACATTTAATCAATTTACCACTCATTAATTTTCTAAGGAAAAATTTACATAAGAAATTTATATTCATTTCACTCACACTTGGTAGTTAGCTCGGTCCTTTATCCCATATCATCACTTTTTAATGAGCAGAATAGATTTTCTGTTTTTTTCTCCATAAATTATTCATTTTAATAAAAAATACCGATCTAATTTCAAGTATATCAGATACAAAAATTCATTTAGATCGGACTAAAATTGTGACCGCTAGTACATATCCAAATACATGTAAAATATATTTATTTATACATGTGGCTATAGCCACTTTAACGATCAGAGTTCGTCATGAACATAAATAAGACAAATTTAAATTATAACCTATTTACAATAAAGAAATAATGTAATAGTTTCGACAGATTCGTTAAGTTGACCCAGCTCCTGCGTAACAGATTTCTTTGTTTTTTGGTATAATTACAGTCAAGTATAATTTCACTTAATACACCACTGTGAAAAGATATATTTAAAAAAAACTAACTCAAATTTTGTTTGTAGCTATATTTCATAATCGTAAAAAACAAATATTTTAAAATATGTTATAAATTATGTTGGTTTTTTTTCTTTTTATAAACATTTTCTATAAATATCATTTTGACTATTTTCTGATAAATATTTTAACGTACATATCGCGCCCATTCGATGCATACATACGTTTGAACGAAATATATGTGGAAAAATTTTTTATTTTATATTAGTTTAACTAAACAAATGTTTTCAAAGTTATTGTTATCGCTTTGTGAAACTCTCTATTGTTTCGCTTTTTTGTGAATATTTATTAACAAAATATGTGTTATAAATATACAAAAAAAAGTTTCTTTTTAAATATATGTTAGATATGTTCTTCGCATATTTTATGTTACATATACCCTCGAAAAACTTCTATTTGAAAAAAAATAACGCATTGAACATTTCTTTTTAATAGTTAAAAGTGTTCGAAAAATTTTGTTCCTAAAATCCTGATGGAAATTTTTATTTTTGAAAGCAAGCATGTTTTTATATTCTCTATTATGCTTCTTTTTTTAACCAATACCTCAGCTTATATGAATAATATTTATCCTCAATATCATCTGTCACTGCCCACTAAACTTCAAAAACTGCAAGATGTAGAAAGTTGAAATTTCTCGCGCAATTCTATTACATGAAAGAAAATTTAATTTTTATTGAGAACTGTCCAGAGACCAGTGTTAAAAGAATGACTGTTTATTGTGTGCAACGAACAAATAATATATTTATTTAATGTCAAATATTCATTTTTGAATAAATTTAGGCAGTTTGAAATTTTGTTATATTTTAATTTTATTGACAACTAATATATCATTAATATTGGTATTTCTATGCAAACCATAAACTATATTTAAGATCTGGGTCGGCTATAGCTGGAACGGTGTGGAATTTTGAATTTCTGGTAGTTTTTCAGGACTCGTAAAGAAAATTTATCGTGTCTCTTCTCTCATCATTTTTTTGCTATCTCCGATAGTTTTCTCCAAAAAATCCTCTTCTACATTTTCTCTTGTAAAGAAGATAATACTGCACACTAAGTTTGGTTTTTTTGCCACCAAGCATATTTATTGTGAAACAAAAACTTGTTGAAAATCATGCAAAGTATGTCTTTAGTATTTGTAATTTAGATCATTCGACCTTAATTTTGTTTAAACTGAAATATTTTTGTCATGGTTTCCTATAATTTTTTATTGCTTGCAAATGAAAACTTTTTGTTCAAACGTGAATGTTACACATATTTGTTTGTAAAATGGTTCATTTAAAATGAACTTTGATAGCGAATGTTTTTTATGGTGTATATATTATTAAGAAAAATATCGCATGCGTTCCTTTGAGATGAGGTCTACCGTTATATTTCTAAATTTCTATAAACTACTACAATAAATTTCCCGATAATTTTTTCTAAAACTCGTAATATACACAGAGATACTTAGAATTTTAATTTTAACCTTTAATCGTGAACATATCTGTTAATAGAAGAGTAACAGAAAAAAAGGAAAGAAACAAAATTATAGTAAATTAATTTTCTTTACCTTATATACCTTGAATTTATCGACTTTTCAAATATTTAGTCATTTACCAAATTTTGTGTTTTCCGCTCTCTTGTAAGCCTCCCCTTCCCTTTATTCGATTTTGTCCATTAACAAACTTGGCTTCCATTCCAATGAGAGTAAAATTACATATATCCAGATATATTTCTATGTATATTTATTGCGTGCACTCAATTCAAAGGTTTCCACGTAAATATTTTTTTAATATACATTTTAGAAAACAGTTTAAAGCGGGGAGGCATAATGCAATAATTGAATTTTTGGTCACTGCGATGATAGTATAACTTATCTTTAAAACGGTACCAAATAAGGACCAGATGTATATATATGTAAATATAGCATGCAATATAGCATATAGCATGCAAAAGGCTGTCAAGGATCCAAAAACTGGCCTGTTTGGGCATCACTGGATCTATGAGCAGTACACCCACAGCTGCCATGGAAGTCATACTGGGGCTGCTTCCGCTAAGCATTGTAATATTAGCTAAAGCAAGATCCATCGCCTATAGATTGTCTTGCAACAATAACTGGATTAATAAAAATCAGGTTGTACATGCAAGGATCGTGGGAATATCTAGTATCTCAGACACCGTCTTTGAAATAGGCACAGATATAGTCCTTCTCAAAACCTTTCATTGTAGTCTGTGAAAGGGTCATGTGGTCGGAAATAGAACCGCCCTATCTCAAGAAAAGAATCGTCTGGTATACAGACGGATTCAAAACTGAAGAAGCGATCGGGGCGGGAATCCACGGTGACAGACCTAATGCAAACACTCAACTTGGGGAAATATGCCAATGTCTTTTAAGCAGATGTCCACGCCATACAGGCTTGCGTCCGCGAGAATCTACGTAAAGGCTACATAAACCAGAACGTATCTATTCTTTCGGACAGTCAAGCTGCTTTAAAAGACTTTTTGGAACTGAGGTTACCTCAAGGGTAGTCAAGGATTGTCTGGAGGAACTTCTGAAACTGCCCAAACGGAACAATGTTAAATTGATCTGCGTGCTAGGTCACAGTGGTTTCGAAGGAAACGAGAAAGCAGATACCTTAGCAAAGAAGGGAGTCAGAAAACCCTTCATTAGCTCAGAGCGTATCTTTGAAATTCCGTGGACTGCATGTGATCAACGAGTGGCCAAAAGCTAAACACCGTGATCACTGAGAAAAAGCACCGGGGCAAGAGCTCGGGAAGGTACTGCTTCAGAGTGCAACAAAGAGGTTATCTCTCAATGCACTGATGCTGAACAGGATGCATTTGCGGATGGTTACCGGATTCATAACCGGGAATTATCCCCTGCGAAAGCAATTGCACACAATGGGATTCCATAACGGATCCATTATGTGAAGAGATGTGTTGCGAAGAGGATGAAACATCCAGTTATGATGTAGGTATACCTACAGACAATGTATAAATACATTACGATTATACAAAGGCAATTTCAAAGAAAAACATTTGTTTAGCAAATATATAATCCTTACTTTGATATGCCAACAAGCATTTATATAAGAAGATAAGAAGACATTTTTATTAAGAATTTAGGTATGTATTACTAAATTAAACAATAGTAGTAAGTAGACAATAATCATTATTTGCAATCATGATCACGATAATTAGTAAGTACCTATAATCAATTTAACAATAAATAATATAACTAATTAAATTAAAATAAATTTATGTTAAATTCAATTATGTTACAGAAGTGTTAAAAAAAAGTTTTCGAACAGTGAATTGAGCCCGTTATCAGAAGGTAAAATAAAAAAAAACATTACAATCTGTAATCAATAACTTCAAAGACTGGGACGGAAAAAGATGCGGTAGGATAAATAGCTCCAAAAATAATAATGTGGAAGATACAGCAAGTATAACCACTTGAATTATATGAAAAAATAATATGTATAAAATAAGATATAATATTAAATAATTTAATCAATAAAATTTAATAAATAAACTAAGATATAATATTTGCGTTCATTTTGAAAGTATTCAGTATTCATGACCTCATAAGGTAATCTTGACAGAACCAAACCAGGTAATCTGAACGAGGATCTCAAAAGGTTATCCGTACCAGAACCTATCCAGGTAACCCCTGACGAGGGTCTTATAAGGTAATCCTGGTAATCAGGACCTTATAAGGTGTTCCCTGATCAGGAGCTTATAAGGTGTTCCTGATCAGGACCTAATAAGGTGTTCCTGATAAGGACTTCATGGGTCATCTGCGTTACATCCTCATCAGGACTGGACCCTATCAGGTTATAAGGTTAATCAGATCAGGTCCTAGTCGGGTCCCTAAAATAAATTCTAGTCGGGAAAGTTGATATTGGTTGACATCATATTTATGAAACCTCTTTTTTAAATTTATAATAAACATATAAATGAATAATAAACATATAATATCTTATAAAAAACTCTTTGGTATCAAAAATCTAGATCATAATATTAATAATTTGTACATCATGGAATTAACTCTTCCGAATGAACCTGCGAAAAAGAAACAGATTACAATTGTTTTACCATACTAAAAGTTTAAAATACATAAATTGTTCACCATAATTAGATCTTAATAGCTTTGATACCTGTGTATAATAAATTTGACACTAATGTTTAAAGGTGTCATAGGGAAACAATGCAGTCGCAAGGATTAGAAAGAATTGCCGTTCCGAAAGATGTTTATGTTTTGACTTTCATAACTCCAACCAGTAGATCCTTAAAAGTTAACAAATAATATCAGTATTACTGTTTTGTGTATTAGCGAATTTCCTCCAAAGGAAATGCAGCTATTTTTTTTGCTCCAATGTTGGAATTTCGTAAAAATTTCTTCAAATTACCATCGATCCTACCTATTAGATGTTAAAAATCACAATTGCTAAAATTTGTATATATGTATATATATATGTATATATATATATATATATATATATATATATATATATATATATATATATATATATATATATTATATATATATATATAAACATATATACATCTGTACTTCTTTTAAATGTCTGTGGACTCTCTAGCGGTCACTGTTTTATTCCGATTGGAATAAAATTTGGTATTTGAGGCGCTTTTGGTATTCTAAAGGTCAAGTTCTAATGGGTAACATCGGACGAGGGAAAAGGGCGGTTTAGAGGAAGGGGGAAACACAAAATTTGACTATCTCCCTTAATATTTGAAAAATTGAAAAATCAGGAGTTAAGTTGTAGGTACTAAGTTTTACTGTAATTTTGCTTCTTATCATTTTTCTGTTACACTCAATATTTACAGAAATATTTACAATTAAAGATTGAAAGTTAAAATTCTAAATATCTCTGTTCACATTAGAGTTTGAGAAAAATGATAAGGTAGTGAATTGAAGCAAACTTGATTTTCTACTAGTTTACTCCTTATACATTTTTCGATTAGTCTAATATTAAGAGAGATTTTTAATATTTTGTGTATGTTAAATACGAATACATGAAATATATTTTATTGTAAAAAATTCTGATTGTCGTTTCCATAGTAACGATAAACTATAATCGTTATACCGATCTATTTTAGCTATTAATAAATTTAATTTTTGCAGACACTTAAGTCATATCAGATATTATATTTCATTTTGATCACACTAAAATTATGACCGCTAGACAGTGATTTATGTATTCTAAGGAAATTCGCTAAGTTGACGCAGCTCCTGCGTAACGAATTTTGCAAATACTAAAGTCATATCAGATATTATATTTCATTTTGATCACACTAAAATTATTACCGTTAGATAGTGATTTATATATTCTAAGGAAATTCGCTAAGTTGACGCAGCTCCTGCGTAACGAATTTTATTTTTGGTTTCTGTACATCGGTCAAGATATACTATATATTAGAACAGAGGTGGGCAAGAGTTGACTCCGCCAAGCTCTGAGTGAGAGGTAGGGAAGAGAGATAGAGTTAATACAGGGTTCCTACCAATTATTAATATTTTCTTTTTTTAATTAAAACATTTTCTGAAAAAAATATAATAATACCAAATCTTTTTTATGGTCACTATTATACAAAGTAAATAATACAAACAATCATTCAATACATACTCTGGAATTTTGGGCTGGTAATTTGGGTCATAAAATGTACCTTTTTAGTATATATCATATTTGTGTATGAATAAAATAAAAATATATAAAAAATATATATAAATCTTTTGAACCTTTAAGTTTACCGCTGGACCATTGTAATAAAAGTGGGAAATTTTTGCAAAGGATAATTTAAATAGAAATATAGTTTTGGAAATTCCAAATAATTTGTCTAAATATTTTACTATTCATATCCGAGAACTAATAAAGAATTATTTACCTGATTTAATTATTTTTTCTTCGTATGGAGTATGCTCTGTATAGTGTCATGGGAATTTGATGAATTAAATTAAATTTTACATAAAGTGGGAATTTGAGTTCTTCGAGTTAGTCTACTTTGAATTGAAAAAGTGAAAAGTACTTTTTGTAGTAGTTGAAATTATTTTTCGCATAATTTGTTTTTCAAAAAAAATAAAATATTGACTATACTATAGACGATACTATATAATTATTGGGCCATAATCGGTAGGACAACCTGTATTGAAACATCGTTCCGTCTTGCTTCAAAACATACCTTCTTTACTTACTCTCACCCAGCTTATGGAGAGCCCGTAAGGCTCAGACGAGCTGTCTGTGCCCACCTCTGTATTAGAATAACTGGATAAAAGGCAACAAGATATAATAGCAACCGGCAAGCAAAAATTTACTGTGGTAACAGTCGTTAGAAATGACTTTGAAATGACTGTTACAAGACCGTCACTGATTCCGATTCAAATGAAAACGGCCATTCTACATTCTAAATTCAATTGTGTGCATTCAAAAGTAAATTTATTTTAAAAGAATTTTTTTTATTAAATGAAACTGAATTATTCGCTTCTATTCAAACAAAATAGAAATAAATAAAATAAAATAAAAAATAATAATTTAATAAATAAATATAACTAAAACGAAAAGACAAAAGAAAACTATATTTTATTAAGTGATATGTATGGAATTTGATCAGTACGATAAATATTTTTTTTATGTGACACGCAAACTCTAGCCATCGTTAGTATATATATATATATATATATATATATATATATATATATATATATATATATATATATATATATTATATATATATACATATATATATATATATATATATATATTTATATATATTATATATATATTATTATATATATATATATTATTAATATTATTATTTATCAATGTATTGGAATTGTAAAGACTAGTCTCTTCATCCAAGTCAAAGTATACCGAGTGTCTCAAAAAAGAGATATGATACACAAAAGAAAAACATGCTGAACGATAGAAGAAAAATATTATCGAAAAGGAATTGCTTTTGGACTTTGTACAAAAATAACTTTTGTTGATACTTTAATTGATCTTTGTAATAAAATTTTTTTTGCAAGGCTTAGGCCACTCTAAACGCATCCCTTTCAAGTGGCCATGTCATGATTTCTTACGTCAACAATAACTGTCAGTTTTACTAAACAGTTATTCTTTCTTTAAATTTTCGAAATCGTACTATATTTTGAATAAATCTACTGATTATTACTAGAATAAGCTACGCTATTTCACCAAATATTTTACAAAGTCTATTGAATAATTACAGTAATCGATTTAAGAAACACCAATGAAGACAATAAATCGACAAAAACATATGGAAGTACGGTAACAAGGTAGCTTCTGTCATTGATTTAATAAGTATTACTTTTTTAAACACTCTATAAAAACTTATCGCTGTGTATGGTGAAACGAACGAACGTGAGCTGAGTAGTACTGCGTACAGTCAGTATGTATTCATGTTGTCCCCATATTGTCTATTTCATACATCATTCTAACGCTTGTTGTCGTTAGTAATAGCTTTCTTTTCGTTCGTCACTCCCTTCTTCTCTCCTCCTATAGCTTACTCGCTTTCTTTTGTAGTAAATACTACGCATATATAACAACACACTCATTATTTATTTATATGAATTTTTTTCCATATTAAATTTGTTGTTGTTCTATATGTTTACAATAGCAAGGGTTATTACTATGTAAGATATAACCTTATTTGTTAAAGAGGTCATTACACTTTTACTTTTCTATAATTTTGTTTGTTGAATTTTAGAAAATCGATTTATGAGTATTTTGTAAAATATTATACGGTTTTATTCATAATGTTTGATAGGTGGTTCTAATTTGTATTTGTAATTACAATAAAGATTACTGTATCTGGTAACCAATTTGTTAAGTCATTTTGACTAAAAAGAATGGAACCAGTTAAACTCAAATTTTGCGGGAAACCTAAGAAATAATTTGTAAAAAGTGTGAAGGTATCAAAAACGTAAAAAGTATTTTTTCATAGCCGCTAAGAGCGTTAAAAAGTATTAATAGTAATAATACCGTAGTATTTATAGTAATAATACCGTGGTATTTTTAGTAATAATCATCTTCATAAAAAAAACAACAATTGTTTACATTATAGAAAATGCGTAAAAACACTATAAACAAGCGACAACGTATCACAAAAAAAAATGTTGCTGCGTGCATGAAATTTATGGAAGATGTTTACTTAAAGTCCGTGAAAGCTGAAAGTAACTTTTTAGGATTGTGTATTTTTTGCAAATTTCCTGAAAGGAAATAGAGCTATTGGTCTCGTACCGAATTCAAATTTTTGCAAATGTCCATCGATCCTACCTAGTAGATGTCGAAAATCACCATCTGTGAAATTTGTATATATATATCTATGCACATATATATATATATATATATATATACATATATTTAGATATATATATATATATATATATATATATATATATATATATATATATATATGTCTGTAATCACTCTAGCGGTCACAGTTTTGATCTGATTGGAATGTCATTTGGTATTTGAGGCCCTTTTGGTATTCAAAAGGTTAAGTTCGGTAATGGGTAAAATCGGATAAGGGGAAAGGGGGGTTTAGAGGGAGGGAGAAACACAAAATTTAACATATCTTCCTTAATATTGGAAAAATTGAAAAATTTATAAGAAGTAAAGTTGTAGGCACTAAATTTTACTGTAATTTTGTTTCTTATAATTTTTTCTGTTATGTTTTGAAACGATAGATCCACTCCTCTTAACACGAGATAAAAAATTCAATTTTGGGTCCAGCGTTGAATTCAACAGTGAATTACTAAGTTTTTATTTATGTATTTATTTATTCATTCAAAAAAATGTATCCAAATTAATGGTGTTGACAAGTCATACAGATAATATTCGATCACGTAAACAATCATATTACAATATATAAAATTCAATAAACAATTATGTTAAATTAGTTATTTTATGCTATACGGTGCAACCTTATGGGTATAATTTTTAAAATTTTTCTTAAATTTATTAAAGTTTTCATCTAATATTTTGGATGGTAATTTTTCATATATTTTATATCCAATATAAATAGGCGATCGTTCATAGAAGGTGGTTCTATGAGCAAAATCAAAATCAACATTGCTTCTTGTGTTATAACATCGTTCATCCTTATTTTTCTGGAAGTATTTATTCAGATTCATACATATTAATAGCTGATATACATAAATCCCATAAAAAGTAGAAATGTTCTCATCTTTGCAAACATTTCTACAAGAACTTTTTCTTGGTATTCTATAAATTGATAAAATGATTTTTTTTTGTATTACAAAAACTCTATTAGAAGAAATTCTTGTACCCCACATTAAAATACCATATTTCAATATGGAATATACATTTGTTTAATTTTTTACAGAGAAATGTTATCTGATTCGTGAACTTTAAATTATTATCAATGTTTGCACCCAAGAATTTAGTGTTTTCACTAGAGAAGCATAATCCAACCCATAAATCGTGATATTATCAGTTTGTGATCGTAATTTAAAAGCTATTACACTTGATTGAAAGCTATCGAATATTGAAAAGCTATTACAAGTTGATTTTATACGCACCATTGTTGAAAATTCTCAATAGTTCGAAGTGCTTTACTCTTGGCTGTAGTTAAGTTTGGCACAGATATTAAGACAGTTATGTCGTCCGCGTACATTAAAATCTTGCCGCACCTCAATGGGGCAAGTCATTCACATAGCAGTAAAAAAGCATAGGTCCCAATATACCACCTTGAGGTACAGATCTATCAAAGTGGTTTTGTTCGTTTTATCATCTATATCTACGTAATATAACCTATTAGATAAATATGATTTTATAAGTTCGTTAGCATAACCTCTAATTCCTATTGTTTACAACTTTGTTAGTAAAAAGACGTGGTTAACGGTGTCAAAGGCCACACTCAGGTCAAAGAATAGACCCAGTGTATGTTGTCCTTCATTTAGTTTTTTTGTAGAGATGTTCGTAGAACTCGAAAATTGATGTTGCTGTTGAGCGACCCGATCTGAAGCCATGTTGACAGTTAGTTAATATATTGGAATTTATAAAGAAGTTTTGCAGTCTATTACTAATAACCTTATCATAGATCATAGAGAAAATCGATAATAAAGATAATGGTCTGTAGTTACATAACTTGCTTATAAATAGGTTTTCTTTAACTACTTTCAGGTCATCAGGAAATGAGGAGTTTTAACGAAATCACTTATGCACTCTGTAATCTTTGGTTTAGCTAAATTATTTTTGTTTCACTAATAACCTTTTTAAACTGTATTTATTTAATAGCAAATCAAATAAACATTTTATTCATTTCCAATTGGAGTATCATTACTTGATATTCAAATTGGTTGGGTTTATATTTAAAAAAAATTCGTTACGCAGGAGCTGCTTCAACTTAGCGAATTTCCTTAGAATACATAAATCACTCTCTAGCAGTAACAATTTTAGTTTAATCAAAATGAAATGTCGTTCTGAAATGATTTTAGTATTTGCATGGCTAATTTTATTAATAAACGACATACGTCAAGGGGAAATGGGGGCATAAAGAAAGAAGAAAACAAAAAAATAAAATATATCTCTTAATATTAGAACAACTTGTAGAAAATCATGTTTGCTACAATTCATCACCTTATCATTTTTGCGCTCTAATGTGTACAGAGATATTGAGGAATTTAATTTGAAGTCTTAAACCGTTAATATTTCTGTAAATAGAAATTAGTGTAACAGAAAAAATTATATATATATATATATATATATATATATATATGTATATATATATATATATATATATATATATATATATATATATATATATATATATATATATGTATATATATATATATATATATATATATATATATATATATATATATATATATATATATATATATATATATCTATATGAGCTATTGAAATATATGAATCTGAATAAATACTTCCAGAAAAATAAGGATGAACGATGTTATAACACAAGAAGCAATGTTGATTTTGATTTTGCTCATAGAACCACATTCTATGAACGATCGCCTATTTATATTTACCTTCAGTTTTAAAGGAAAAAAAAAGGTTAATTATATTTAAAAAAAAGTAATATTTTCTTCCTATATATATATATATATATATATAAATCTAACATATATATACATATATATATATATATATATATATATATATATATATATATATATATATATATATATATATATATATATATATATGTTAGATGTTGGATGTGATGGTTAGTGGACTGTATATTTTAAACGAGTGTCAATGATAAACACCAAACAATTCTTCGATAGCTTCTTCTGGTTTATTGTACATGAGTTATAATATTTATTAATAAAGAGAATACAACAAATATGGCTGAATTATACCATGTTATGTAATCAAATGGTATTAATAACTAAATGAGTACGACCTTTGCTAAGCAAATGATTCGCAAATAATGATAACTAGGTATACTATTGCCCATAAAAATGTTTCGGTAAACATGTTACGATTTGTAAATGATAAAAAACAACATCAATTCATAATGCGATAACAAACAAATTATATAACAAATTATGTTGTTCAATGTTGATCATATTGGGGAACACACAAAAAAATAAAATAATGTTCCAAAACTTAATATACTAAAACACATAAGTTTCTTTAAATTTTTAAATAAATAAAGTAATATACATTTTATATTTGTGAAATAAATTACTGACTGTGACAAAGTGTTAATATTATCTACTATCAAATAAAATGTTGTTGTAATTCATATAAATAAATAAAAAAGTTAATGCTTATTATTTTACAAAAATAAATTAAAATAAATAAATTGAAAATAAAAATGAAGATTTTTTAATACATTCCTGCCAGGATATTTGTGGGTAGGACTGTACATTGTACACATAAAATCACCGTGACTATTGAACTCACAATCACTCACTTGCACTGTCTTCTGGTGATGTTGTATGTACATGGAGATTGATTAATTTAATGATGGGACGTTTGTATTCTGAATTTGCAGTATGGACTGTAACGACCCGAACTCGATCATCTGCTCCTGTATGCAGTTGTATAATTTTTCCACTTTTCCATACCGTTGGAGGAAAATTGTCTTCTTATTCTTCAAGTAGAACAATATCCCCACTAGTAACATTTTGTTGCTTGATTTACCATTTATAACGATGTTGTAAAGTGCTGAGATACTCTTCTGACCAACAATTCCAAAAATGTAAGACTAATTATTGAAGTAGTTCCCATCTTGATAGTCTGTTGTCCGGTGTTTCAATAATATTTTTATCAGGTATTGCTGATAAGGGTTCTCCTATCAAGAAATGACCGGGAGTCAAGGGATATGGATCTGTGGAATTACATGAAATATTATGGGCCTTTAATTTAAACACACTTCAATCTGAGTTAATACCGGGTACATTTCCTCGAAAGTTAGCTTAACTTCGCCCAAAATTCTTCAAAAATGATTTTTTACAGATTTCACCCTGGCTTCCCAAATACCACCTTGATGAGGGGAAAATGGGGAGTTTAAATGCCATTGAATACCTTATTTCGTTTTTGAGTTATCGTCTTAGCGGACGGACGAATATGCGAAAATGGCCGACTTACACCATTTTATGAACACACATGAACACACATTTATATCTGCGATCAATATTTTAAACCGTTGCAAAGTCGGGATCGGGTATAAAAATCTAAAGATTCAATGGAATGTTATTATGAACATCCACCAATGTTTTGAAATCAGTATCAGAACATTTATTAGTTTTTTTGTCGCATAGAGTTTATTAGTTTCTTTGTCGCAAGGTACAGGATGTTTAAGATAATTGGCATCCATGTAGGATTTTATGGGACCAAAGTTACAAATATCAAAAATGCAAAATAAACTTAGAGTTTGCGCCTTAAACAATAGCACAATTGGTATTTACAATTCAATTACAATTACGTTAGCAAACTCAAATTGCTCCTTCATAACTTATTTAAATTCTTTAGTAATAAATTCCATTACAGGAAAATTACCCAATAACGTTATAAACAAAAATTCTATTGATATTCCCAGAAATATCCCATTACCAGATGTAGACTTTGCATCAACGTCAGATGTTAACCTTCTAATTGAGGCAGAACATTTTCATAAGATATTAACAAGGGGTATCAATAAACGACATATAATTGTATATCAAAATATTTGGTTGGATAACAAGTGGTCAAACAGGCACTACCCATCAAAACAAAAATAAATTTGTCAATTGTTCATATAAATTTTTAGCAAATGATGATCATACAGATATTGATGCACAATTAACTCCCTTTGGGAGCTAGAATAACCCCTACAATCAAATTTCATTTCTAAAGAAAATATAAAATGTGAAAATATCTTCAAAACTATAGTTAGTAGAAATAAAGATGGTCGGTACGCAGTAAATATGCCTTTAAAATAGTAATCCTCGACATTAGGTAATTCCTTCTTTTAGGTTTTAGAAGGGCTTGTAAAAGGTTTCATGCTTTAGAAACTCGACTATCTAAAAATTAAGACTTATACACTCAGTTCAGAAAATTCATTAACATTCAAATCAATTCAGGATATTTTATACCACATCATGCAATGTTCAAAGAATCAACGAGAAGGAAGTTACATGTCGAATTTGATGGTTCAGCCGTTACCACCTCAGGACAATCATTAAACGATATTTTAATGACAGGACCTGTTATCCATGAATCTTTATTCTCACTTTTAATACGTTTTCGAACACATTGATTCGGTTTCTCAGCAGACATTGAAAAAAATATACAGACACATATTAATTGACATATCTCAATTAAACCTACAAAAAATTTTCTGGAGAATTCGTCTACGGAGCAATTACAATGCTACAAATTATATATTGCATTATTTGTTTGCATGGTAACTCGGGCTATATATCTTGAATTGGTGTCCAATATTAGTACTAAAGCCTTTTTAAGTGCTTTAAGACGATTTATAAGTAGGCACGCAAAATGTGCAAATTTATACAATGACAATGGCAATAATTTTAAAAGCACAGCAAACGCCTTAAATAAACTTCATTTGTTATTAAATAATCCTTCAAATGTTGATCAAATTTCAAACTCCAAATGAATATCGGCATAGTTCCTATCATAGTCGGCTGCAGCCGCATATCCTACCAATTCCTAGTCTACTCACAAATTCATTCCACTCCACTCACATCCTCACATCCTAAGGCATCACAATGGAATTTATGGTCGAAGTGTAGCCCGTCCAGGGCAGCCTTTACAATCTACCTCTAATCTCTGCATTCAATTATTTTAGTCAAACTTACGACTAAAACTTGTATAATATATTAGTCTATTGTTTTACTTTTAAGAATAATAGCTGTTGTAACTTCTTTCGCTTTATGACTTTGTATACTTTCAGAATTATATATTAGAATTTGGCTTATTTAATAGGATACTCTACTCTACTCACATCCTCACATCCTTAGGCATCACAATGGACTTTATGGTCGAAGTATAGCCTATCCAGGGTAGCCTCTACAATCTATCTATCAAAGGTATTCAATGGCATTTAAACTCCCCCTTTTCCCCTCATCAAGGTGGTATTTGGGAAGCCAGAGTGAAATCTGTAAAAAATCATTTTTGAAGAATTTTGGGCGAAGTTAAGCTAACTTTCGAGGAAATGTACCCGGTATTAACTCAGATTGAAGTGTGTTTAAATTAAAGGCCCATAATATTTCATGTAATTCCACAGATCCATATCCCTTGACTCCCGGTCATTTCTTGATAGGAGAACCCTTATCAGCAATACCTGATAAAAATATTATTGAAACACCGGACAACAGACTATCAAGATGGGAACTACTTCAATAATTAGTCTTACATTTTTGGAATTGTTGGTCAGAAGAGTATCTCAGCACTTTACAACATCGTTATAAATGGTAAATCAAGCAACAAAATATTACTAGTGGGGATATTGTTCTACTTGAAGAATAAGAAGACAATTTTCCTCCAACGGTATGGAAAAGTGGAAAAATTATACAACTGCATACAGGAGCAGATGATCAAGTTCGGGTCGTTACAGTCCATACTGCAAATTCAGAATACAAACGTCCCATCACTAAATTAATCAATCTCCATGTACATACAACATCACCAGAAGACAGTGCAAGTGAGTGATTGTGAGTTCAATAGTCACGGTGATTTTATGTGTACAATGTACAGTCCTACCCACAAATATCCTGGCAGGAATGTATTAAAAATCTTCATTTTTATTTACAATTTATTTATTTTAATTTATTTTTGTAAAATAATAAGCATTAATTTTTTTATTTATTTATATGAATTACAACAACATTTTATTTGTTAGTAGATAATATTAACACTTTGTCACAGTCAGTAATTTATTTCACAAATATAAAATGTATATTATTTTATTTATTTAAAAATTTAAAGAAACTTATGTGTTTTAGTATATTAAGTTTTGGAACATTATTTTATTTTTTTGTGTGTTCCCCAATATGTTCAACATTGAATGTTGAACATAATTTGTTATATAATTTGTTTGTTATCGCATTATGAATTGATGTTGTTTTTTATCATTTACAAATCGAAACATGTTTACCGAACGAACTTTATGGGCAATAGTATACCTAGTTATCATTATTTGCGAATCATTTGCTCAGCAAAGGTCGTACTCATCTAGTTATTAATACCATTTGATTACATAACATGGTATAATTCAGCCATATTTGTTGTATTCTCTTTATTAATAAATATTATAAATCATGTATAATAAACCAATATATATATATATAGGAGGAAAATATTACTTTTTTTTTAAATATAATTATCCTTTGTTTTTCCTTTAAAACTGAAGGTTTTTTTTTAAAAGAAAAATCGAAAATCAAATAATTTATTTTATCGGAAAAAAATTATCATAAAATCAGATATATTTTATTTACAAATAAAAAAGTACGAATAAAAACAAGTATGACTGTTCAAAGGTATAATTTGGTTAATAACTTGAATTGAATTATGAATCAATTATTTACATGTTGATAAATTGTATATAAATTATAAATTGGCATTGGCCGAGTGCGATAAGTGGATATTAAGATATCAAGCAAAAGAGGTGTCATACTGGTTCGATTCCTAGCGGTCCATTATAATTTTTTATAAGTTTTATAAATAATCAGAACCTCCGAATGGGCCGTGGTTGTTGAAAAACTAAATTGTTCGAGAAACGTCTATACAAAAATATATTTTCAAAAATATTAATAAGCATGGTCTAGAATGGTCTATGACGGATGTAAAAGTCACGGCAATTGCGAATTCAAAATCAGTTTAAAAGTGACATTGTATTAATTAAGATAAGTCTAAAATTGACATTTGTTCCAGTATAATCATAGTTTAAAATAAGTAATTGTTCGACTATTCAGTTAAGAAATAGCGATTGTTCGATTAGTTCAGTTTAAAATTACCATTGTCGGATTGAAATAATCAAAGTTACTAATTAAAAATTGTTGAAAAAAAATTAAATTAAAATTCTTTTTTTGAAATCAAGTCAGGTTGATTTTCACAAAGTTTTTTTGTTTTATTTAGTTTTTTTTTTCAAAAGTGCGTGTTATCCAATTGACAAATATTCAGTAAAATTTTTACTAATATTTTTTTTTTTTTTTTTTTTTGGTGTGTGAGGAGTATAGGAATTTGTTATAGGTTCGACAGCGCTCCTTTAAAGGGTAAATAGAGCGAAGATACCGCGACAAGTGGCGACCGTGACAGAAACTCATAGAAGAATCCACAATGGTACTCCGCAGTTTTCCAATTTAACGACATCGGGAGATGTAGATAGCAGAAACGCTGGACAGTACTGGCACCCGAGAGGCTCTAACGGTGAGGTGGGAAGAATACCAAAATACGAACCAAGCAAATCGTTGACGTCCAACTCCACATCAGAACGGCGAAGAAGTGTGGTTTCCAACCCGGAAGAGTCAGCTGCTGCAACTATGAAGACGATATTTGCGGCAACAATGTCGAATGTCAAGAACTTGGACGAAAGTATGGGCGTTCGACTTCAGACGTCTGAAAAGAGAATGGCCAACCATTTTGAAGAACGAATCGGAAACCGACTTCAGGAATTTAAAAAAAATTGGGAAACCAACTTCAAGAGTCTGATACCAGGATACAAGACATACAACACGAGTTCAAGAAAGACTTATCGGAGCGAATGGTGGATCTGAGGGACGTGTGCATACAATGTATCGACCAAATCACTACTGAGGTCGATTCTGTAAATACGACATCACGAACATTAAAACCGATGTCGCTATGACCCGCATACATACATAAATAAAATGCATAGAGAGCAACTTATCTACATGGCATGATGGCATGGAAACGATGATGCACGAACAATATAACAAAGTCGTGGATGACATCACGCGAATCGAGCAGCGTCAGGCAGAGCAACTTCATGACATGCGTATGGATCTTGAAGAGATGAATACAGCCATTCGCTCCGCCGCATTGGACACAACCACACTTCTGTCAATCATGCCGGAATTTACTGGTCGACCGGCTAAAAACCCAGTATTCTTACTGCAATAAACTGCAACAAACCCTTCTGCCAGTAGATTATTGGGTCAAAATGGTGACTAAAAAAAAACTAACGGGGCCAGCAAGAGATTGGACATTAATGAACCGTGGATTGGGCAACACGTTCGACGAGTGGAAGCGGCATATAGAAAGCTTTTTGAACAGTATCGGAAGGAAAGCTAAAGCCAAACTGGAACTAATGACCGTTTCCCAGCACACAAGATTAAAAACAGAAGCGATCGTTAATATGAAGGTGCAGCTGTTTAGGACAGAAATATTGATGACTTGCTGCCAATAATATTAAATTAACTACGAGACAACGTCCGGCCGTTGGTGAAGATTTCAAATCCGAAATCGTTGTATTATCTACGAATTAAAGTCAGAACACTGGATGAAGAGCCAACGAGAAATCGTCAAGAACCACCAACAAGACCACCACCACCACCACGTCCTAACAGTCCAGGGACGTGCTTCGAATGCAACCAAGTGGGGCACATTAGTCGAAACTGTCCCAGAAGGCGACAAAAAAATAAACCTGGACCGTCGGGTAACTAATTCCAGGATCAATGAGGGCGAAAGTTGGTTCTGGGGTACACATTAACCTCCACAAAAATGCACAACATCGACGTGAACACCAACAATAACCTGTTCATTTCACATCAATAAAGACCAAGAACTCACACCAGACGGGGTCAATCGTGGAAATTCAATATTGGCGTTAATAGATAGTCAAGCATCACCCAATTTTAAGTATTCGAAAATGCCACCCTGTCAAAGATAGTACAGGGAGTGGAGCCACATGCAATAATACTTTCAAGAGTCTTGGAAAAACGTGCATGGATGTGATGATATCGAGAATGAGGTTCAATATCGAAGTAATGGTTGTAACTGGCCTACGGAACCTTTTGATACTTATTCATGAATTTCTAATAAAAAATGGTGTGAGCATCGATTATCGGAGTAGTATAATTTACTCAGAATGCGATAAGAGAGTCCGCATTGCATGGAGAAATAAGAGCAGTTAAAATATTTCATTCGGCGACATCCCTGGGTTTTCGGAAACGTTGGAAGGACGGGAACTATCACACAACACACCATCGAAAGAATACACAGCATGTACCACCCCAAGAGGTCTCTATCAATTTCGCGTCATTCCCTTTGGTTTGAAGAACGCTCAAGCTACGTTCCATAGCTTAACGAACGAAGTGGTATCTGGATATATGGAAGATTTCTGCCAAGTTTACCTGGATGACATACTAATTTACAGACAATCCGTCATGGAACTTTACACCACCTGGATATTGTACTAGAAAGACTTGAACAGCAGGGGTTAACTTGCAAACCAAACAAATGTGTCATTGGCAGCAACAAAATCAAATACCCGGGACACACTTTGAGTGAAGACGGCATCGACAGAGAGGAAGAGAATAATGAAGATATCAGTAATCACCCTGTAACAAGAACACGACGACAATTACGACAATTTTTGGGATTATGTAGTTGGTATAGGAGATTCGAGAAGAACTACTGCTCTGCAGATATAGCTGCACCTCTTAGCGAAATGCTCAACAAAAACATAAAGTGGCGCTGGCTAACCTTACATTAGAAGGCGTTCAAAAATCTGAAGTCATCCATTGTAAATACACCGAAGCTAGCACATCCAGATTTCAAGAAAACGTTCTGTTTAATCACGGATGCTAGTGACGTCAGATTGGGTGCAATATTGTTCCAAATGGAAGATAATGGAAGAACACTTTGGCTAATATTTTGGTTTTTGTGTGTGTCGAGTATCGCAACCTGACGTATTTCCTTCGATTACAACACCGACGATATTTCGGGTTAGATGGAAGAAAGTCACTTTATTTTGTCGATAAACCAAAGAAACGGAAGATTTGGATTATTTTAGTTAACTTGTGTTATATAATTTGTATTGTCGATTTCGTTAAAGTCTTTTGTGGTTATTAATTCGATTTTCGTATTTCAGTTTAAATAAATAGTACTTTAATTACCTTTTTTGTTTATCTTATTTGTGGAGTAAAATTTAGTTTGTATTATTCTGAAATATTAATTTATTTAATTGATTACACTTTATTTTAATTAATAACGAAAAGTATTTATTGAAGTATAATATTAATATTAGCATTAACATTAATTATTATTAACAATGAACAAATTGATGAACAATGAATATAACATAATATATATGTGTCTGTAATCACTCTAGCAGTCACAGTTTTCATTTCATCGGAAGGAAATTGGCTGTGTAAGATGCTTTTAGTATTCGAAAGGCCTAGTTCGTCAATGGGCGAAATCGAACATAGGGTAATGGGGTTTAGAGGAAGTGGGAAACACAAAACTTGGCATATCTGCCTTATTATTGGAAAAATATAAAAATATATTTGAAATAAAGATGAAGAAAATTAGTTTTACTACAATTTAGTTACATATCATTTTTCGTCTTGCTGTAATATTAACAGAAACATTGACGGTTTCAGATTGAATATTAAAATCCAAAATATTTTTTAACACATTCGAGTTTTAGAAATAATGATCAAGTAATGAATTGTAGCAAACATGATTTTCTACAACTTAGCTTTTTATACATTTTTCAATTGTTCTTATATTTAGAGAGAAGTTTTATATTTTGTGCTCTTCTCATTCTATTGACCCCTTTTCAGCTTTGACCCTTGCCATTTATTGATAAAATATGCGTACATTAAATCAAATTTTTTTGTTTTGTTTAATATAATAGAAATTAGCCTTGCAAATACCAAAATCATAACCGATTTGACATTTCAGACCAAAATTGTGATTGCTAGAGAGTGATTTATGTATTCTAAGAAAATGCGGTAATTTGACGCTGCTCCTGCGAAACGAATTTTTCTCTTTTGAAGTCGATTATTCGTTAAAGAGATTTTAGAAGATTTTATTTTGGTGTTTCATATATTGTTGCATTCCCACCGTTGACACCAATTTTATGTTGCGTCCTTTTGTGCAAAATTGGTTGTTGCAGGTGATGACTGTCCGCTGCCACCAGAGCAGTTGATTAAAGCTCGACTTCGTAGGCTTATTTAATTTCAAATATTCGAAGTCTCAAATACTTGACCATAACCAATTGGAAAATTTGATATTACCCAAATGTTTCCAATTTAATACGAGTAATATTCAGGTTAAAAATATTACAAGAGAATGGTAAGTAAGTCAATAATAAAACGAAAAACTTAATTTAAATTTATTTATTTATTTACTTAATTAATTTTGACTGAGTTGGTTATTGAAATTTGAATAGACTTGATTGTTACATATCGGATTAATATCCGAATCTAATTGAATTTACATTTTAACTCGTAGATATGAGATTTTACAGTCTCATAAATAAATCTAATTCTTAATCTGTTTGAAATCTAAATCTATTTGTGAGTTGATGTACAATTGTTTTTATATGCGAAAATCGACTTAGTTAAAATATATTTGTGTACACGCGCTATTATAATTTCTTCAACAAATGTATTTATGCTGATTTTTTCAAAAATTGCCTAGTGAGTTTTAAATTAAATAAATTTTGTTATTGCAAATTCTTTTGATTCCAAAATACATTCAATAATAATTATGTCATTAAACTTAAATAATTATAAAAAGGCGTTATCGAGTTACGCAACAATATATAGAATGGTGTTATCGAAAGCAGTAATCCTTATAAAATGTGTGAACTGATTGGGCATAAAGAGTAGTTATATGATTTTTGAAGAGTAATGAATTTACGGTTATTCGAAAATAGATCTGAAAGTCAATCTCCGTTAAAATCAATCTCCGTCTCTTAAATCGAATATTTACATTCAATTACCAGTCCAAGTAGCCGATCGGTCCAAGGCGTTATGTCTGCGCAGTATACACTACTTAGGAAACTATAAAAATAAAAAAATAGGGGCGATTAATTGACTAAACTGTCGGCGTATGGAAAAAGGACGATGTAACCGGCTATGCTTGAGAAGGTTTTCTGCAGTTTACTTCACGAACTCCAGATGAATATCGGCATAGTTCCTATCATAGTCCGCTGCAGCCGCATATCCTACCAATTCCTAGTCTACTCACAAATTCCTTCCACTCCACTCACACCCTCACATCCTAAGGCATCACAATGGAACTTATGGTCGAAGTGTAGCCCGTCCAGGGCAGCCTTTACAATCTACCTCTAATCTCTGCATTCAATTATTTTAGTCAAACTTACGACTAAAACTTGTATAATATATTAGTCAATTGTTTTACTTTTAAGAATAATAGCTGTTGTAACTTCTTTCGCTTTATGACTTTGTATACTTTCAGAATTATATATTTGAATTTGACTTATTTAATAGGATACCGATAATTTTGTATTCTATGTGAATATGAAATACCGACCAATGTTCTTAAAAGGATTGTTGTAGCTTTTCAAAATTATAAACTATTTGGAAAAAAAATTTTTGTAAATCAACAGTGTACCGGAAAATCCGGAAAAGTTTCACATATGGTTTTGGAGATTCGATAAGATAAGCACCTGGTTAACAAATTTGTATCAGCTTCACCAAAACTCAAATTCGATTGGGATTTTTTAATACTAATTTGAATTTGGCTTATTTATTTCAATCAGTACCCGTCTGTGCGACCGTGCTATCAAAGGCGCTGAAATTTGAACTGGCAGGTTGCTGGTTCGATTCCCAAAAGTGACAGTATGTCGATTAAATAATAAATTAATTAATTAATTGGGCGGTTAATTGACTAAACTGTTTTATTTTGTCAGGAATAATATGTGTAAAAACCATGCGTGACATCCACGTCATATTTTTATACCCGTTGTATATATGTATATTATTTACATGGGTATTATAGTTTGGTCCCGACTTTGTAACGGTTAAAAATAATTATTTATTTATTTCCGCATATTCGTACATCCGTCAATCTGTCTGTCAACATAGTAACTAAAAAAATTCGTTACGCAGGAGCTGCTTCAACTTAGCGAATTTCCTTAAAATATATAAATCACTTTCTAGCGGTCACAATTTTAGTCTGATCAAAATGAAATGTCGTATATGACTTTACTATTTGCAAGGCGAATTTTATTAATAAATGACATACGTCAAGGGGAAATGGGGGCATAAAGAAAGAAGAAAACACAAAAGATCTCTCTTAATATTAGCACAGTCAAAAAATGCGTAAGGAATAAAGTTGTAGAAAATCATGTTTGCTACAATTCGTCAACTCATCATTTTTGCTCAAACTCGAATGTGTACAGAGATAGTGAGGAATTTAATTTTCAATTTTAAACCGTCAATATTTCTGTAAATATTAGGGTAACAGAAAAAATGATAAGAAATAAAATTACAGTACAACTTAGTACCTACAACTTTACTTCTTTTAAATTTTTCGAATATTAAGGGAGATATGTCAAATTTTGTTTTCCCCCCTCCCTTTAAACACCCCTTTCCCCTTGTTCGATTTTACCCATTAACGACCTTGACCTTTTGAATAACAAAAGCGCCTCAAATACCAAATTTTATTCCGATAAAATTAAAACTGTGACCGCTAGAGTGATTACAGACATATATATATATTTATATATATATATATATATATATATATATATATATATATATATGTATATATATATATATATATATATATATATATATATATATATATGTCCAATCATATATATAATATATAAATTTTACAGATGGTGATTTTTGACTTCTACTAGGTCGGATCGATGGACATTTGAAGAAATTTTTGCGAAATTTTGACTTCAGTACGGGACCTATAGCTCTATTTCCTTTCAGGAAATTCGCTAAAACGAAAAGGGATATATATTTTCAACCGTTACGAAGTCGGGACCGAACGTATTACACCCATGTAAATATTATATATTATATAATATTTTATATATATTTATATATATATATATATATATATATATATATATATATATATATATATATATATATATACATATATATATATACATATATATATATATATATATATATATATATATATATATATATATATATGTATGTATATATTTTATACCTCTATAAACTACATATTGTATTTTTATATAGTTTTGCGAGTGTAAAATTAAAATAATCAATTCACGCACTGGTAATAAATTAAGTATTTATCAGTTATTCCAGTAATTTACTCAGTTTGTGGTTATTTTCCATTAATTTTATTTTTTTTACTTCAGGTAAACTCGATTATTAGGTACAAGAATGTATACTTGAACTAGATATGATTTATACATAATGAAAATTTAATACTATACGTAGGTATACGTAAAAGTACTTGAAAGTTATCTATGATAATATTCTGCTTTTTAATTACTATAATAAAAATATAACGTAAACATTATCTTTGAAAATTAAATGATTTTATGATATTTTTTTGGTTAACTTTATAATGTTTAAGTGTAGACTGATTTTCACCTGATATTTTTGATTATTTCCTGATATTAACCTTATACAGACTTTAATATATTGTGTGCAAGTTCTGTTCCTTTTACCCAACTATAGCGAGAGTTTTGATTAATGGAGACGCATGAATTTTAAGTATCTTATTCATTGAATATTCGAAAAAATGCTTTGGAAAAAAGTTGTTCATTATTAATATACCACCAACTCTTATTTGAAACATAAACCGAGTGAATAAAGTAAAAATCAACAACAAAATTTTGAAAAATGAGCTGGTTATGTGGCCCGTAGTACATATTAACGTACATACGTATGCAGTTTGCACAAACGTTTTGTTATATTTTCACAAATGACAAGCAACTCAATTCATAAAGACATTTATACATCGAAACTGGAAGTATTTACAGTTCTAAGACGATGAATTAAAAAAATTAATATTCACTTGGCCTAAGTTTTATCTAGGATAAAAAGTTTTGGAGCTCAAAGATATAGGTACTCTACAAGAATCTATCATGGAACATGTCCTGAAACTAATGCTGTACAGAAAGAAGTAATAAAACCACAAACGAAAAAACTGCAAAGAACTGCATAAAATAATATAGAAGAAATTGAAAACGAAGGGAAAATAGATGGACTGACAAAGCTTAATTATAACAATATTAATATCTCAAACTTCATTAATATAAGCATCTCAAAAAAATAGTTTTTTAAGAGTTTTTAGAGAAGAACTCAACCATTAAATTATGTGAATAAAATTATTCAAATGAGAAACTCTTGTTCGTTATGTAGCTTGATATAATCTTTGTCCAATTATTTGAAAAAAAAAAACAAAAAAAAAAAAATATATATATATACAAATATGTATATATATATATATATATATATATATATATATATATATATATATATATATATATGTGTGTATACATATATATATATATATATATATATATATATATATATATATATATATATGTATATATATATATATATATATATATATATATATATGTATATATATATATATATATATATATATATATATATATATATATATATATATATATATATATATATATATATATATATATATGTGTCACTTTCTTGAATTCACCAATTAAAATAGCTATTACGTTAACATTTATTTTCAGAAGCAAATTATGGAAAAATGTATGTCGTCTACAAATTAAAATATGCCGCTATCATAAAGGCAAATCAATGTTATAAATATTTCCCTAAGTCTTTCAAATAATTAATTTATGTACTATATCTTAACTGAATAAAAAAAATAAAAATTGTATGTTAAACTTAATACCTAATCATTAAAATATACTGTTAATATAAATGTTATTATGGTAAATGTAGATACAGAAACACAGAAAATGGAACTAGGTCTTAAGTTAACATGATCGTCATTCAAGATCTGTAATCCTCGAACATTCTAACCTACTGCAGTGAGAATACGCTCACTAAATTTTAGCTTTTATACTTCAACGCATGGCTTACAGGCGTTGGTCTTTAATACTTTAAATTATTATATACTTGTATACACTATTATAATGCGCCTGGGGATAAATTTAGACCGATCAGATGTGTACGGCTTTATAAATACTATCATAAAATCGTTGTTTAAATAACATATATAAATTTAAGCTTTTAAACTTAACGTCAATGAGCCAATTTTTGTGCACATTTATTGCCTGAGACCAGTCTAAGGCGCTACTATTCAAGGTTAGTAACCCTCGAACGTTCTTATCTACTGAAGTAAGTATACACACACAATCTTTAGCCTTTGAACTTTAACGTAGGGGAAAGGAAGGCAGAACGACACCAGAAGGTAAAACACTCTATTAACTGTAAAACTACTAACTCCATCAATCGGTTCTTTTGGCAACTTCTTAGTTACCCCGTATATTAATAAAATTGCAATATACTAAATGGTGGAGATTCAGAAAAATAGGCTCTCAATCGAGGACGGCGTTAGCAAAAAATTCGGTTCTACCATCAAATGGTAAAAAATTAACCAATCTTTATTATGTATGTTAGTTTCTTGCTGCTAGAAAATTTCTTTGGCATAGTACGGTGAAAGATATTTGTATAGTGCTAATTGATTTTTGATATTGATTTTTAAAGAATATTATTAATAATTGTTTTTTAGCAGTATACAATTGTGAAAAAGATATCACAGTTATACGAATGGGGTTGAATAGTACTTAGAAAAGAATATTTACGACTAAAATAGTTATGTCACGGTTAAGGAAGCCTATGTGTTGGTGCTGGGAAGCAAGATTTTTGTATACAAACTTATTATATAATACTTTTTGGTGTTGGCTCTCGGAAGTAGAAGCTATTTCTTCGCTTTCATGACTTTGTTTCGTTATATTGTTAGGCACATCGGTTAGCCAAAAATTTGGAAAAAATTCACATATTCACAGATTTCTAGTTTTTTAGACCGCTAGTTTTTTAATCGCAGGTGAAGGTGCTGGGAAGTGCATGCTGTATCTCAGCTTTCCCAGCTGTTGGGAAAAAAAGTTTTGGTTCGTTAGCTAGGAATTGGATACCAAAAAATGCATATACTTTTATTTTTGTTCTATGACCAATAGTTATCGCACAATTTAATGCTAGCTAGCACTCTGTATCTCGGAAGCATTAGCAAAAAAAATTGGTTTATTCGTCAAAAATAGCAAATAACTAGCAAAAAATTATCCAATGTTTTTTTTGCTGCTAGATATAAATGCTAAGCTAACTTAATATACCTGAATTATTGTGTAACACAGATAAGAATGAAAAAATGTATTGACCTAAAAGTCTACTGACCTTACGTCGGCAAGCTGCTTTTTGGTAAATCGATCATCGACGTTATCATAATTACGTAAACTAGACGTTAAATGTATTCATATAAGTGAACATTCAAATATAGTTTTACAGGTATAGTCCATTTAATAGATTTTCAGACGTTTAGACTATGAACAAGCCGATTTGCTGTGGAGTGATATTATCTATTGCTGTTATTATCTTTCGGTAATTCATACATTTGGCCTTGAAACGCTACAGTTTATACAAATCTATAATTTGTTTTATGTTTTATCATAGTTAAAAAGTTTAACAAGCTTTTATAAATACGTACACTTTTTGTTAAAACCACGCATATACACAAAACATAATATTGACAATAATATTTCACGTGTAGATTGAACGTCTATTCATCTATAGCCAAAGTTTGTGTAAAATAAACAAGAAAATTGTTACACATTTGAGGTTGCGCTACACCAGAAAAAATGACTACTTTATTCAAATGACTACTTTATTATTTATACTTTACTCAAGATATTGCTCTCTCTCTCTTTCTCTCGCTCTCTCTCTCATTAAATCGTAAGAGGACCAAGCGATAAACAATTATTAAACAAAAACAAAAAACCTATATATCCACAAATACGTTTGTTTTGAACACTTCTACAGTTGTCCCATTAGCTTTACCGTCTAGTGCATTTACTACAAAACCTGTACGACGTTGCATGTACAACGTTCAATTATATTTAATTTAAAATCAGAAACAAGAAATGAACTTAATGATATAGATCACGTGTAACTGATTTAATACCTATAAGAATCTATAACTAATTAAAAATAAAACTAATTTTTATTGAAATATTAAATCTAAAATAAATAGATGTGCTCTGATAAAAACATATTGCATAAAAAATATAATTCGATTTAATAAATTTCACGTTTTAAGTCGTGGGAAATACTGAAAAAAAAGAAACAATAATAACATACTTCTAAAAATGTAAATAAAAGGTTGGTGTAGTATATTTTTGTTTTCATAGGTGTATTCAAGTAAACTCAACATTTGTTTGGTTAGATTTAAGAATTATATTTTGTTGGATTTTATTTTTCTTTCTGAATAAAATTTATTTTGTAAAAACTTGGAAAAATTTAAAATGGGCAGAGGGCAAAAGAGTCGCGGTACAACTTGCGGCACAGATATTAGTTTTGGGCTACCAACTAAAAATCAATTGGAATACAAGGTTAAGAAGCATGGATATTTGAAAATAATTAACATAAGTTTTGATTACGATAACAATTTATTGTGCAGGTGGCAAAGCCTTGTTGGTGTGGTTAAGCACGTTCTTACACTTGGATATTTTGATGAAAGTTTTCAATCGCATTAAATAAAAAAAAATTACATGGCTGGTTCACATGATTGTTAACTCACTTGAAAGTTTCCAATCGCATGGTTTACACATGCGATTTTATAAAAAAATTTTAAAACATACTAAGAGAAAACTTATGAAATAAAGTTTTCAACAAAAAGTTTTTTTTCATTTTACTTTGCAATTACATTCTTACATTTTAGTTTTCACTATTTACTTTATAAATAGCTCGGCTCTTTAATGGGAAATCATCGATTTTTAAGGGGCAACTATTATATGAAGTATCTCCCCGAAAACTCGGTTCTTTTTTACTTTTATTCTTTTACTTCTTGGAAAAAGAAGTTTTTTTATATTGAAATTGCAAAAAGAAAACAATTAGATCTTGTTTGATAAATTATTTTAAAATTAAAAATCGATTCTGAATTTTTTTCCTTTCGAAGGAAGATTTTTTTTTGTCAAAAGTCGAAAGGAATAATTATGAAATCAGATATAATTTCTTTTATTAAGAAAAGTAATAAATAATCGAATGTTAATCAGATCAAAAAATATATCGATAATTTTGAAAAAAAACATATTTTGATGGATACATGTTTACATAAATAAAATTATGTCAAAAGTCGAGACGATGAAGTAAGCTGGCTTACAGCAATCTATGTATTGTAAATTTGTATATACATTTTTAATTCACACTGGTCGTGTGCTCTAAGTGGACAGTTAACTATCAAACAAGAGGGGTGTCATTCTGGTTCGAGCCTTGGCGGAGCATTATAATTTTTAATTAGTTTTATGAATAATATGAACCTCTGAATGCGCCCATTTTTGTTAATAAACTAAATTGTTCGAGAAACCTCCATGCAAAAATATATTTTCAAAAAAATATTTCTTCAAAACTTCAACAACCGTGTTCTAGAAAGACCCATGGCGGGTATATAAATCCACGACCAGTGCTGATTAAAATCAGTTTTAAAATTGACTTCTGTTCGATCAAGATCAAGTTAAAAATTAACAATCGTGTGATATTGTAGTAATCAAGATTAGGTAAAAATTTGTTCGATTAAAAATTGAGTTGAAAATTGACATTGTATTGCAAAATTAAAATTGTGCAAAATGAAATTAAATTCAAATTCTTTTAAAAGCAAATGAAATCAGGTTTTTATTTCGTAAAACTTTTTGTTTAATTAAATTTTTTTTTCTTTAAAAAAAAACGTGCGTGTTGTTTCAATTGAAAGATATTTAGTAATACTTTTACTAATATTTTTTTTTTGTCGAGTATCGGAATCTGTTGCAGGTTCGAGCAGCGCTCTTTTTGAAGGAAAAAAAATAGCCAAGATACCGCGACAAGTGGCGACCGAGACAGGACCCATAGACGCACGGTAGAAAAATAAATATATATCCGGCAAGCCGCAGCATTCCAATGCAACGCCTTCGTGACAATAGTGACTGGACAATAGTGGCACCAGAGAGGCTTTGGTGAGATGGGAGGAACACCAAAGTAGGACCCAAGGAGGAACACCGTCGACAGCTATTCCCATATCAGAACGGCGAAGAAGTGTGGTTTCCAACACGGGACAGCCAGCTGCTGCAACTATGGAGATGATGTTTGCGACAATCATGCCCAACCTTAAGAACCTGGATGAAAAAATGGGTGATCGATTAGAGAAGACGGCCAACAAACTTGAAGAGAGGAGGAGCAATCGTCTTCAAGGTTCTGAAGAACGGATGGATGAGCAACTTGGAAATCAACATCAAGAATCGGTAGAGAGGATGACCAACCAACTCCAAGAGACGACAATAGTTCAACACGATTTGGGGAAATAAATGATAAATCTGAGGGATGTGTGCATACAACAGATCGAAAAAATAACCACTGATGTCGAGGTCGTGTAAACCGACATCACGAACATTAAAGCCGATGTTGTTGTAACCCGCACACAAATCGAAGGCAACCTTACCACACGGCTTGATGGCATGGAAACGACGATGCACGAACAATAAAACAAAGTCGTGGATGACATTACACGGATCGAACAGCGTCAAGCACAGCAACTTCGTGACATGCGTATAGATCCTGGAGAGATGGATACAGAATTGGGCACAACGACGCTTCTGTCCATCATGCCGGAATTTAGTGGTAGACCGGCTGCAGTTTCAGTAGTTTTCTTGAACAGAGCGATGACATTACTACGACAAACGCATCTGCCCGTAGACTGTTGGATTGAGATGGCTGCAAAGAAATTAACAGGACCATCCAGAGATTCGGCATTAATAATAATAATAATAATAATTCTTTAGTTGTATGACTGCTACTGCAGTATACATAGTGTCTGGTTACATCAAAACAAAAAAGCAGTATAATTAAAACTTTCATAAGTAAATAGAGGTTAAAACTTTTAAAATCAATAATAACAACAATAATCATAATAATAATAGAAATAATAACAAATATGATAATAACAATAATAACAACAACAATAGCGGTAACATAACGATAATAATAATAATAAATTTTATTGCCGAAAAGATGTCTAAAAACATATAAACACAATTAAAAAGTTAATTAAAAAATGTATTTATGTATTTATGTTATTCTGATGTATAAGGGGATTTTTCAAGTATCAGCCCTCTAGATGCTAAAAATTAAATTTGTTAAGGTTTACAATATTTTTTATGATTTCGGGCAAATTGTTGTACAGCTTAGACGCATTGTATATTGTACCGTGTTAAAACAAGGTTAAGTTATCCTTAGGAGTTCTAAATTGGGATGCATGTCGCGTATCATAGTCATGATTATAGTTATTCCTATTCATTTTGTTTAAATTTTTTTTTGCGTAGATAAGACATTCATTGATGTAAATTCCTGTCAAGGTCAAAAACGCAAACTCTTTAAAAAATTCTCTGCATGATATTTGCTTATCAATATTTGCTATAACTCTGACTATACGTATTTGTAAAATAAGAATCTGAGCTGCTAGTGTGGAGGTTCCCCAAAGAAAAACTCCATATTTAAGCCTACTATAAACGTAAAAAAAGTAGAGGTTACTCATAATTTTTTTGTCGAACCTATGCCATAAGTTTCTAAATAAATAAATGATGCTGTTTAGTTTTTTAGCTAAGTCGTTGAAGTGTTTTCTTAAACAAAGATTTTCATCTATACTTATCCCCAAGAATTTCGTGTATGGAACGTTATCTATTTCATAACTCGAAAACATAATGCTTTTTATATTTTGCTCAGTTGTTTTTTTACGATGAGTGGAAATGGCAACTGGAAAGCTTCTTCAACTGTGTCGGAAGAAAAGCAAAATCCGAATTAGAATTGATGACCGTGTCCCAACCGACAGGACTGAAGACAGAAGCGTTCGTTAATATGAAGCTACAGCTTTTTAGAAGAGTGCACGCCGATAGAAACATTGATGACCTGGTGCCCATAATATTGAATTTAATACAACATACATCATACGACAACAACATACATACAGAATGCATCATACAGAAACAACATACGTCCATTGGTAAAAATTTCAAATCCGAGAACGGTGGACGAGTTACGCACCACGGTTCGAACACTGGACGAAGAGCCAGGATCAATGAAAGAGGATATTGGTTCTAGAGAAAACATTAACCTCAACAAAGACGTACAACATCGGCGTGAACACCAACAATTACCTATTCATTTAACAACAATGGAGATCAAGAACTCACACCAGAATGGGCCAATTGTGGAAGTTGATGTGCGTGGAAGATCAATATTGGCACTAATAGATCATCTGGCATCACACAATTTCATAAGTGAAGAATTGGAAAGAAGTATTGGTAAATGGCACTCTGTCAGAGATAGTACAAGGAGTAGAGCCACAAGCAATAATACTTCCAAGATTCTTGGCAAAATGTGCATGGATGTGATGATATCGAGAATGATGTTCAATATTGAAGTGATGGTTATACCTGCCCTACGGAACCACTTAATACTTGTTCAAGAATTTTTAACGAAAAATGGTGTGAGCATTGATTACCGAAGTGATTTAATTTATTTGGGGTTGTGATAAGAAAGTCCGCATTGCATGGAGAAAACCAGATGGAGCCCATAGAGAAATGGCAGCAATTAACGATGCATTGGGCGAGGTACAAATAAAACTCCTTGAGAACCAAGAGCTGTTAAAAGATGTCATTCGGCGACATCCCAGTGTTTTCGGCAAAGTTGGAAGCACAAAAACGATCACACATAAAATTGAGATTACGAAGAATTCTCCCATTAAATTACGACCATACCCGTACAACAATGAAAAACAACGGGTATTGGAAGAGATAATTGAAGAGATGGATTTACAAAGAGCAATACGTTGCCGATTCCAGATCTGCAAGAGATGTTGAGAGAAATAAATGGTGCCAAAATATTTTCTACATTGGATTTTCAGACTGGTTATTGGAAAGTCGAAATGGAGCCCCAATCGAAAGAATACACAGCATTTACCACCTAAAGAGGTCTCTATCAATTTCGCGTCATGCCGTTTGGACTGAAGAATGTCCACTTCAAGCTACGTTCCATAGCTTAATGAACGAAGTGCTATCTGGATATATAGAAGATTTCTGCCAAATTTACCTGAATGACATACTAATCTACAGTCGATCAGTCAAGGAACATTAACACCACCTGGACCTTGTATTAGAAAGATTTGAACAACACGAATTAACATGTAAACCAAGCAAATATGTGATTGGTAGCAACAAAGTCAAATACCTGGAACACATTTTGAGCGATGACGGCATTGACAGAGAGGAAGAGAAGAATGAAGCTATCAGTAATCACTCTGTACCAAGAACACGACGACAATTACGACAATTTTTGGTACAGGAGCTTCGTGAGGAAATATGAAGACATAGCTGCACCTCTAAGCAAAATGCTCAAAAAGAATATCAAGTGGCTAACATTTCATCAGAAGGCGTTCGAAAATCTCAAATCATCAATTGTAATTGCACCGAAGCTAGCACATCCTAATTTTAAGAAGACGTTTTGTTTAAATACGGATGCTAGTCACGTCGGACTGGGTGCTATATTATTTCTAATGGAGGATGATGGCGAGACAAGAGGAATAATAAATTACGCCAACAATAAACTTGAACACACTGAAAGAAAGTACGCCACTACAGTAAATGAATGTCTCTTGATAATCTTGATAATTGAAGTTTCGTGGATATCTTGAAGGAAGACACTTCAAATTATATGCGAATCATGCAGCGCTCCAATAGCTGAATAAAACGAAGGATAGTCGAGGCAAATTGACAAGATGGGCATTGATTTTGAGATAATTCACGTCCTCGGAAAAGATAATCAAGCCGCCGACTCCTTATCCAAGCAACCACAGGACAAGGCTGAAGACGAAGAAGTGGATGGCCTTCCGGAATGGGTGATTGAAAATAGGGTAAAAACACCGATAACCATCAACGTTATTGAAGTGGAAACACTCACACTCGACGATATTCGACGATGGCAGGATAAAGATCGTGATGTGACTGAACAAGAAGTAATCTACGTCGACGAGTGGACAGAACACGAGCTAATTACACTGTAGCTAACGGAATCCTCTGGCACCATAGTCAACAGATGGTACACGAAGTGGCAGTGGTTCCCAAAGAACGCCGACTTGGGTTTCTTAGATCCGTAACCGCGTATACTGGTCTGGGATGCAGGATGATATACGTAGATACGTAAAAGGGTATGATACGTGCCCAAGAGTGAAGCCAATAAATCAGAAACCAAGTTCAGCAATGAGAAGTCGAATACCTCCTTCACCATTGGAGATAGTAAGTAGAGACTTGATGAGTTCATACCCACGCACATCACGTAGAAAGACAAAAATGTTGGTCGTGACAGATCTTTTCACTAGATGGATCGAAGCATTTCCACTGGCGGCCTCGTCGACCTCAAAGATAGCATAACTACTAAAGTAGTACTGAGTGATAATGGTTCCCAGTTCAGATCAATGGAATGGAAAGTTGTGAGTAGAGATTCGAACACAGAAATATGAACAACTCCAATATACCATCCACGAGCCAACCCCACGGAACGACAGAACCAAGAATTAAGAGAATTGTTGCGTTTGAATTTCTTGGACCAAGCACACAAAAATTGGGACCAACAATTGTTACTGGGAGCAGAAATGAAGAAGCCGGCGTATTGGCAAATTCAAATTGAAGAAGAGCATGAAGAGATGCAACATTGAGTCAATGAGAGAGGCCAAGAACGTCAACAGAATGATGAAAGAGCTCGGCAAACAATGTTGGACCATGCCGAAGAAAATTACCAAGTGGAGTAGGGACTCATTTATCAACCTGTAGAGTCCGTCTGGATGCGCAATCAAGTGCGCAGCAGTCATGGAAGGTGTCATAGTCATGGAAGGTGTCCATAGTGGATTGGCACCAAATTGAAAAGGACCTTACAGGGTGCTGAGAATTTTACCACCTGGAATATATATTTTGGATACAGTGCCTCCCACGAAGATACATGGAGGTATCTTGAAGACGGCCAGTGCGAGGACCGCCGCCAATGGGAATCTGGGAAGATTGAGAGTGGGGAACGAGGTGTTCGGCCAACTACTTCCAGATCAATTGGGGGGTCAAAGGCATGGAGGTAATGGAAGACGACGGGATGTATCAAGTGTGGACGAGTCAGAGGACAGAGCAATAGAGCCAGGGTACAACTTGCCCAAAACGATGTTGTTTCAATTGAAAGATATTTAGTAATACTTTTACTAATTTTTGTCGAGTGTCGGAATCTGTTGCAGGTTCGGGCAGCGCACCTTTTGAAGGATAAAAGAGAGAGCCAAGATACCGCGACAATATATATATATATATATATATATATATATATATATATATATATATATATATATATATATATATATATATATATATGTATATATATATATGTATATATATATATATATATATATATATATATATATATACAAATCTTCTGTACGTGTGTTAGTCGCCTAACTCGTCGAAACGAATGGACCAATTTGGATGAAATTTTGTGTGTATATTTCAATGGGTTCCTGGATAGTTTGAAAACGCAATTGGAACCGGTCCTAAACGGCTGGACCGATTTGGATGAAATTCTATAAAATTATTTCTTGAAATTTTGTTTTAATTTTGAAATGTCAATTTTGATTGTCGTTTCCATAGTAACCATAAAAAAAATTATAAATTAATTTAATTTTTGCAAATACTAAAATCATATCAGATATTATATTTCAATTCGATCACTCATGGAATCGAAATCAACAACATAGAAACATTGCGGTTAACCCCTTTCGAGCTGCATTTATTTATAATGTGTAAATCGATTACTGTTCACAGAAAATCGATGTTGTTGGACCAATGAAAGTTGGGTGTCAATATTGAATGGCATTTAAGTTTAAAAATGAAGCCCCTGGATTGTGTTGCGTGAGCGGTCAAGTTAAATTGGCGCGATTGGTACCGCCAGAAGAGCCACTATATTCATTGGTTTCGGGAAATGGGCCAGATTCTAAATATTTCTTGACTCATATCAAGCAATAAAATAATTGGTTTCAAATAACGTCATTTGGCGCAACAAAAATTATTCGAGAAAAATTTAAGCCAAGTTTCAAGGTAAGAATATTGAAAAACAATTAACTTTTACCACCACGTGTCTGATGCCAAATATGTTGGCAGCTTTCAATTGAAATGGTGTATCAATTAAAATGACTTAAATTACATTTGTAGCTCGGTTAATTGCCAACAACAGAAAGAAATGAGTGTGTTTAAAAAAGTTGATGGTGGAATGGGAGTGTTGAGAAAGTATTTTGAGAGCAACATGGGAGAGCCACATGATGGTACAAACAATTCGCTATACAATATCCTGTATTACATCTATTTATTATCTGTTTACCTTTGCTGATTCAGGGTCAAATATATCATCTAACAGGTTCTTATTGCGAATGCGGGATAGTGACTACAAATTTTTGCAAATTTATTTTATGGGCGATTCAGCAAGACAAGTCGATCAGCGTTGTGCACACGACTACCGCGTTGTGCACAGAATTAATTGTGGAACAACTCGTTTTTCCATCCAATGTTGTGTATACTAAAGCATTAGAATAATAAACAATATGTTTTTGAAATAATAATAATTTTTTATTAATTATACCAATTCAAATTCAATATTCATAGTTAAGACAGGACAACGTCTGTCGGGTCAGCTAGTATATGGGCAGATCCATTACTTTTCGACAAAAACTTGCGTACTCATCGATGTAATCGATTTGGCTGCTGATTTTTTTATCGATAGTGCTTAGAAAAAAAAGACGATTTCCACATTATGAGCTTCATTCGTTCAAATCCGACGTGTGTGGAATTTTTTGAAATTTTGAAAATGCCAATTTCTTAGTCATTTTCAGAAGTTCATATCTCCGTCTCTGAATTACGTAGAAACTTGAAATTTTTCTCGCTGATTTTATACTTTAAGAAAAGCATACAAGCTTGACTTAAAACCAAAATTTGGTTCCACAGTTATTCTTTATCTGACCAACTGTTTTAGCAAAATTGTGTCTAAATTTGAAACAGTCTCAGGTCTACAGTTTTTTTATTTAGAAAGCTATATAGCAGCTCATATCTTTCATTTTGGCACTTTATTGACAAGTATCATCAGATTTACTTATTGACTCTTCCCTTTTGATATACGAGTATGGTCTCTCAAAGTCAATCAATTTTTGAAAATTCACTATTTTCAAATAGTTGTAACTTTTTTCTTCCAAGTTTAAATTACTTGAAATTAGCAAGAAATGTACTTCTTCAAGTCGTAAAAACAACCCTTGTAATTTTAAGTTTAGGTTCGAGCTAGGTTACGAGCTATAATTTTTTTAAATTTCTAGTTTTACGCTTACTTATATCATATTTTATGGTGTCAACTGACTAAATAGTCATTGATTGGCCAAAAGGGGGGTGTAAACAACATGGAAGGGGAAAAGTAGTTGAAATTCGGAATTTGTTAAGGGCACGTAAGAATTAAACATACTAAAGAACCCCGCTCCTACCCCTACCGCTTTATGGTGGAAGTAGTGACGGTAATACCCCTGTTTGAGGTCTTCACTTATATCTCGAAAACGGTGAGTCGTATCGAAAAAATTACGCTTTTAAAAACTAAAGATAATAATATTGTCTACATGAATGTTTATTATCATTTTTTTTCGTTTCTGCGATGGTTTTCGAGATATTCGCTATCGAAAACGAACTAAATTAATTTCCGGAAATTGATTTTCGCCTCACGTGTCAAACTTGTCTTTTTAATGAAAGAAATTTCGTTTTACAAGAAAATTAACTGAAAGGAAATTATAGGTATTGCTGCCCTTTACCAGGCCCTGTTACCCTGTTACCCAGAGAGGCGTTCACAAGGTGCTACCAGCTGGCCTGACTGGACCAATAAGTTTTTAAGAGGTTTTACTCTTCAACAACAAATCAAAAGTAATGGAAGTTTGAAATTTTCTGCAAAATTTCGTGATATTCTACTTTTTGTACGGTGGGGTGTTTTTGGTACAGGTTTACAAAACCAAGTTTACTCTACTTTAAGGTTGCATCACAGCCAACAAAAGCATTCAGGATCAAAAACAATCCATAATAAAAACATTATACTCTTTGTTTTAATCTTCTATTCATCGTCTTTTCTCACCGTTGCTTGGAATATGTAATCGCGGAGTTTTTTTTTTTTACATAATTGAGAAAATATGAAAATACAAATTCTGTACGTCTGGCTTTCTTAAATCAGAGCTGCAACTGATGAAATGTACGAAATGTTCTTTCGCTGCCCTCTCGCTTGATGTATGTGATGAGACATCTGGTCTGATATTTGCTACAGATTTCAAGAATGAAAGGTATAGATAGGTATTAAGGAAGCTCTCCTTGGCCGGGGTACCGTACATTCTCAGCATGGATAATTGTACAGCTTTCTTTACATCATCATGCAAGAAGGATGGATTGGGGAACATTTTGGCTGCTTTTTGCACGTCGGGGTGTTTTTGGTACAGTTTACAAAACCAAGTTTACATCTCTTAAATGTTGCACATGTGTAATCACAGACAGTAAAAGAATGTAGGGACAAAATGTCTTTCAGCCCCACCTGCTGTATTTGATGAATGTAATACATATTAGTTTGCAGTTTTCCTCTGCCAGGTTTTCTAAATAAGACATTCTGTTAAGGAGGTTTATTTGCAAGAATCAATGCAAGCCCGACATCTTCCACAATTTGATATTTTTATTATGGACTGTTGTTTTTGATCCTGAATGCTTTTATTGGCGTCAAGTCATTTCCCATCTCCAGGCCCAAAAAAAAAATAAATAAATATATAAAAATAAATAGTTTTTTAATTTTTAACCCGACTTCAAAAAGGAGGATGGTTCTCAATTCGTCTGTATTTTTTTATGTGTATCACCTTAGAACTCCGTCATTTATGAACCGATTTGGAATTTTTTTTGTTTAAAAGGATTTGGTTTCCCATTGATCCCATTGGCACCAAATCGCATTCTGATGAGGGGACCCCCGGGAAATCGAGGAAAATCCCCATTTTATATGTGATAACCGATTTCTGCGAATTTTTTTATCTTTTTTTAAAGGATATACTCATTCATAATGGGAAAATAAGAAAATTTTTTTAAAAACCGACTTCAAAAAAATTGTTTACAAAAAAAACGACCCCAAAAAAAAAATTCTTACAAAAAAAAAAAAACAAAATGCATGTAAAAAAACCTGAAAATCTGTTATGAAAAAATGAACTAAAATTAAAAAAAAAAAAAAAAAAAACGTATTGAAAAAATGCACTAAAAGTTAGTAGGTCGTTTAGTTGGTCTACCCATATTTAGACAAATAAAATAAGTTATAGAACTTCAAAGTCACTAAAAGCGAGAAATAAAACCTATTTTAACAAAATGGAAACCGGACTTCAAAAATCAAATATTCTATAACAAAAAATGCACTAAAAAGAAAAAATATAATTGCATATTCTTGTGCTAATTTTAGTTCACCAAGCAAAAATTTTTAAATATATATGTACAATTTTTGTTATTTTTGGAGGCGATGTCCAAAAGTTACGTGAATTTCTCTATGCTGACACCGCCTCCAGAAATAACAATAATTGTACATATATATTTAAAAATTTTTGCTTAGGTGAACTAAAATTGGCACAAGAATATGCAATTATTTTTTTACTTTTTATTGCATTTTTTGTTATAGATTATTTTATTTTTGAAGTCGGGTTTCCATTTTGTCAAAATAGGTTTTATTTATTCAATTATTTTGATTTGATCTTTAGGAACCAAAAAATATCTATTCATTAATTATGAAAGAACGTAATCTTAATATTCCATCTAATAAAAAATACAGATTCGTTAATTGATCCATGTATGCTATGTCAATATGATCTCACAATAGTTGTCGCTGGTCAACGGGGCTGAACTCACCAAATATTAATGAAGATGACGTTTGCTTATAGCCTGATTAATCTGACATTCCACAAAAAAATGGAACTTAGAATCGTTTTTCTCTAGGTTTAAAATAGAGCAAATTACGTTGGAGTCTATTTTATGAATAATTAATATAAATAGTAACGGGTAATTAAACTATGTGTTTTCAGTAAACTCTTATAAACAGGTAATAAAAATAAATTAATGTAAAAAAAAATTAAATTTTTAAAAAGAAGCTTTTATTTAAATGCTCTGAAAACAAGAAAATAGACTTTAAATTGAATCAAACCCATTAATTTATTACAAAATTTATATGATATTAAAGCTTGTCGCGATTTTTACTATTTACGATTGTGTAGATATATTTACCTTCTTTTAACATCTTCGCTATCAATTCCCGCATGTGAAAAATGGAATGAAGATACTCTGTTGGCAGTTGTTATCCGAGAGCATCCAGGGGTAGTAGTTTCTCCCCTTGCAGGCCTATCTTCAGGCCTATCAGTTGTGTCTACTGGAAGAAAATGCGAAACTTGAAACAGTGGATAATTAGTTGTCTGAAAATATTGTAAGTTTTATAACAAGCTTAGCTGGAAACAATGAAAAAAAATTTTTTTTTCATGTCCTGTTTATTAAATTCAAAGTTGATGTCCAGTTGACATCAAATCTTAACATTTTAAGGTGCCAGAAAAACCATTTAAGTTTTAATTAAAAAATCAATTAAGTTGTATACACGACTCTCGAAGAACGTCGAATAAAGGGTTCGATCCCCAAGCTAGATGTGTATGATTTTTCATATCAAGCTTTTTGTGTCAAAGAATATTATCAATGACCAGACATATTACTCAAAATGTTAAATTAAAATAAACCATATTTTGACAAAATGGAAACCCGACTTCAAAAATAAAATATTCTATAACAAAAAATACACTAAAAAGTAAAAAAATAATTGCATATTCTTGTGCCAATTTTAGTTCACCTAAGCAAAAATTTTTAAGTATATATGTACAATTATTGTTATTTTTGGAGGCGGTGTCAGCATAGAGAAATTCACGTAAGTTTTGGACACCGCCTCCAAAAATAACAATAATTGTACATATATATTTAAAAATTTTTGCTTAGGTGAACTAAAATTGGCACAAGAATATGCAATTATTTTTTTACTTTTTAGTGCATTTTTTGTTATAGAATATTTTATTTTTGAAGTCGGGTATCCATTTTGTCAAAATATGGTTTACTTCTCGCTTTTTAGTGACTTCTAATGAAGTTCTATAACTAGTTTTATTTGTCTAAATATGGGTAGCCTACTAAACGACTTACTAATTTTTAGTGAATTTTTTATAACACATTTTTTTACCCGTTTTTTTTTTTTTTTTAATTTTAAGAGCATTTTTTTATAACAGGTTTTCAATTTTATTTACATGCATTTTGTTTTTTTTGTAAAAATTTTTTTTTTTGGGGTCGGTTTTTTTTTTTGTAAAAAAATTTTTTGAAGTCGGTTTTTCAAATAATTTTCTTATTTTCCCATTATGAATGAGTATACCCTTTCAAAAAAATAAAAAATTTCGCAAAAATCGGTTTTCACATATAAAGTGAGGATTTTCCACGATTTTCCGGGGATCCCCTCATCAGAATGCGATTTGGTGCCAATGGGACCAATGGGAAACCAAACTCTTTAAAACAAAAATAAAAAATTCAAAATCGGTTCGTAAATGTCGGAGTTCTGAGGTGACACACATAAAAAAAAAAAAAAAAACAGACGAATTGAGAACCATCCTCCTTTTTTGAAGTCGGGTTAAAAACGGTAGTCGCCTATGTTGGTACATAACCGAAAGGCAACCATACTAACAGTGGATTGATATAAGAAGACGCATGCTAGTTTACAAAGAATTTAGTCATAAAACAACGTCTTTACGAAAATCTATAGCCGATTTTAAAATCAAGCGAAAACTGGATAACAACATTTAATATGCTTGGATTTATGTGTAAAACACACTTCCAATAAAAATCCAAACGAGGGTCTAAACATTCTTCAGATTATTAAAATCTGATTACAATGCAGCTGTATGCATATTATTAAATATAAATTCTGTCAATGAACGACAAATATCAAACATCAAATAGCAGACTCCAATTGTCCAAAGTATATCAAAATATTATTTTCTAAAATGTGAATATAAATCCTAAGAGGTTGGAATGAAGTTGTAGAGTAGGTACTTGAAACTTGAACTATTACCTTTATAAATAATAAATAGTGATTGTCATTCAATATGGTATGGAAATAACCGATTACACTGTGTGTTGGTAAAAATGGTGTATATATAACCAGGTTTTCATAAAAGGAAAAACTAATAAAAGTATTTTGCTATAATTCAAATATTTTATTTGTTCAAAGATAATATATATCTTACACATTTCTTTTTTCTTTCCGATGTAATATATATATTCTTTCTTTTTGATTTTTCTTTTTTCATATTTCAGTTTGTCGTTCTGTCGCAACGGTCGCTCGCTGTTTCTTTTACAATCACACCCACAGAAAATTCCTAAAATATTGAAGGTTAAAGTTTCATAAATGATATTATTGTGTATTCAACTTTTCATTATCGGGATACTCTTTCCCAAGATAAACCCAGTTAGTTTTATAACAAATTTTACGTTAACAAAAATCTTCGTCAATATAATAACACATTAAAATCAACTTCTTAAATATACCTACGTAAATTTTCACATGGTCACTGGATAAGTCTTTTTATGAAAGCCTAGAAAGCTTATATCGATTTTAGTTTATATTGATGGATAGTACTTAATATTTATCTCATCTGTGACGCAAGTGATCTGCTATAACGGTAATGATTGCTAAGGGTTACTAAACTTTTACCGGTTACTTTGTTTTACATACATATTCAAAAGCCTAGCCGGGTACTTGGTTCTTGTCAATACGCCAACAGTAAAGTCAATTTACCTTACCATTAATCTTAATTGACAAACTACCACTATAGAAAATCGAACCCGGAACATTCAAAATCCAAGAATTTATATGGAAAATGAATCTGGACTGGTTTTGTCTCACACCAGCATAAATGTAAAAAACATAAATGTAAAACTGATAAAAGTGATGATATCCCATTAAAGAAACGAGCTGTTTACCAAGTAAACTTGGTAAACTATTTACCAAGAAAATTAATGAGGGGTTAATAGATTAAATGTAAGAAAAAATTTGGTGGAAATTTATTTCGCAACTATTCCCTTCGTATGTTTTTAAAATTTTATAACTTGGTCAGTTTCTTCTTTCCTTCTTTCGTTTCAAATATGTTAAAACTTGCCGCCTTATAAAATTATAAAACAAACTATGGGAAAACTTGGGAATTAAATTTCAACCAAATTTTTTCTTACATTTAATCAATTTACCCCTCATTAATTTTTTTGGTAAAAAGTTTACCTTCCTATTTCTTTTGTAAATAGCTCGGCTCTTTAATGGGATATCATCACTTTTTAAGGAGCAACTATTATATGAAGTATTTCCCCGAAAACTTGGCCCTTTTTCTGATCGGATATGACTACTTTTTGCAAGGCTTAAATAAACAAAGCCAAAGGCGTCGCACAAAACGCTTTATTTGGATAAATGTACCATTACTTACTGTGTTTTGCTAATAAAGCCCTTTCATTTGATACGCATCACAGGGGTGCATGTGGAATTTATAAATTGTCATTTTCCGGCTGCCGCTATATTACATTTAGAATGACGTCACTTTACTTACTGTGTTTTGGTCATCAAGACCTTTCATTTGATACCCATATCATAGAGGTAAATGAGGAAATTATAAATCGCCATTTTGCGGCGTCCGACCGTCAACATCTCTGTAAATATTCAAGAAATAAAAAAAATGATAAGAAACTTAATTATAGCAAAACTAATTTTCTACAACTTTACTTCTTATGTGTTTTTCGATTTTTTCAATATTAAGATAGATATACCAAGTTTTGTGTTTCCCCCTCCCTATAACCCCACTTCCTCTTTCCGATTCCGGTCATGCGTACCATAAAAATGCATTGTCATCAGATCTGAACCAACTTGTAAAAAAACCTATAATTAACTAACCTATATTAATTATATATAGAAATATGGACCAATCATAGAGCAGCAAAGTTTTAAAAAATCGTGCACAACTCTCAAAAGTGGTGTGTTGTTAAATTTTAAGTATAGATATGGAAATATGGATCAATCATAGAGTAGTAATATCTCTTATGTATTTAATATGTTAATTTTATGAAAAAAAGCAAAAATTTTCCAATCCCCGATATTAATTTCATGATTTCAAAATTATCCCTGCGCCTTGGGTACTAGAGCTAACTGTACGCCAAATTTCAACTTTAGAGGATATCTGTTGTAGGCCCTATGTTTTTATTCTGTCTAATGAAAATTATGGGCATTTCCGCTTAATAACTTTTTAACCGTTTGTTTGTAAATGAAAAGCGAAAACTTGTTATAATACTCTAAATAGCTTATATTCGAAAAATCAGCACTGTAGCTCGTTTCGTTCAAAAGTTATTTCGGTGTCAAATCGGCTCTGATTTAACGATAAGTAATAGTACTGTAAACGCGAAAGCAAAAAACCTCTTAAACTCGGCCTGTCGCACTACCGTGCTATAGATCAGTAAACTGTCGCACAACTTCCATAAACACTTTTGTTTACTGTATGCTGTAAACGAGCGTTCCATCTAATTTTTTCCCGACTTTACTACGTGTACATAATACCACTTTATGATCGTTCACACATTTTTGAAATAATTATGTTAAAATCTAACTGAGATATATTTTATTAAATAACATTAACTCAATGAAAACTGCCAATAAATAATAAATTTTCTTTGTGTGTTGTTATTAGTTTTCTAGTAATACATAGTTCTACCTACATTGAAAATGGACCATTTTGCGTGGTACTAGCATTATTAACGTTTTCAACGTCTTAAAAACTCTCTGTATATGGAAAAGATTAGTATGTGTGCGTGTGTTTGTACGCTATATTACTGCAAATGTGCAAGAGTACAATGTAACTGACATATTACTAAAACGTGGTGTTAAAATACAATAATAGTTCACTCGATCTGTCGACCATTTATTACTGTTTTTATATTCTAAATGTTACAAACAACACTCACTAGTCACTACTAATGTCACTTAACTTCTTTTATATAAAAATAATATTGTATTTTACTTTTTAACGCTATATAGATTTTTAACATCCATGTTAAATATTAAAATAAATGACACAATACGTCTATAAAATTACCCTTTAAAATCGATCTAGACATAAATTAACTTACAAGCGTAGAGTTCCGTTCGAACTTAAAATTAACTGAAAGAAAACGATATTATATTGTCATATGGATCAAACATACTTTCTTGATGGAACACATGTGGCGGACCAAAACAAAAAATTTATTACTCGTCTTTTTCCGAACACATTGATTGAAAGCATCTTGTCTACAAGTTCTTTTTTGTAAATTTTAGTGTCCGTCTTGCTTCCGAACCATTGAATCAAATTGGTTGAAAATATTATGCACCATTCAGTACTATTGAACAGTTTACTTCGGAAAATCAAGAGAAAGTAGAGTTTTGTATTTGGTACTGTAATGAAACTGTAAAAATCTCTATAAACCTGAGTGCCGCCACAAACTTTTCACGGAATTAATGGTTGGGAAAAACAATTTTTCGTGAATATCTCCCTATCGATCCCTTTATAAGACACGTGGAAGACCAATCTTATAACTTAGACAAATTTCTACAAAAAAGCCGTGATTTTTTTTTCATAAAAACAATAGTTTTCGAAATAATTCAATCGAGAGAGTAAAGACCAATGTTATTTATGTAATATAAGAATACCCTGGATTTATGTAATATACAGAATACTCACTACTTTAAAATTTAGTCCCGACTTTGTAACTGTTGAAAATACAAAAATAGAAACAAATAAAGAACTAAAATTTTGTGTATGTGTATGTTATTAAGCTATAATGTAACTTAAAATATTTGTCCGTATAACCGTAAAAGATAGAATATATTCACTGTAAAAGATGGGTGGACAGGTGAGAATGGATGAAATAGGTGTTTTACTTACATCAAAAACCTTTTGTGATCAATATTTTTAACCGTTACAAAGTCAGAGCTTAACTTTAAATATCTGAATTTGTAGATTGAATTATTTCGATAAAAAAGTCCAGGATCCTTTTTTGCAAGAAACTATTCTAAGCTACAATATTTATTTCTCTCATTTATTTCTGATAAAGTGACTGGTACGAGGATATTCACGAAAAACTGTTTTTCTCGATGTTTGAAAATTTTGATCAGCTCTTGAATCGGTTAGGACTTTTTAAAGTTTCATGAGAATATCAATAGAATATAAATAAACATTCAATTCGAAATTATAGTTTAGGGCAAAAAAAGGTGGTTAATTTCGTAAATTTTGGAATTTTTCATCGTCCGACATCGTCCGAAGCAAAACACCCATCCTACTAGAATGGCTACCCCATTCAAATCTATTAAGGGAGTGCACCTCCTTAATAAACTTTGCCTTACCTTAAGCTGTCTACAAATTTCAAAACTGTTTTATTAAACAGGAAACGTGCAAACCGACCAAATCTAGACTATTTCGTAAAGATTGCAAAAATTTTGTCGCCAGCTTGCTCCTAAATATTGAAGCAAATGAGTTAATCATTTCTAGGCTGCTTATATTTGGGATCCAGGCTGTCAACATTTTTGACTGCCTGATCATAATTTATTAATCTGATTTCGAATAATCGGACTGAGTAGGGATCACTGTTACAATTTTATTAGTTCGAATCCCATAGGTTTTGTTAATTGAGCAAATGAGAGAACTTGTGCTATTCGCGGATTAGGATCAATATTCTGACTGTGTTTGTTCTTTCTACATTCAGATTCAGATATGTCCACGATAGTGACAATAGTTACAAATTTTATTATTTGAACCATTATTATAAATTGTATTGGTAGTATTACTGGGATAGTTTTTGTTTGCGTTAGAATTTGTACGATTTGATCGACAATCTTTTGTAAAATGCGTTTTTGTTTTGCAGTTTCTGCAATATTTATTATTGTTATTTGTAGGGTTAGAGTTACTATGATTATTAAAAAAGTTTTGTCTTTTATATGATCTGACTGAAATAGTACCTGAAGTGATTATTTGAGTGTGATTATTTGAGTTGACTGACCAATTAAGGGATTAAATGTGTGAAGCGCCCAACCCAGCGTTAATCTTTTTTGACCAAGCGCTGTTGATTTTATCAATAAGGTGAGGGTGTTGGTCGAACTAACCTTGATATACAAGTATTAAATTTTTGAAAATGGTTTAATATTTTAAAATCAGAATTTGGAATTGGGCTATTGTCTAAATTCATTATCTGTTTTCTTAATCTGTGTGTGTAGATACTTTCGTATGCATCTAATTCTGTGGGGTTTCGTACCGATTTTAGTATTTTTAAATTCAATTTGTCAATTTTGTGGTTTTTCTCAATAACGTGCGCAGCTATACATTATTTTTTGGTTCTTCCAAATTTCACATGAGCGAGACGTTCTTTGATTCGAGTTCCGATTTGGCGACGACTTTGACCAACATAAATTTTTGAACATTTTTGACATCTGACCCCATATATGCCCGATTGTATTTCACTGATAAGTTTGTCCGTAGGGTTGCCCAGTAACAGCTTAATTTTATTTTTACTAACAAGCGCTGTGTTTAGGTTATGATCCCTTAATTCTCTAGTGATTTTATTTGTGCATGGGCGGAAGTATGTTAGTTTGAATGATTTATTTTGTTCAACGTTGCCAGTTTCTTGTGTTAATATGCTGGAATTGTTTCGTAAAATTTGAAATTTAGTTCTGCGGACCAAATTATTTATAATGTTAGAATCGAAGCCATTAAGGATTGCAACTTGTATAATGTGTTTTATTTCTTGAAAATAAATTTTCTTAGACAGTGGGACTTTGAGTAGCCTGTTTACCAAAAAATTGAAAACAGCCATTTTGTGTTGAGGTGGGCTGTTCGAATCGGCTGTAATCGTCCAGTGTAGGTTTTCTGTAGATAGCGAATTCTAATTTACTAGTGTCGTTTTTTATAATTTTCATTTTTTATAATTTTTATATCCAAAAATGGAATCGAGCCTCCTTGTTCTATTTCGGTTGTAAATTCTATCGATGGGTACATTTTATTTAAGTTATCTAAAAATGTTTGGGGATTTTTTTTGCCCGTATCAAAAATAGTAATGATATCATCGACATATCTGTACCATACAGTTGGAAAATAGTTGAAATAGTTTTTGGCTTTTTCTTCAAGTTTTGTCATGAAGATATTACTTAGGAACGGAGACAATGGATTACCCATACTTTTTCCAAATGTTTGCTTGTAGTATTTACCTTCAAAAGTATACACATTCTTTCTCTTGCAAAGCCGTGTTAGTTTCAGATATTCAACTATTTCGTCTGTGGATATTCCTTTACTTGTTAGCCATTTTTCTAGTATTCTTATTTCGTCTGGTATCTGAACGCTTGGGTATAATGCGTTTACATCAAAAAACATTAAAACATAATCGATTGTAATCCGGTTGTAAATTAATATCTTTGATTTTTCCGATTAATTCGATACTCTTTTTGACTGAGAATGAATTGAATTGATTTAATGATTCAAATTTCGTCACTAGCTATTTTGTAATTTTGTAGGTTGGAGAATTTATGCCTGATGCTATTGGTCGCATTGATTCATCATTTTTTGAATTTAAGGTAGGCAATATAATCGCAGTATTGTAGGATAGGATTTGAACATTGTATTTAAATGTCATTTGTTTTGAAATTAACTTTGGACATGAGTGTCCAAATTTGTTGGTGTCTTTTACGTCATTTATAAATGTGGACGTTGGATCTGTTATTTGGATCGATATGAACCTTCGTCGAGCATTTTGTTGACTTTATCCGAGTAATTCTGTTACTCATTATTACAATTGCGTTGCCTTTGTCCGCTTTTAGATAGTGTACCTTTCTTAGTTTTAGTGATTTGACAGTTTTTGTGTTGTTATCATGAACATTGTCATTCTAAATACTTTTTATTATAATTCTTTCTAATTTGGTTCTTGGTTGCTTCGTCTTTTCATTTCATACTTGCTTCGATATCTACGACTAGACTTTCGGACGGACATTGTATTTGTTGAATTGCAAAATTTAGGCCTTTATTTAATAATTTGGTTTCAGATTCTGTGAATTTTTCAGTTGTTAGGTTATAAACTAACTGTTGTTGGTCAAGTTTACAAGTTCGTCTTTGAGTTTTGTAGTTTTTGCTTGCTCGTCAGCAAGCCTTTGACTGCCCGATAGGGTTGGTTTTGTATTTTTTGTCCGTTTTGTTATTTTTGTAGTACTTATTTTGAAAGTGTTTTTAAATGGTGAAAGGTGAAAGGAAAATTGAAATTTAAAAATCGATCAACACAGTAGCGTACTTACGGTTTTCGGCTGTGTGGATTCGGAATACTCTTGAAGTACGAAGTGTACCAGTATCTACACCAACTACTTGATCAAGTTCTGCACCTTGTTTTCTCGTAGTACTAAATAGATTCTGTAGCGGTATCCCACTGCTGTCACCAAAAATTGTATACCAAATTAGATACCACTTGTGAAGGCGGTTTGAATTCGGTTATTCGCTTTCACAAGGGTTGTTGATGAGTTTAACTCCAGAAACTAATTGAATTTAGAGTTGTTCCAAATAAAGTCGTCCAACGTTCGTTGTCAATTTGACTTCATTCAATAAATTAGTAAATTTAAGATACTAGAGATTGTCCCAAAGAAGTAGTCCAAATGTAGTTTGTCCAAATTGACTTCATGCAAAAGAAGTTGTCCAAACATAATTTGTCCAAATTGACTTCGTCCATTACTTTAGGAAAATTTTATGTAGAGCACAGTTTCAAATTATAATACTTTATTTAATTTTAAACTGTAAGTTATTTATTTAAAAAAAATTAATAATAAAATTTATTATAAAGTTTTGATGGGGTGTTGATACAAGTAGTTACAACATTCCGCATTATTTTTGTACAATTATTATAATTTATAAAATTTTGTGGGTTATTTTAGTGAAATAAATCGTACAATAAATACATTATATTTACGGTGTGATAATACAAAGATAATTTACGTTGGAAATATTTCGTAAAGTGGAACATGAAGGTTTTTTAAGTTTTCCTATGAAGTTGTTTGTGGTTTTGTTGTTGTTGAGTCTTGCTACTACATTTTGATAACAACAAACATTAGAAATAAATAAATACATTGAATAAGCTTATATATGTGTATTAACTTACATATTACAGTGTTACTTAGCTAAGTGAGTTGTGCGTTCGCTGTATAAACTGTATTATCAAGAACTATTTCTGTTCGAATCTACTACCTGAGAATTGAATTTATTTATTTTTATTTTTTCTTTATAAAATTTTTTTATAAATTAATCGTTACAATGGCAAATGAAAGGAGTGTGAGTGATAAAATTAGGAGCTTAGCGTAAAATGGATAAGATTGATGAATTAAAAGAAATGGTTTCTAGTTTAATGAGCTTAGTTAATGAACAACTTGCTGGCATTAAAATTGAAGTAGAACATATTAAGAAGAATTATAAAGCAATCAATGAAAGGGAAATGAATGGTGCAAACAGAGTACATGCAGTGGAAGAAAGGGAAGCGGAAATGAAACTGAACATTTATCTTCAGGAAAGAACAATTGAATTCTTTGAAAAATTAATAAAAAGAAACAATATAGTAATATATGGAATGGAAGAAATGAAATAAATGGAAAATTAAACAGCCAACGATGTAAAAGAGGCGGTATATGGGCTTGTAAATGAGATAATGGAAGTATCTTGCAATAAATAAGAAATAAAAAGTGTTGGGAGATTGGGAATTAAATCCCAAAAAAAGTGTATAAAAATAAACTATATGGTATGGCGGAAATGAAAACAATGATAAAAGGATTATTGGATGAGAAACAAAGCGAAATAGGAGAAAGCAACCAAAATATCGATATTGGCGAAACAAGCACTGCAGTTTACAGCAATGGTAAAAGGTAATCCCTGGATGAAAGCTTTAAGATCTGGCAGAATGGTGAACAATTCAAATAAGGGAATGGATAGTTTAAAAAACTAAGTGGTTAAAAGGGTGAGGATAGAAATGTAAATAGCATGAGGAAACGAAGAATAGGAAAATTATTAATTTAGTAAATTACAAATTTAATTTAGTAAATTAATTATTTTACAAAAAAAAAAATTAATACAAAATTAAACAAAATAAATTAAAATATAATGCATTTTTTACCGACGAAAAGAAGGAGGCACTCAATTCTACCTGTACTTATATAATTTTTTGTTATGTATGATCACGCGTAACTTTTTACAGGGTAGTCCGATTTTGATAATTTTTTGATAGTTTGAAAGGGAATTTGATAGTTTTCAAAGTTGGTCCCATATAAATTTAAAAAAAAAATTACAAATTTTAGCCACAAAAAAAAAGACTTCCCAGCGCTTCCACTAAAGAACAAGTATCATAATCGATGTATATTGTATTGTATATATATATATATATATATATATATATATATATATATATATATATATATATATATATATATAAATATATATATATATATATATATATATATATATATTTATATATATATATATATATATATATATATGTATATATACATTTATATATAAATATATATATATATGTATTTATATATATATATATATATATATATATATATATATATATATATATATATTTATATTGTAACGAATATTAACCAAGCAGTTGGCCACGTATTTTGGAACGAAACTAAGTTACCTGTGAAAGTGGAATTGAACAAATTATGTAATGTTTCGATGACAACGAAATGTTGATATTGTTTTTATTATCAATACAGATTGGAATATATGGTAGTGTGTGAAAGCCAAGCAAACAGTGACCATCTTAAAGAATGCTCTTGAAATTATAACTTTTGTAAATTATACACATAATATTTTAAATCGTCAATTTTAAGTCAAAAAGAATTTACTTCATTGAATAAACGAACCCGGGCAAACCGCTACATTTGGTGTCAGGTTTTTTGGGTAAATTAAACAAAAATATGTATTAAAAAAAAAAAAGACAACTTTCAATAATTTAACCGTCGCTCAATTGAGAAGTGAACTGGAAGATAGGGAGGGATCTTGATAGCGGCGGCAAGAAGGGGGCATTGGTTCAACGGTTGCGGAAAGCACTTGTTAAAGGAGTGGACCCAGAGTTATGGATTCTGAAAGATCGAAATGCCAAAAACATGGAAACGATACAGGCCATGAAAGACCATTTACAAGAAAGTTAAAATGCCATGAAAGACGATTTACAAAATGCCATGAAAGAAGAGTTTCAAGCAAGTCAAAATGCCATGAAAGACGATTTACAAGCAAGTCAAAATGCCATGAAAGACGATTTACAAAATGTCATGAAAGAAGAGTTACAAGCAAGTCAAAATGTCATGAAAGAAGAGTTACACACAGTTCAAAATTCCATCGATGTTGCTTTACAATCTATAGAAGTCTTCGATGATAGATTCAAACAGATATAAATCAGAATCCTAGAGCAAGAAGCTAGACTCGTAGCAACGCCAAACAGTGAAATACTGGAGACTCGTGAGAGAGAAGCGGTAATTAATAACAGTGCTTCAAGGTGTGAATCCGGAAGAAAACAACACACAAAACCACCACCCTTTGATAGAAAAACATCATGGACTAACTACTCTATATAGTTTGAAGCTGCTGCTAGTAACGAGTGGTCGGATTATCGAAAGGCAGTGGAACTTACTGTGGCCTTGAGAGGGGACGCAACAGATATGTTGCAGACATTGTCACCCACGGAACGAAACGATTACAAACTGTTGAACGGTCGTCTGGAACTCCGGTTTGGAGATTCCCACTTGGAACACGTTTATCATTCCCAAGTGAAGAGTCGTATCCAAAAACCAAATGAAACGTTGCAATAATTTGAAAATGATGTCGCTCGACTCGTTCGACTAGTATACGTTACGGCATCAGAAGAAATTCGAGAACGTTTAGCCATAGATGGTTTCATCGATGGGCTTAGGGATAGTGAGACCAGGCAAGCACAATGACGCTTTATCTCAAGCATAAGAGTTTGAGGCTGAGTTTGAAGCAAGGGGGATCCAGGCCAACACGTGTACGTACCTTAACTGCAGATGACACCACTCAGGAGGAGATGTTGAGAAAAGTGTTCCAAGAGTTCGTCGGGAGCCAAAAGGATTTACGAAGGCCAATTCGTTGTTGGAACTGTGGGAAACTCGGCCACATCCGAAGATGGTGTAAGGAATGAATTTAAGAAGCATCAGCACCGACTGCTTCGGAAAACTAAAAAGGGTCGACGCAAAGGGCCGAACGTCTACCTGTTGCCAACAAGCCCCATGGAAAATAGCATCTTGTAAAACATTGGACAACAGCGTATATGTAGATGGCTTGATTAATATTAATAATAATAATAATAATATTTTATTCGTTAAATAAAAGTACAGAGTACATAGAATAAGTCAGTATCATTTGTTTAATCGTAAATAAATCATTGTTTTAATAATTTTAGAATTATTTATCATTCTCACGCATCGCTTTTGTATTTTATTGTATTTTAATATTTTGTCAACATCAGAGGAATTTCCCCAGAACAATATTCCATATTTAATATTGGAATGAATGTGGGCATAGTACACTTGCAGCATAATGCCGAAAGTTACTATATCTTTAATTTTGTATAGCATGTAAGTTAGTTTTGATATTTTTTTTTTAATAGATATTCTATGTGTACTTTACTGTTCAAATTTTTATCCTGATATAGCCCTAAAATCTTAACACTGTCCGATGTTTTAATTATTTTATTGTTACCTAGCTCAATTTGGTGAATATTGCTTTTTATACATAGCATATGAGTTTTTTCTAAATGTAGTTTTAGAGAGCTCTCCTCAAACCATTTATTTATGAAGGTGAATGTTTCTATGATATTCGATCTAAGATATGTTTCATTTTTGTTATGAAAGAATACAGTTGTATCATCCGCAAATAAAATAATTTTGTTTTTAACGTTTGTAGGAAGATCGTTTATATAAAGTACAAACAGCAACGGGCTTAAAACAGAACCGCAAACAGCGGTTCAGCGCAAAACAGAACAGGTACGCCTCTTAAAACTGGATTGTATTTCGAGAAAGTTTCGACTTTCCTATACGTCTCCATATATGTAATTTTTGTACATTGTTCTCTGTTAGTGAGATATGACTCTAGAAACTTAAGCGCAACGCCCCGAATTCCATAAAATGTGAGCTTATGGAGCAGTAGTTCGATATTTAATGAATCAAATGCTTTACTAAGATCTAAAAAGCATACTGTTATTTCCTTTTTATTTAGGGCTTCAAATATTTCTACAAAGACCTTAAAAATTGCTTGATCAATTGACCTACTTTTAATGAATCCATGTTGGTTTTCGACTACTTTATGGTGTTTTTGGATAAATGATATTAATCTATTATATATAATCTTCTCGAATATTTTTGAAAATGTCGGAAGAAGTGAGATTGGCCTATAATTATTTAGATCTGTTTTATCATTTTTTTTGAATAGGGGTACAACAACTGCTCGTTTTAGTACGTCTGGGAAAATATCACTTTAGAGTGTTTTGTTTATTATGTTAAGCAGTAGATGTACTAGAAAGGTAGCATTTTCGTTTACTATGAAAGATGAGATTTCATCCCATCCGCAGGTTTTCTAATTCTTCAATCCACTGATTGTGTTATAAAGTTCTGTTTCATTGGGCGGATACAGAAATATTGAAAAGTTTACCTTTTTTATATCTATATTGAAGTTTGGAGGTTTTAATTCAAGGTTCTCGACTATATTTATAAAGTGGTCATTAAAGTTTTTGGCTATTTGTTGTTTTTCTGTAACTATTTCACCTCTATGATTTTGTATACTTTCTATTTTGTTTTGATTAGATACATTGGACCGTGTTATTGCGCCGATTGATGGGAGACCGTATTCGTTTCTGTTGGATACAGGTGCGACCAAAACAATAGTGAGGTCAAACGTCATCACCAATGGCCGGGTAACTCCTAGTAAATGGAGATTGCGTACTGCAACAGGAGAGGCAGCCACTACTCATGGTGAAGTTGATGTCAACCTAACCATCGAAAGTAAAAGTTTTAAACACAAGGTGCTGGTAGCTGATATTTAGGACAGTTTAATTCTCGGGATGGACTTAATAAATGGTTCCAAGGTAAATTTTAAAAGTGGCACGTTGAATATGGGCGGTGAAGAAATTATGTTGCATCACAAAGGTGAAGCAAGCGTCCGCATAATTTTGACAGAGAACGTGATAATTCCAGAAAGAACCGAGATGATCGTGGAAGCTCGAACAGGGGGAGGTGCTCGTCAGGGAAGTGTCATGTTGTTCAAATCCCGAGCTCACGAAGAGTTGGTCGGTAAGGGTATAGCAATTGGAAAAACATTGTCGCAAATACGGAGGACTGTGCCCGTGAGAGTGATGAATCTCAACCATCACTCTGTGGCTCTTAAAAAAGGAATCGTTTTTAGGCGAATGTGAGCCAATTTCATCGATAGTGAAAGCTGACTTATGTGTTACTGGCAAGAATGTTAGTGGGATGTCAAAAGAATTGGCCAATCTAGTTAAGGAATCGTCCAGACATCTTAACGACCAACAAGTCGAGTCCCTCAAACAACTAATTCGCAGGTACCAAGACACCTTTGACGTTGACAAAGGATTAAGGGGCAGGACTGATATTGTGAAGCATCTTATTGATACTGGCGACACACGACCTGTCCGACAAGCAGCACGACGGTTACCATTAGCAAAGAGAGAAAAAGCCAACAAAAATTACCAATGATATGCAGAAAGAGGGCATTATAGAACCATCTAACAGTCTGTGGTGGTTCTCCAGTAGTGCTAGTTAAGAAAAAGGACGGTTCAACATGATTCTGGGTCGATTATCGTCAATTAAATAATTGACGATAGGATTGACGATACCCTAGACACTCTTGCTGGATCACATTGTTTTTTAACATTGGATCTAAAGAGTGATTATTGGCAGGTCGACATGGCGCTTTAGGATCGAGAGAAAACCGCATTCACAGTTGGTTCGAGATTTTGGCAATTTACAGCCATGCCATTCGGACTTGCAATGCGCCAGCGACGTTTGGACTAATGGAGACCGTGCTGGCAGGACTATCCTGGAATACAGGCCTAGTGTACCTGGACGATATAATTGTCGTGGGAAAATCATTTGAAGACCACTTAATGTTTCCGAAGGAAATGTTTCAACGATTGAGTAAAGCTGGTCTTAAACTGAACCCGAAGAAATGTCATCTTCTTAGAAGACAAGTGCAGTATCCAGGTCATATCATTTTTCCTGAAGGAGTCTCTGTTGATAGTGGAAAACTAAAATCAATAGAGGAGTGGCCAAGGCCACGAAACAAGCATGAATTTCGAAGCTTTTTGGGACTATGCACTTACTATCGGAGATTTGTCACTGGTTTTGCTGACATCGCAAAACCATTAACTCGTTTAACGGAAAATGATAAAAAGTACCTTTAGGATGAAGAATGTCAAAGAGCATTTCAAGCTCTGAAATATGCATTGTGTTCTGCGCCTGTTCTGAGTTATCCCTTGTCCAACGAATTGTTTATCTTGGACACAGACGTAAGTAATGTCGGAATTGTGTGCTGTCCCTGGTCCAGAATGGACAGGAAAGGGTGATGTCTTACTTCAGTAATACGTTGTCCAAGCCAGAAAGAAATTATTGTGTGACACGACGTGAACTTCTGGCTGTGGTTAAATCCACAGAGCATTTCTATAAATACCTCTACGGCAGAAACTTTGTATTGAGAAGGAATCACGCAGCCCTAAAATGGCTTCTACAATTCAAGAATTCGGAAGGACAAGTAGCCAGGTGGATACAGAGGCTACAGGAATTCGATTTTACTATCCAACATCGACCTGGAACCATGCATCGTAATGCTGATGCCTTGTCTTGGAGGCCATGCACAGAGGATTGTAGGCATTGCAGTAAAACAGAAGAACGGGAAACCGACTCAGATGTGAAGATGGTAACGGCATGAAGACAAGCGCCAATGAGTCCTCCAAATTTGTCCTACAAACCAATCTGCTTATTGGTTTGTAGGACAACGGCAATTGATGAGAGATGGCTGCCTAAGATACTCCAGAAGGACCAGGAAGCAGATCCTGATTTAAGGATGGTAATTGCATGGAAGACAAGCGCCAATAGACCATCCTGGGAAATAGTTTCTCCACATTCCGTGAATGTGAAAGCTTATTGGGCTCAATGGAACTCCTTAGCATTGGATGATGGTATGCTGGTCCGCGTGGTTGAGGATGTGAACGGGGACGTAAGGACGAGACAAGTTATTGTTCCTCAAAAGCGAGTAGCCAATGTTCTGAACGAGATTCATGGCGGGACCAGTGGAGGACATTTGGGAGTCAATAGAACTCTAGCCAAAGTACGGGAACGATTCTATTGGGTACACTACAAATCTGATGTTCAAGATTGGTGTCGTAAATGCACTGTGTGTGCAGCAAGCAATGGACCCCAGAAACGTCCTAAGTATCCCATGCCCAAATAAAACGTCGGAAACCTATTTGAAAGGATTGCTGTTGATGTTGCTGGACCTTTTCTAGAATCTGACTCGGAAAATAAATACATCGTGGTTGTAATGGATTATTTTAGTAAATGGGTAGAAGCGTATGCAGTGAAGAATCAGGAGGCTAGAGCCATTGCTGATGTTCTAGTCAAGGAATGGATATGTCGATTCGGAGTGCCCATAGAGCTCCATTAAGATCAAGGCAGGAACTTTGAGTCGGATTTATTCCAGAACGTTTGCATGACCTTGAATATCCACAAGACAAGAAGAACATCTTTGCATCATCAATCGGATGGAATGGTGGAACGAATGAACCGAACCATCAACCGACACTTAGCCAAAGTGGTTTCAGATCATCAACGAGACTGGGATACGTTTTTACACCTGTTCCTGTTCGCTTATCGCTCGGCGGTTCATGAAAGTACTGGTCAAACACCAGCTTGTATCATCATGGGAAGAGAACTTCGTTAACCCTGTGATCTCATGTTTGGTCGTCCACCAGGAGACAACGAAGCTGGAGAAGACTATGTCAGCACCCTTCGAAATCGTATAAGTGATGTCCACGAACGGATACGCCACAACATCCAACAGTTTAGCGATCAAATGAAGGAGTACTACGACCTAAAGGCTGAGAAAGGAGCTTATCAACCTCAAGATTTGGTATGGCTCTACAACCTACAACGCCGGCGAGGAGTGTCACCCAAGCTACAGAACAAATGGGAAGGACCATATGAGGTTAAGAAACGAATCAATGATGTCATTTATTGTTTGAAGAAGGGTCAAGGAAAACCACGTATAGTCCATTTCAATAGGTTGGCCCATAACGAAGAAAATAAAGAAACCTTCCGAGTCGAAAGGTCTAAGAAGGAGGCAGTGTAACGAATATTAACCTAGCAGTTGGCCACGTATTTTGGAACGAAACTAAGTTACCTGTGAAAGTGGAATTGAACAAATTATGTAATGTTTTTGGACAACGAAATGTTGATATTGTTTTTATTATCAATACAGATTGAAATATATGGTAGTGTGTGAAATCCAAGCAAAAAGTGAACATCTTTAAGAATACTCTTGAAATTATAACTTTTGTAAATTATACACGTTTCCATGTTTGCAAATAAAATTGATATAAACGAGGTGAAATACTTCGTTAATATATTGAAAATCAAAAAAGCCCCGGGAATAGATGGAATACCAGCAGAATTTATAAAGAACTCGTGTTGTATTAGTGAACGTGTTATCGAAATTTTAACCAAATTATTTAATGAAATACTGGAAACGCATCAAATACTTGATACATGGAAAACAGGGATAATATGTAATATTGATAAGAACAAAGGAGAAAGGAATATCCCAACTAATTATAGAGGAATAACTCTGCTTCCGGTAGTGAGCAAGATATTCTTAAAAATTCTAGCCAATAGAATTCAGCAGTGGGTTGAAAGTAATAATATCTTAAATGAGTGCCAAGCTGTATTTAGAGAGGGATATGGTACATTGGATAATGTAATGGTTTTAAAAGAGCTTGTTGATATCACAATATCAAAGAAAAGGCGGAAGCTGTATTCGTGCTTTGTTGATTTAGAAAAAGCATTTGACTCTATTGATAGGGAATTATTATGGGCAAAGTTAGAGAAAATGAGATTGCCAAAGAATGTATTAGACGTAATTAAAGAGATTTATAAGAGTTACATCATTTGTGTGAAGATGGACAATAATACAGTGACCGAATCTAGAACAACAAGTAGAGGATTAAGGCAGGAGTGCCAACTTTCGGAAATTTTATTTCATTGCTTATTAACGATTTTCCTACTAAAATCAAAGGAATCGAAACTCATGCTCCAGCTATAAATGGAAAGGACGTCGCGGTACTTTTAAATGCTGATGATATGGTTTTAGTATCACAGTCAATTGTGGGTCCTGAGAGAGCACTTATTGTGAGGAAAACAAGCTAACAGTAAACGAATTAAAATCAAAAATATTAATATTTAGAAAAAGAATTAAGCTAAACAAGAAAGAGAAAAGGTATTATAACGATGTAGTCATCGAAAATGTTAATCAATTTAACTATCTTGGAGTGTTAGCAACAAAAGCCAATCGTGGAGCAAATTTGATAAAAAAAATTATGTATTGCAACCCATGGATACCAGCAAGTGTACAAATTAGAATGTTTCAAGTTCTGATTGACCCTATTCTTTTGTATGGTAGTCAGGTATGGGGGACGAATAGAAATTTTGAGAAGCTTGAGAAGGTGAGGACATTGTTTTCCAAACAAGTATTAGGTGTGAGTAAATCAACTGCGAACAGCGGTGTTTTCTTAGAAGTAGGTCAACCACCAATCTAAGTGCTTGTTTTCAAGAACGTATTGAATCACTATTTTAAGCTAATAGGCAACGAATCTAAGGTGCTTCAATATCAGTGCCTGATTGAAAGAAGAGTTGGTGTGCAAAAGTGCTCACGTTGAGGAATGAGCTGGGCATCTTTCATGAAAACTTTAATAAAATATCAATTATTGGGGAAATTTTATTAGAATGGGGATTTTAAAAATTATTTAACGACACTGAAGAAAAGCATAATCTAAGATATTTTAATCATCTGGCTCATTATAAGCAAGGAGCAGAATACTTGCCCCATATCGAGCTCGAATGGAGAAAAGAATTGGCTGGGTTTAGATTAGGCAGTTGGAAATATAAATATAGGCGTGATAAAGACGGAAACAGAATTTGTGTTACATGTGAAATGTGCGTGGAGAGTGAAGAACATTTATTGTATGAATGTATAGAACTAAGTGAAATAAGAGCGAAATTATTTGTCTGCGAAAGTGATATGCCTAATAAAAAGAATGGACAAATAGAGTTAGCCAAATATCTAGCAAAAATATGGCTATTGTGGAATGAAAGGGTGTAGAATGCAAGCGTTATGTTTATTTTATTATAATTTGTTTTTGTTTTTAGTACATACAATTTGAGAATTTTTGTTTTTATATTTATTTATTCTTTTTCTTTATTTAAAAAAAATTATTTTTTAAAATTTTGGTTTTGTTTTCTTATGTTACGTACATAGTTATAGAATTTATTGTGAATATGTGTAGATTGAATAGCCCAATGGGTACATAAACTAATAATAATAATAATAAATTATACACATAATATTTTAAATCGTCAATAAATTGTTAAAGTCAAAAAGAATTTACTTCATTGAATAAACGAACCCGGGCAAACCTCTACAATTAATATATATATATATATATATATATATATATATATATATATATATATATATATATATATATATATATATATATATACATATATATATATATATATATGTACATATATGTATGTATACATATATATAAATATATATATATATATAACTTTATTTAAATTAACACAAAAATTAAAGTTGCAAAAAAATATTATAAGTACAAAATAGTAAGTATAATTGTTGCCTTGATTACACACAAGGGTACTGTGGGAATTGTTAGCGAACTATGTCAAAACTAATATCATCTTATTTAATAAATGCGTTGGATTTAAACTAGGAGTTAATCTTCTTAGAACCATGATGAATAGAAAGAATTTCGAGTGGTGCCTGGTTGACGTCAGAGGATGTTTATAAATATTTGTTTATATAATATTTGAATTAACTTAACACGCGTAGTCCAATATCAGGATACATAACACCTCCATCCTTAAGAAGGAAGCTTGACCGTGAGTGTATGGTTCGCGACTGATCTTGGTTGCAGTTCCAATAATTCGCGTCCTGATGGTACCAGAATTTTTTTGAATATTCCCGCGTTTACAATATTTATAAAAAGTTGATACTGTAACACAAGGAATAATGATTAATAAAATGGTTAAGTTTATTCCCATATGAGTTTGGTGTTGAAATTTAATTAATTGTAATTCTGTGTTGTTTTCCATGGTTTCTATCTGGAGAATGTCGAAGTCGGTTTTGTTTGAGATTTGTGTGATTTGTAGAAGTTATATAGAAATTGTTTCATTTGTATATTTGAAGTTGATGCCATTAAAGTTCCATAAATTATGTCGTTGATGTTGATTTGGCATTGTGAAAAAGTGATATATAATTTTCCGAAGAAATTTATATTTTTACAGCATAAATTTGTTATGTTTATGGGTTGATTTGTATATGCGATGATGTGATTTTTTTCAATTTCATCTATAAAATTCTGTTCTTAAGTTCGATGTAATAAACATTTAGCTGGTTGGTTTTCTAATATATTAATTTCGCACTCATTAGTTGATGTATTTTGAAGTATTATTGGGTTGCATAAGTCGATCTGTTCTATCCTTGTGCAAGTTTTCTCAATGAATGAATATTGTACAAGGTTATATACGAGGTACTTGGTTTTAGGTTTAATAATTTTCTTGTTTTCAGGTAAAGGTCTTAATCTTATAATTTCATAACTTACGTAAGATATTTGGGGAATTTGGACTGCAAAAACTATGTTTGTATCATTAAAATAGGCTTTTGATTGAAGTAATTCGTAAATGTGTTCGTCGTTTAAAATTTTTAATTGATTGTAAAGCGATTGACTAACTATTTTTAATTCCGATTTAGTTAAGATATAAGTTTAGATAGTATCCCCAATTTTGCCAATTGTATTTAATTGCATCTACGTGATCTGCTAATGATTGAATTTGTGAATGTATAGAGAAGTAAAATTGACTTTGAAACAATTATTGTTCAATATTTGGATAAGATTTGATTGCTTTTACTATTATTTGTAACTTTGCGTTTTCGGTATTAATAAAATTTGTAATATTTTCAAAACGTTGTATCATTTGAGTGTTTAATTTGTGTTGATTATTTACAGTGTTTTTAATTAATAATTCGTTATCTTGAAGTGACCTTATTTGTTTGTTAATTTGGGTTGCGTCGTGATTGCCCATGTTTCCTGTGGTTTTCTTTATTACTGTTTGTTAATACTTAAACTATTTATTTTGTCTTTTGAGATATTTTTTTTGTTTACGCGTCAGCTGCTGAAGCTATTTGCGTTTTAAAATTGCGTTTTAAATTTGATTCTTAACTGATTTCTAATTTTTTACATAATTTGTATTTTTGTAGTGTATATGCATTTAAGATATTTAATTGGTTATGTAAATGTTTTGGGTTATAAAAGAGAGTGTGATTAAATTCTAAATTGATTAAAGTATCTTTAATAGTTTCTATAACTAATTGTAAGTTGGTTATATGAATTAAATGATTAAGGTTATTAAAATGTGTTGTTACTTTCGTTGGTCCAAGGTTGAGGGCTAGCATGCCTTTAGTATGTGTAAGGTCATGATACTCGATGTGTTGACTCGCGGTCAGTACGAATCTGAAAATAAAATATCATTTTCGTAGTTTTACTTTGGATTTATGATATTTCATTTTCTTGTTAGTCGTGAAAGTTAATTTGTTTTGTTTAGTTGCGTATACTTTTTCGTAAGCGGGTTGTAATTTAGTTTTTCTTTGGTAATTGGTAATTTGGGGCGGATCCCGTTTGTTTTGATTTACTTTGTTATGTTCTTCCGTTAGTTTATTATTTTGTTGAGATATGATTTCTTTGATGTTAGTTTCGTTCTGCCTTTCTAAATTATAATCAGTTATAGCTCTATTAGAGGGTTTAAGTAAAGTTGTGTCTCTAATACCGTTAATTATTCCAAATGGACTTAATTTGGTTGAAGAGTGAATCGAATTGTTGTGATTTAAGGTGGCTACATCCAATAATTCGTTGCCAGGAGTTGTCTGCCCTTTCTTTATATGCAATATTCTAATTGTTTCTACCAGTGTAGAGTGCAATCGTTCTACAGAAGATTTGCCTGTTGAAGATCGAACGGCCGTTGTATGGTTTTCTATCCCGTATAATTGTTTTCAAATTCTAAGCCTGAGTCGTGAATTATTTTTTTGGGTATGCCATGTCGTGCTAGAAATTGTCTAAGTCTTTTAAGTACTTCTGTTCCGTTTTTAATGGTAGAATGATTGTTTCACAAAATTTGGAAAATTTGTCAATGATAGTCAATATAAGATTTTTTTCAAGGAATAAAATATCTGTGTGTAGTATTTCGAATGGTTTAGTAGCTTGGTCTGTCTGTTCTTGTTTTAACTGAAGTGGGTGTCGTTCATATTTTGCATTTGAGCATGTGTCTCAAGTATTTATAAACGAGGTTATTTTTGATGGCATGTTTTCAAAATAATATCGTCTTTTTAAATGATTGAATGTTTCGTCAATTCCTTTATGTATAGAGAGGTTGCGGGTGCCTTTCCCATGAACGAAACCACTTTTGTCCTCTCGTTTTTCTGGTTGTATTTTACTATGGATTCTATTTAAGATGATTTTACAGATAATCTTTGTTATATGACTCATTTGTGATATGAATCTATATTCGTCACATGTTTTAGCATTAGATTTTTTCGGTAACGCCAAAAAAACTGATTTACAAAGAACATTTTGAATGATTCCTGTATCGTAAATAGTGTTGATAATTCCTGTAAGTATGCTTAGGTGAGTTTCATCCAGCGCTTTGATCATTTCTATGCAGATATTGTCTGGACCAGCGCTTTTCGCGTTTTTCAGTGCTTGCACTACCATTTCCACTTTTGTTTGAAGTATTTTTCGACCACTCAAATTTGGTTCTTCAGCATAATTATAGCTGAATCTATTTTAGTCTTTAAACACTTCTCTGAATCTGCCATAACCGCATGATTTCTTGTTCGCTCCAAATAATATCACCATTATCAGATTTCATGTGTTCTGACGTTCGAATACACCGTTTTTTATTTCCTTGTTGAGTTTTTTATGGATTGCTACTTCATATTTTGTTTTTGCATCACATCTTGATTTCATTAATTATAAAATTTGAGGTTTCATCCTTGGTATTTTTCCTATTAATTTTTGTGTGGGTGTGGCTTCTTCTGCGCTTTGTACGACTAGCTCACTATTAATCACCCAAGTTTACCTTTTTTTTTCAGTTCTTCGTTAAATTTTTGCTGCATTTTTGTATCATTAACCAAAATATTGCAGTTTTTCCTTGCAGTTTTGCTATATATAGTTCTATTGGTAAAATGACAAATTAATTTTAAAAGTAAAACACTTAATTTTATAAAAAAATATTTGTTGCCAATTGTAAGATTGTTAAAAAGAGTTCTTAAAGTAGTAAAAAAAGGATCTGAAAATATAACTATAATAAAGTTTGAACAGTGAAAAGAGAAAGGCCATTGTTATAATTTTATATTCGCTTCAGTTTGAAAGGAAAATCAGTTGTTGCTTTTATATACGTTTAGTATACATACAAAAAGTCGTAATACTTTATTTATACAAACATATTTCAGAACGTATTTTTTATTCTGTTATTTTGAAAAGGGAAAGAAAACAAAGTGAAATGTTTTATAAAATAGATATAGTAAGTACTTACCGTAAAATCTATAAATAAGATAAAAACTATAAAAATACAACTAATAAAATTCATTGAAATAGCCTAGCTAGAGTAGGTTTTTTTGTTACTCGATATCACACAGGTGTGAAATAGTACTAAAAATAAAACTATTTAAAATAGTCGTTTGAAGTAGTTATTTGAATTGAAGGTTTATTGAGGTATTTTGTTCGTTTTTATATTCACTGAAATAAGAATATTATTTTTGTACTCTGTTTATGGTTTATAAATAAACTTAAAGGGCAATCTGTATGTAGTATTCAGTTTGTAATGGTCAAATATAAAGTGCACAATCTGATACACCAAATCCAATATTAAGATAACGCTAATAATATAGGTATACATTTTGCACAGTAGGGTAGTATAATGATACCAAATAGGTCATATTTTTTTCAGCATATGAAAATACTGTTAATACTGTAATAATATTTAAAAACGAAATTATAATCCGACAAATATCAAGGAAGCTGTAAGCTTTTAAAGATTATTATCTGTCTCTTGCAAATCGGAGTTTTACGTGTATTTTAAATGGTCATAGTATATTATGACGTCACAATGTATGTCAAGAGGGCTATCGCTCTTTGTGTAATCGGGAATTTCAATCATTCATATCTCGCTTATTTTTAAAGTTATTTAAATTGTAATTTTACCTTGATATTTGTCAAGTAAACATGGTTCAATTGAAGTGAAAAAAAAAATTTTCATGCAATAACCCAATTGGCTGTCTTCCTAAAAATAACCTTCAGTATCCAACACACAATAGTCAAATAAATTCGCGTTTACTGAAATTTTATGAGTTTAAACAATAGGCGCTTCAGAGAAAAAATAAAATCGATGAAGTGTTTACTTGTACCGGGTTGTACTATAAGTGTTCTGTCCAAAATAAAAACTGAATGAAAAAAATTATTTATAATTAATAATAACATTATTGATAATGAATAATATTATTAATAAATCAATAATATTATTTAATTAATGATATTTTGAATTAAATAATATATAATATTATTTATAACACAAGTTTTTATTTTATTTTCTAAACATTTATTATCTTTTTTTCTAACTTTTACGGTTTTAATGATAGATTTTCACCATCATCTGGGATGCACGACCGATTATACCCTATCACGAACTTTACTTTTTACCTCTAAAACAAATTCAAAAAAATACCGCGTTACTTATTTTGAGCTATACCGTCTAGAGACAGACAGAGAGGCACACGGACGTACATGTGGAAATGGACGAATAAGAGTATTTTATGAAGACCTATATCAAAAAATTTTTGCTGCGATCAAAATTTTCAACCTTACAAGGTCGGGACTAAACTTATACCCATCTTTACATAGTCACACTCATTTAAGCTTTTTCCCAAAATTTAAGGCGGCAGAAACTGTTTGATACAGTTTTGTTTCACCTTTCTTGGAGATGCTTAAAATACAAATATTAACAAATCACCTACAGGCGTTTACCTACCATCTTCGATTTAGGTAGTTGGTTGGTTTATTTCTCATTATCTACGTTGTTTTCAACTTTTGAGCAAAAACCTATTTTTAAAGTGCAGAATTAAACTATCTATATTTTATGTCATTATGTAATTTTCGATATCTGATGTTTACAAAAAGTACTTGACCAAAATATGCTCCAGAGACGGCATATCTTATTTCCCAAAAAAAATTTCAATTTCCCCCTTTTATCTGATTGTAAGTGAAGTAAAGAGAACTACGCGATAGGTTTCATTAAACTTGACATAAGACTTAGGAGAAAAAAGGAGAATAAAGACTTACTTTAAAGAGAGTTAGATTTTTTGTTAGACAAATATTTCTGAAACGAAATGTGAAATCGAATTTAAAACTTTTGATTTATTGTTACAAATGTGATTTGAAATTAGTTTTCATAACTAAATGTTCTGAAATTTTGAATTCAATATAATATATACAAACTTTTTCTCTCCCCACCACAGCATCATCGTGACCTTATAAAAATATTTGAATTGCCGGCGGTTTTCAGGTTGGAGGTGGAAACTGAGTGGGAGTTCGGTAAGAGCATCTAGAAATTTGCAGAGCCTCAAATTTTAAAACTTCCGCTAGACTTTCGAAGCAAACTCTCGCATATTAATAACAACGAGATTACAATACGTATTGTTGATATTATCTAATTGTGTGTTAGAAATACTTGTATCCCACCAAAAACAAAAATGTAGAAGGGGGTCAAATTTTGAAAAGCTCCAAATGGTTTAAAGATAGGTCTTTATTGGTATGCTAATGGATAATTGTTCTGAGTGTATCATTTCCTACACAGCCGCTACAATCTAATCTATCCTAACTGAAAACTATGCCATTGATTAACATTTACATACATATAGACAATTTGTGTACACAATGATACTCAAACTGGGCTAAACGCGCTACCAAAATATGTGATAGTTGATGTACTAAATGAAAGCTGATCGACTAGAAATTTAGTTTTTTCATCACAAGAGTATACTACTATTGCATATTTACCGGCATTTCTAATGTAGTAAATATCCAATAATATTTATTACAGCATTTAAATTATCTACTAACAATTAATTAACCTATATCATGATTACTATAGGTAATAACATAACCTAATTAAATACAAAATTGTTACGAGCTTGTAAAATGAATTTTACTATCATATTTTCATCTTGATGCATCCGTGTATAGAATAAACGCTTTTCTTATGTAAATGGAGGGTTAAGTGGAGTGGAAGAAACGTCCTTGCACAATGTTTTTTTCATAAGATAAAAACAAATACATATAAAAATTACATGCTTGGAATATTTATTTAATAAGTTTATTCATGTTATGTATTCTAACATATAATATACAAAATTCACTTATATTTATAATAATCAGTTGCAACGACAAACTGATTTGTTGGGATGATCCTTCTGATGACGTATCTACCTACTGTTATGTTATTGTATGATACACCCAACACTATAGAAGTGTTTCTCTATATATTGGCCAGTATGTGTCCGGATTCAATAATGGGGGAGAATGTATATACAAGTTTCTACTTCCATAGTTCATACACTGAATTATATGTACAAAGATCCACAAAAAAATATTCAGTACGTTGAAAATTACTCAAAATAAAATTTAGAGTTAAGAAAACTAAACGAACATGATTTTTTTGACCACAAAATTAACTTTAATGTAAACAAAAGCATGGAGTGCTCTCTTCTTACATTCTTCTTACGTAAAAGTAGAGTCATTATGAAGACGTAAGTAGAGCGTACCCCATTCATTTGTTTACATTAAAGTTAATTTTAATGTATATATTTTGCTGTCATTCTGTTTATTCTATTTAAATTATTTGCATTTCTTAGTTCATGTTCCAATAAAAGTTCATGGTTATTAGCGAATTTCCTCCAAAGGAAATGCAGCTATTGTTTGCACCAATGTAGGAATTTCGTAAAAATTTCTTCAAATGTCCATCGACCAACCTATTAGATGTGAAAAATCACTATCGCTAAAATTTGTATACGTATATACAAATATATATATATATATATATATATATATATATATATATATATATATATATATATATATACATGTACTTTTTTTAAGTGTCTGTGGGCTCTCTAGCGGCCACAATTTTATTCCGATTAGAATGAAATTTGGTATTTGAAACGCTTTTGGTATTCATAAGGTCAAGGTCATTCATAATGGGTAAAATCGGACGAGGAGAAAGGGAGGTTTAGAGGATGGGATAAGACACAAAATTTCACATATCTCCCTTAATATTTGAAAAATCGAAAAATTTATCAGGAGTTAAGTTGTTGGTACTTAGATTTACTGAAATTTTGTTTCTTATCATTTTTCCGTTACACTTAAAGAAATATGTACAATTAACGATTGAAAGTTGAAATTCTAAATATCTCTGCCCACATTGAGAAAAAAGAAAAATGATAAGGTGATTAATTGTAGCAAACTTGATTTTCTACAATTTTACTCGTTATACATTTTTCGATTGTTCCAATATTAAGAGAGATATTTTATATTTTGTGTTTTCTTCCAGTTTTATGTGCCCTTTCCCCTTGACGTATGCCATTCAATAATAAAATTGGCCTTGAAAGTACTAAAATGATATCAGATACGACATTTCATTTTGATAAGACTTAAATTGTGACTAGAGAGTGATTTATGTATTCTGAGGAAATTCGCTAAGTTGACATAGCTCCTGCGTAATGCCTTTTTTGTTATTTTAAGCTCTAAATTTAATTTTTTGTTTTTTCGTTTTAAAATAAAAATTATTTTTGATGTTGTTGTTTCATTCCTCATTATTATTCCCACGACTGATGGATTGAAATCTTGCCAAAGAAAGTATCCGATCAAAAACATAAATGTAAAAATGTAAGAATGTGCAAAGTAAAATGAAAAAAAAAAATTAAGTTGAAAACATTTATTTCGTAAGTTTTCTCTTAGTATGTTTTTAAAATATTATATCGCGGCAAGTAATTTCTTTTCTTTTGATTTTTTACATTTATTATTTTTATATATTATATATGATATATATATATATATATATATATATATATATATATATATATATATATATATAAATCATTTATATATATTATATATATATATATATATATATATATATATATATATATATATATATATATATATATATATATTGACACAGCAGCAGAAGATCTCATTTGTGCCGAATCAAAATTATGGTTATTTTTATGGTTATTCAATGGTTATCCTTTCGGTTTGGTCACTTTATCTAACTGTATGTCAAATATCAACTTTTAAGGACTTATGGTCTAAGCCCTGTAATTGTGATAATGTATGGTCAAAAACTGTAGGCGTTCCCGCTTTTTAACAATTTTTGAATGCGAATAACAATTTACTTAACATAAAGCAAAAACTTGTTCTCTTATAAATCCCTAAATAGCATATATGCGAAAAATCAGCACTGTAGCTCTTTTCGTTCACTGTAGAAGAATTTCGGGGTCAAATCGGCTCTGATTTTTCGATAAGTCATAGTACTGTACGCACGAAGGCAAAAAACCCTTAAACTCGACCTGTTGCACTACCGTGCTCTAGATATATCAAATATAGCATACGAAATTTATATCAAAAATATTTTTATTTTATTTATTTTAACAGTTTGAAATGTCATTTTTTTATTAAAATTTTGTTTATGACATTTCAACAGAAACTATAACTGATACAATCACACTATAAATCGCTATATATAAGTAACAGTATGAAAATTGATATTTTATTGTATTGGCATCGGTTCCTAATCCTTCTGCAATATTTCACATTGTTAATTAGCCGTCCGGAAAAGAGTAAAAACTCACTTACAAAACTCAATTACATTCATACATAAATAGATACATACAGGCCAAGCTAATAAACGCATGTTAAAAATGCTGTATTATACTGTTTTAAGCTATCCACAGATTAAATTTTGTCTGTTTTAAAATTTGCTTTTACCTACTTGAATATCGTATCTCATTTTCCTTTGCGCTTTTAGTATTTCAACAGCAGTAACGTGTTGTTTAGTAACGGGAGTACGGTGGCGATACACAAATTAATTTATTCCCTTTAAGTTTTTTAATGAATTGATCCCAAATCTTTAATAGTTACGCACAGTTACCCTTTATGTAAAAATTTAAAAGAAAGTATCTTATCACCGGTAAGAAGGATTGTAACATCAAATATGTGTGTGATCTTTTCTCTAGTATACTATTTACTACATCAATTAAACTTGTCAGTTTAACATACATAATAAATATTGGTGATCTTGAATTTACCTTGAAACAAAATATTAACAGTGAGACCATAAAATTAGCTTTTATTTAATACCTTAAATACTAAACATCGTACGATGCACTTACTTTACTTTATCTTACTTTATACACCTTACATGGTTCATGGCCGAGATAATTCTTGCGCATAGATTTTCTAATATTTCTTTCACTAATGTGATCCTACTTACATCACTGATCAGAGCTGTGTTGTCACTGATCCGAAGAATATTTTAATAATATACAATATAATTTTAATATTTGTAAAATGGACACAATGGTAAAATTAACAACAGAATCAAAGTGTAAACTTTGCATGAATTTATTACCTAATACGAATACCTCAGCTTGTACCATTGTGAGTCACATTTAGTTTTGATATACATTGTATTTTTACGGTCTACAAAAAAACGAAACTATATGAGTTTGTGGGGTGTATCTAGAAGTATACATCCGATTGTCCGAATAAGCACGTTCACATACAAAAGTGTTCGTGTTATACTGTTTAGAGATCATCATCTTCTTCATGATTCATCGTGTGTTATGCTTCACCTTCAACACACAACTCTTGTTGTGTCTCCAACAACAAACACAACAACTCTTTAAAAATAGTTTTTTTTTTCTTCACGATGGAGAAAATTATAAATAACGTTATACCATATATTATATCAGTTGTTTTTCCTTTTTTCTTTAAAAACAGTATAACATATACATTCGTTGAAAATTTTAAGTCTGGTCATTTTTATAAACATTATTTCTTCTCAGGTATCTTTGTATCACAACTTCCACTCCACTCCCTGAAAGTGCTACATTCATACTAATGCAAAATGGGGCAGAGTAAGTGTGGAAAATCTATTCTGATTTAAATTGTTGTACGTTAAACACTGATGAATAAACATTTAAAATACACGAGGTAGTAGCATGCTTACACTAAATCTTATACTTGAATATCAATCCTATTTTGGACTACAACAACTAAATTGTATTTTTTATTGAAAATTATATAGCTCAGGTTTCAGATAGAATATAGTAGGATATCTTGGTACATTCCCACAACGCCATTCGTTCTAATAACCTCTTTCAAGGTCATTAGAACGTTATTATAATTAACTTTGTTGCATATTTGAATATGTTCTGCGATTGTGTTTGTTACTTAATTATTCACATTTATACTCATATGTTTCTTAAAATAAAATTTATATTCTGTTTGTTTATAAATATTTGGCTTTAGATAAGCACAAATAATCCAAAAATCGATACCCACTTGTCTGCTTTATACCAAATTGAAATTAAAAATACATAGAATGTGAAGATCTAGATTATCCTAGTTTCCATCCCATTATGATTATCTTATATGAATTCAAAGAGAGCCTTCTTAAAATTAAATCACTTCTACCGAGTAAAAGAAAGAAACCAGTTTTTAGCCAAATGTTATTCCCAAGGCCTTACTATAGGCTATCAATAGCACAAAAGTACATATGGTCAAGTTTACGGAGGCGGGACCATGCGTGCTTACAGTGACTACTACAGGAAGTTTTAGGCGAAAAATGATCGCCCTTGCCAATTTTGAACTAAATAAGATACAGAGAGTGTTCGAATATAGAAAGATAACGTCATTTTAATACACTGTTTTAAATATCATCGTTAAGGAATAAATAAGAGATATTTTAATTCAAAAATCGAAAGAACGCTACCACGACTAAAAAACTTGGAAGGAGAAACATAGTTCTCCCTAAAATTCATTAAAGTTGATATTTGGCCTAGACTAAGGTATAGTGCTAACCAATAGGATAATTATGAAAACCCGAAATCGAAAGTTTTGAAATTATTTGTTTGATGAATTGAACATGGTAAGACATATAGTAATGTATGTTGCAATGCAATTGGCTGTTCATTGGAGTTCATGTTTGTCAAGCTAATACATCGTAAAACTATATATATTTTTCTCATCTAGATTTGAAAATCATTTGATTTCACCATTTGAATGAAGTTACACTAACTAAACTAATAATTTCTTTGAACTTGAAAAAAAAGCTTAAAAATTTTTTTGTTTCTTGCTTTAAATGAAATTTTTCTGGATCTAAAAATGAAAATATTTTGAAAACCATTTGTAATATCGAAAAAATAATCCCAGATTCTTTCGTCATAAATATGAGTGAAGCTTTGAAAATTTTATGAGGCCTTGCGAATTTTAAATTTTCGGACATACAATATCTTGGAAACGGTGTGATTTATCGAAATAATAAGCAAAAACATACTCTAACAAACACATATTTGACCAAGAAACACATTTAATAAGTTTCACGATTATTGATCGAACTAGCAAATTTTTGAATTTTTTTATTTCACTTTCGCTCAGTCAATTGGAAATGTAGCGAAACGTAAAGAATTTATTTTATTTCTACAACTTTGTAGCTTTAAAAAAAGTGACAACCAGACTATTGCTGTAGGTGAATTTAAATTTCACACCAAAGATGACATTTCAATTCGATCAAAATCGCTAAAACGATATCTAAGATATTTATATTGGAAATTAAAAGTAGGAAAATGGTTAATATATGTATTAGAAAACAAAAAATAACTTATCATTATTATCGAATATATTGTAATATTTTATGTCATATTTTATGTCATTTTATGTCATATGAATGTATTTTAGGTCGTGGTCACAGCATCAACGTGGCGCAGCTGAGGAGAATAACCATCAACAAAATTATCTACTCTTTATTGAAAATCTCTCCGTAATCGGTTCAGCCGTTACAGATACCAATTGGCTAATTTAAAAATGATCAATTTACACTATTTAATTAAAAGATGTCAACATACAGACAAGTTACATAGCGCATTTTTTAGTTTTAGCAACATTGGGATGTGATGATTAAAGTGTATATGTGATGGTTAAACTGTTAAGGAAAGAGAACGATTCTATATAGAATCAAAAACATAAATGTAAAAACGATCGAAGTTTTCGGGCAAATCCTGAATATAAAATTTTGCCCTGAAAGAAAATTTATGATATATATATCATAAATTTTCTTTCAGGGCTATTTTCTTTCATATATATATATATATATATATATATATATATATATATATATATATATATATATATATATATATATATATACTTACTACACTTACTACAAATTCACAACAATCTAGCGATATTTTACTTTTAGCAATCCCTTGATATTGAAATAAATGACCAAACATCATTTCAGTCATCTTCTTCTGTGTTAGTAAATATAATAAATGATATGGCGACACAACATATCACAATATATTCTTTTGCTATTACTTACCATCGTATCCACTCTCTACAAAACAATAAATACTTATATACCCAAAGTGAATGGTCAGTTTATTTCTCTGAGTCTGTTTCAAGTAATTTATTACAGAGAAAGATGTAGTTTTCGAATACTGCTAAATTCTTTATTATAAGAAAATTACCAATGATCGGATTTACATAAGAAATAAGCAGTGGCGATTTTGATTCAACAAGTTTAATATACCTGTTATACGTTAACGTGGTCTTTGAAGAATATGAACCCGTTGGGTGGATCTGGCAGAATCATAATTCTAAAATGTACGCAAGTAAATCCGCGAGAGGATGCTACTTATGTCTAAAAATACACCGATACACAAGCGATGCACAATATTTTGTAAATATCAACATGAAACAAAAACGAGTTTTTGTCAATTGTGTTATGGGTTTAGACAAATCATCATTCATCATCAACAAATCATCACGATTTTCGAAAAATGGCCATGCTAGATGCGGCAGAATATTATTTCCTTACTTTGCATCTAACAGTATTTTTACATTAATAGTTCGTAAGTACATAATATAATTGTAAGAACACGGCTAAATATTATCCCATATGGGAATATTACCCCGATTGATAACTAAACTGATACAGTATTTCTACAAAGTAGGCAACTTCAATACGAATTATCTAACTACAATTTCTGTAATTTGAAATTCGTTATTTTGTTGTCGGGCTTAAGGTCAATAGATTTTTATACCCAGTATATGTAAATATACATGGTATATTAAGTTTAGTTCCGACTTTTAACGCATGGAAATATTGATCGCAGAAAAAAATTTCATAAAATAACCTCCATAAAATAACCTTATTCGTTGATTTCCGCATGTAAGTCCGTGTTCCCGTCTGTCTGTCCCTAGACAGGATAGATCAAAAAAGTAACGCTTTAGAAAGTCAATACTTTATAGACAAATGTCATTGAATTTTATTAAAATATTGATAAGAAAAAATTAACTCGTCAACCAGGAATCGAACCTCTATAAAGTATACGTTAGTTCTCTCATATTTTTCTTACGTAACCTAAAATCGAAATTGACAAGTATTTTATTGTGAAGCAAGTATACACAAATAATAAATATAAACAACTTTCGTTTGAAAATTTTTTCCATAAACTCAATAGTTTTCTCAAAGGATGTGCTCAAAAGTTCCTCGGAAAGCAAAAATATACCCATCTTTGAAACCATAAGATATATATAACACTGTAGGACGAAAAATGTTTCTTTTTTAAAATAAACAACTTTTGCCTCTATAATCTTTAAACTCAATAGATATCTCTGCTCAAACAAAGAGCAAAAAAGATTGATGAAAAAATTCGTTACGCAGGAGCTGCGTCAACTGAGCTGCGAATTTCCTTTGAATACATAAATTACTCACAAAGTATATTTCATGTATTTGTCTCAAACAAACACAAAATATTAAATATCTCTCTTAATATTAGAATAATCGAAAAATGTAAAAGGAGTAAAGTTGTAGAAAATCAAGTTCGCTACAATTCATTACTTGGTCATTTTTCTCAAACTCTAATGTGAACAGAGATATTTAGAATTTTAACTTCCAATCTACAGTTTTAAATATTTCTGTAAATATAAGTGTAACAGAAAAATGATAAGAAACAAAATTACAGTAAAACTTAGTACCTAAAACTTAACTCCTAATAAATTTTTCGATTTTTCAACTATTAAGGGAGATAGTCAAATTTTGTGGTCCCCCCTCCCTCTAAACCCCCTTTCCCCTCGTCCCATTAACGAACTTTAGAATACCAAAAGCGCCTCAAATACCAAATTTCATTCCAATCGGAATAAAAATGTGACAGACATTTAAAAAAAAATACAGTTGATATATATATATGTATATATATATATATATATATATATATATATATATATATATATATATATATATATATATGTATATAATATATACATATATACAAATTTTAGCGATAGTGAATTTTAACATCTAATAGGTAGTATCGAGATGAACATTTGAAGAAATTTGGACGAAATTCCAACATTGGTGCAAAAAAAAAACAATAGCTGCATTTCCTATCGAGGAAATTCGCGAAAAAATATATTGATAGTCGAACGAAGGCGGAAATATATACAAGGATAATATCTCATATACCATTGTTTTTGTACCCAGTAGATTAAAGCAAGGGGGCATTAGTTCAACAGTTGCGGGAAGCACTTGTTGAAGAAGGAGTAGACCCAGAATTATGGATTCTGAAAGACCAAAATGCCAAGAACATGGAAACGATACAGGCCATGAAAGACGATTTACAAGCAAGTCAAAATGCAATGAAAGACGATTTACAAAATTCCATGAAAGAAGAGTTACAAGCAAGTCAAAATGCCATGAAAGACGATTTACAAAATGTCATGAAAGAAGAGCTACACACAGTTCAAAATTCCATCCATGTTGCTTTACAATCTGTAGAAGTCTTTGATGATAGATTCAAAAAGATGGAAAGCAGAATTCTAGAGCTAGAAGCTAGACTCGTAGAAACTCCAAACAGTGAAATACTGGAGACTCGTGAGAGAGAAGCGGTACTTATAACAGTGCTTCAAGGTTTGAATCCGGAAGGAAACAACACACAAAACCACCACCCCTTGATGAAAAAACATCATGTTGCTGCTGCTAGTAACGAGTGGTCGGATTATCGGAAGGCAGTGGAACTTACTGTGGCCTTGAGAGGTGACGCTACAGATGTGTTGCAAACATTGTCACCCACGGAACGAAACGATTACAAACTGTTGAGCGGTCGTCTGAAACTCCGGTTTGGAGATTCTCACTTGGAACACGTTTGTTATCATTCCCAACTAAAGAATCGTATCCAAAAACCAAATGAAACGTTGCAAGAATTTGAAAGCGATGTCACTCGACTAGTCCGACTAGCGTACGTTACGGCATCAGAAGAAATTCGAGAACGTTTAGCCATAGATGGTTTCATCGATGGGCTTAGGGATAATGAGACTAGGCAAGTACTTACACTCGCGCGCCCAAAGAAATTGAATGATGCTTTGTCTCAAGCATTGGAGTTTGAGGCTGCGAAGCAAAAGGGATCCAGGTCAACATATGTACGTACTTTAACTACAGATGACACCATTCAGGAGGAGATGTTGAGAAAACTGTTGCAAGAATTCGTCGGGAGCAAAAGGGATTCACGAAGGTCAATTCGTTGCTGGAACTGTGAGACACTTGGCCACATCCGAAGATGGTGTAAGAAGAGAATTAAAGAAGTATCAGCAGCGACTTCAAAAAAAAACTAAAAAGGGCCGACACAAAGGGGCGAACGTCCACCTGTAGCCAACAAGCCTCATGGAAAATAGCACATGTGGCATCTAGTTAAACAGAAGAACGAGAAGCCGACTCAGATGTGAAGATGGTAATGGCACGGAAGACAAGCGCCAATGAGTCCTCGGTTTGTAGGACAACGGCAATTGATGAGAGATGGCTGCCTAAGGAACTCCAGAAGGACCAGGAAGCAGATCCAGATTTAAGGATGGTAATTGCATGGAAGACAAGCGCCAATAGACCATCCTGAGAAACAGTTTCACCACGTTCGGTGAATGTGAAAGCTTATTGGGCTCAATGGAACTCCTTATCATTGGATGATGGTATGCTGGTCCGCGTGATTGAGGATGTGAACGGGGACGTAAGGAAAAGACAAGTTATTGTTCCTCAAAAGCGAGTAGTCGAAGTTCTGAACGAGATTCATGGCGGGATCAGTGGAGGACATTTGGGAGTCAATAGAACTCTAGCCAAAGTACGGGAACGGTTCTATTGGGTACAATACAAATCTGATTTTCAAGATTGGTGTCGTAAATGCACTGTGTGTGCAGCAAGCAATGGACCCCAGAAACGTCCTAAGTATCCCATGCGCCAACACAACATCCAACAGTCTAGCAATCAAATGAAGGAATACTACGACCTAAAGGCTGAGAAAGGTGGTTATCAACCTGGAGATTTGGTATGGCTCTACAACCCACAACGCCGACGAGTCTCACCCAAGCTACAGAACAAATGGGAAGGATCATATGAGGTTAAGAAACGAATCAATGATGTCATTTATCGTTTGAAGAAAGGTCAAGGAAAACCACGTAGAGTCCATTTCAATCGGTTGGTCCCTTACGAAGAAAATAAAGAAACCTTCCGAATCGAAAGGTCTAAGAAGGGGGCAGTGTAACGAATATTGGAACGAAACTTAGTTACCTGTGAAAGTGGAATTGAACAAATTATGTAATGTTTCTAGGACAACGAAATGTTGATATTGTTTTTATTATCAATACAGATTGAAATATATGGCAGTATGTGAAAGACAAGTAGACGGTGAACATTATAAAAGAATACTCTTGAAATTATAACTTTTGTAAATTATACACATAATATTTTAAATCGTCAATAAATTGTTAAAGTCAAAAAGAATTTACTTCAATCAATAAACGAACCCGGACAAACTGCTACAATATTTTAATAAATTTTCTATATTTCTTAATTCCCCTATTTTGGTCTGGTTCATTATGGAAAAAACACCCGGGTTCTCTACTCCTGTGTTCTGAGCTAACTTTCTTCTTTCGTCTTCCATACCCTTGACAGTAAATTGCTCTACCTTTTCTCCTACGTTGCACATTGAACAAACCTTATTGCCATCTTTATCCCTGTTACTGTTCCAGTTCCAATATCCCATCCGAAATCTTGCAAGTTCCCTTCGATTTTCTCTTGATTGCAAGTTTGCATACTTTGCACCATCTATGTAATGGTTTAATTTTCTACACAGCTGTTATGAAGGTTTACTGTCTATCTCTTGTAATAAGCTCCTTATTCCAGCTTGACTTGATTTATTACTTGCGTGCTATTTACTTCCCCTTCCATCACAATGTTCATTTCTATTTTTTCCTATTCTTCTTCTAACAAACTACTCCAATATCCTATCTTGTTTGTTATCTTACCCTCCTTGATACAAGTTTGTTGCAATTCTTTGAATTCACAATCTTTTATTTTCAAGGAAATTTGGTCGCCGCGATTGTTAAGGCGCTCTACTTGGAACCGGGAGGTTATGAGTTCGAATCTCAACATCGGCGGTTTGTCAATTAAAAAAATTAACGGGGCGGTTAATTGACTAAACTGTAGGCGTATGGAAAAGAACGAAGTAACTGGCTATGCTAGTGAAGGTTTTCTGCAGTTTCCAGATGAATCGGCATATCGGCCTATCAAAGTCGGCTGCAGCCGCACAACCTACCAATTCCTAGTCTGCATATGAATTCCTTGTCCTCCACTCACATCATAAAAAATGTACAGTTTAAAAAATTAATAAAGATTGAAAAATAATGATGTGGGTGGCCTCTGCTATAGACCGTGGTGTATCAGAAACGGAGGTAAATCCCCATTATTATTTATTTTTTATTTAAGCAGATTTGCTTATTCCTAATATTTTTTTAAGAAAATTATTTGTGAAAGATTCTATTTTTTACCGACGAAAAGAAGGAGGTACTAAATTCAACCTGTATATTTTTTATATATTTTATTTTTTTTAAATGTACGATCACGTATAACTTCTTACAGAGTAGTCCAGCGTTGATAATTTTTCAAAGTTGGTCCCATAAAAATTTGAAAGAAAAATTTCAAATTTTTAGCCACAAAAAAAAAAAAATTAAAAATTATATATATATATATATATATATATATATAAATATATATATATATATATATATATATACATATATATATATATATATATATATATATATATATATATATATATATATATATATATATATATATATATATATATATATATTTATATATAATAATTATAATAATAGTATATTAACAAAAGATCAGTACAGATGCTTGTTACGTCAAAATACATATTCGTATACAACATTTAAGGTGTATACATATAAAATTACTTATTAGATTAAACGTCATTCAGATTATACAAAGTTAAGTCTAAGAGATGAGTTCTTAGCTTTTGCTTGAATTTTAAAATAATTTCAATTCCTTGAATGTATATTTTCAATTCCTTGGGAGTTTATTATAAATTTCTAAACTCGGCATGATAGGGCAAGATGAAACCCTCATCTAGTGCAGTATACATGAGTATTTCCTATGTTTTCAAAATTACCAATATTGGCTTTAATGTACACTGCCACTTGATAAATAAAAATTGGTGGCAGTGTTAGAGTTTTAAAATTTTTTAAAAATGGTGCACCTCATTGTCTGGCTTTTAAGTTAAAAAGATGTCTAAGGACCATTTTCTGCTTTAAAAATACAATATATATATATATATATATATATATATATTATATATTTTAGAGGAGGGGAAAATCTTCGAAAGACTCCCAAAGATATTGACACGGAGTGTCGGATTCTTACCGATTCTTCTCTTCGTGTGGTAATAGGGCCCTCAGGAACCACGTTAGCATTACTTTTGAGGGACTCTTCACAGTGCCTGAGTATTTGAGGCCATTCTCAAAACCTTGACTACTGTGTCACTGCATTCCTAGGGCGTCCTGCTTGGACCGCCTGCCGGCTACGTTCCTGGTTTTCCTTGACGCTCATGACCTTCTCGTAGATCAGGATGAACGTTTGCCACACTCCTCTTCACCCTCTAAAATTCTACAGATTAGAACCCTTAGGTCTAGGTGGTTGGTATTAAGGGCTCTGTATAGCACATTCCGCTGCTCACCCCAAGCGGGACAAACTGCGAGTGTGTGCTGGGCCGTGTCATTGAGTTCTTCACAATGAAAACATCCTGAGGACGGGAGCGTGCCGATCCTATGCAGGTATTCATTGAAACAACCATGTCCGGTGAGCACCTGCGTTGTTCTGTAAGTGGGCGACCCATGTGACCGGTTAAGCCACTCGGAAAAGATCGGCAGAATCGCCTGTTGTACTCGTTTCCCAACGAGCAATGAGTTTTGGAGTCTTCCAGACCATGAAGAATCCAGAGACACTCCTTGATGTGTTTTCGAAGCGCCCTTATTGCACCTGGTTCCACGTTCACACCTTCTCGACGAAGGTTTCGGACCCCCCAGAAAAGTTGGCTCAGCTTGGTCGCAAGAAGATCAAGCGGCGGGATGCCTGCGAGGGTCCGCACTGCATCGTGAGATACAGTGCGGTAGAGCAAATATTACGCTACCAACTTCGTAGTATACCCAATCCAATAAAAAATGAATTATTTACATCGGACTACTCTTTAAAATTTAAGTCAAATATGGGGATTAGAAGAAAAAATACTTGCAAAAGAAACTTTTTAACAAAAAATAGAACCGACGAAAGAAGAAAGCAACTGAAAAGCAAAAAATAAAAACTTTTATACAAAAAATTAAATTTTCGAAAAAAGAAAGGAACTGAAAAGCAAAAAAAAACAAAATTACGAAGTTAAAAAATTATTAAAACAACTCAAAATTATTTAGGTAGTTACATTGACTTAGTTTTTTTTGCTTTTCAGTTCCTTTCTTTTTTCGAAGATTTAATTTTTTGTATAAAAGTGTTTATTTTTTACTATTCAGTTACTTTCTTCTTTCGTCGGTTCTATTTTTTGTTAAAAAGTTTTTTTTGGAAGTATTTTTTCTTCTAATCCCCATATTTGGCTTCCATACATGATAATAGGTCATATTACTATTTCAAAAACTCTTTTCATTAATAATCCATTCATTCTCATACATAAATTTTTCGATTAAATAAGATTCTCTTTCAGCTTACTTTTTTTAAATGCAAATTCCATTTCCCATTCCAATTAAAGTGCATTCCCAAATAATGAAAATTGTATACAACTTGTATCTGTGTCCCACCATAGTTCCACTTTTCACTCTTTTTTTGCTTATAACCATTTCTAAACACGATTATTTAGTTTTTTTCTCGTTTACCTTAATTTGATTAATTTTACAATATTCACTCATGCAGTTTAGAGATCTTTTTAAACCTAGAGGTGCCTGTGATATTAGTGCCATATAATCAGCGTACAATAACATTTTAATCTCTTGATTTCGGACTGACGGCGAATGTGTTTCTATTTTATTGAGAATTTCTGGCAGATCGTTTAAATACAAGAGGAAAAGAATAGCCGAGATTTGGCACTCTTGTCTCAAGCCGCGTTCCGTTTTACATGTATTTGATCGTTTACCTCCACTTATTTTAATACAGAATCTGTTATTTGCGTAGATAGAATTTAATAATGTTATTGTGTTCTTGTCCATATTTAACTTTTCTAGTTTTTCCCACAACATTTCTCTATCTACCGAATCGAAAGCCTTTTTCACGTCTATAAAGCATGTATACAATTTTTCATGTTTTCATTCTTGGATTCTATTTGCTACTGCTTTTAAGAAAATGTAACTGGTCGGCAGTAATGTATCTGGTCGGTAATTTCTCGGGTCGCTCTTTTCACTTTTGTTTTTAAAAATGTTACATATTACGCCTATGTTCTATTCGTCTGGTATGACCTTTGTCCTCGATATCTAATTAAATCCCTCACGTGCTTTAAAAATTCTATAGGTATTCCTTCTATACCTGGTATTTGTCTTTTAAATTCACTAATTATCATCATGACCTCCTCTTCTGTTATGCTTTGACTCAGTATGAAGTCTTCCTCTTCTATTGTTATACTATTTCGTTTCTCTGTTGAGTGTGGTGATATTTTTTCCTTGGCATCCAGCTGTGGATCCTTCCTGTAAAGTTCTGTGTAAAATCTCATCTAACTTTCAACGTTTATCTCTTCCCCCGTTTTAGGTTTGAAACTTTTCCATGTTCTGAACATCTTCAAAATTTCTACTTCGTTGAGTGTGGTGATATTTTTTCCTTGCCATCCAGCTATGGATCATTCCTGTAAAGTTCTGTGTAAAATTTCATCTAATTTTCAACGTTTATCTCTCCCCGTTTTAGGTTTGAAACTTTTCCATGTTCTGAACAACTTCCAAATTTCTACTTCGCTATTTTCTTCTATGTCTTCTATGTCTTTGTTTTTCTTCTATGATTTAATGTAAGATTTGTGCCTGAGTCTATCCATGTTTCAACCAAAAAAGATAATGCCATAGTCGTTTAAGTATTTTACAATATCAATATTTCTAACTTAATAAATTCCCTTAATATTCCAAAACATTATTGTTGTGTGTTTTTTGAACTACTGCTTTTACTTATTTTCCTTTTCTCTTTTGGAGCGTGTGTATATATATATATATATATATATATATATATATATTTCAAATCTATGTCCCGTTGCCTGTGTGCCAACAACATCTTTTCTCCTCTTTGTGTCGTGATGTATTGTATCGTCTTGTTCGATTCTTTCCTCTGACGATTGGTTCACTGATCTGCATCTTTTTTTAGATTTAGTAGCTTCTTCCATTCTTTTGGCTTTCTCCATGCTGCGTTGAATTCTTTCTTCTGGTACGGTACGTCTTCGTTGACAAAAATGTTTGTTTCTTTCAGTTTGTTATTATTACGCATAATAGCTTCTTTTGTTTTGTAGCTATGAAAACAGACGTTTATTGGAGCTTTTACATTGGAAGTATTCCCTAACCTGAATATATCATCTATTTCATCTCTCTTGATTTTCACATTCATTTCATTTTTACACAGCTCAATCACTTCGTCTTTCAGTGATGAATTTTCTTTTATTTCTTCGTTAAGTCCAAAAATGATAAGATTTTTTTTATTCGTTACAAGTTTTAGATCTATAATTTTTTTATTTTGCATTTTCACAATTTCGTCAAGTTCTTTATTCTTTTCTATGATAGTACGACTTTCTTCTTTCAGTAACTCATTCATTACATTACTTCAAAGTTCTTCATGCTATCCATTATTTTATCATTCAATTCCATTTTTAATAATAACTATTCCCGGACGTATGCGAAAAACAAATCACACAAAAATAATAAGTTTATGAAAAAAATTTAAAAGAATAAAATAAAATAAAATAAAATAAAAGTATTTTGCTTTATTTCAGATGCTGTGTTCGATCATATTATAGTCATTGATCTTGGCTTAGGAGTTCGACTTGCTCACTAGTTAGCTACGATATATGTTTATAAAGATCACAAATATATTGAACAGACTGATTAATGTTGGTTATTGTATACGACTTAGCATCACACAAAATAAAAATGACAATGATGTTTTCCAAAGTCTATTAAATTCATTTTATCTCACTTTCCCACTGCACGTAAAACAGAAAATTTACACTTCATTTACTATGCTTTAATAAATATTTTATGGCACACGCTTTTCTTGCACACAGCACTTCAAGTTGTAATTCTAACCAAAGTTATTTCCTTAAATCAAAAACCGTATAAATATTTAAATTAATAAAGAAAGTCACAAAAAGAAAATAAAACTTAAAAATTCCATCACATAAAATTAACTATATTAAAACACTTTAACTATATCTAGAGCACGGTAGTGCGAGGCCGAGATTTAAGGGAGACATTCGGACTTTTCACTACAGTGCTGTTACTACACCTTAATTTAGCGTCATTTTTTAGGTGCTGTATCTTTTGAACGAAAAGAGCTACATATATAATACCAATAAATGATATCATTGCCCACATTCATAACTGATATAGTAATCTTTATATATATAATTCTACTGTACGTGTGTATGTCAGTGAACTCCTCCTAAACGGCTGGACCGATTTGAATGAATTTTTGTGTGTGTGTTCCAGTGGATTCGAGAACGGTTTCGATTCACAATTGGACCCGGTCCTAAACGGCTGGACCGATTTGGTTGAAATTCTATAAAATTTTTTTTATTAATTCTATAAAATTTTGTTTTAATTTTGAAATGTCAATTTTGATTGTCGTTTCCATATCGTTCTATTTTGGCTATTCATAAATTTAATTTTTTCAAATACTAAAATCATATCAGATATTATAGAGAGTGATTTATGTATTCTTAGGAAATTCGCTAAGTTAAAGCAGGTCCTGCGTAACGATTTTTTTTTCAAATGAATATTTGTTTGTAAAAATACCAGCACTTAGACGTATAAAGATCTAAGTAATTTGCAGAACTCGAAAAGCTAGAAGTGAAAGATATACCGCGAAACGTGGAATGAAGTTGAAAGGAATCGATGGAATCGAAATCAACAACATAGAAATGTTGCGTTTAACCAATATCGAGCTGCATTTAATTATAATATGGAAATCGATTACAGTTCACAAAAAATCGTTGCTATTGGACCAATGAACGTTGTGTGTCAATATTGAAAGGCATTTAAGTTTAAAAATGAAGCCACTTGATTGTGTTGCCTGTGCGGTCAAGTCAAATTGGCGCGATTGGTACCGCCAGAAGAGCCACTACATTCATTGGTTTCGGGAAATGGGCCAGATTTTAAACATTTTTTGACTCATATCGAGCAATAAAATAATTGGTTTTGAATGACGTCATTTGGCGCAACAAAAGTTTTCGAGAAAAATTTAAGCCAAGTTTCAAGGTAAGTATTTTGAAAAACAATAAACTTTTATCACCACGTGGACTTAAAATACGTCATCAGCTTTCAATTGAAATGGTGTATCAATTGAAATGGCTTAAAGCACATTTGTAGCTCGGTAAATTGCCAAAAGCAAAAAGAAGGAAGTATGTTTAAAAAAGTAGGTGGTGGAGTGCTGAAAAAGTATTTTGAGGGCAACGTGGGAGAGCCACATGGTATTATCTGTTTACCTATGCAGATTCAGGGTAAAATATATCATCTAATATTCCTTATTGCAAACGCGGTGACTAGAAATTTTTGCAGATTTATTTTATGGGCGATTCAGCAAGACAAGTCGATCAGCGTTGTGCACACAACACTTCGGTGAAAAGATCAACTGTGGAACTCCAAATGTTTTTCCATCAGCACAACGAATTGGTTTCATTATTCACGACCGCATTAGACCGCATGTCATCAAAGCCGATAAGACGCCTGCAAGACAACACGCAAGACGTTTTAATGCGCCAACAATTGATAAAGGCGCCTGAAAATAAATCGAAGAATGTTGTGTATCATAAAGCATTAGAATAATAAACAATATGTTTTTGGAATAATTATTATTATTTATTAATTATACCAATTCGAATTCAATATTCATAGTTAAGATAGAACAACGTCTGTCGGGTCAGATGGTAGACTATAAAATATTATTTGAAGAACCAGGTTAAGTTCCTAAAAATTATTAAAATACCTTGTATATTTACATATAACCAGTATAAGTAAATATACAAGGTATATTAATAATTTCGTCCAGACTTAGATAGATAGATAGATTGTAGAGGCTGCCCTGGACATTTCGACCATAATATCCATTGTGATGCCTTAGGATGTGAGGAGGTGAGTGTAGTGGAAGGAGTTTTTGTGTATAGACTAAGAATTGGTAGGATATGTGGCTGCAGCCGACTATGATAGGAACTATGCCGATATTCATCTGGAGTTCGTGAAGGAAATTGCAGAAAACCTTCTCAAACATAGCCGTTTACTTCGTTTTTGTCCATACGCCTACAGTTTAGTTAATTAACCGACCCCTTTTTGGACCTCTCAGTTTCCAAGTAGGCATACTGCGCAGACATAACGTCTTAGACCGCTCGGCCACTTGGACTGGTTTAGTCCAGAGCTTGTGACGCTTAAAAATATTAATCCTTGGCATAAATGCTTGGCATAGATGTTCATAAATGGCCTAATTCAGCCATTTGGCAAATCTGTTTGTCTGTGATATATAACATAAAAACGAAAAGAGACAACGAGCTGAAATTTTGTATGTGGTTCTATAGAAAAAAATTTAGGTCGATTGCGTTAATGGGTATAATTGGAACGTGTTTCTCTCCCACTAGGGCGGAAAATATACATCTTTGAAATCGTAAGAGGTAGAACAAAATTTTAATGACGAAAAGTCTTCCTCTGTTTAAAATAAAACTATTTGGTTTGAAAGGTTTCATAAACTCCACAGTTTACTCACAATTTATGCTCAAACGTACCCCACAAAGCGAAACATTTTCAAACCGCCTTTGAAACCGTAAAAGTTTGAAAAAAATTTTAGAACAAAAAAATTTTATTTTACAAATTAAACAAATTTTATTTCAATTATTTTTCCATAAACTCAATAGATTTCTCTGCTCAAACATAAGAGAACAAATTACATACCTATCAATAGTATGTAAACCTACCAATAGTAGAACGAATGTGGATATACGTACATACATAACATATTATGTACTGAAATTATATTTGTTTGTATTTTATAAATACGTATTTCGACTACAATGTAGTCATCATCAGTATGAATTAGCTAATTGTAGCTATCTCTGAATCCATATCCCAGAGAAAGTTACGATTAGCTAATTCATACTGATGATGACTACATTGTAGTCGAAATACGTATTTATAAAATACAAACAAATATTCTAGGAATAGGGGCAAAATTTTAAATATAATTTCAAAAAAAACCTAGAGTTCTCTTTGATTATTTTAATAATTTTTATATACTGTTAAAAAAAAATAAATTTCACTTTTGTATACCAGGTGTATACAGTATGTTCATTTCAAAAGTATCCACCCTTAATAACTCTTGACCAGATGTGATTATTGTTTTGAGTGCAAACACGTCGATTTAGATATCGAGAGGGAACTTCAAAAATGGTACCTAGAGAATTTTAGAATTCATCCCTTCGCCCCCGGTGACTCCCACTTTGAAATTGCAAAATGGCACCCCCTACCTTGTGATACATCGTTTGAAAGAAAATAAAATTCTCTATTCATCCATTTAAAAAAAAATTAAATTGATCGATTGGTACTTAAGTTAGACTCCACAGAAGATGGAAGGTATGAAATCAATTATAATTAGCAAAACATTGCGGATTATAATTATTATTATTTTCATTTCGTGTTGACTTACTAACGATTCGCGTTGGTTAACTAACACTTAGCTTTAACTGGCGCTTCGCGATAACTTTTGCTTTGCGTTGTCTTACAAAGGCTTCGCGTTGAATACCTAACACTTCGCGTTGACTAAACAACGCTTCGTGTTGACTAACTTACATTTCACGATAACTATCGTTACTAGTCGAATTAAGCTTATAAATTACGCTTTGAGTTGTCATCACGCTTCGCTTTAATACTTACGCTTCGCGTTAACTAACGTCAACTAGTGCTGTTTGTTGACTAACACATACCGGCGACGCATGTTTTTCGTTGAATACCTAAAGCTTCGCCCTAACTCACTTACGCATTGCGTTAACTAAAGCCTCGCATTAACTAATGCTTCTCGTCGACCAACACTTTGCGATGACTAACGCTTTGCGGTGAATAATTTACGGCTCGCACGCTAACGCTTCGCGTTAATTTTTGCTTTGCTTTGTCGTACTAACGCTTTGCGTTGAATAACTAACGCTTTGCGTTGAATAACTAACGCTTTGCGTTGAATAACTAACGCTTCGCGTTATCTAGCGTAAACTAGTGCTGCCCGTTGACAAACACTTAGCGGCCACTAACGTTTTGCGACGAATAACTAACGCATCGCTCTAACTCACTTACACTATGCCTAGTTTAAACACTTTGCGTTATCTAACGCTTCGCGTTTACTAAAACCTCGTGTTAACTAATGCTTCACGTCGACCAACACATTGCGTTGATTAACTTTTCGTGGTGACTAAAGCTACGCGTTGACCAACGCTTTGCGTTAACTAATTTAGGGTTCGCATTAACAAAAGCTTTGCGTTTACTAAAGCTTCGCGTTTACTCACGCTGCGCGTTTACTTATGCTTCGCGTTGTATAGCTTATGCGTCTCAACGCATCCTGTTGACTAGCGCCTTGCATTAACTAACGCGTCACTCTTTACCAACGCTTGGCATTGTTTTAAGTTTCGTCTCGACTAACGCGTTTCGTTGACTAACGGCTTCCGTTTACAAACGCTTCTCGTTGACCAACGCTTTGCGTTAAAAGACGCTTGACTAACTTTATTACATAATATTTAATATTTAATGCGATTTTTATAATATTTAAAACAAACATTAACACATAATTCATATTTTTAAGTATTGAAGAGGCAAAATTGTTAACAAATCAAACGTTGATATACAACTCAATATATACTAGGTATTCAAACAGTTAAATCAGTTAGTTGTTACATTATTTGTTTTTTCTTTCTTTATGTATGCATATATTTACGTAAATATATGCATAAACAATCGGTTATAAATATGTAAATGTTTATTTGTTTGTTCAAGCATCACGCCAAAACTGCTGGACCGATTTTTATGAAACCATTTTGTTTAAATGCCTTTTATTGACTAACAAACTGGTATTTTATCTCGCTACAAAAACTAAATTTTGAAAATATTAGTTGAAATAGGAGTTTGGTCGAAGTGTCGATAAATTAATAGAAGCGGCGGGAACGACAAACATTTGAAGTGGTGTGACACGGTGGGAAATTACATTGATGTTTTATGGTGCGTCCACATATGCGCGCTGCGCGGTACGCGCACCGCTGGTGCGTATCGAATTCTTCACTACGATCCATCTTAAGTCGGTTCTTTCAACGAACACTTTGTATGTTCGCTGTCCATATTTGGACGTGTTCGTGAAAGGGTTGTTGTTTTAAGCGCGCATGTGATTATTATTATTTTTTTATATTAATTGAAATGTAGTATTTTAGTTCAACTTGAACATTTTTCTAGCTGAACTAAAATGTAAACAGTTTAATTAATATCTTTAGATTATTTTCAGGCTTAAATAACGGGTTTTTGTGATTGATTCAACTTTACTGCAATATGAATATATGTTCGTGGGTTTCCTATGGATCGTTGGAGGCTCGTTGAAATCAGCAATTCCAGCGATCCAAAGACGAGCGGCGCGCTCTAAATAAAGTTGTTAATATTTGTGAAGAATATGGCCTTTCTATTAATATAAATAAAAATAAATGCATGCTAGTAACAAAGAGAAATAAAAATAGCCTTCTTAACTTAAAAATCCATAATGAAAACATTCAACAAAGTGCAAAGTTCACATATCTTGGTTCAATAGTTGCATCTGATGGTAAATTTGGTTGTGAAATTACATATCGAGTGGTTCTAGCAAAAAAAAAAAGATCGGGTGTTGAAATGCTATGTATGGCCAGTACTGTTGTACATAAGTGAAACATGAACAATAACCAAACCCATCGAAAAGCTGCTAGAAGCAACAGAAATATGGTTTCTACGTCGATGCCAGCGAAAATGTTGGACCCAGCACAAATCAAATGTGCGTGTATTAAAATAAGCTGGTGTAAATAAACAATTAATAAAAACACTAACGTTTAAGCAGTTTGTTTCTTGGGACATTGTGTTAAGAAAAAAGTACTTGATCATTTTTTTATTGACAGGTAAATTGGTGGGTTCGAAAGCTAGAGGAAGGCAAAATTGATAAGATATGTTTGTTCATGATTGTCAACGTCTGTCTCGCAGACATGGCACTATTGATGATGAATTGCAAAGAAATTAAATATTGATTTAAAACTTTTTTTTTCTTAAAAAAAAAGTTTTTTTAAATAAAATTATCAATCTTAATTTGTTTATGGAAAAAAGTTATTATAAAATCAAAAAACAAATGAATCAAAAATTATAAAATCAAAACCTAGAGCACATTAGTGCGACAGAGTGAGTTTAAGGTTTTTTTTGCCTTTGCGCTTACAGTACTATTACTTATCGAAAAATCAGAGCCGATTAGACCCCGAAATACCTTTTGAACGAAAAGAGCTCCAGTGCTGATTTTTCAAATATAAGCTATTTATTGAATTATAAGTGAACTAGTTTTTGCTTTTCGTTACTTTTCGGTGACTGTATCACCAAATTAGTAACAAGTAACATATCCTGCGACAATATAAGAGTAATTTTAACAAGAGTAAAATTAACAGGAACAAATGTGAATGAAGAAATTTTAACAAGAGCAATTTCAATATAATTTAAAATTTATTATATTTTAAATCTAGTATATATTTTAATTTAGTTAATTTTCTATTTATTTTTTGTCTGTTGATCTCGACTTTATAACTATCTCTAATTGTCAAAGAGTAAAGTACGACTAGCTAATTTATACTGATGATGACTACATTGTAGTCGAAATACGTATTTATAATACAAAAAACTGATCTAGGTAAAGGGGGCGAATTTGAAATTTTATTTCAAAAACCTAGAGTTCTCACTAATTATCATTCGATAATATAACGTTTAATCCAAAATCAGTTTAAAATAAGCTATTGTTCGATTAAGATCAGTTTAAAAGTAATTGTTCAAGTACAGTCAGTTGTATATTGTTGAATTAAACCGAGAAGGAGATTAAAATTAATTGTGGAAATAAAAGAAAAATTAATAAAATTCAAATTTTTATTTTGTTCAAATCAAATCATTTAGGTTTGGATATCATAGAGTTTTTGTTATATTTAATTTTTTTTTAAGTGCGTGTTGTCCAATTGACATATATTTAGTAAAATTTTACCAATATTTTGTGTTTTTTGTGTGTGTGGAGTATCGGAATCTGTTGTAGATTCTACTGCTCTCCTTTCGAGGACTAAAGAGAGCCTAGATACCGCGACAACATGAAATGAAATTTTTTAAACCCTTTAAAGTTTATGCATAATTTGTATAGATGCAATTATTTGGTAAAGTAAACAAACATAAAAGTTTACATATGTAAACAGCCAGTAATATGCAAATGGGTATTTCCCGAATATTTTTTAGTTATCCCTTAGGCATAATATCACATTCAACACGGAAACACGGAAACACTTGCCTGTATTAAATACTATAATGCAGTAAAAATGAACCAAAAAAAGTACCACCTTACAATAGAATCGCATAATTATGTGTAATAACCATTTTATTCAAATTTACCGCCTTAATAAGTAGGTTTCGTTTTTTTTACATTTTGAATTAAGTTTTCGTAAAAACAACTAATACAAATTTTTGGATTCGGTTTTTGTAAAAACAGCGATTGTGAAATTTGTAGATAACAAAATTGTATAGACAGCTCGTATAATATTTTCTTATGAATCATTGTTACTAGTACGTATATTCGCTATCAGTAACCTATATAGAGTTTTATTTCGTGAAAATTGTGTTCACAAATATATTTAAAATATAATTAAAAACAATAAATAAAGTTAAAAAGCAGTAAATTTTGCACTGGAAGCGGAAATATGAACACAGCAAATTGAAGTATATTATACCAAAATCGTTCAAAAAATTTGCGTGCAAAAAATTTTGCACGTTAAGAAACGCCTTGCGTTAAGAAAAGCTTTGCGTTAAGAAACGTTTCGCGTTCAGTGACGCTTTGACTTGTTTTAAAACTGGAATTTTTAAAGATAAGATTCATTATTTTGAGAAAAATAAAGTCTAGACAAAATTAAAGAGTAAAATGTTTTTATTGGTGTACAATAAATAGGAATCTATCTTGTTATACCCAGTATATATAATATCTGTCAGGATATTTCTATTATTATTAAATATTTATTGACATAAATCAATTAGAAAAATCATACATTTTTGGCTTATAAGAAAAAAAAAACAATTTAGTACATAAACAAAAAAACATAATTCAATAAAAAAGCAGATACAAAACACTTCAAAGCATAATTTAAGTAAAAATTCAAAATTTAACTAAATTTGGTAAAAATGTGTGTAACTAAAATAAGAGTACAAAAAGGCAAAGAGAAAAAATATAATAAAAACGTAATATTCTATTGAGGAAAAATGGACTAATTTAGTGTAAATGTACCTTCCTCTTATCATATATGTATTGAAGGTATTTTACGACTGGTTGCACTGAGGAAGCTTGCGTTATACTAAGGATATCCTGGGCACTGTACAACTGTAAACTGTTCACAGCATCTCTTTCAGTACCTGAAGTTCCCGGGCAGTCCTCTATCAAATGACTTATGCTTTCAGCTCGATCACATAATACACATATTCTCACACCATTAAGTTTCCTACTCTCCCATTTGAAACCATAAGTACGAAAATTCGCAATCAAATGTCTCTCATTTCTATTACAAATATTCAGATATCTAGCACCTTGTTTATAATGGTATAAAGTTGCATAAAAACTCAAGCTCTCTTTCTCTGCAATATCATTTGAATATACTTTATTGCAAGTTCTTCAAGTTGTTCTTTCACAAACTTTTTATTAGAATTATAAACAATATTTAACAATTGCCTTTCACTCAGAACTTCGTTGAATCTTACTGTCAATCCATCATTCAAGGAACTTATTTGCAACCCTTTATTACTATATATAACCCGATTTGGTAATTGATGGCTTTCTGCAGGCAATGGTATTCAACGCTTCTGGTTCCTAACTCTAAATTGATTGCTGAATTAGGAATAGATCTTGATGCACATAATATTTCTTTCAGGAAGTTATGCATGCCGGTATTTATAGTTCTAAAGTTATATTTGGTATTATTGCTATTGAAAGTCCATATTTCACTGCCATACGTTAAAACTGGTAATACCAAAGCGTTGCATAGTTTTGTTATAACATGTATAAGAAAATTTTCATATTCGTAAACGTATCGACGTATATACATTAAAACTTTTTTGGCCTTATCACATACTCGCTCAATGTGATCATTCCATCTTCCATTATTGGCCAATATTACACCCAAGTATTGGTAAGTGTGCACATTCTCAATCACACTCTCCTTGTATTTAAATACTTCATTAACACTCACCTTTCGACCATTACTCACTCTCATAATTTTAGTTTTGCCCACATTAACATTGATCTTCCATTTTCCACAATATTGTTCTAATGCCATCAAGCTCCTTCTCATGCCACCAATTGTGTAGGATGTTAGAACCACATCATCAGCATATAATCGAATCTTTATCTCCTTACCCTTAACACAAGGAGACGTGGTACTTATTTCCTTCATCCATATATAAAGGTCATTAATGTATAATAAGAATAGCAATGCTGACAAATGACAGCCTTGTCTTAGCCCCTGGTATGTTTTAAAATCAGAGCCCACATCACCCCTGTCTGATCGAACACAACAGCTGGTGGAACGATAAATGGATCTAATGACATTAATAAATTCTAATGGCAATCCAATTTTCAATAATTTCTCCCATAACAAGTATCGGTCAATCTTATCGAATGCCTTTTCAAAGTCAATGAAGCACAGGTATGATTTCAATCTTTTTATTTTTAAAGATTTATCAATGATAGTCTTCAAAACTAGAATATTGTCCATTGTTTCGTAGCCTATTGGAAAACCCGCCTGTGCCTCATTAACTATGCCATTCTCAGCCATCCACTGACGTAGCCGATCGGCCAAGAGCTTTGTATAGAGTTTACAGACGCTAGGCATCAGTGTTAGTCCACGATAACTACCAGGGTCGCAAGTATCACCTTTTCCCTTATACAAATTTATAACAACCCCCGTTGACCAAGATTCTGGGTATCTTTTATTAAAAATCATAGCTCTGAAAAGGACTTTCAAAATCGCACCGAATTCCGCACAGTGAGCATAAGTCACTTTGATTATCTCGTTTATAATTCCGTCTATACCCGCAGCCATACTATTTTTTGCCATGTTAATCACATATTCGATGTCTTCCGTCTATGTTCAAGTCGATATAGTTGCTTAAACCATCCTGCTCTATTTCTTCAAAAGTTAATTCTTCCCTCTCGGGCGCTATTCCACTCAGCTGGCGGTAATATTCGTTCCATTCATATACACCCAGGCAAGTCCCACCACAACTCCTGTGTTTTTGGTTCAAGATTTTCCAAACTAACTTACCATCGTTATTGTCAACAGCATTATTCACTCTCTGTACGTAATTGTTATCATATTGAGCCTTTTTAAATTCACACAAAGATACAAATGTATCCTTGCACTCGAGATATTGATTTAGGGTTAATTGATTTTTATCCCATCTCATTCTTCTAAGTTTGTTCTTTAACTCTCTTCTTTTATGTTTACACTCCGCATCATACCAATTATATTTTCCACAGGCAGGATTAGGTGAGTAAGATTTAATTTCAAAATTCATGCTAAGAAAGGCTAGCCAATCTTGTAAAACCGTTACAGCCTCGTCAATATTATTCATAGACACCAGATGCCTTACTCCAATCATGTATAGACGAGATTCAGAGCTGTTTATTCGACACAACAGTTCATTCTTCATGTTTGGGTCCCACCTATACCGGGGTGGCCTTGTATAATTGTTAGAAACTACGTCATTCCTTTCAACAATTCTAACTTTAATATCAAGCGAAAAATGTGGGGATTCAAACAAATCACCTACTTTCATATCAACACCATCGTTCCACAGACCTTTAGTAACAAATACGTAGTCAACAACACTCCTTCCAAGCTTTGATATGTATGTCCAAACACCCTCTTTATCACCAGCTGATCTATCGTTCAAGATTACTAAGCCAGTTTGCCTTATCAAGCGAATAAATTTTTGCCATAGTTATTAATACATGTATCCATGCTACGCCTTGGCATTAACACGTCATCTTCCATATTTATATGATCACTCTCCGTACCTATCCTAGCATTCAGATCCCCGCCAATCATTAACTCAGTTCCCGGAAATTTTCGCATCAAATTCACTATTTCATCACCTAACACATCAAAAAATTGGTTATTTGAATACTTAGAACTTCGGACTGCAAATAAATCACCCCCATCAACATTTGCTTCCGCCCAAATACTATCGATAGCCAAATCATCTCATTCAACTGACTTTCAATAACGGTTATACCCTTGAGACTGCTTCGATAGAATACCGCCAGGCCACCAGGATGTCTACCTTTTCCACCCGTTCTTATACCGCTTTTACTTATACATTTATATCCATTCAACTTGGGTACCTCAGTTGGACCCGTCCATGTTTCCACAAACGCTAAAACATCAAAATCATTAATATACTCTAAAACATGTTTGTTGCCAAGCTTCGTTTTCAGTCCACCTGTATTCCAGTAAGAGATATTTAGTTTTTTTCTGCATCTTTTAAGTTTCTTCTCGTATCATTCTTATTAGCAAAATTTATTCTTTTGGAAACTCGGGAGATCTTCTCCTCCGCTTCTTCAATTTCACTAGATGATTGTGTTACTGGTCGTTTATTATTACGCCTCATGATCGTCTCTCTTCGCATTCTTCTTCTTTCACCAGCCAAATTTTTTTTCCATTGATAATTTTTGATTTGGTTTTGTGGCTACTAAGAACAAGTTTAACTGGCCTTTTATTATTTTTAACTGTCTTACGAATTCTGTAGACTTGTTGAATTTCATTCTTTGAGATACTTGTATCTAGCTTCGTATTCAGCAATTGTCCAATGTCATCTTCCAACTGTGATTCTTTATCGTTTTCGTTAACACCATGTATTATCAAATTGTTAGAGTTGACTTTTTTCTCCAACTGTAGTATTACTTCATTTTGATATTCCAGTTTTTTTTCAACTGACTCACATCTAATTCTCAACTGTTCATTCACTTCTTTCAAGCTGTCAATTTCTAACTTAAGTTTTTTTTCATTTTCATCAAACCGCTTGAAGATGGCATCGAGCATTATTTTATTCTGTTCATCGAGCTCCATTATTAAACCAAATTTATTATTAATTTGAAGATATAAACAAGTTCAGATTGTGTGTACTACACAAATAAAAATTGGTCACTTATATTTTAAAAAAAATTCAAGCCACTTGAGTGAAATTCGAACCGATGCTACTGGTTAGCAAGCGATTTATGGAGTAACACTCTAACTGTCTGCGCTATCGTACTAGTTGTTCGTAGCTATTGAATATTACTACTTTTTTCAAAGAATTAGAATGACCAGTATTATAATAATTCAAAAAAAAAAAACTGTGTCCTACTGTCTTCGGAAACAAAAAGTTATATCACATAAATTTTAATTTAGCTTATATATAGCATATTCTACTATATCTTGGTAGCAAGATTTGATTTTGAACTATTTATAAATTGGATTATTAACTTACATAAAAATCGTCAAATTAAGAATTTTTTCTATAATTTATTCACAATTCACAATTTCTTGAAAAATCTAATGAACTCAAACATCACACAAATCAATAACCAAAAATTTAAAATATACACACTACTTTATTTCGTTAATTAAAGATAAATTTAATCTGCTTCTTTTAAAGTTATAAACCACACCCGCTTCTATTCAAGTCTCTTCATATTTAATAATTTAGGATAGCTCAGGATATTTAGTAATTTACTTGGCAAGTTTTTTTCTTGGTATATTAAGTGTAATAAAATCTGACAAATTGTCACGTAAAATATGAAAAACCCTGCAAATGTAAAACCTACACAATAAATTTATGCAAAAAGTTTGCATACTTTTGATAAATAACTTTCTACTTATTCAATACTTACCAAGGAGAGTATGTCTCAATAAATGTATACAAATATTTTGAATGCGAATATATTTGTTTTTGCTAAGATTTCCACACTTTTTGTATGGGAAAACTTTTCCCCTTTCAGCTTTTTGTTTTTGGTGGGATATCATTACTTTTTACTGAGTTTTTATACTAACAGGATTCAAATATATTATTTGTAATTCAACGAATTCTTAAAAAACTATACCCTGTGGCCAGCAAAAAATTTCCTTTGTAACTATGGCTTAAACTATTAATTAAACAGAAAAAGTAAACTGTTTTTCAGAAGATAGCATTAAAATGTGTATTAAGGATGTACGAGCACCGGAGCTTCTAAAAGATTAAGGATTGATTTTTTTTATATGTAGTTGAAGTGCATATAAATCAATTATAAAAATTTCAGGGGGTACGGGGTTCTTGAATTAATGATTTATTGTTAAAGTTCGAGTTTTAATGCATTGCTCTCATGGAGAAACCTATATTTTTACACATATTTAATTACTAATTTTAATTTTAATTTTACCTATATTTTTACACATAATAATTTTCACTTGGAATAAAAGCGTATAATTATTTATTCTACCACTATATTTCTAGCACTGTGTAAACATCGTTAATTGGCAGTTGACCCCAGAAAGATTAACTCGTCAACCAGGCCCGAGAGTTCGATTCCTGGTTGACGAGTTAATTTTTTCATATCAGTATTTAATTAAATTAATAAATTCAATGACAATAAAATTTGTCGAAGTATACGCTATAGTCTTCTACAGTTTGTCATACGTAACCGAAAGGAATTTGGACAAACATCGTTATGTTGACACGAAAGTATACACAAATAAACAAATATTAAATTAGGCAACTTTTGTTTAAAAAATTTTTTACCGAATATTATTTGTGAGGAGTTATTCGTTTAGGAGTTATAGGCGAAAAAAAATTCCGATATTAGCATTTAAAATTTCGATATTAGCATTATTGTTTTTTATATATTCGTATCCATAAATACAAGGTTAAATATAAAAGCTTCTGACTGGATTAAAACTGATGTTTATACGAGTATGTACTAAAATTTAAGTATAAATTGTAATTCGGGTTGAAAAATCGCCTAAAAGTTCGATAAGTAATTGCACGCTATCGTACACAGGCAAAAACCCCTTAAACGCGACCTGTCACACACCGTGCTCTTGATAATAAAAATAGTTTGATTCTTTTTTAAAAGATAAAATTGTTGTACTCACATAAGATCGATTGGTTGTTTGTTTGTGGATGGTTTGAACGTAGATGTTTATATGGACTTTGACCACAAAGACAAATCTTATCATTTACTTAAATAAGGAAAACATTATTTTTTGGAATTGAATGAATGTGTACCAGAATGTATTCGATGGTATTATATATGTTTAATTCAACAACTCTATACGATTATATACTTTACACAATTCAGTAAAATGAGCATACTTGAATGCACTTGCACATACAGTTTATGTGCTTTATTGTGAACGAGTTTTAAGATCCCTTATCAAAAAATTTATGTTTTGAAGATGATTCAATTCAATTGAAAGTTTAAAAAGTTCTAGTTGATTTTCTTACTGATATAAACAAAGATGGTTTTATATTCTGAGCATAGATAAGTGTTTGTAAGCAATCATTTTATTTCTAGCATGACTTACCGGCGAAATAGCAGTAAATCGCCGATAAAACTCAAAGATAACTGAAAAATCCAATATAAACGCTTTTAGCACTAGCCTAATATTAATATTTTTGCAAAAATTTAAACAAATGATTAAACATCCCATGAGCCTACGTATGTTTAAAGAAGTATTTTCCAATTGTTACTTGTTGTGTTTGTAATTTTTTTTTAAGTTTATAAAGATGTCATAAAAGTATTTTTAAGCAATTTTCTTAAAGATACAGATAAAAATTGATAAAAATAGTTTGTTGCAAGATTTGCGAATTACAATTGTCAAAATTTGTTTACAGATATTCTTTAAGAATAATATCATCTTTTAATAGCTATTTATGAATTCAAAATTACAAAGAGTTCGATAATGGTTTGATAATCAACAGATTCATTGTATAATTTCAGAAGAAAAATGGTATGCAATACGATAGTAAAAAAATCCTGGTTCTTATATTTATATGAAACAAACCTGAAAGAGGATTTGTTATATTATTTTATCATGATATTATTTATAATAACAATACGAATGAAGGCAATTGGCATTAAATTATCAGATTATTAGTTCGTCTACGCTTGTAACTTTTGTATTTTTGTAATAGGTAATTTTTTGTGTCTTTTGTCAATATTTTTCATTTCTACGTTTTCATGAGCTGAGGGTTCGTTCATTGAAAAATTTTGTGGACATATCACAGATTTTGTCTTTTAAGAGGTTTCTATGTATTTAAATGAACTATACGAATAGCTTCGAATTTCATTAAAAGGTTATAACCAAAACAATTCTAAGCTTTTGTGGAGTCTAATTGAAATTTTATAAAAATCTCGATTTTCTCTAAATTTTATTTATTTTTTCATATTTCATGTAAATTGAAAGTATAAAAATCCGCTATAGCTTGATAAAAGTTAAGGGCAAAACCAAATTCTAGTCCACGCATAACACTTAAATCCTAAGAAATTTCGGCAAAATTCACGAAGTACTGAATATAATCTACAGTTCACACACATAGAATAGCTATTAAATAGAAAAAATATTGAGATTTTCCTAATATTAAATTCATTTTCACTAGTTTCGGATACACATTTCCTTCATCAGAAAATATATGATATTGAATATGAATAGTTTCAAAACGTTATGAGAAAGGTAAAGTGAAGTACTGAAAACTAAACTACAACTATTTCTTTGAGGGTAGATTTATAATTTTAGAAACCTAAGAAAGGTGAAGCCTGAAGTTTAATATTGAAATATGTCTTCTTTTTGTAGAAAATATATCCACTACACACACTCCCGTTCATTAAAATTGAACAGATCTGAACCGAATCAGTCTCTCAAAATTTTGATTATTCTTGTAGTAAATGATTTGTTTACATAAATTGTTTACATAAATAAAAAATATAAAACATCCTTTTCTTTTTTCACATTTAAAAAATATACTACTTATAAATAAATAATATACAGAGAGTTGCAAAAGTGAAGAGTTTTATGAAATATAAGCAAATTATCATTTCAGGTCTGTTAATTTTTTTGAACAGGAGTTATATTCATTTATTTTAGGTAAAAAGAACCAATGAAATGCCAAGTTTGTCGGGGTATCTCGACACACAAAAAAACAAAAAATATTAGTAAAAGTTTACTTTATTTATGTGAATTGGACAACACGCACCTTAAAAAAAAATTAAATTAAACAAAAACTTTACGATTTTATTCCAACCTGATTTTTAGCTTAAAAAAAAATTAGTTTAATTTAGTTTAATTTAAAAAAAATTTGAATTTAATGTAATTTCCAAAATTAAATGACTCTTTTTCTTTTTATGATACAATACAACTTTTTACAATTGACTGAACAAATATTACTTTTAAACTGATACTCGAACAAATGGTAATTGTAAGCTATGATCTTAATTGATCGAATTTCAAATTAATACTGATTTTGAAATTACTAATGTCGCTGATTATGAAAGGGACCGTGATTTTCTAAAAAAATGCTTGTTGACACTAATAGAGAATATTGCTTTTGAAAACATATTTTTTATAGATTCTTCCAGAACAGAGAAGGAGTTTCTCAACAACCACGGACGCATTCAGAGGGGTCGATAAATGATAAAATTATATTAATAATTACATTATCGTGAAATTGCTCTGACAAGCTATCTGTTAAAAATATTTACAAGTGCTTCAACAATCGATTAACATTGTGGTTGGACCAATGAAATACTGTCAGATACTCAAAGTGGTTTTTGCTCAAACAGATCATGCTTGGATAATATTTTCATACTCGATACTTTCGTCAATAAACATGTGCCTTATTTGTGGGGTTTTGAAAAGCATTTAATACAATTAACCATGAATTACTGTGGATAAAGTTGTACGAGAGAGGTATTAGTGGAAAACTTATACGCATAATAAAAAGTTTATACGCATAATAAAAAGTTTATATGATAGTGCTAATTTTATCGTAAAAATGGGTTCCAAATGCACAAATGAAATTCAAATAAATACTGGAGTTTTGCAGGGTGAAAGATCATCGAGCCTTTTGTTCAACATATTCGTTAATGACATGTAAAAATCATTTCGATACAGTAACATGATCGGAATCAGTGCAGATAACCATCATGATATACTGTTATTAATGTACGCCGATGATGCAGGTATATTTAGATACTCACCTGCTGATATTCAGAATAAAGTAAATCACCTCAAATATACTGCGAACATAATAAACTAACAAGGAACATGGAACTCAAACAATACAAAACAAACAATATTTAGAAAATCAGCTTTCAAACATGGGAGTGACTTCATTGAAGTGTACAACGAATATAACTACCTTAGTGTAAAATTCTCATGCTCCGGTAAATACAGGAAAGCAACGGAAGAAATTATTTCCAAAGCTAAGCTAGCATCTGGCCTGTACGACATATTATCTCAGATTTAAAATAAGATACATGGGAAACAAATATGAGATTATAGGTAGATAAAGGTAGATTGTGAAGGCTGCCCTGGACGGGCTACACTTCGACCATAAGGTCCATTGTGATGCCTTAGGATGTGAGAATGTGAGTGGAGTGGATGGAATTTGTGAGTAGACTAGGAATTGGAAGGATATGCGGCTGCAGCCGACTATGATAGGAACTATGCCGATATTCATCTAGAGTTCGTGAAGGAAACTGCAGAAAACCTTCTCAAGCATAGCCGGTTACTTCGTTCTTGTCCATACGCCGACAGTTAAGTCAATCAACCGCCCCTTTTTTTTATAATTGACAAACTGCCTATGTCGGGATTCGAACTCACAACCTCCCAGTTTCCAAGTACTGCATACTGCGCAGAAATAACGCCTTAGACCGCTCGGCTACTTGACTGGTCATGAGATTATAGGATTCAAGTGTCACAAAAACATATGCAGAAGAAATATTGGCACCCTATAACTTGGAACAAATTGAAAATGTACAACTACAATTTTTGAAAATTTTACTAGGTATCAAAAGAAATACCCCTAACTTTATGGTCAAGCTGGAGACAAATAAAGTACATTTAGCACTCAATACTTTCCACTTTTTAATTTTTTTGGACGGAAAAATTTAGAGATTTTTCTTAAATTTAATTTTTTTGAAAAAAAAGCAAAATTTTTAACTGCGGTTCCTCCTAAAACTACGTCTCCTACAGAGTTCATTTTTGGCTCACTTACTCGTTGTTACGTCTACTTCCGATAAATGGTAAAAAAATGGTATACTGCAATGAAAAAAATGATCGGAAAATGGAAAAAACCGAAAAAATGATTTTTTTGTAGTAATTTGCATATTTATCGTTAAATAAGTGTTATCAATTGGTATAACCATTGGTTTACATTGAAAATTTTATTCATTGCCACAAAGTTTACAAAATCGGCAGAATCAATAATTGGCAAGGACTTTGGCAGCGTCAAATTCCAACGTAAAACAAAGTTTTGTCACTAAAAAGTGTTGACTCGTCGATTAAAGTGAGTGATGAAAAAGTAACAATTAATCATTTACTATGATTTCAAAGAATTTAACTACAGATTAGTAATAAAAATGATATGAAGGATCACCTCAAATATGAACTTGCTCCTTATCCACTGTCTCTGTTTACCGAAAACGGGTTTAAAAAAAGTGTTAAATCAGATTTGTATAAATTGTTCACGAGCATTAATGAGTTGCCGAAGTACAATAAAATGGTAGTGCACATTGTCGATCGGGGTTTCTTATTACATAAAGTGGTGTGGCAAAAAAACGATACAGTCGCAGTAATAAAAACAAAATGCCTCCTATATGTACGCAATAATTACGCAGCAATAGTTATATCACTTTTGACGGGTATCCTAATGTTGATAAGACGTCTACGGCCACTTCGATTTCAACAAAAACGACAGAAGAACGTCTTCGACGGAAAAATCAGTGATGGTACCAGATATAAATGATTTTCAAAAAAATGCTGATAAAGAGATGATAGTTGATCATGGCAGTAAATTAATAGTATGGTTGTACAGTAAAAAGCATTACTTAAGGCTGCATGATATACGGTTTGACATGTATAAAACAGCCACGTTTAAATCAACTTTTAAATTGGAAGGGCATTATTAAGCCGAATATCACACATGATAAATTAATGGTTGTTCTTCTGTAACATGCGGCTGCAAAAAACATGGTCTTCAATGTACCAACTTGTGTCTACATTGTTTTAATTTAGAAAATTGCTCAAACGCTGAACGAGAACAAGTTTCTATAGACGAAAGTGACTCGGAAAAAATAGAAACAAATCAATGTACTGTAACTGAAACAGAACTCAATAAAACTTTTGGAGGCATTGAAGAGTCGCTCACTTCTGTTTAATCTGACGAAGTAGAATTGTAACGCTTTGCAAAGAAGCAGGATTAGAGAAAAGTGCATGAAGAGAACTTTAATGCATACTTTTTTCATTTTGTTTTTTTGAGTTAATAAATGTTCCAAAAAATATTTAATTATTTTACCGTCTGTACGACTTACATGTCGTTGATAATAATTAGCCGAAATCAGCAGTAAAATGCTACGATTTTTTCATGACGTGTTATTTTTTATACAATTTTGAATTATAAAAATACTAGCAATAAAAACTTGTTCAGTACAATATGCAAATACTGTCGTTTAATTGAAAACCACTCTGCAAAACCCCTACCATAGTAGATCCACTCTATTACCCATTGTATGAATACATGTTGTTCAGTAAACTATTTGATTTCAAGTAAAACCAATGGTTAATATCAATTGATAACAATTATTTAACGATAAATATACAAATTACCACAAAAAAAGGCATTTTTTCGGTTTTTTCAATTTTTCGGGCATTTTTTCCATAAAAGTATACCATTTATCGGAAGTAGACGTAACAACGAGTAAGTGAGCCAAAAATGAACTCTGTAGGAGACGTAGTTTTAAGAGGAACCGCAGTTGAAAATTTTGCTTTTTTTTTCAAAAAAATGAAATTTAAGAAAAATCTCTAAATTTTTCCGTCCAAAAAAATTACTGCCTTTTTGCGACACTAAATGGTATCTTTTGGCAAAGTTTGAGCTTGATTGATTTTTTTTTGTCAAAGAGAAAAATTAAAAACCGAAAAACCGGTTTTTCGCATTTTTTTCGAAAAATTTTGAGGTTAGGATAAAAATGGTGGATACAAAAGTTGTAGATCTTTTTATAACCTACAACTTTTATATTTAACTTTTTTCGGCAGGATGCACATTTTAGCCATAAATAGGTTAAAACTGGTTTCGACCCTTAAAAGCCCACCCCATTCCACCCCGGATAGCACCTGTTGGTTCGATTTATTTTTCCCTCTTTTATAATAGCTTGTTTAACAATATCCCACTGTCAGATTGCTGTAACGAATTATTATTTTTTTTCTTAATTCTGACGCTTATTTCTACTGGTCTAAATATCATATATGACAATGAAAACAATTATATTATGTTAGGGAATATTTCGTCTTCTCGGATTATTGATAAAATAGTGTCCTTGATTCAGGGTGTATATACACCTTAAATGAGTCTTATGTAAAATTAGGAATATTAAATGAAAAAGTATAGGTTTCTATAACTTTATAAGTTTTCACAACTTTTTAGTATCAAAACTAAAGCAACAATTAGATAGTCAACTAGTCAACTTGACTTACGTTTGTTTGGAAGGACAAAATTCCAAATAAAGTTGGCCCTTCATTGATGGTTTTTCGAAACAAATGAATAGATTTTACTTCCGAACAATAACAGTATAAAAGTTTGGAAATAGCAAAAAAATTTAAACTTGAGTAATTGCTGAAAATCGATTTTAATACTTTGAAACATGAAGAATATGATACAAAACTCATTGTTTAGTCGAATTTCAATTCTATCCAAATTTTTCAAAGCTTGTAAAGTTTTTATTTATTTTTAGATCAGTAATATTGATAATGAATGTATCAAGATGATCAAATGATAAAAATTTATCCCTGAACTCGATTTTGTCAAGATCAATATCAATTTGTTCAACTTTATTGAGTCAATTTAATCTTTTGTTTGAGAGACCCAGATTGGTCAAAAGCTATTATGCGAATTTTCACACACAAAATTCAATTATTTGACTTGAAAAATACCAAAAAAATTACGTCGTATATTTATCAAATTTAATGTTCAATCGTCAAACAAACTGTTGACGCTAATTACAACAGTGTGCAAAACGTTACAATAGTGTAACGTTTACAGTATGCAAAACGATAAGATAGTATAACGTTTACACTGTGCTAAACGTTACAGTAGTATAGCAAATATACAGTAGTGGAAAACGTTACAAATAATAAAAATATTCGGGCACAATTTTAATCTGAACAAAATGAAATATTGTATATGATTTTGGTACTTGCAAAGCCAATTTTATTAATAAATGGCATAGATAAAGGGTGGGGGGGAGGTGGTCATAGAGAAAGAAGAAAACACAAAAAACAAAATATCTCTTAAAATAAGAAATTGTATAAGGAGTAAAGTTGTAGAAAATTATGTTTGGTGCACTTCATAACCCGAGATATTTAGGATGTTTACTTTCAATCTTAAAATGTATATATATATATATATATATATATATATATATATATATATATATATATATGTATTAATATATTTATATATATACATATATGTGTATATATATATATGTATATATATATTATATATATATATATATATATATATATATATATATATATAGATATATATATATATATATATATATATATATATATATATATACATATATGTATATATATATGTACCATACTAGCTATATATATTCATAAACATTGAACCAGTTAAAACATTATAAATGCTCTTGTATGTAATATAAATATATTAAGTAATATAATATACGTTTAGAATGTGACTTATTGGTAGCTCAATTTGTATGAACGGGAGTTTACATTTTAAATGTATAAATTTTACAGATGATAATTCTGGACATAGAGGTAGGATAGATTTTGCGAAATTTTGACATCGGTACAAGACCAATAGTCTGTAGTCCAATAGTCTAGGTCTGCGCCTGTAACTATTTTGTTATTTTCATTTCCTGTTCAAAGCTGGCCGGTGCTGCAAAGCTGTACGAATGCTCTCGCATTCGTTCGATACTGGACCTAGGTTTGTTGGATTCTTGTCGACGCAATCTTTCTTCTGATATGTTTTCTATAATCTCGAGCATACTTACGAGTCATATGAGTCAATGGGTCAGAAATAGTCAATTATTCAATTAACCTTCAGTTTAATACCGATTTCCACTTATATTCCCGGGAATATTTTTATTGCCTAATAATAGTGATACAACAGTTACAAGGAATCAATGTCTCAGCTAAGTGCAATTCAACGCTGCACCAATGTATAACTTTACACTTTATTCATAATAAAAATTCATCATATACATATCATATTACGTATCTCGACAGATACGTCATGGCATGATATATCTGTTGTCAACCTCATCAAACAACATCTAGCTCAACCATTGTAAACGCATTATTAGTCCTGAAGTTAGCGATTGAAATCTTTCAGTATTTCGTCACCCGATAATGTTCCACGTCAAAATAATATACGTAAAAAAAAAAAAAAATTACAACAAAAATACAAGCGCAACCTTGGGTCTCCTGTATAGCATGCTTTTATGTATACATTTTAGGATGTATTCCATAATATAGTAGCTTATTGTCGTGTTGTTGTAACATGCTTATTATTCTATTGTACACAAAGGCCAATAACAAGTGTGTTGTTTCTCAACAAGTCATTGGCACGTCTTCGTTCTTGTATGTGAAACACCAGTTATGAGAGTGAATGGTATCATGACTAAAACTCTGTGTTAGTAGAAGGTCCCATACACAATTCGCTAATGGTATGCATAGACACGTTGGCTTTGCCTAGCATTGTGTAATATGTACAGATGATATACAACAAACAGTCTTCCATCCACGAAATCATCTCATTGATGGTGGCGGTGTATTTACCACCATGTAATAAATATTGAGTATAGAAAACGTGTATATATATATATATATATATATCATATATATATATATATATATATATATATATATATATATATATATATATATATATATATATATATATATATATATATATATACTCTTCTGACTAATGATTACGAAATACTGGTAGAAGAAGTTAAGTAACAGTGACTGACTGACATTGCCTCATTCCTTTTCTGCAAAAGGTTTTATCCACCACTTGTTCTTGTTCGACTAGTGTCACATTATACGTATCCGAAAATATATTTACACGTTCATGAAATACTGGTGATTTATAATTCATCATGCAAACTATTGAAGTTCAATTTGGTTTCGTTATTTTCTGTACTATTTCATATGCATTAAATTTAGCAAGTTTAACGATTATCAAATGTTTATCAATTCTATGTATTTATATTTTCCTTATTGATCTAATCATTTTAGACGTACTAAACGTCCCAAAAGTTTATTAGCGGCAAAAATTTTCTTTCTGCTTCTTCGTAGATGCTAAATCTAAAATTGTAACAAATCATACCCCGGCGTTGTACGCCATCTTGAATTTAGGATGTTTCTGCTTCTTCGTAGATGCTAAATCTAAAATTGCAACAAATCATACCCCGGCGTTGTACGCCATCTTGAATTTAGGATGTTTTTTGGTTTTTTCTCATTATCTCCGTTCTTTTTTCAGAAAAACGCTCGGGATCAAAGATGTAGATAATTAAATCATATAATAGCTGATTGTTTACAATCACAAAAATCATTACGTCAAATTGGCTCCAGCGGTGGGGTTGAAATGCACTTTTTGGATAAAAAGCACCATGTTTTGGTAGCAGTAACTTTATTGGGCGATAAACCCTTTTCGTCCGGGAACGCCCAAAACTTCGAGATGCCATGGAATACGACCAACGCTGTACTACACTTTTCCCTAAAATCAACTGGTTGTACACATTTTTTGATGTGGATTCGTTTAACCAAACCCAAAATTCATGACAGGTTTCGAGTATTGAAATTTATAGTTATTTATTGATGATAAACAAAAATGTATTCCTTATATTTTTAATCCAGAATTATTCAATTTTTGAAAAATTAAATTAAAATTAAACTTACTAAAATTTTTGAAAATATGTGAGCAACATTGAAGGGTTTGATTTGTCAAAAATCATTAGCTGATGTGTGGAGTTTCGCGAGTACGAGATGAGATTATAAAGAAACTGATATCGTCAAGCATTGAAAAAGGTGAGAAAAGCTTTGAAGAAAAGTAGACATTCACTCAGCGTGCTGGGAAAAGTACTACAATAAAAGATGCATCGCTGCTGCCCTTGTTTAAACGAAACTTGTTGTGAAATTCATAAGAAAATTGTGAAATTGTATAACTATTATTAGTTTTTTGGTCCAAATGTCGAAAACACTGGAAACACTGATGAAAACGAACTTACCCCTTATATCCAAGATGGTGGTCAACGAGGAGAGAGAGGGTTGTAATAATTTCACAATTATAAGGTCAAATGAATGAGAAAGTTTTTCCCAAAACTTTATTTTAGGGAAAAGTGTAATACAAAGTTGGTCGTATTCCACGGCCACTAATAGTGTAGAAAATAAGAGAGGTAAATGAGTTTTTTGACGCCCCAGGAGGCACTGGAAAAACATTCTTCGCAAATCTAATATTGATAAAAGTGAGATAATCTGAAAAATAGCACTGGCAGTCGCTTATTCTGAAATTGCCACAACTCTAATAAATGGGAAAACTGCGCACTCCACCGCATTTCTTAAACTACCCCCAACTGATATGTTCTAACCGTAAAAATGAACTGCTTGGAAAATTTGTACAAGATGCATCATTAAATATCTGAATGTGAGCCATAAAGCCATAAACAATACTAAACGGTCTCAAAAATTCAAGTACCGTCATGGGTGTAGTTACTTTTGTTTTTCCAGTCATAGCAAAAGGAATACGTATAGATATTATTAAAGCATCTCTTAAATCATCTCTGTTATGGAGTTAAATTCAAACACTTAATTTACCCATTTAAGTAAAAATAACGATGACGATTTCCCACACAACTGTCCAAGCTTGGGGTAGGAAAAATCCTTTCTCCAAGCACTAATGATAGTAGTGCGAAAATCGAACTGGCCAATAGATTAGGTTGCGTAGTCTCGAACATCTTATAAAAGCAATATATTCTGATAAAGAAAATCTTCTGCAAAGAGATTATCATTGACTCTGTTCAAGAGCAATAGTATCACCCAGAAACGATAAATTCAATGAAATAAATGATTTTATTTCGCAAAAAGTTCCTGGCCTAATAAAACATTAAGTCAATTGATAAATCCAGCAATATTGAAGACACAGTAGGTATAACATAATAATTTTTGAATTCGATGTTAAAGATCGGTACTCCTATGCTGTTGAGAAATTTAACACATAATACTGTTATATTTATTAATCTTTTCATTTGTTGATTTTTTTTTGGTTCAGAGGTACCAACATTTAGAGGTAACAACATTTAACGCAACTTAGATTTTTCTACCCGTGCGAAGCCAGGATGGGCCAGCTAGTATGTAATATATTTATACAAATTGAATCGATACTTTCTAGGAAAAATTCTACGAATAATCACGCAAAGTTATTTACGTAATTTCTTCAACTTTAGAAAATCCAAAATTTTAAAAAATAATGAAAGTAATTGAATAATAACTAAGTAATTGAATGGTGTTTGGCGATAAATAATTTTAATTTATTTCTTACCATAAAGTTTAATTAGTAAATTTCACCAGATCAAAATAAGAGCAAATCCATGTATACTATTATATATGAGTACTGAACACAATATTTTGCAATGTTGAATTTCAACAAAAAATATATAAAAAAAAAGAGTTTCTGTTGTATCTCACAAGCGTTTACAACTATTTAAAATTTGATAGTATATGAACATTTATACAAAGAAAAAAGAAAACTAGAATTCCAAATTGTTTTTCAGTATTTGAGAAATGACAAGCATTTTATCAATATGTATATGAAGGTATTCCATTGTAACAAATAGAAAAAAAATTTATTGAGGTCAAAGAATACGGTGTGTTTCAGAAATTTGTAATCATACTAATCATATACCCGAATGGGAAACAAATTTTGAAACAATAATATTCTTATCGGAGTCTAAATATTGTAAATTGGATTTCGTCTTAAAAAAATAATTAATATTTGAACTCCAAGCTCAAACTGATTTAATGACTTACGAGAACGCTAAAGTAGAAAAATGGGTGATAGCCAATTTTTGGTATCTTTTTTAAACGTCCTTCAAGAATTTGATAAGAATCACCAAGAAAATTTTTCCATTTAGGTTCAGCCTAGTTGTGAGAAAAAGATAATCAGTTCAAAAATAATATTCCACACATATTTTCTATTATTTATCTTTTTTGTAATGTATTTCTTAAGATAAGAGTGATAGAAAAACTTTGCATTCATACAAAGTACCCGTCTATTTCAAACATTTTTGAAAAATTGACTTTAGATAAAAAAAAAAAATGAAACAGACACGTGAATATTTTTTTCAAACAAAATCAATTAATATAGGTTTTCTTTAAAATTTTAAACATTGCCTTTTTCCCACTTAGTGTGAAGTCATGGTCAACTGATTTCTTGCATCATATAAAAGGTTTTTTTAAATATTGGATACGCATGATTTGCGTTTTTAATTGACGTCAATTTCTTAAGATATGATTAGTTTGTTCAATAAAAGAAAATACCAGGTAAACCCATTCAGCAAACAACTTCTGAGACAAATGAATATAGTAACTGAATTATGTGATTATCATATGTAGTGGACTCGGTACTAAATACTTTCATATTTAGATGCCTTTGCGGAATCACTACGTATTCCCTTTCGTAATTTTTCCACGCTAGTTTTTTTTTACTGGAAATTGGTATTTTTACTTGGAAAATAGAATACATCACCCACAATATTTTAAAGATAAGTTTTGCAAATACTAAGGTTTCTAGAGAAATATTTTCACAATTTTTTTTTTTTACATTTAATATACCAGCTAGGAATCGAAATATAATTAATTTCCCGAATTCGGAAGCACCTCCAATATATCTTTAAAATTAACAAAAATTACCAGAATTCAATTCAAAAGACATTAAATTATGGATTCTTCAGGTTTCACGTTTCTTTACTATTCGCAATTATTATTGATGATGAAACCAAATTCACACTAGCTTCATTAGCTATACCTAGAGATTACACTTCTCATGGTGGAGATATCATTGTAAATCCACCTCAAAAATTTAAGTTTGAAGCACACAAATGTATAAATTAATAACTGGTTCAAAATTTTACCTTGGGTACTTCTAAATTTACGCTCCTCTGGTAAAGAGGATATTAATCTTTCTTCTGCACAGATAATATATTGGATTCCTCTTCGATTACTATTTGATTTCTTTTCAGAAAGGTTTGATATCATTCTGTTCAACAATCCACTCTAGAGTTGAAGGACAGAATGGTCAACCCAAAATATTTTTTACTAAAGGGTTCGTGAACAAAAATGTGTTTTTACCAAAATATATGGTTTCTTCAAAAATGGTAAATTTCTACTAACTTGTAATTATAGAGGTCCTTACTCTGCAATATAGAGGTTTTCAAAATTTTTTGTTAACAACAAACCTACCCCTGTATCCATTGGTAGGCTAAAACCTGTGTAGCTTATTCAATGTTAAGTTTTCTTCAGTTTCTATTTCTGGTTCATATTTGTAAAAAAATAAAATAAATTATCTTTTAATTTATTTTATTTTCATAGGCACCTTATAATTAGATAAAAGGTTGGTCACCAATTTAAACAGTTTTTTTACTTTAAACAAGAATATTTTGTTATCAACCTTTTTCTTAGGCTTTTCTTTGTTAAATGGTGGGCGGAGGTACTCGTATGTATTGGACTCGCTACTAAATCTCAATATACTTTCATATTTAGATGCCTTTGCGCAATCACCACGTATTCTCTTTGTTATTTACGTAACTACATGTTGTTTACTCAGTAACTATCAACAAACTGTATTTTACATTATTTATTACGAAAAATAAAGTTCGGTTTGAATTCAAAAAATCGGTCTATTTAATATGTAGAACACCACAAAAAAAGTTTTAAGAGTTTTTCTGTTTCCCTTTTGTTCTTTTTTGTACATAAATATTCGAAGAATCAAACTCAGCATTAAAAGATAATACTACTACCGAGCTATGCAAGTTATCTTCTTCCTATTAAAATATTAATTAAAATTTTATTTCAAACCATTGTTTAACAACTTGTAAATAAAGTTGAAGATTCATTTTGTATAATTTAAATTGAATATTCATTGTTCAATCAAATTCAAAGTTTGTTCAGAAAGTTTAAAAATACGGTGGATAAAATATATTTTCTATGTATATGCATATATTATTTATATACATTTTAAAATTAACCTAAAAACCTTTCAAGTAAGTGTACTTGTAAAACTGTTTACATTTTAAATTGGACAAGTTTGATTTCATTAATAATGTTATTAAAATAATAATAATATTAATTTATATATATATATATATATATATATATATATATATATATATATATATATATATATATATATATATATATATGTATATATATATATATATATATATATATATATATATATATATATATATATATATATATAAGTATATATATATATATAAGTATTCCCACAAATTATTTTGCTGATACCTAGACGAAGTACCTAGCCTTCAAAAAAAACTTTATAGAAAGTACATTTCAATTCTGCTTTAAGTATTGGCGAAGGTAGATGGTTTATTTACACACATCATCTTTATTGAAAAAAGCACCACTCAGCTATGTAAGGACACAATTTTTTTTGCCGCCTCCCTTCACATGTGTGGATCCCCTCCCTTAACTGAAGTTATATAGGTATAATAAGTATCAAAGTTTGACCCGATGATTAAGCTACTACTTGCTACCAATGGAAATAGTCACGACTTATTAACAGTATACAAAACAAAAGTTGTTTTTATGAGATAAATATTATTTGTATTGATTTTCCCTATCTCGTACTGCTTTAAAGCTAGGTTATATCATGCTGGATAAGGTGCATGGAACATAAATTTTTTTTTTTGTTATTCTGTAAAATTATCAATCATTCGGTGAAATACGCATCAAAATCGGGTCAGCCGTTTTAAAGTGATGCGAAGACAAACATCACCACAAATTTTCTCATTTAAATTATTAATAGAATGTAGGATGTATTATACAATTAGGATATTTTCCACCCAGGCTCCAGCGTGTGCGGAACCCCTCAGGAGTATTATCTATACATAAAATAGTTCACACACGGATTATCCTAAACACTGAATCGAATCCTTTCAAGGGTGACGTGGATAGTAACTTTTACGAACGAGTTAATGACAATCTAATAGAAACTTGTTCCTAACTTAAAAAATGATAATTGACAAGGTTCAGTTATTTTAACTAATCGGAAGTTTTCATACAGACATAAATATGAATGCCTTTGAAAATAAAAACTTCCAAAAACTCTTGTCTAATTCATTATTATTATCCTTTGGTTTGTTTCTTGACCTGCCCTGATCCGACGCTGGTAATGGGTTCTTAAACTCATTATGGCACTCGGGTCCCTGAAGCGCAACCCGACGCGGCTTACATAGGTATAGAAAGATTAAAATTAAAAACTTATGACCCATGACAAATTTTTGTTACGTATGTTATTAAATATCCAGAAGAAACAAAACATTTAAAAAATCATATAGATCTGTGCGTTGAATATTCTTAACAACTTGTCGATAGCCAAGAACGCTTAATGACTTAACAACGTTATTGACACGCATACGATTGTTTGGAGTACAAATCAGTCCAATGTTAAATTTTATATACTATAATTTTTTCTGATCTCAACATCTTATTTGCACTATAGGGCCCCGAAAAATGAAACAAAGTATAAAAATTAAAGATTCTATAAAATTCTACTCTTCATACGTTTGATCTATCAAAAACAATATTATTAACGAAGTAAGGAAACAATAGTAACGAAATACTCGTGATCTTCACTTTAAGACAATAAATGGATCACAATTCAATATTCAAATGGGCAGTTAATCAGTACAAGATTAGTATAATTGGCATAGTTAATTAGTAACATAGTCAGTCCTTTCTGTTTAAATTTGAGTACGCTTAAAACATTCTTTTTTGTTTTATTAAATCTATTTTGTTTTCAAAAGTGTTAACTGTTAATTGTGAAAATCAAAGTACAATTTTTAATATTTTGTGTTTTGTCTCGTATCGGAGTGTGCTTCAGGTGACCGGAGTACTCCTTTGATCAAGACACAAGCATACCGCGATACATTATTATTTCATTTAACACACATGTTTAATATACTACATCATGAGTGAGTGCTATTCGTACATTTGCTTATGATAGACTATAATTATAAGCAAATGATGGTGTGCATTCGTTACATGAAAGATATTTTCAAACCAATATAAAAATGTTGCTACTAAGTGTTAGAAAAGTTTCCGAATGACATATAGCTTTCAGTGCGATTTAGAAAAAATCATAGCTCATATTAAATAGTTTTGGCTTATATGTGAATTTAAGAAGGTTTTTTTCATTTCTCTTTGTTATTAGCATGCATTTAGTTTTATTTATATTAATAGAAATGCCATATTCTTCACAAATATTTACAACTTTATTTAGAGCATTTTGTAACATTTCTTCACTATCACTGTGAATCACTGTGTCATCTGCATACCGCAGTTTGTTGATAATTTTTCCACCCACTTTGATGACAGCAATATCATAATATATTGTTTTTTATATTATACATGAAAAAAACTTTCTTGAAATACATAAAAAGTCACTTTAGAATTTCAGATTGTATTCTTTAGTCCAGATAATTACGCAAATTTCTAAAACTTTTCATAACAAGGAGGGGTACGTAAGAAATATGAATATAATTTTATAATTTTTGTATAATTTTTTTTATGAAAAAAATTTTAGACTTTTTTCCTAATACCAGGAAATTACGACTGTTTACATATTAACTCTTTTCACAAATTCATTGCCAAATGATGACAAAATTATTGAAGTAAAAATAAATCAGTTAAGCTGTTGATATAACTAAAAAGCTATATTCTTTTAAACTATACTCTTTTAAACTATATTCTTTTGATAAGTAGTATAATGAACAACCATCATTGCCACGATCTTTTCATAGTCACGCAAGAAAATCACACCAATTTACAAAACCAGTTACTGCTAGCACATAACAAAACTTAAATAAAAATTATTTTTATATGGTTAATAAATCTTGTATTTTATGGCTTTAAATTATACTATCGGCTAATTTTTCCAGAAAAACGCCACTTATTGAAAAAGACCTTCTTTAGTACTTGATCAAACGTAAATAGAAATTTTTGAATTACATGGTTTCATTACAGTGCAAACGTGTTAATTATTGCGTTGTTGATGTCGATTTTAAAATTATAGTTTAATGGTTTTAAATACTGTTATTTGTGAAAGTTTCATTGAAAATTATTTTGGTATTGTGCAGTGGTGAATTTCACTCAGGAAAATAGTGCTTTTGGTGGTTTGGTTTGAATATATTGCTAGTTATTTACAAGTATGTTTTTTTTTTAGTATGTTTTTAAAATTTTATAACGCGGCAAGTTTTAAAATATTTGAAATCATCAGAAAAAATAATTTGCCGCGTTATATAAAATTTTAAAAACATACTAAGAGAAAACTTATGAAATAAATTTCAACAACATTTTTTCTTACATTTAATCAATTTACCCCTCATTAATTTTTTTTAGTTAATAGTTTACCGAGCTATTTACTTTGTAAAACGCTCGGCTCTATAATGGGATATCATCACTTTTCAAAGAGCAACTATTATATGAAGTCTAGAGCTATTTACTTTGTAAATAGCTCGGTCCTTTCTTCCATATTATCACTTTTTAAGAAGCAACTATTATATAAAGTCTAGAGCTATTTACTTTGTAAATAGCTCGGTCCTTACTCTCATGTCATCACTTTTTAAGAAGGAACTATTACATTAAGGATTTTCCCGAAAACTCGACCCTTTCTTACATTTATGTTTTTGGTCGGATATCAATCCTTTTTGTACGGCTTAAATATACGAAGTACTACGCGTTTTGTGACTCTTTACGTATGCTTTGCGTTTCTTTACGCTTCACGATACTTTACTCTTTATAGATTCACATATACAGAGAAGACCGCTTCGCGTCTTCTGTCGTCAACTGTCTCTGCTCGCTTTTTGAAAGGCTTAAACACTAATATAGTATGGTTGTTATATAATAATGGTGACAATGAGATATCAAACCCTTTAAAACAAAAAATTCTAAATCGGTTCATAAATGACGGAGTTCTGAGGTAAAACAATTAAATGTGTAACACTTGTATGTTTATTGTATAGAATCTCATATATGTTAGGTATTGACCAACAGTATAATAGAAATGTCTTAGAAATTCTCCACCAAATGCAAAAAACCCCATCTTTCTACCATGAATAGAACTTTAGGGGGTTGTTTTCCCATCTTTTTTGGGAGTGGTGAGGAAAAGTTTATCTACTTACATTCTTAATTTGTAGCTATTAATCGTCAAATGCAAAAAACCACATCTTTCTGGCATGTATAGAAGAAAAAGGGTGCTTTTAGGACTGTTTTTCCCATTTGTGAATAGTTGCGATTGGAAAATATACTCTAATAAAATAATCCTGTTAATTTAATCCAATTCCAAGTTGAATAAAAACAACCCGTTCGTTCTAACATGAAAAGGGCAGTTTTAGGGGTGCTTTTCCTCTTTTTGGGGATTGCGATGTAGGTTATGAAATTTTCGTCGTATTCTGTTAATTTGACTTTATTTTGGGTCGATTGGTGAAAATCCCATCTTTCTGCCATGAATAGAAGTTAAAAGGGTAGCTTCGGGGGTGCTTCAAAGATTTTTTTTGGGAGGAAGCGATGAAAGTTTTAAGTTTTTTGAATGACCTTCTTAATTTGTAGCTGTTTAGCGTCGAATATAAAATACTGCATCTTCCTAGCATGTATACAAGAAGAGGGGTAGTTTTAGGGGTGTTTATCCCATTTTCGAAGGGTAAAATTCACATTTTTATAATAATCCTATTATTTTAAACCCGGTCCACGTCGAATGAAAAAAACCTGATCTTTCTAACATGAATAGAAGTGAAAAAGGCAGTTTAAGTGTTTTTCCCCATTTTCGGAGGTTTCCGATGTAGGTAATGAAAGTAATCTGTTAATTTGACCTCAAAAAGAAAATTCCATCTCTCTAACTAGAACTGAAATGAAATGGCAATTTTACGGTTGTTTTCCTTATTTTCGGGAGGGGGAGGGGAGTTGCGATGTAGGAAATGAAATTTTTTAAAGTATTCCGTTAACTTGACTTTATTTCGGGTCGATTGGTGAAAATCCCTTCATTTCAGCATGTAAAGAACTGAAAAACGTTATTTTGGGGGGTGTTTTGCGATTTTCCGGGGAGTTGCAACGAAAAAATTGAAGTTTTTCGACTTTTTCCGTCGGTTTCATGCAAGTTCATGTCGAATGCCAAAAATCGCAACTTTCTAGCATGAGTCAGCAGCTTCAATTTCATCTTTATAGTATAGCAAAAATGTCCATTGATCATAGCTAATAGATGTGGGAAATCACCATCTGTAGAATTTATATATATATATATATATATATATATATATATATATATATATATATATACATATATACATATATATATATATATATATATATATATATATATATATACATATATATATATATATATATATATATACATATATATATATATACATATATACATATATATATATATATATATATAAATATATATATATATATATATATATATATAAATATATATATATATATATATATATATATATACAAATATATATATATATATATATATATATATATATATATATATATACATATACATATATATATATATGGACCATAGAATGGACCATAGGGTTGAAGTGCAATAGTTTTTACCCCGATACTATGCAACAATCAATCAATTAATTTGTTAATAAACAGACAAAAAAGACTCATTTATTTATGTTTTCTACTATTTATGTTTTCTCTTATTTATGTTTTTTACAAGGTAGTTTACTTATACATATATATGTTACAGTAAATGTACACTCTTGGGAAATGTACACTTTTACCGTAAAATGTGTACATTAAAGCTAAGAAAAGATGAAATTAGATTATAAAATATATACCCAACCCAACCAGACCCAACCCAACTCGGCCCAAACCAACCAGACCCAACCCAACTCGACCCAACCCAACTCGACCCAACCCAACTCGACCCAACCCAACCAGACCCAACCCAACTCGACCCAACCCAAGCAGACCCAATACAACTCGACCCATATCGATATCTCTATTTCGTATTTTGTATGCTCACATTTACCAAAACGACATGGTCATTGTGAATTCAATGTACATTTCCCTTCTTTGAAATTGTAAATGTTAGTTGAATCCACATTACCCAAACGAGGAGGCAAATGTGCACATTTACCAGAAAATGTGTACATTTGCCGCAATATCTACTTTTACCGTAACATATATATGGCAATTTATAAAATTATAATTTAATTACCAAATTTTTAACATTAATTAGAGATAAATTGTTTAAATGTCAGAAAAAATTTGGTTGAAATTTATTACATAACAAGATTTCTTAAAGTAAAATTTTTGTAGTATGTTTCTAAAATTTTATATAACGCGGCATGTTGTTTAGCGAATTTCCTGAAAGGAAATAAAATAGTGACCGCTAGAAAGTGATTTATGTATTTGAAGGAAATTCGCTCGAAGATGAAGCAGCTCCTGCGTAATTTTTGATGATTTCAAATTTTTTAAAACTTACCACGTTATAAATAAAATTTTTTATTATAAAATTTTAATAAAAACATACTAAAGAAAACTTACGAAATATTATTTCAACCTAATTTTTTCTTACATTTAATCAATTTACCCCTAATGATAACAAGAAAACTCGTATTATACCTCGTCATTAACAATTAGCAATTCGTAATGATGAAGAATAAAATAAATTATTATTTGGTGTAACAATCGCCCAAGGTGGTGTATTACCAAATATACAAGCAGTGTTATTGCCAATAAAAACTGAAAAGAAAACGTAAATTATTTACATTGGATTATTGACAATAATATTCATCGATCATAGGCCTTTTATTAAAACGCCACAAATTAATGTGAAATAAGAGTGATATATTTTTATTAAAATAACTATATAAAATTTAGTATATAAGATGTTACTTGATTTGTTTCGATTATGACTTCTAAACTAATCGTTTATTACAGATAATTGATTATCAACGTAACAGTCTTTGAACAATCATATTCCACAACAACTTGCAGCGCAGCATGCAACAGTTTTGATATATATAACAAAGATAATACGGCGATTGGCCGCTCGGATTTGAAGAAATCACTTTACTCGTTGGCTCCGCGTCACAAAAAAAAATTCGTTACGCAGGAGCTGCGTCAACTTAGCGAATTTCCTTAGAATACATAAATCACTCTCTAGCGGTCATACTATTAAGTAATCTGTTAATTTGACTTAATAAAGAAGTGAAATGTCAATTTTACTTCAATTAATTGGGGAGGAGGGGTCGAATGCGATGTAGGTAATGAAATTTTTCAAAGTGTTCTGTTAACTTGACTTGTTCTCATAACTTGGGGATCTCTGATGATCCCACTTGTAGGGCCTGTATGGAGGACGATGAAACCTCCATACATGTTATATGCACCTGCAGAAGCCTGCAAGGTGTCAGATATAGAATGTTTGGGTCTGAAACTTTGGATCTATCAATCCTGGGAGCAATCCCGGCGGAGAAGTTGTGGGCCTTTTGCGTGGCGTCTGGCCTTGACAGAATCCTATAGCTTCATCTGCTTAAAATAGCACCTCTTATCCGGAGGCGTCTAGCCTTCGGGTGACAGGTTGTTCTCAAGGAGGGCACAGAGGACCCCTTGGTCTAGGTGCTAGGGACCCGTATGCGGTACCCCTCTTTCTTATTATTATTATTATTAACTTGACTTTATTTCGGGTCGTTTGGTGAAACTTCCATCATTTCAGCATGTGAAGTACAGAAAAACGTATTTTTGGGGGGTGTTTTTTCGATTTTTCGGGAGGTTGCAATAAAAAATATGAAGTTTTTCGAAATAACTTCCTAGTTTGTAGCTATTAAACGTCGATTGCAAAAAACTGCATCTTGTTGCTTGTATAGAACAAAAAGGTCGGTTTTGGGGGTGTTTTTCCCAAGTTCGAAGGGTTGTGATGGAAAAATTTTCTTCCTTCAAAAAATTGTGTTATTTTGAACCTGTTCCACGTCGAATGGAAAAAAACCGATCTTTCTATCATGAATAGAAGTGAAAAGGTCAGTTTTAGATAATGAAATTTTTCAAAATATTCTATAATTTGACGTTATTTCGGGTCGATTAGAGAAAATTCTATCTTTCTAGCATTTATAGAAAAGAAAAACGTAATTTTGGACTATGTTTTTCCAATTTTCCGGGGGGTTGCACTGAAACAATTGAAGTTAATAAATAATAATTGATCAATGCATCAATGCAAAATATAATAAAAAAGTTAAAATGAGAATATAAATTAATGTTTATTACAAAATTTAAAAAAAAAAATTGTACACAATGTACACCCATCCAAGTACTGATTTTAACTAACGTTGCTTAACTTTTAAATGCTATGCGACAACTAATGTATACAACGAGCCATTGTCACTACTATAGTACCTTGTCACTACTATATTGTCACTACGCTGATATGGTCTAATTAAAACGAAAATTGTGAAAATGTTCGTTTTTCCGATACAAATTTCCAGTTTTCGCAATTTTCTCGTCGGTTTGGGTACTATATCTACCTACATGCCAAATATCAACTTTACAGGATATCTGGAAGTAGCGTATAATTATGATATCTAATACTTAAGTTTTTAAGGCGTATACCGTGAATTTTGCGTTTTTGAGGTGAAATAACTTTTTAACGGCTAATTCATTAACGATCATTGAAAAAACCAGTTTCTTATAATTACGTAAAGTATCGATAATCCGAAAATTTAACACTGTAGCTCTTTTCGATCAGAAGATATTTCGGGGTCAAACAGTGTTCTAATATTTCCTTAAGTAATAGCACTGTAGTGGAAAGTCCGAATGTGTCCCTTAAACTCGGCCTTTCGCAATACCGTGCTCTAGATAATTTTCTTTTCAATTATTTGATTTAATAATTTTTTTTGATTCTTGATTAAAAAAAAGAACTTTTTTTAAAGAACAAAAATTAATCAAAACTAGATATTGTTTCCTTTTTACAATCATATAAAAATACTGAGCACTTGGTTGCGCAGCCAGGCGGACTCTTCAGGTTGATTAACAAGTCCCGTCTCCACTTGGTCGTGCTCCTCGGCATGGGCCAACATTGTTTGCCGAGCTCGCTCATCATTCTCTTGACGTTCTTGTCCTCTCTCATTGAGCCAATCTTGAATATCGTGAGGCTCTTCTTCACTTTTTATTTGCCAATTCCAAGGCATCTTCATCTCTACCCCCAGTTTCATATAATGACTTGCTAGTTGTTGGTCCCAGTTTTTGTGGTCTTGTTCTAAAAGATGCAAACGCAACAACTTTTTTAATTCTTGATTCTGATATTCCGTGAGGTTGGCACTTGGATGGTAAATCGGTATGGCCCATATTTCTGTGTTCCAATACCTATTCACTGCTTTCCATTCTTGTGATCTATACTGGGGATCATTATCGCTTAGTACTGCTTCGAGATCGTCGTGGTCTCCAATGGAAATGCTTCGATCCATCTAGTGCAAAGATCAGTGACTACTAGAATATTAGTTGTTCCTCGTGATGTGCGTGATTTACTTTGTAAAAAGCTCGGCTCTTTATTGAGATATCATCACTTTTTAAGGAGCAACTATTGTATGATGGCTAGAGTAATCCACTTTGTAAATAGCTCGGTCCTTTCTTCCATATCATCACTTTTTAAGGAGCAACTATTATATGAAGTCTAGAGCAATTTACTTTGTAAATAGCTCGGTCCTTTCTCCCATTTCACCATTTTTTAAGAAGCGACTATTACATTAATGATTTCCCCGAAAACTCGGCCCTTTCTTACATTCATGTTTTTGATCGGATATTACTTCTTTTTGAAAGGCTTAAATATACGAAGCCGAAGGCTTCGCACAAAACGCTACACGTTTTGTTATGCTATGCGTTCCTTACGCTTCGCGATATTTAACTCTTTTTCTTTTAAAGTAGATTCACATATACAAAGGAGACCGCTTCGCGTTAAATAGCTTCATCTCGCACTGCTCGCTAGGGGCTTCCACCCCTCCAAAAAACCGCATCCTCCTACCATGCCTAGAAAGGTAGTTTTTAGTGTTTTCCCATTTTTGGGGATGCTGTGTTAGGAAAATTAAAATTTCCCAATTTTTCTTATAAATTTCAAGGTATCCCGAGTGGAATGCAAAAGACTGCATCATTCTTAAAGATCTGGAAGTGGTTTTAATTTAAACACTTAAATTTAATTTTTGGTTTTTTGCATTTTTGGGAAGGTTTCGTTGGAGACATTTAAGTTTTCTGATTAGGTTTCAAGGTATTTCAAATCAAATGCCAAAATCCGCAACGTTCTAGCATCATCAAGGTAATTATTGTTGTTTTCCCATTTTTGGGGATGTTATTTTGGGGAAGTTAAAATTTTCCGATTTTTCGTATAGATTTCAAGTTATTGAACGTCAAATGCAAAAAAACCGTATCCTTCTTAAATGCCTGGAAGTTATTAAATTTAAATACTTAAATATAATTGTTGGTTTTCCCATTTTTGGGAAGGTTTTGTTGGAAAAATTTAAATTTTCCGATTTTTATTATAAGATTAAAGTTATTTCGCATCAAATGCAAACCTCATCCGTCTAGTGTATCTAGAAGTGGCTTAGATATTTTTTAACAAAATTGCGTTAATATATATATAACACACGTTCATATAACACCAGCCAAAATTGTATTGAAAAAAATACAAAATTTTGCAAAAGTGGTCCTACAGTTATGAAACTAAACATTTAGGTTCTCTGGGATATAAGTTACGATAAAAAGCGAAATTTTTTTGCTTATTTTTTCAATAAAACACACCGGAGTTATTTTATTTTGGAGTTATTTATCTTTTTATGTAAAATTTCTCGTTAATTCAGCACGGCCTAAAATTCACATAGCCTAAAAGTTTTGTTATTCAGATGTGGTATATATATTTTATGGACTATGTGACTTAAAACGACATATTTTTCATTTTTCCGATATCTCTATTGGTTTACGAGATATTTCAATTTTTAGGTTCAGACAAAAAATGTTTCTTTTCTGAAAACATATTATTTAAATCAATGTAGTCCTATTGATTCAATCTAAGTAATGGATGAAAATTTTTATTCGAATTGTTGAAAACACATATTCGATTTGCTAAAACTGTTATTTTTTCTAAGTAATGTTAAACTTCCATATAGAAAACACTATAATTAGTTAAAAAAAGGATATGTTTGGTGTTTTTCCCATTTTGAGAGTTGTTCCGTTTGGAAAACTTAGGTTTTCCCATTTTTACTATAAATTTCAAGTTAATCCGGGTTGAATGCAAAAAAAAATGCATCCGCCTAGCATATCTAGAAATGGGTCAAAAGTTTTGAAATTACTTTGTATAAAATTATAACAATCAAAGAATCAGTATGCACTCTTTGGAATATTCACAAATAATGATTATTGAATTAACGTGTAAACTCTTATATGCCACACCTATATATATATATATATATATATATATATATATTTGGTATATATATATACCTAATGTGTCATCTAATCAGAAAGATTTATGTTAAATTTGTCCGTTACAAATTTCCAGTTTTCATAATTTTCCCGTCGGTTCGAGTAGTAGATCAACCTGTATGCCAAATATCAACTTTACAAGATAGGATCTGGAAGTAGCGTAGAATATTGATAGGTACATAACCACTTTTTGGAGTTGTGGTCGCTATTTTTTGATTTTTGATGTGAAATAACTTTTTAACGGTTAATTCGTTAACGATGATTGATTTCTTATAAGAACCGGTTTTTATATAATTCCGAAAAGTATCTATATTCGAAATCTCAACACTTTAGCGCTATTTGTTCAAAAGTTACAGCACCTGAAAAACCGTCTAAATTAAGCTGTAGTAATAGCGTTGTAAGTACGAAGGCCAAAAGATCCTTAAACTCGGCCTTGCGTACTTCCGTGCTCTAGATATATTTTTATCATCAATATCCCTACTAATATATAAATGTGAAAGTAACTCTGTTTGTTTGTTTGTTACCTCTTCGCGACTAAACGGCTGTACCGAGCGTAATGAAATTTGGGAAGGAGATAGATAATAACCTAGAGTAGGGCATATGCTACTAATGTCTCAAAAAAATCATGAAGGGGGTAAGAAATAAAAAAAATTAAAAAAATACATACAGTCGAACATAGAATCTCCACCTTTTTTGGAGTCGGTAAACGACAGTCAAAGTTGATATTCCAAAATTGAAACAAAATGTTAATAAAATAATTGTATAGTTATTTTTTGGAAGTATAGTTTTTGTGTACATGACAAAATCAACAAAAATTTTAACTGACTCCAAAAAAGGTGGAGATTCTATGTTCGACCGTGTGTATTTTTTTAATGTTTTTTATTTCTTTTACATAGAGAGACATAAGTAGCATGTGTCCTTCAAGTAAAACGAAGCTTAAGAAAAATGAGGAGGTTCAGGCATGAATGTTATATGAGCGCTTATCTGAGAAATAAGAACGAATGTTAATTGTTCTGTGAAAGAAAAAACGCAGAATATAAGGCTGAATGTTCGATAAATATCAACGAAGCACTGGCGAAGAATGATATAAGAAAACTATGGCAACTCTTAAATCATTACAATCGCAACACAGTTAAACGAAATGAAATAAACGCAGACGTATGGTATTAACATTATGAGTACATTATGAATGTACTCCGAGTGCATTGCTGGAGACAGTAATGAAACTGTTCAATTAGAGAGCGTAGACGATGTAAAGTTCGAATGGAACGATAATGATATTGCCTTAGTCATAAACTCTCTCAAAGGTGGTAAATCTGGAGGGATAAATGGAATACCAAACGAATACATAAAATTAATATAATATATTACAAAATTTGTTAAACAAGATGGCTACCAATAATACATTTCGGAAAGAGTGGCAGACTGGACTGATTGTCAATCTGTATAAAGTCAAAGGGTCTGAATGCGATCCCAATAATTACAGAGCTATCACTTTAGCGCCAAACATCAGCAAATTATATACTAAGCTTTTGTCCATTAGAATACAACAATGGTGTTTAGATAGTGGAATGATTCAGGAAAATCAGACTGGATTCAGGCGGGGATACGAAGTCATGTACAACGTTTTGGTTCTGAAACATATAATTGAAATTACTCTTTCGTGTAAGCGACAGAAAATGTATTCCTGTTTTCTAGATTTTAAAAAAGCATTTGACAGCATAGACCGCAATCGTTTATGGCATAAGTTATCCAAAATGGGTATGGACTCAAAAACGATTTCAATCCTGCATTCAATCTATAGGGATACCAACAGTTGTGTTCTAATAGATGGAGCCAAGATTACCCGAAAGTTTAACATAGCTGGTTCAAGCAAGGTTTCCATCTTTCGGCTTTACTATTTATCTAGAGCACGGTAGTGTGTAAGGCCGAGATTTAAGGGAGAAATTCGGACTTTTCACTACAGTGCTATTACTACACCTTAATTTAGAGTCGTTTTTTAGGTGCTGTATCTTTTGAACGAAAAGAGCTCAAGTGTTGATATTTCGAATATAGATACTTTACGAAATTATAAGAAACAGTTTTTTCAATCAACGTTAACGAATTAACCGTTAAAAAGTTATTTCACTTCAAAAACGTAAAATTCGCGGGAACGCCTACAATTCTTGGTAACTAATAGATCAATATTCTACGATACTTCCAGATATGCTGTAAAGTTGATATTTGGCATGTAGGTAACTGTAGTACCCAAACCGACGGGAAAATTGCGAAAACTGGAAATTTGTATCGGGAAAAAGGAAATTTTGCAATTTTCGTTTTAATTAAATTAGCATTAGAACGCATATATTTATCTTATTCGTTGATATTTTTATAGAGTCCTATCTTATTGGATGACACTTAGGTATTTTAATATTATTGTATTTGACCATTTAAAACTAAACATCCATGTAGAAAACACAATGAACTATATTATCACAAAAAATTTCTTTAAGCTATAGTAATGAATTGGGTTGTTGTATACAGCAGTTGGCATATAGCATTTAAAAGTTAAGCAACGTTAGTTAAAATCAGTAATTGGATGGGTGAAAACTGTGTACAGATTTAATTTTGTAATAAACATTAATTTATATTCTCATTTTAACTTTTTTATTATATTTTGCATTGATCAATTATTATTTATTAACTTCAATTGTTTCAGTGCAACCCCCCGGAAAATTGGAAAAACATTCTCCAAAATTACGTTTTTCAGTTATATATATGCTGAAATGATGGAATTTTCGTCAATCGACCCGAAATAAAGTCAAGTTAACAGAATACTTTAAAAAATTTTATTTCCTGCATCGCAACCCCCCCCCCTCCCGAAAATAAGGAAAACAACCGTAAAATTGCCATTTCATGTCAGTTCTAGTTAGAGAGATGGGATTTTCTTTTTAAAGTCAAGTTAACAGATTACTTTGAAAAATTTCATAACCTACATCGGAAACCTCCGAAAAAACACCCCTTAAACTGCCTTTTTCACTTCTAATCATGTTAGAAAGATCAGGTTTTTTTCATTCGACGTGGACCGAGTGTAAAAGAATAGGATTATTTTAAAACCGTAAATTTTTCCATTGTTACCCTTCGCAAATGGGAAACACACCCCTAAAGCTACCCCTTTTCTTGTATAAATGCTAGGATGATGCAGTTTGTTATATTCGACGCTAAACAGCTACAAATTAAGAAGGTAATTAGAAAAACTTAAAAATTTTCCTCAGCACTCCCAAAAAAGATTGGAAAACAACCCCCTCAAGTTCTATTCATGGTAGAAAGATGGGGTTTTTTGCATTTGGTGGCGAATTTCTAAGACATTTCTATTATACTGTTGGTTAATACCTAACATACATGAGATTCTATACAATAAACATACAAGTGTTACACATTTAATTGTTTTACCTCAGAACTCCGTTATTTATGAACCGATTTAGAATTTTTTGTTTTAAAGTGTTTGATTTCTCATTGTCACTATTATTATATAACACCCATACTATATTGATGATTGACGAGTAGAGTTTTGTGCGAAGCCTTCAGCTTCGTATATTTAGGCCATACAAAAAGGATTGATATCCGACCAAAAACATAAATGTAAGAAAGGGCCGAGTTTTCGGGAAAATCCTTAATGTAATAGTTCCTTCTTAAAAAGTGATGATTTGGAAGAAAGGACCGAACTATTTACAAAGTAAATTGCTCTAGACTTCATATAATAGTTGCTTCTTAAAAAGTGATGATATGGAAGAAAGGACCGAGCTATTTACAAAGTAAATAGCTCAAGACTTCAGATAATAGTTGCTCTTTAAAAAGTGATGATATCCCATTAAAGAGCCGAGCTATTTACAAAGTAAATAGCTATTAACTAAAAAAATTAATGAGGGGTAAATTGATTAAATGTAAGAAAAAATTTGGTTGAAATTTATTTCGTAAGTTTTCTCTTAGTATGTTTTTAAAATTTTATATAACGCGACAAGTAACTAAGGAAAAGTAACTTGAACTTGCCGCGTTATATAAAATTTTAAAAACATACTAAGGGAAAACTTACGAAATAAATTTGACCCAAATTTTTTCTTACATTTAATCAATTTACCCCTGATTAATTTTTTTAGTTAATAGTTTACCGAGCTATTTACTTTGTAAATAGTTCGGTCCTTTCTTCCATATCATCACTTTTTATGAAGGAACTATTACATTAAGGATTTTCCCGAAAACTCGGCCCTTTCTTACATTTATGTTTTTGGTCGGATATTATATATAAATGATCTGTATGAATGGCTGGAAAACTCGAATGATGTGTCTCCATGTATAAATCAGAAATAAATTAAATGTTTGTTGTATGCTGACAATCTCGTGATCATGGCTAAGACTGTAAGTAGTATGAGTAGGTTGTTGAAAGGCTTGGAGTTATATTGCAAAAAATGGTTTTTAAATGTAAACACAAGAAAGATAAAAATAATGATCATAAGCAATGGTTGTAAGTCTGCTGCAAACAAAGTATGGACGTACGATGGGGTTCCATTGGAGAATGTAATATAATAATGTAATATTTTCAATATCTTGGAGTAATCACTTTGGCCTATAACGGTAAATGCAATATGTAGGTGGAAAGTATGGTACAAAAGAGCAGAGCGCTCTTCTGCTCTTGAATGATTATCAGGTGATTTCTATATAGCTTCGAAGAATTTCCTCTCAGGATTGTTTTAAGCATGTTCAGTGCTTTGATTCTACTCATGATCATATGTGGGTGAAAAATTTGGGATGCATCAGAATTACAAATACTTTTGCTTATAACTTTTATAAGGAAATTTTGTGTATTTCAAAGTCTATCCCTAATTCTGCGGTCAACATGGAATTGGATTAGATGTCGCCAGAGAACGTGTGTGTTACAAAAGCGTTAAATTACTATTTGCGAACTATAAATAGTAATAAGACTTTGCAAAATTTATGTATGAAAGAAAAAGGCGGTGAGCAATATATTGTGAAAATGGGTGGGCTGGGTATTCGTGAACTATTTGAAGATGTTACTTCAAAACAAGTTAAAACAAAAATAAAGGAGAAGTCTTTGCTGGTATCTTTGCAGGACATTAATATTAATGAAAGCCTTGGTCCTTACAGTAGATTGGATAATTACCAGGGTGGTGCAAAATATCTTAAAGTTGTGGATAGAGATGTAAGTTACCTCATAGCAAACTTTCGAATGTATGAGTTTAAATAGAATAGTCGAAAAATAAATGGTGAGCGTATAAATGTTTTATTTGGAGGTATTGAGAGTATGGAGCATTTTATTGAAGACTGGGTTGTCAATGGATATGGACAACTTGTTGATTATTGATATGGAAATAAAAATTATTACAATAAATTTATATAAACAGATAGATTACACATAAATAAATGAAAGGATTACATTATTCAGTATAAAAAGAAGTGAAGAAAATCGAAATTACATATTGATTAATTCAACCTAAAGGTTGTTAAAAAATTGGTGCAGACAACAGTCCAGGGTAGGTTTTATAAATATATACTGACGTCTATCAATGATATATTTTTAATAATTGCCTACTTTTGATATATTTTTAATAATTGCCTACAATAGATACAATGTGTACGTCATGTACGTTTAAAATGCTTCGAGCAGAGTTCAATTCCATACTATTGAGAACTTGTCTAAGTTCACAGGATGTGCCTTCACAGTCTTCAATCAAATGCTCCACACTCTCAATAACACCAAATAAAACAAATATACGCTCACCATTTATTTTTCGACTATTCTATTTAAACCCATACATTCGAAAGTTTGCTATGAGGTACCTAACATCTCTATCCACATTAAGATATTTTGAAACTGTACCAGAACTCTCTTCGAAAACTAGCCGCTACAAAAAACAACAAAACCTTTCTACTGAGATGCCGATTAGAACATCTATTTCCACCACACATTGAAAATGCATTCAAAAATCTAAACTCCACCTGCATTATTGAAAACCGTTATAGAACTGAATTGAAGAGAGCCTTGAATAGATTCATGAAAAACATTTTAAACATAGAGATAAAAAGTACCATAAAGAAGGAAAATGATTTAATCACAACTATAGAAAATTACAGAACAGAACTTTGCGAATGTGTCCCACAAGATATATGTGAACAATTTTTCCACAAGATCAATGAAACATATGAACAAAAATTTAACCAAGTCAAAGAAAATCAAATCCGAAAAATTTGTAAGATACATAAGAAGACACCAACTAACATAGGAAATTTTTTGGTGTAGAGGAAGCACACTGGACTGGTTATCCAGAGGCCCGAGGTTCGATTCCTGGTTGACGAGTTAATTTTTTTATATCAGTATTTAATTTAATAAACATAGGAAATGAAAAGTGGTTTATTAACCTCCCAAATGTAGAGTTCCCCTCTGATGTTAAACAATTTCTGTCACTTGGCCCTAAAATTGTATAACTTATGAACCAAGTCAATTACCTATAACATCTCTTATCAGTGACATAGAATATATAATACAAATCAATGTAGAAGAAAATGAACAGGATGAAATGAGAGGTAAATGCGTTAACATAATTACAAACTACAAAAACATCACACACACCAGCAATAATAACAGTAAAAAAAACACCAAACTGACACCCAAAAAATGTACAAAACTACAAAACAATTTCTGAAAAGACAACCCAATATTATAATCACTAAACCAGATAAAACGAATCAAACTGTCGCCATTGACAAAGATGACTACATTAACAAAACAAATACCCTATTAAAGGACGAACAAACATATAATAAAGTCTGTTCAAATCCTACACATAGACTAATGACTGATACTAACATAGCCCTAGCAAAATTTAAAAAACAAAAAAATTATAGATGACAAAACTCACTACAAACTCACAACAAATTCTCCAACATCACCGAAATTGTACTCAATTGTAAGAAAATCATAAAACCGGAAACCCAGTTAGACCAATAGTTTCATTCATAAATTCCACATACGAGCTTTCAAAATATTTTACAAATATATTAAATCATCTTTCTACCGATAAGTATAATGTTAGAGATTCCTTCCAGTTCCAACAAAAAATTACTGATATTCAGATTCCTCAAGGATATCAACTGGTTTCCTTAGATGCGTCTTCACTATTTACCAACATATCTATTTCAAAAATAAAAACAATAATAGACAATAATTGGCACAAACTTGAAAAACACCTAATATCCCGAAAAAGAATCCCTTCATTAGTCGTCCTATGTACCGATAGAGGATATTTCCAATTCAATGGACAATTCTATGTTCCAAAGTATGGTTGCCCCATGGGATCTCCCATTGCCCCGATTCTGGCAGACCTTTATTTAGAAGACTTATTAGATTCAGTTATCCCCAACATTCCATTCAGCATTCCATGTTTATTTAAATTTGTAGACGATATAATAACCACGATACCAACATAACATAATGAAAAAGACATAATTTTAAAAGAATTAAATAGCTATTCCTCCCGGTTAAATTTTACCATTGAATTTGAAGTTGGAAATAAAATACCATTTTTAGACGTTCTCCTGATTAGAAATCCGAACGGAGAATTAGAAACTCAATGGCGGCAAAAACCCATTCACTCGGGCAGATATATTCATTGTACAAGCCAATGTCTCCAAAGACACAAAGTCAACACTGCAAAAAATTTAATTAACCGAGCGAAGAAACTATCTTCACCAAAACACAAAAAGCTGGCAGAAAACAAAGTAGTTGACCTTCTTTTAATACATGGATACCCCCATAGACTTACTTGCAATCTATTAAAAGAAACACTAACACCTCAACAACAACCTCAACAAAAACAACAAACACAATATGTAACCAACAATAAACGATATTACACACTTCCCTACATTCAAACACTTTCGGAAAAATTATCAAAAACACTCACAGATAACAAAAATTAAACTGATTATGCCATCACATTCAAAAACACTGCCACTTTATCCCGATTGTATACCAAAGCCAAAGACACTGTGAAGGGAACTGTGGCAAATCCTACTTTGGAATTTCCGAACAATACCTCAAAAAAAGAATGTACCAACATAAATACCGTTGTACTTCTTATAATAACAAATAACAAATAATCCTAACAAACCAGATCCAACTGCACTCACCACACACTACAGACACAAAGGACATTCATTCTATTTTGAAACACCTAAAATAATACATCACGAAAACACAATTTCAAACGCAAAATAAAAGAAATGATTATAATAATAATAAAAATTTTCTTTATTTGTGATACCGTTTAAACGGTGTAAATAGTGTCATACAGAATTATTACAATAGATTAATTTGATATAAATACACATGATAAAATATAAAAGTAATGTATAAATAATATAAACAATATATAAATACATAATTTAAAAATTTATTTATTTATCTATCTTTTTTTACAATAAAAATTCATTTATGTCATAAAACACTCGACCTAGTAGATATTGTTTTAAAGCTTTTTTAAATTTATGTATGTTTTCAATGCTTTTAATATCTCTTGGAAGCTTATTATATATACGAGTTATAGAGTTTCGAACCCCTCTATGGACTACATCCAAAGTAGAGTTCGTTAACTGCAATTCACCTTTATTTCTTGTAAAATATTAATGATCTCAAACATTTTCCGTGAATATGTCCATATTTTTCCTCAAAAATAGATCGCTTTTAAGTATATATATACTGTGAAAAGTTAGTATATTAAGTTAATATTAGTATATTAAAATTAGCTTGCAGTGCTCTCTGTTATAACTCGTAAACATTTTTTTGTATTAAAAAAACTTTTTGGACATGTGCTGAGTTTCCCCAGAATCAAGTACGCGTGGTAGACATACGCAATAATGTATCCCTATCAAGAAAATTTCTTAAAAATCGGATTACGTAAACCGCCCTGCTTAATTTTGGCAAAATAAATTCATGTATTTGATACACTTATAGTCAATAGTTCTAGTTTTTTAAGTGATAATTTCCATAAATAGACTTCATAAACTTGTAATTTTTGTCACTGATACTTTAAAATTTCAATCTTTGAATATTGAATTAATGTTTAACTAGTCATATTAACGTAAATTCCTTTTGTGATATATTTGTAACAAAAACCTGTTTTTTCACTGAAGGGCATGAATAGCAGAACATTAAAGTCTTGAATCGTTGCCAAAATATAATTGCATATTTATAAACTGAACCTCAAGATCCCAAACAAACAAAAAATTTATATTAGTAACAGTCAAGAACGAAAAAATCTATATATATATATAGATTAAATGTGTAACACTTGTATACCTAGCATATATGAGATTCTGTACAATATTTTGTACAGTATGTTTTTATTAAAATTTTATGACGCGGCAAGTTAATTTTTCTGATGATTTCAATATTTTAAAACTTGCCGCGTTATAAAATTTTAAAAACATACTAAGGGAAAACTTACGACATAAATTTCAACCAAATTTTGTCTTATACTTAATTAATTTACCCCTCATTTATTTTTTTCATAAATAGTTTACCGAGCTGTTTAGCTTGTAAATAGCTCGAAACTTTATGGGATATCATCACTTTTTAAGGAACAGCTATTATTTGAAGTCTAGAGCTATTTACTTTGTTAATAGCTCGGTCCTTTCTCGTATATCATCACTTTTTAAGGAGCAACTATTATATGAAGTCTGGATCTATTTACTTTGTAAATAGCTTGGTCCTTTATCCCATATCATCACTTATTAAGAAGCAACTATTTGATTAAGATTTTCTCGAAAACTTACCTTTCTTACAAACGGAAAATTTAACAATTTTAATTGTAATTAAAATAACATATGAAGCATATATCGATCTGATTTGTTGACAAGGTTACCGCCTCCTTTTTGATTAGATAGACATTAAGTATTTAAATAAAAATTGCTAATTTAATATATCAGTATGTTTTAATACTCCAAATAGGAAACATTGATTGTTTTATTGTATTGTTACAATGTAACTTTTTAGCGAATTTCCTGAAAGAAAATAGAGCTATTGGTCCCGTACCGAAGTCAAAATTTCGCAAAAATTTCTTCAAATGTCCATCGATCTTACCTTGTAGATGTCAAAAATTACCATCTGTTAAATTTATATATATATATATATATCTATGGACATATATATATATATATATATATATATATATATATATATATATATATATATATATATATATATATATATATATATATATGTGTCTGTAATCACTCTAGCGGTCACAGTTTTCATTTTATCGGAATGAGATTTGGTATTTGAAGCGTTTTTGATATTCAAAAGGTCAAGTTCGTTAATGGGTAAAATCGGACCAGGGGAAAGGGGGGTTTAGAGGGAGGGGGAAACTCAAAATTTGACATATCTCCCTTTAAATTCGAAAAATCGAAAATTTTATAAGAAGTAAAGTTGTAGGTATTAAGTTTTACTGTAATTTTGTTTCTTATCATTTTTTTTGTAACCCTAATATTTACAAAAATATTGACGGTTTAAGATTGAAAATTAAATTCCTCAATATCTCTGTACGCAGTAGAGTTTGAGCAAAAATGATAAGGTGATGAAATGTAGCAAATATGATTTCCTACAACTTTGTTTCTTACACATTTTTCGATTGTTCAAATATTAAGAGAGATATTTTATATTTTGTGTTTTCTTCTATCTTTATGCCCCCCTTTCCCCTTGACGTATGTTATTTATTAATAAAATTGTCCATGCAAATACTAAAATCAGATACGACATTTCATTTTGATCAGACTAACATTGTGACCGCTAGAGAGTAATTTATTTATTCCAAGGAAATTCGCTAAGTTGAAGCAGCTCCTGCGTAACGAATTTTTTTAAGTAAACAAGTTGTTTAAAAATAAGCAAGTTTATTTTCAATTAGCAATTCGTAATGATGAACAATTAAATAAATTATCTGTTGTAACAATTGCTCAAGGCGGTATATTACCAAATATTCAAGCAAAGTTATTGCCAAAGAAAACTGAAAAGAAAGCATAAATTTTATACATTGGATTATTGATAATAATATTCATCGATCATATATCATAGGCCTTTTATTAAAACGTCACAAATTAATGTGAAATAAGAGTGATATATTTTTTATTAAAATAACTATATAAAATTTAGTATATATAAGATGTTATTTGATTTGTTTCGATTATGACTTCTAAACTAATCGTTTATTACAGATAATTGATTATCAACGTTATAGTCTTTGAAGAAATGACTTGACCCGTTGGCTCCACTTCACAAAAAAAAATTCGTTACGCAGGAGCTGCGTCAACTTAGCGAATTTCCTTAGAATACATAAATCACTCTCTAGCGGTCATATTTTTAGTCTGATCAAAATGCCTTAAGGCAGTTTAAGGGGTGTTTTTCCCATTTTCGGAGGTTTGCGTTATAGGTAAAAAAATTTTTCAAAGTGTTCTGTTAACTTGACTTTATTTCGGGTCGATTGGTCAAAATTCCATCATTTCATCATATATAGAACTGAAAAACGTAATTTTGGGGGGTGTTTTTTCAATTTTTCGGGAGTTTGCAAAAAAAAATATTAAGTTTTTCGAAATAACTTCCTAATTTGTAGCTATTAAGCGTCGATTGCAAAAAACTGCATCTTGTTGTATGTATAGAACAAAAAGGTTGGTTTTGGGGGTGTTTTTAACAAGTTCGAAGGGTTGTGATGGAAAAAAACCGATCTTTCTATCATGAATAGAAGTAAAGAGGTAAGTTTTAGGGATGTTTTTCCCATTTTCGGTGTGGTTGCGATGTAGGTAATGAAATTTTTCAAAATATTCTGTTAATTTTGACGTTATTTCGGGTCGATTAGTAAAAATTCAAACTTTATAGCATTTATAGAACAGAAAAACATAATTTTGGAGGATGTTTTTCCAATTTTCCGAGGGGTTGCACTGAAAAAAGTTTACTGATTTTTCACGTCAGATTGAAGCAATTTCACGTCGAATACAAAAAACTGCATCATTGTAGCATAAGGGCTTGGTTATAAGAGCTTTAAAAAATTTTTGCAGACGAAGCTGCAACGGGCAATGCTAGTAATAAATAATAATTGATCAATGTATCAATGTAAAATATAATCAAAAAGTTAAAATATAAATAAAATGAGAATATAAATTAATGTTTTACAAAATTACCATCAAATGCATATATAAAAAAAATTCACACAGTGTTGGGCACCCATCCAAAAACTAATTGTAAAAATATGTTGCTTAACTTTTAAAATCAACGCATACTGCTGTATTCAAATTGCAATGTCTATTTCTATATGGTATACAAATTAATAGGTATATATGATATATATCGATTTCTACATGGTAGTTTGCGTTGAACTAGTCTTAAAACAAAAAAATGTAAAATTTTCCACTTTTCCGAAACAAATTTCCAGTTTTCGCAATTTTCCCGTCGGTTTGGGTACTACAGCTATCTACATGCCCAATATCAACTTTACAGCATATCTGGAAGTAGCTCATAATTTTGATATCTAATACTTAAGTTTTTAAGGCGTTCCCGCGAATTTTGCATTTTTGAAGTGAAATAACTTTTTAACGGTTAATTCGTTAACGTTGATTGAAAACATTGGTTCTTATAATTCCGTAAAGTATCTATATTCGAAATATCAACCCTGTAGCTCCTTCCGTTCAAAAGATACAGCACCCAAAAAATGAGCCTAAATTAAGGTGTAGTAATAACACTGTAGTGAAAAGTCCGAATGTCTCCCTTAAAACTCGGCCACGCACTACCGTGCTCTAGATATATATATATATATATATTTATATATATATATATACATATATAAATATATATATATATATATATATATATATATATATATATATATATATATATATATATATATATATGTATATATATATGTATATATATATGTATATGTATATATATATGTATATATATATATATATATATATATATATATATATATATATATATATATATATATATATATATATATATATATATATTATATATATTATATATATATATATATATATTATATATATATATATATATATATACATATATATATATATATATATATATATATACATATATATATACATATACATATATATATATACATATATATATATATATATATATATATATATATATATATATATATTTATATATGTATATATATATATATAAATATATATATATATATATATCTAGAGCACGGCCGAGTTTTAAGGGAGACATTCGGACTTTTCACTACAGTGTTATTACTACACCTTAATTTAGGCTCATTTTTTGGGTGCTGTATCTTTTGAACGGAAGGAGCTACAGGGTTGATATTTCGAATATAGATACTTTACGGAATTATAAGAACCAATGTTTTCAATCAACGTTAACGAATTAACCGTTAAAAAGTTATTTCACTTCAAAAATGCAAAATTCGCGGGAACGCCTTAAAAACTTAAGTATTAGATATCAAAATTATGAGCTACTTCCAGATATGCTGTAAAGTTGATATTGGGCATGCAGATAGCTGTAGTACCCAAACCGACGGGAAAATTGCGAAAACTGGAAATTTGTTTCGGAAAAGTGGAAAATTTTACATTTTTTTGTTTTAAGACTAGTTCAACGCAAACTACCATGTAGAAATCGATATATATCATATATACCTATTAATTTGTATACCATATAGAAATAGACATTGCAATTTGAATACAGCAGTATGCGTTGATTTTAAAAGTTAAGCAACATATTTTTACAATTAGTTTTTGGATGGGTGCCCAACACTGTGTGAATTTTTTTTATATATGCATTTGATGGTAATTTTGTAAAACATTAATTTATATTCTCATTTTATTTATATTTTAACTTTTTGATTATATTTTACATTGATACATTGATCAATTATTATTTATTACTAGCATTGCCCATTGCAGCTTCGTCTGCAAAAATTTTTTAAAGCTCTTATAACCAAGCCCTTATGCTACAATGATGCAGTTTTTTGTATTCGACGTGAAATTGCTTCAATCTGACGTGAAAAATCAGTAAACTTTTTTCAGTGCAACCCCTCGGAAAATTGGAAAAACATCCTCCAAAATTATGTTTTTCTGTTCTATAAATGCTATAAAGTTTGAATTTTTACTAATCGACCCGAAATAACGTCAAAATTAACAGAATATTTTGAAAAATTTCATTACCTACATCGCAACCACACCGAAAATGGGAAAAACATCCCTAAAACTTACCTCTTTACTTCTATTCATGATAGAAAGATCGGTTTTTTTCCATCACAACCCTTCGAACTTGTTAAAAACACCCCCAAAACCAACCTTTTTGTTCTATACATACAACAAGATGCAGTTTTTTGCAATCGACGCTTAATAGCTACAAATTAGGAAGTTATTTCGAAAAACTTAATATTTTTTTTTGCAAACTCCCGAAAAATTGAAAAAACACCCCCCAAAATTACGTTTTTCAGTTCTATATATGATGAAATGATGAATTTTGACCAATCGACCCGAAATAAAGTCAAGTTAACAGAACACTTTGAAAAATTTGTTTACCTATAACGCAAACCTCCGAAAATGGGAAAAACACCCCTTAAACTGCCTTAAGGCATTTTGATCAGACTAAAAATATGACCGCTAGAGAGTGATTTATGTATTCTAAGGAAATTCGCTAAGTTGACGCAGCTCCTGCGTAACGAATTTTTTTTTGTGAAGTGGAGCCAACGGGTCAAGTCATTTCTTCAAAGACTATAACGTTGATAATCAATTATCTGTAATAAACGATTAGTTTAGAAGTCATAATCGAAACAAATCAAATAACATCTTATATATACTAAATTTTATATAGTTATTTTAATAAAAAATATATCACTCTTATTTCACATTAATTTGTGACGTTTTAATAAAAGGCCTATGATATATGATCGATGAATATTATTATCAATAATCCAATGTATAAAATTTATGCTTTCTTTTCAGTTTTCTTTGGCAATAACTTTGCTTGAATATTTGGTAATATACCGCCTTGAGCAATTGTTACAACAGATAACTTATTTAATTGTTCATCATTACGAATTGCTAATTGAAAATAAACTTGCTTATTTTTAAACAACTTGTTTACTTAAAAAAATTCGTTACGCAGGAGCTGCTTCAACTTAGCGAATTTCCTTGGAATAAATAAATTACTCTCTAGCGGTCACAATGTTAGTCTGATCAAAATGAAATGTCGTATCTGATTTTAGTATTTGCATGGACAATTTTATTAATAAATAACATACGTCAAGGGGAAAGGGGGGCATAAAGATAGAAGAAAACACAAAATATAAAATATCTCCATAGATATATATATGTATAAATTTTTCAGATGGTGATTTTTTACATCTACTAGGTAGGATCGATGGACATTTGAAGAAATTTTTGCGAAATTTTGACTTCGGTACGGGACCAATAGCTCTATTTCCTTTCAGGAAATTCGCTAAAAAACACAAAAATTGCAGGACAATTTTTAATGCGTGTTACCTCAGCACTCCGTCATTTATGAATCGATTTTGAATTTTTTGTTTTAAAGGGTTTGATTTCCCATTGTTCCCAATATTATACTAAAACCATACTCTATTGAGGTCTTAGCCCTTCAAAAAGCGAGCAGAGCCAGTGATGTAAAATAACGCGAAGCGGTCTCCTTTGTAAATGTGAATCTAAAATGAGTAAAGTATCGCGAAGCGAAGGGAACGCATAGCATACGCGAAGCATATGCGAAGAGAAACAAAACGCTACGCATTTTGTTTGAGGCCTTCGGCTTCGTATATTTAAGCCTTTCAAAAATTATTGATATCCGACCAAAAACTTAAATGTAAGAAAGGGCCAAGTTTTCGGGAAAATCCTTAATGTAATAGTTCCTTCTTAAAAAGTGGTGACATGAAAGTAAGGACCGAGCTATTTACAAAGTAAATAGCTCTAGACTTCATATAATAGTTGCTTCTTAAAAAGTGATGATATGGAAGAAAGGACCGAGCTATTTACAAAGTAAATAGCTCTAGACTTCAGATAATAGTTGCTCTTTGAAAAGTGATGATATCCCATTAAAGAGCCGAGCTATTTACATAGTAAATAGCTTGGTAAACTATTAACTAAAAAAATTAATGAGGGGTAAATTGATTAAATGTAAGAAAAAATTTTGTTCAAATTTATTTCATAAGTTTTCTTTTAGTATGATTTTAAAATTTTATATAACGCGGCAAGTTTTTTTTTCTTATGATTTCAAATATTTTAAAACTTGCCGCGTTATAAAATTTTAAAATCATACTAAGAAAAAACTTATGAAATAAATTTGAACAAAATTTTTTCTTATATTTAATCAATTTACCTCTCATAAATTTTTTTGTGCGAAGCCTTCGGCTTCGTATATTTAAGCCTTTCAAAAATGATTGATATCCGACCAAAAACATAAATGTAAGAAAGGGCCGAGTTTTCGGGAAAATCCTTAATGTAATAGTTCCTTCTTAAAAAGTGGTGATATGAAAGTAAGGACCGAGCTATTTACAAAGTAAATAGCTCTAGACTTCATTTAATAGTTGCTTCTTAAAAAGTGATGATATGGAAGAAAGGACCGAGCTATTTACAAAGTAAATAGCTCTAGACTTCAGATAATAGTTGCTCTTTGAAAAGTGATGATATCCCATTAAAGAGCCGAGCTATTTACATAGTAAATAGCTTGGTAAACTATTAACTAAAAAAATTTATGAGGGGTAAATTGATTAAATGTAAGAAAAAATTTTGTTCAAATTTATTTCATAAGTTTTCTCTTAGTATGATTTTAAAATTTTATATAACGCGGCAAGTTTTTTTTTCTGATGATTTCAAATATTTTAAAACTTGCCGCGTTATAAAATTTTAAAATCATACTAAGAGAAAACTTATGAAATAAATTTTAACAAAATTTTTTCTTACATTTAATCAATTTACCCCTCATAAATTTTTTTAGTTAATAGTTTACCAAGCTATTTACTATGTAAATAGCTCGGCTCTTTAATGGGATATCATCACTTTTCAAAGAGCAACTATTATCTGAAGTCTAGAGCTATTTACTTTGTAAATAGCTCGGTCCTTTCTTCCATATCATCACTTTTTAAGAAGCAACTATTAAATGAAGTCTAGAGCTATTTACTTTGTAAATAGCTCGGTCCTTACTTTCATATCACCACTTTTTAAGAAGGAACTATTACATTAAGGATTTTCCCGAAAACTCGGCCCTTTCTTACATTTATGTTTTTGGTCGGATATATATATATATATATATATTTATATATATATATATATAAATTTTTACAAAATTCCAACATTAGTTCAAAAACAATAGCTGCGTTTCCTTTGGAGGAAATTCGCTAATAAAAGCTTATAATATTTGAATAAATGTAGTCATATTGATAAATGTAGTCATATTGTAGTCATATTGATATTGATAAACTAAACAATGGATGGATGTTTTTATTTGAACTGCTCAATGAACATTATAACATATTTGATATTCAAAATCGACTGCCTATATCTGATCAAACTACCATGTAGAAAATATTATTACCACAAATTTGAGTTTTTTCATTTTTTCGGATGCTGCGTTAGAAAAAATGAATTTTTTCGATCTGCAAATAGGTTTTGACATATCCCACGTCGAATGCAAAAAGTCTCATCCTTATAATATGTCAGAAACTGGCAAAAACTTAAACACAAACATTTAATTTTTGGTTTTCCAAATGTTCCGTTGGGAAAATTAAATTTTCCCAAAGATTCTTATTTTGAGTTTCATTTTAATTCGCGTTGATTGCAAAAAACCGCATCCTTCTAGCATTTCTGGATGTGGAGCAACAAAGTTTTTAAAAATCGCGCGCACCTGTCAATGGTGGTGTGATGCTAAATTTTAAGTATATATATAGAAAATTTTTTAGGTTTTTCGGATGTTGCGTTGGAAAAATTGAACTTTTTCAATTTACAAATATGTTTCGAGATATTCCGCGTCGAATACAAACAACCGCATTCTTATAAAATGTCTGGAAAAGGCTTAAACTTAAACACATTTATTTATTTTTGATTTTCCATATGTTCCGTTGGGAAAATTAAATTTTCTCAAAGGTTCTTATTTAAGGTTTCAAAAATTCCGCGTCGAAAGCAAAAAATCGTATCCTGCTAGCATTTCTGAAAGTGGAGCAACAAAGTTTTAAAAAATCGTGAACAAATCTCATGAGTGGTGTGTTGCTTAGTTAAGTATACATGTAGAAAATATGGACCAATCACAGAGCAGCAATATTTCCTATGTTAACCCTCTAGCATGCAAAATTTAACCGCTGAATATTTTTTGACGCTGAATTTTTTCTAGACTAATTTTGGTACGAGGAATCCAAATTTGCCCATGAAATTCCAAAAAAATTTACCTGTCGACCGCTATGTGAGAATTTCGAAAAGCCGCCCTGGGGCGGACATTTATGTTAAAGCATAAAAAATGCAAAAGTAATATTTCTTTATTGTGTTTTTATTGAGAAAATACATGAAAATAAATTAATGAAATACATTATTTGCGTTCATGGTAGTCCGCGAAACAATTTTTGGCTACCGAATTACATAGGTGCAAGTTGCATTTCGTGCAAATGTGCTGAGTTTCGGATTTTTTGCAGAGTTTGCACTGCTTTTTTCCTCCAGTTTTCGGCATCCAGGCAGACATATGCCCGTAGCCAACGAAACGAATATCTTCGACTGGATGGTGTGGTTTTTGGCCACTAAGTAAAAAAAGTGATGTTGGAGCAGATGAAGGCGATTGTGGTGCGGATGATTCAGAATGACATGAAAGTCGACTTGATGGTCGACTTGATGGTAGACTTATTGGTCTTCCACTATTACGCCGATTCTCCGTCAACGCTTCTGCTATTTGCGATCGGAAAATTGGCAGCTCAATGGGTTTTTCTTCTTCAGCCTTCTTAGTATAGCCACTCACTTCACATTTGCGCTCAGCAGCAATTCGGTGGTATAATATATATGCATTTGTGATCGCCATATCAATCAGGTGATAGAAAATACGTGTCATCACATTTTTGGTTTTAGCGCGTATATGGTATCGGCCCATGAGGCCATCCATTAAATCAACACCGCCCATGTGAGCGTTGTACTCTCTTATTATCTGAAGCAATGAATGAAATTGACCATTATTTTTATGAAAATAAAAGTGCTTGTGATCAGTTGCTTTCATTGACTATGAAAACAATTCTCCATGCTTTTCATTTACATGAAAATAAATGTGATGAATTTCTTAGCTTACCTGTGGGCAATCGATATCAATGAAAGATTTGTTTGATCTATCGTAACGTGAAGCTTTGGCACGTTGCTGGTCAGCACTGAATGTTCGTGCGAACGGCTCAATGCCAACATAAGTTGAGAGCAAGCGCACACACTTGTTGTCTTTCCATAAGACCGCATTGACATCAATACCTTTTACATTCGCCATATATTCGATGGAATATCCTCTTGGCTTATTCTTCACCTCACTTTCTGTTGGCAATTTGCAATCCGTAATTCTGTTGGAGCGAACAGTGCCCAAAGAGTATATGCCTCTTGAGCGTAGGTATACCAGCAATGGGATGGACGTATACAAATTATCAAAGTATATTATATGATTCTTGAAGTCCGGCACACTCTGAGACAGGCGCACAACAACATTGGCTGTTGCACCTAAGTCGGGTGTGTTTGGCAATAGAACATTGTCGCCAGCTCCATTATAAATTTCAAATTTGTAAGCAAAACCATTCGAATCGCACAGAACGAACAATTTAACTCCCCACTTATGGGGTTTGGCAGGCATATACTGGCGCAGATGATGCTTGGCCTTGGTGCTGCACATCTGTTCATCCACACATAAGCGAGCGGTTTTAGGAATCGAGTCAAATGTCTTGCACAGCTCATTAGCTAAATTGCGGATACGAAAAAGGGGGTCGTAGCCTGGCTCACCCTTACGACGGCGTTCCGATTCATTTTGAAAACACAAATACCTTTTAATGGCATAGAATCGTTTCCACGGCATTGTTCTTTGGATGGGAACGAATGCATTTTTACCCCAATATGATTCAAGATTGGGGTATTTGTATACCGACATATACAAAAGAATGCCCAAGTATTGAAGGATATCATTGGCATTTACGGAAAACCGTTCACCTACCGCTGCCCGATTAGTTTCTTCCACAATAATTTGAATGACATTGTCGTTGAAAAAATATCGAAATAATTGAAAAGGCGTCCCCAAGCTTTTAATTTCATCTGGTAGACACGAATCGCCGCGAAATGCTACCTGGTTGACATGGTATTGCAGTGATTTTTTGCATCACAAAATTCTTTCAAATTTCTTTTCAATTTCTTTCGCTAGAAATAGAAATAAAATCACAACAGGTGAATCTCCAATCTTTATATTGGCAAAAAAATATTTGTGATTGATTTACCTGGTCCAATGAGCCCGCCATCATCAGGTGTAAACGATGGACCCTCTGCTTCAATAGACGGCAAAGGAGAACGTGCACGTTTCTTTTTGTTTTTTGATGTTGTAGCTGCTACTGCTGTCGATGTTGTAGCTGCTACTGCTGTTGATGTTGTAGCTGCTACTGCTGTTGATGTTGTAGCTTCTGCTGCTGTCATTGTTGTGGGTTCTTTGCTTTGTGTGCAAACTTCATCATCATCGTTTTCAATAAGAATAGGTAAATCATTCAAAGTTAATGATGCCGTCGGTGCAGTTTCGTTGAGTGTGAAATTGAATGTCGATGGAAGAAACGAATCACTAGTTTCTCCAGCATTCATTTCGTTTATTGCAGCATTGACTCCTTCGTTCATCTCTGCTTCAATTTCATCTGGTATATAATTTGGATCGCCAATAGAATCATCACTGTCATTATCGGTATAAGTATCGGATTCGACCGCTTCCATAAGTTCATCAATTTCTTCGGCTGACATATCGCTCAAAAAAAATTTATCCCTACGTCGAGACATTTCTAAAATTTCTAAAGAGGAATAACACATTGAAAATAAAACACAATCAAAAATTGCAAAGAATTCAATGAAACACAGTCCAATAGAGTGAAACACAGAAAAAATGAATAAGATAAAATTTCAAATTTAATAACACTCAAACGTGCATGTCCGCCCCAAGGCGGGCATCACTTCTTCTCAAATTTCTCAACAACAAAATATATATATACATAAACTAATGATTTATTTTAATCTTAAAGGTTCAACTTACTCAAAAAAAATTATTTCACAAAAATCGAATCACAAATAAAAAAGTTATCACACTTTCAAAAAAATATTTCCAGGAAAAATATTTTATGTGTTGTATTGTCGGATGTTCGCACTCAAATGACTGTACAAGCCAAAGAATATTTCATACAGACTTCAAAGATAGCTCGACATGTGCGAGGAGACTTGCCCGATGCAACAGAGAATATTTTTTATATAAAAATTTGATAGTTTGGCTAGTATTTAAAGTTTTAGTGATGACCGCCCGAGGGCGGTCTTACATGCTAGAGGGTTAATTTTATCAAAAAAAAAATGCAAAAATTTTCCATTTCCCGATATAAATTTCGTGGTTTGATCATTTTCCTTTCGGTTTTGGCACTATATATAACTGTATGCCAAATATCAACTTTTAAGGACTTATGGTCTAGGCCCTGGAATTATGATTATGTTCCCAAAAATTGTAGGCGTTCCCGCTACTTTACGGTCTTTGAATCAAAACAACTTTTTAACCGTTTATTTCTTAACGTAAAGCAAAAACTTGTTCACTTATAATTCCCTAAGTATTCAAAAAATCAGCACTGTAGCTCTTTGCGTTCAGAAGATATTTCGGGGTCTACTCTGATTTTTCCTGTAGTAATAGCACTGTAAGTACGAAGGCCGAAAATCCCTTAAACTCGGTCTTGCGCACTACCGTGCTCTAGATTCATGACAAATATAAACCAACCATTTTTGTAGTATGAAAACTGCGTCATGAATTTTATTGCAATTTATCATGTGTTCAACGCCAACAAGATACAGGTTTGTCTGTGAGCTATTAATATTATTAATTATAAATTTCTCCATTGTGTGAGACCACTTGAACCTCGCTAATGTGCAAGTCTGACTTTCTTGCATCAAATTCATCGATACGTTTGTGCTTAGTTTTTTTAGCAAAACTTCTATAGGGAAATGAATAGATTCGACTATTTGCCCAACTTTCAAATTCACTTTACTGAACCAGATATTTTCTGAGGCACACACATAATCTACTACACAACGTCCATTCTTAGATATGTACGTCCATTCACCCTCATTGTCATCTTCCGTTCGTCCATTCAATATTATGAGATTATTATCTTTAACAAATCTAATGACTTTCTTCCCGTAACTATTAAGAATACTATCTCTACTATACCTACGTGGTACCCACAAATCATGCATAAAACTAAAATTAAAAGATATATTGTTCAAATCAGGCATAAAACTAAAATTAAAAAAAATATCGTTTTGATGTCTATCGAGTTCATGTCCTATTCTTGCGTTCCAATCCCCTCCTATAATAATTTCTGCACATGGGTGGTTTTCTCTAATTTTACGTTGTAATTTTCCAATCTTGTTTTTAATCCCTCGATATTCCAATAGTCTATTGTTTCTTGATGTTTTTTAAAACACTAAAGGAGAATTATTTATTAAATTAAATACTTATATGAAAAAATTAACTCGTCAACCAGGAATCGAACCTCGGGCCTCCGGATAACCACTCCAGTATGCTTTCCTCTACACCAAAGACGACTGTGATGCGACAGCCAACTTTTTCATATTATTCTAATTTTTTATTTATTAGATAGTATTTACTTCTTTCTGAAGTGATTTGTTTATTTAATATTTGTTTGTTTGTGTATACTTTCGTGTCCACATAACGTTGTTTGTCCAAACTCCCCTCGAATACGCATGACAAACTGCAGAAGACTATAGCGTATACTCCGACAAATTTCATTGTCACTGAATTTATTAATTAAATTAAATACTTAAATGAAAAAATTAACTCGTCAACCAGGAATCGAACCTCGGGCCTCCAGATAACCAGTCCAGTATGCTTTCCTCTACACCAAAGACGACTGTGCTGTGACAGCCAACTTTTTCATATTATTCTAATTTTTTATTTATTAGATAGTATTTACATCTTTCTGAAGTGATTTGTTGGAGATATGTATTCGGACGCATTGCCCTCTGTTGACTTTTTAAATTTTTGAGTGATTTTATTCTCTGAAGATTCACCATCCTCCGATGACTGTGGTATTGGCCGCCTGTTTGATTTCCATTTTGAATTCTCCATTTTTTTATCCTTCTTTCAGCATCTCTTATCCTTAAAGCTTTTGGTAAATCATCATTTAGGTTAGTTGTGTTGTGGTTGTAGGCCTTGGATGTGAGTTGGTAGCTGTTTTTCCTAACCTATAAGTTTGCTACATGTCGACTCCTTTAATATTGATTTGCAACTTATTCGGAGTTAAACAGATCCAATGCACTTTCTTCCATATTTAATTCTTCGGTTTCCGGTTCATCTATTCCATGGATGATTATATTATTACTATAAAGCTTTTTTTCCATCAACAGTATCGTTTCACTTTGTATAGTTTAAGAGATAGAAAACGATGGATGGCTCATTCTCGATCTCTTGTTTTGAGACTGATTGGTGTAAAAAAAAATTTGCTAGCATCTTTTGTTTTCGAGTTACAAGCAAAAGTTCGATTTTGCGGCTTCTAAACAATTGTGATTATCTTGGTCGTTTGTAAAGCTAGATGAAAATATTTTTAACATTCTTAAAGCACTTTTTTTGGTATAATCCAGTGGCGTCGTGAAAGTTTGACAAAAAAGGTTGAGAAATTTTCGAGATATGACCTAAAGTTGTGTTTTTTAAACAGGAAGTATAGTTGGCTATGTCTTAGTTAGAACGGATTTTTTTCCCTCTTTTTAACCATGTATCATTTATCGGGTCGCTTTTCATCCGTAAGCCTGAAATAGCCAAAATATTAATTTCCTAGTTTAAATTTTACGTTTTTTATATTTATTTCAAGGAGGCGATGATTATTTACAATTATGTTTCCGCTATAAAAATAATAAACTCCTTTAATCGTAAATATAAAAGAAGTCCTACGAAAATTACGAGAAATTTGATACGTTAGAAAGCTTTATTCAAAGTAATTACAATTGTGACAGTTCATCGGAAATATATTTCAATCGCTGTTCAGAAAGAAGACAACTTGATAAACGTATTTTCAAGAGGTTAAAAGAAAATCTTATTGATTGCGGGTCTTTCAACAAACCAAGATCCAAAAATTACAACATTGAAGATGTTGAAGACACTAGTATTTCTGTAATTGGAATGACAGGAACAAAGAAGACTCAAGAACAAATTACTGATCGCAATCGTGTACGAACGGATGCGTGTACGAACAACTGACAAGCAATACCTGCTCTAGATGTATGGATGTTTGGACAGTACTTTACCCAACAAGCCATATATTTGTTGTCAATATCAAATACAAAGTCTCTTTTGATTTTTGATTTACGCAGTTGATTTATCTATGCAACGTAAGAAAGAGAGCCAGAGATAATTTTTGATAATTTTTTATTAATAACCGAAAGTGGGTTTTTTTAATAACCGAAGCTGGGTCTCCCCGGTTCATCATTCAATGGTTGAAGCTGAGTCTCCCAGTTTTGGTCTAAAGAAGGAAAACCGCAGATATGCCAAAGCTGGTTTGTCCAGTTCTGGGCCAATCCTGGTTCATCATTCAATGGATGAAGCTGGGTCACCCAGTCTTGGTCAAAGGATGGACTACCACAGGCGCGGCAAAAGGTGGGTGAACCAGCCTTGGGCCAATCATGGGAAACCAGAGGGATGGCCGAGCCAGTGTTAGCCAGTCCGGGCCCAAGGTTGTCTAACCATAGCAATGACCAAAGTCATGTAGGTGTACTTTTCTCGTTCACTTACTTTCAAAATTCGCGCCTACATATTGCTATAATAAAAAAAATAAAATAATATACATATATACAAATAAAAAATTGTTAGTGACATATTAAAAAAGTTCGTTACGCAGGAACTGCTTCCACTTAGCGAGTTTCCTTAAAATACATAAATCACTTTTAAGCGGTCACAATTTTAGTCTGATTGAAATGAAATGTCGTATATGATTTTAGTATTTGCGAGGTCAATTTTATTAATAAATGACATACGTCAAGGGGAAATGGAGGCAAAAAGAATGGAGAAAACACAAAATATAAAATATCTCTCTTAATATTAGAACAATCAAAAAATGCGTAAGGAATAATGTTGTAGAAAATCATGTTTGCTACAATTCATACCCTTGTCATTTTTGCTCAAACTCTAATGTGTACAGAGATATTGAGGAATTTACTTTTCCATCTTAAACCGTCAATATTTCTGTAAATATTAGGGTAATAGAAAAAATGATAAGAAACAAAATTACAGTAAAACTTAGTACCTTCAACTTTACTTCTAATAAATTTTTAGATTTTTCGAATATTAAGGAAGATATGTCAAATTTTGAGTTTACCCCTTCCTTTAAATCCCCCTTTCACCTTGTTCGATTTTACCCATGCAACTTCAGCAACAGCAAATTTTTCAGTTAAGTAATACCTTAATACAATTAGTATCCCATACTTCAGGTACAGTATATTACTCCTAATCCCAATCTTTTTTTTTTTTGCTAAACCTTATATTGAAAGCTTTTTGAATAAAGTCAGTATTTTAAATCTATCATCCCCAGAACTTATTCCAAAATAAAAAACAGGTTTAAAATCTAGTAGATATCAACATATAATTTTTTACTTAACCTTCATTAACTTAACTTAACTTTACCATTTAATTTTTTACATAAATCTTCAATTAATAAATTTGCACTTAATGCTCAACAATTTTAACTTTAACATTAACTTTAACTTAACTTTACCATTAAATTTTTTACTTAAATCTTCAATTAATAAATGTGCACTTAATGCTGAACAATTTTGGTCACATTGCAATTTAAATTCCTTTGAATGGAAGCAAATTTGAAAAAAAAATTGTTTGACGTATATATTTCACCATCGTCCAAACAAATTTTAATAGATAGATTCGTACGTCGTTCTCAAAGTGAGGATGAACCTTTTTCAGAATTCACTGCTTCGATAATTCAATATGCTAGTATTTTTAAATTGTTGAAATTATATTTGCTCATGCGAATTCAAGTACCTTACAGTTAATGGTTTTAACCCCTATTCCATCTTCATTTGATGAATTAACCAAATTAGTTTGTCAAATTGAGCAAATTCAAACTAGATTGAACCACTGAATATTCAAATCTCAAAATCTGAAGCACATACTGAAAATATTCAAAAGTCCACAACAAAACCAGGCTCATTATCTTGTGCGTATTCTAAAAAATTAGGGCAGATTATTCTTTATTCCTGAAAACGTAAATTTAATGAACAATAATCATTAATACATTTTAATACATTAATACATCATAATATTTTTGTCGCTGGTCTACCAATTTTAACCTTATTCGATTCGGGCGCATCCGTTAATGCTATTCGAACTAGGATCTTAAACAAATTATTAAAAGTTGATCATTCTATTAAACCAAAAAAAATCATATATATTAATTACGTTACCGGGAAATAATCTTTTACAAATTTTATCCGTAGTCAATCTTCACTTCAAAATTAGTAAATTTAGTTGGACACAAACCTTTTGCATCGTAGATAACCTCCCTTTCGATTGCCTTATTGGATCTTAAACATTAAATCACTGTAATATCAACCAGTCCAAGTAGCCGAGCGGTCTAAGGCGTTATGTCTGCGCAGTATGCAGTACTTGGAAACTGGGAGGTTATGGGTTCGAATCCCAACATCGGCAGTTTGTCAATTATAAAAATAAAAAAATAGGAGCGCTTAATTGACTAAACTGTCGGCGTATGGACAAGAACGATGTAACCGGCTATGCTTGAGAAGTTTTCTGCAGTTTCCTTCACGTCATCATAGTCGGCTGCAGCCGCATATCCTACCAATTTCTAGTCTACTCACAAATTCCTTCCACCCCACTCACATCCTCACATCGTAAGGCATCACAATGGACCTTAAAGTCGAAGTGTAGACCGTCCAAGGCAGCCTTTACAATCTATCTATCTATGTCATCCTCGATTTTGCGAGTTCTGAAATCAAGTTGAAACATGATGAAAATATTACTATTCCGTTCTTAAGTTCTTCAATTTCTAACAACATTATGTCAACAATTTGTGAAGCTAAAGTTCTAATGAATAAAGCACAGATTAATAAACCTGAATTATTGTCAGACAAATATAAAATGTCTATATATTTTCAGAATTACCAGGACGTGCAAGAACCTTTGAATATAGAATCAAATTAAAGGATGACATTCCTGTGGTAAAGGCCCCATATTATTTGGCTCCAAATAGGGCAAAATTATTACACGAGCAAATAAATAATCTTGAAAAACAAGGTATTCTATCACCTTCTAATAGCTCATATGCGAGTCCGGTTTTCTGTGTGCCCAAAAAAGGTAATTCTCATCAAAAAAAGACAATTCCAAACATGTCACAGCTATTATAACACAATTTGGAATGTGGCAATGGAACTATATGCCTTTTGGTTTAAGTGTTTCTAGTCAAGAATTAGCTCGTTCGGTAAAATCCTAATTTTGCCGAATTTCGTCATCAATTTTAATTGATTTATTATGATGATTTAATAATACATAGCTCCGATGTTGAGTCTCATTTACAGCATTTAGAATTATTGTTTGCAAAAATATAAAACTTGGGATCACTGTTAATCAGGAAAAAGCCCGTTTTTGTATGTCTAGGGTTAGACTTCTTGGAAGCGTTATTTTACAGGATGGTCGATACGTTGACCCCCTTAAAGCTGAAGCTTCAAAGATATGCCTACACCAAGGAACCTTAAAGAACTTCAAACATTTCTTGGGGCAGCCACATTTTATGCCAGATTGATTCCGATGTTTAGTCAGATAGTAGCTCCGTTGAACGATTTAAAAAAAAAGAATACAAAATTTAAATTAACGGACATTCACTTAGAGTCTATTAAAAAACTCAAACTTGCACTTATGTCGACTCCTGCACTAAAACATCCTAACTTCTCTAAAAAGATTATTCTTCAATGTGATGGATCTGCTTCAGGTATTGGAGCTGTTCTTCTTCAAGAACATGACGACGGTCTCCATCCAATTATGTATATCTCAAGGAAACTTAATCTTGCTGAAACACGTTATAATATTCACGAGTAAGATATCGTTGTGGTTATACACGCTCTCGAAAAATTTAAAGAATTTTTAATAGACAGGCATTTCATTCTACAAACGGATTGTAAAAGTCTGCTCTGGTAATTTGATAGTCCAAGAAAGTTTAATAAGCCAGCTCGGTGGAGACTTAGAATATCGAGATATAACTTTGAACGACAACATATCAAAGGACAGCATAACAGTATGGCAGATTTTTTATCTCGAATATTTGAAACAGATACTGTAAATGATCAGCTACAAAATGACAAATCTAATTCAAATAATGACGCTAAGAAACAAAAAATTATAAAGTTGCATAGTAATGATCCAGGCTATTCAATTTTGGTTTATAAAATTAAGAATTCACAGGATCATATTTATGATAATGATACTCCCCCAAATTACTAAAACTTCAAATCATGAAATCTCAGATAACATAGATTCAATCAATGTACTATCTAATAAACATTTTTGCATTCTTTCCATTAAAGCTGAGCAAAAAAATCAGATTTATGTAAGAACATTTACCAATCGATAAAAAACGGTACAGATGTTTCTAATTTTTACATTCAGGATGGTTTACTCTGTAAGTTGGTTGAAAAGAACAAATTAAAACAAATTTTATCGATTCGAAGTTTGGAGGACATAACTATGTCATTAATTCCTTCCGAGATATATCAAAATTATTTTATTATAAAAATTTGTATAAAATCACAAAAGATTACGTCATATATCTTGTAAAATTTGTCAAAAAATGCGATCATATAGTCGATAAAATCAAATTAAGTTCAACAATACCTCTTGCAATATTTGACACGCTCTTTTACGATTTCATTGGACCGATTGTAAAATCTCCGGAAAACTACCGTTATATCTTCTCTGTCATAGATGGCTATAGTAAATATGCATTCGCTCAACCTTGGCGCAACCAAACATCGGATACTGCTATACGTATGGTTCAAGAGTTATTTTTTCGTAACGGATACCCTAAAAATATCGTGACTGATAATGGTCCAGCCTTCTCATCTCATAAATTTAAAATGTTTTTGTTCAACAATGGAATTAAATGATGCTTTACAAGCCCGTACACGCCATCATCGAATAAAGCAGAAACTTTGAATAAGGTTATTAAATACAATCTTTCGTGCTTACTAAAACAATATGGACAACACCACAAGAACTGGTCTAAATTTTTGGGTTCTGTCATTCTCAATTATAATAATAGCTAAAAAACGTACTACAAGCTACGCCGGCACAAGTATACATGGGCCGTCAATTATTAACTCCGTTTGTGGTCATTAGTGAAATTACACAACTACTCAGCAATGACAACTCTCCATCTAAACAACAAATTGAGAATGCAATTAAATTGGCACATCAACACCAAGTAAACAAAACACTAAACAGACCAGCTACATTCAAATATAAAATTGGTCAGTACGTTATGGTTAAGAACCTGGCACCAAATTAAAAGTTTGAACAGTCATCGAAATGTCGACAAAAGTTTAATGGTCACTCAAAATTATTAAATTGACATCGCCAACATCAGTCAGACTACGCTCTACAAACAACAAAATAACTAATTCAGCGAATATTTATAACTTGAGACCATTCCACAACAGATAGCCTATCTATAGACAAAATATAATCTTTTAAATATCTCATTACGAGTAATGCATCTTCCATTTATAACTAAATTAGTATTATTTTTTCAATATGCTGAGTTTTTCTTTAGCGGTTCGCTTTTTTTCAAGCGAACTTATGATCTTATGTGTATATTTATATATATATATATATATATATATATATATATATATAAATAAAAAATTGTTAGTCACATATTAAAAAAACAAAATTTAACTACAAATGTATTTACTACTTCGCTTAAACAGACTCGCATATACTTGGGATCGACTCGCTAATATTCGGTAAGACAGTTGTAAACAACATCGCTACCTCATCTTTGTATAAATAGATAAATGATATTATATTTCAAATTTTGCCCCTATTCCTAGAACATTTGTTTGCATTTTATAAATACGTATTTCGACTACAATGTAGTCATCATCAGTATGAATTAGCTAATTGGTGACACAGGCACCAAATTAGCAACAAACAACATATCTCTGAATCCATATCCCAGAGATAGTTACGAAGATCTAATTCATACTGACGATGACTACATTGTAGTTGAAATACGTATTTATAAAATACAAACAAATGTTCTAGGAATAGGGGCAAAATTTGAAATATAATTTCAAAAAAACCTAGAGTTCTCTTTGATTATTTTAATAATCTTTATAGATAAATGATAGTGTCTTTTAACGCATATCAGCAGCAACATATAGTCGCTGTAAATTCTTGGCCGAGGTAACTTCATTACCTGGCTAGCTACGTCTCTCCGTTTTTACCGGAGTGGTCGACTCTGTCTTCTTCAAACACAGGTATGTTGTTTACATTGTGTATATTATTTTTATCTTTTAGTCGAGCGTCGTCTGTGTTTTTGAAACATAGGCATGTCATTGATATTATATCAAAAATTTTTAACACGTTCTTTCGTGTGAACTCGAGTAAATGTAATTATGGTTATTTAGCAAGGGTGCCCGCTGAAGGAAAAATTCAACATCTAATAAGTATCATTCTTTTATTCTTTTACTAATCTATTTTAAACATACAATTCTATATTTCACGTTGTTGGGATTCATCAAATTTCAATTCAAGTTTGTTCTTGTATTGCAAGTGTTAATCATATTTTTTAAGTTTCTAACATTTATATTGGGAATGAAAAATTACGTCGTATAATTATGTCATGTGTAATCATTCATTTCCGTTAAAATATTATTTTCTTAGTAGGATAACTATTGTCAAATTCAATATTGGTGGTATTCCTTTTTCTATTTTCTAGTTTCTATTTCAATCTTCAAATATCACCATTATTATTCAATAATCTTATCTTATCTTGATATTTTTGTTTGATATTTAAACTATTCATATTGGCTTGCAAGTATAAATCATATTACTTGTTTAAATTTTCTTAAACTTGTAATGGAAAGAGTCTGAGTTATATATTCCTTCATAGTTTTAATTTAAAAGTATTCAACTTAAATTATTATTGTAATATTACTTGATTAGTTTTGATTAAGAATTTGTAATCAAAATTATTTTTAATTGTATTTTTAATTGAACCAGCCAAGTAGCCGCGCTTGATAAGGCGTTGTTCCTACTTGGAACTGGGAGGTTACGGGTTCGAATCCCGACTCCGGCAGTTTGTCAATTTAAAAAAAATTAATGGGGCGGTTGATTGACTAAACTGTCGGCGTATGGACAAGAACGAAGTAGCCGGCTATGCTTGTGAAGGTTTTCTGCAGTTTCCCTTCACGAACTCCAGATGAATATTGGCATAGTTCCTATCAAAGTCGGCTGCAGCCGCACAACCTACCAATTCCTAATCTGCATACGAACTCCTGATCCTCCACTGACATCATAAAAATGTAATGTAAAAAATTAATAAAAAAAGATTGAAAAATAATGATGTGGGTGGCCTCTGTTATAGACCGTCGTGTTTCAAACGGAGGTTAGACCCCATTATTTTTTATTTTTTAATTGTATTTTCTTGTTTTGTGAACTTCATCGAATGAATTTAATTTAACTTACTACTACAAAACAATATTTTGCTTAATTAATTTTATTTAAACTTGTTATTGAATTATTCGGCATCATTCATTCTTTTGTAGACTTCATTTACTTGAATTCAATTTAGATTACAAACTATTATGTTACTTGATTGATTTGATTGAAATACTGTAATTCAAATTTATTTTTTAATTATCATCCATTCCTTTGAAATTTTTGATTAATTTATTTTGAAAAATTTTACTAAATCTTCAATCACACTTTTTTTTTTTTTTTGGAACTATATTTTTGTATTTGAATTAAATATATATAATTAAATATATATTAAATATATATTAAATATATATATATATATATATATACTAAATACAATCTTTATCAATATTTGCTTCATCTTATACGTGTTATCCAATTCTACTTTCTCCACCAAATGTAAAAGAAATTTACATTTGGTACATACAAACAAATTTCATTTACAAACAATTTTAATAAATTAAGTTACATTTGATAACTAAAAGCTATATTACATAAATTTTTACATGTATAGTCGATTGCTCAGTTATGGCCTAAGCAGGGGCCAATATAAGAGCACCGAAGCTGGTTTTCCCAGTGCTGGGCCAAGCATGGTCCCTTTGTCCAACTCTGGGGAATTCTGTATGGGTTATAGTATATTAAGTATAATTTATGATCAATATTTTACATAAATTGTAGTACAATACATCTTAAAACTATACTTTCTAGTCTATGCATTACCTATAATAACTGGTAGAATCAGAAAATAATGCAAATATTTGGCAGAAGAAACCCCACGGCTTTGGAAAAAGAAACAAAAGAGGGATAAAGCTGTTAAATTTCTGTCAAGAACACAATTTAAAAGTTTCGAATACATACTTCAAAAAAAACTTTAGGGCGCAAATGGACATGGCTGTCACCAGACGGAAAATATAAAATTGTAATCGATTACAATTAAACTTCAAATATAAAATCAATTTGATCTGAAGAAAATATTGACGCACTAAACAAAATTTAAGTGGTCATATATTCGACTTGATAGTACATAATAATGAAACAGTTTAAAGTCTTCACGACATAATTGAAGAGATATTATCGCAAACCGTATCCGAATTATGATCAAGCATAGAAATTTTCTTAGCTGTCTTGCCCAATTCTATTTTTTTGAATTATTTACATTACTGTCTCTGACTAATGCTTGAATGTATACAATTTCTATGAGACTCTGTTCAGATTATGAAAGAATTTTTGAAATGATGTTCCTTATAGCTATAATATTCAGGTGGTGTGAATGGGTTTCTGAGTGAATCATATAGTGAGAAGTGTTCTTGGGTAAACTTAAAATCCCTTTAAAAAAATTGCATTGCATTGAGTCCAGTTTATCTAAGTATCGCAAGGATTATGTTTCTGCCGCGTAGAGAAGTGTAGTGGGAACTATTGCACTAAAAAGTCTGAGACTCGAAGACCATGAGTCACATCGCGTTTTTATTAATATGTCTCTAAAGCTGCCTAATATGTCATTTGTGGCCTCAATAAAAGGTCCTGAAGAAAACAGCACGCCAAGGTACTTAAATTTCGACACATTTTCGATTGAGCTATCGTTAATGTGGAACATTTGATAATGTTGGATTTTTCCCGTCTTTCGAAATATTACCATTTTTGTTTTGTCGGTGTTAATTGTAAGATTATTATTAACACAGAATGTATTCATGGTGTTTAAGGAATGTAGACCTTGAGCCGAAATAGCCAGTAGCGTAGCATCATCAGCATAAAGTAGAATTGGCAGTCTAGTGTTACATAAACCTATTTTCTCCACCCCCTTCCCTTAAAATACTCATCAATGTCACTTATAAACTAAATAAATAAAAGAGGGCTTAGGAAATCACCCTGTAATACTCCTTGTGTTAAATCGGCTACTATTCGTTGATCTGGGTTTAAATCAAAAATGTTTTTAGTCACTTTGTAAATATTTTAGATGACTGTTATGTATTTTCTATTTATGCCCCCGGCGTACAGTTTTCTCCATAACCAAGAACGGTAGTCAGAATCAAACGCTTTTTTTAAATCTACGAAAGCAGTGTACAGTTTCCCATTGGCCTTAGATATCTCTGAGCTTATTACATTGCTTCAGATGAACATGTTATCTTGACATCCTCTGTGTTTTTTGAACCCTGCTTGGGTTTCAGAAATAATGCTATTTGCTCCACCCATACTAACAGACGTTCGCTCGGCAAGGGTGTGTAGATCTTTTCTACTGAGTTCATTAAAGAAATATCTCTGTAGTTACTGAGCATCTAGTATTTCTCCTTTTTTGAAAATAAAATGTAATTTACTCATGGACCATTCCTCCGGTGGATTTTCATGGTCAAAGGCTCTATTGAACATAACGGGTAATGCTTTTAACCAATTTTCTGGAAGATTTTTTATACATTCGTTGGTTATGCTGCCTGAGCCAGGGGCTTTAACTGACTTTATGTGACCCAGAGCAGATATTAGCTCACAAATTGTAAAAGGTTCGTCTAACCACTAATGACTAACATCGAAGAAAGTTTCTTCGTTTATTAGTTTCCGTGGGTATGAGATTTCGAAGTATTTTTCATGATTATTTAGATATGCTTTTATTTATAAGCAGTTTGTTTTGGGCTCTAAATTTTTTAACGCACGTCCCAAATTCCTTGCTATTTCTTCCATTAGCAAATTTTTCCCTAACATCTCGAAAGAACAACGATTTTTTTTTCTGTAAAAGGCTTTATATGACTTTTGTTCCTTACACAGGCAATCACTTCCTACATATTGAAAGAGTTTTTTTTGGCAAGGATAAATGATTGTCTGACTAGTAGTTTTCTATCACGGAAAGTTTTGTCACACCAAGGCTTGTTTTATTTTGTGTACCAAGTTTGAGTTCATCGTCTCTATATTTGACTCATTCGAGAAGCATTGAATCTGTTCAATTACATTCGTAAATGCTTTACTTAATTCACTGTTCTATTTTAGCACACGAACAGGTGAGACCTACGGTTTTACGTAGCACGAGTTGTTTACACCGTAATTGTTTAAAATAATTCAAATGGCAGGTGGAAGGATCCAAACTATTCGATCAGACTTGGTGAATGACGCTACATCCTTGTTAACTCAAGTATGTGTACTGCCCTCCAGCATCTGATTTGCTTCTACCGTTTAATAAAAAATATCCAATATTTTCAAAATACTCAGTAAGCAGTACACCCTATTGTTCACAACAGTATCCATTGACCACCTGATTGCAAATAACGATGAGCCTACGAAAATTTCATCATCGTATTGACATAGATGAACCCTACAATTCGTATCACCCAAAATGAAAATTCATAGTTCTGGAAAGTTATTGTGTAAATTTGTAACATTTCATTAAATGAGTATAAGAGTTTGTATTTCTATACTTGGTTTGAAATAGATAAATAAGACAATTTGGGTTGTCAGTTGTATATATTACTCTTGATCATGAGTCAAAGACCACCACTTGGGCTACCCACTCTTTGAGGTTTCATGACGTTTACGTGATACACGTTATAATTATCCTGCGACTAAAGTTTATTTTTGGGGTCGTTACATAACCATGTTTTACACACAAATATTAAATCGAATTTCATGATATTTGAGTGTCGGGTTGCATCGATTGAGAGGAAGTTGTTTATATCGTTGCATATTCAGATAATGCAGCTTACAGTGTGTTGGCCTTTTTGTCCCAATTCTGAAGTATGTTTTTGTTGTTATTTTGTTTGTTTTGCGTTGTTTAGACATGAAGAACTTGGGAGGCAGTTTACACGTTGCCGAACAAAAAGATCCAGGGTTGACAATTTCAGGACTGTTTGGCTGGTTGCTTTAGATTCTTTCGATAGGGTACTTTTTTATGTATTTCATAATTTATTTTTTGTTTATTTGAAGATTTTCGCTTTCTATTTTTTCCTCAGAATGCTGCCTTTTCTTATCATTTGTATGGCGATCGAAATCTTTCAACATAAATCTTTTTCCATCGACAACTAAGTAGTTATGTTGTAAATAATCCTTTTTTCCCTCCTGTCGAAATTTTAGCATGAATGCAATAAGTAGGTTAGTTTATAAGTTAGGGCAACTGGTAACTTTCCACAATAGAGAGCAAAAGGAAATAGAAAGAAGAATAGCTATATCTTGGAAAAAATACTGGTCCCTTAAATGTGTCATGCAAAGTAAAATTCCCATCAAACTAAAAACCAAAGTTTTCAACACAAGTATATTACCCTACCTTACGCATGGTTATCAGTGTTGGGAAATTACTGAAACACAAAAAGAGCACTTAAGGACAACACAAAGAGCAATGGAGCGTAGTATCCTTAACATAAAAAAGAAAGGCAAAATAAGAAACGAAAACATTAGACACAGAACGAAAACTACAGATGTATCTTACGTCGTAAAAAAATTTAAATGGAAATTGGCTGGACACGAACCAAATCATCAAATGAACCAAAACAGATGGACCAAAATAAGCACAGTGTGGTTTCCTCTGAAAAGAAGTTTTCTCTAAATCTACAATTGTCACAGAGGAAGAAATCGGACAGTTTATTAATGCCCCTTTACAATTATCTCTACCAATAAGATCATTTTCTCCAAGCGAAATACGTCCGACGATAGATGAACTGAATCTCAAGAAAACCACTGGATATGATTTAATAACAACAAAGATTTTTAAGAGAGCTACCAAAAAAAAGGATAACTATGATTAACAACATTTTTAATGCTATTTTAAGAGTAGGATATTTTCCTTGTCTTTGGAAAATATCGCAAATCATTCTTACCCCAAAACCAGGGAAACCGATCAATGAAGTTAAATCATACAGACCCATCAGTTTGGTACCCACATTATCTAAAGTCTTATTATTTCTAAAAATGTCTTATTTTCGAGTCTGATTTTCGTGAAAAGCATTCCCCTATTGAACAAGTACACCAAATAGTTAGTACAATCGTTAAAAGTTTTCAAGAAAAGAAATATTGTACAGCCGCATTTCTTGACGTAAGCAATGCGTTTGATAAAGTATGGCATCCTGACCTACTTTACAAACTAAAACAACAAATACCAAGTACATATTACTGTGTTTTGAAATCATATTTAAACGATCGATATTTTCAAGTCAAACAACGAGAGAAGTTATCCGACTTATTTCCAATTGAATCTGGCGTACCGCAAGGCAGCGTTCTAGGTCCATTTCTATATTTGATTTATACGGTAGATTTACTTGTTGACGAAGAAAATACTACAGCGACATTAGCAGATGATACTGCCATTTTATCCATTGATGATAATCCAAATGTAGCTTCTAGAAAGCTACAAAATACGTTAAATCAAATACAACATTGGTTACAAAAATGGTGCATTCAAGTTAATAAATCGAAATGCGTTCAAGTCACGTTCACCATGCGGAGAGAAACTTGTACAGTTGTTTGCATGAACTATATCAGTTTTCCACAAGCTAATGAAGTTAAATACTTAGGGTTGCACCTAGATAGAAGACTTACATGGCGAAAACACATCTGGACCAAAAGAAATCAACTAAACCTAAATCTATTAAAATATAATTGGCTTATAGGACAAAAATCAAAGCTATCATAAGTCAATAAAGTGTAAGTATATAAAACTATATTAAAACGTGTGTGGATCTGTGGGATTCAACTATGGGGAACTGCGAGCAACAGTAACATCGAAAAACTTCGACGTTTTCAATCGCAAGTGTTACGACCAATTAGTGATTCTCCGTGGTATGTACGTAATAATGAAATTCATCGTAGTCTCAAAGTGCCCACAGTGCGTGAAGAAATTTCGCGATTCAGTGACAGATACATGACTCGCCTTGAACGGCTTCCAAATACTGCAGTGATAAATCTTTTAGACAATAGTGACAGTTTGAACCGACTCAATAGACAAAATGTGTTAGACCTAAGATTTAGATTTACGTAAAATAGTATATAGCTTACTATGTAGTTTTTTTTTAAGTACCTACCAGTGGGTATATCACTGTTCAAGCCATTTTTAGCCAGTAGACCTATTTATAGTTCTTTTTAGAACTAATAGTACCAAAAAGGAAACAAAAGAATACACAAAAAAAAAAATATATATATATATATTCAAAAACGCAAAATTCGCGGGAACGCCTACAATTCTTGGTAACTAATAGATCAATATTCTACGATACTTCCAGATATGCTGTATAGTTGATATTTCGCATGTAGGTAACTGTAGTACCCAAAACTGACAGGAAAATTGAGAAAACTGGAAATTTGTATCGGAAAAAAGGAAATTTTTACAATTTTCGTTTTAATTAAATTAGCATTAGAAAATCGAACACCGAAAATGTGGAAAACATCCCTAAAACTGACCTTTTCACTTCTATTCATGATAGAAAGATCGGTTTTTTCCATTCGACGTGGAACAGTTTCAAAACAACAGAATTATTTGAAGGAAGAAAATTTTTCCATCACAACCCTTCGAACTTGGTAAAAACACCCCCAAAACCAACCTTTTTGTTCTATACATGCAACAAGATGCAGTTTTTTGCAATCGACGCTTAATAGCTACAAATTAGGAAGTTATTTCGGAAAACTTAATTTTTTTTATTGCAACCTTCCGAAAAACCGAAAAAACACCCCTCCAAAATTACGTTTGGGGGGGTGAAAAATAACTTGCCGCGTTATATAAAATTTTAAAAACATACTAACATTCTTACATTTAATAAATTTACCCCTCATTAATTTTTTTAGTTAATAGTTTACCGAGCTATTTACTTTGTAAATAGTTCGGTCCTTTCTTTCATATCATCACTTTTTAAGAAGGAACTATTACATTAAGGATTTTCCCAAAAACTCGGCCCTTTCTTAGATTTATGTTTTTGGTCGGATATATATACGTATATAAGTTATAGATTCTAGCATGGGAATACTAAATAATAAAACTCGTGTACATGTGGATTAGTATTTCTTGTCAAACATCGATCAGCGTGACCAATCTTATTGCAAAAACACTTACAAATCCAAAATTATTGGATATAAACCGAATATTTTGATTGATTTATCACTTATTACTTTCTTGTACATAATCGCTGTTAGCTAACGTTTTGACAATTATTTAAACTTCGTTGTAATAATTAATATTTTTTGTAATAATTATTATTTTTAACAATTAACAATTGTAACAATTAAATATTTGTAATAATTAATATTTTAAATAAATAATTATTTTTTTTTAAACATAAACTTCTACCAAGTTTATAACTGGCCCAGCAGCTAGGTTTAGTTTGGAAAATACCTTACTAATTAGCGTCCACCGTATAACTTTAACGTTAACATTTGAATCAGTGTTGTTAAGTATTGCGAGTATCTTTCAAGATTTTGGGACGATCCTATGAACCAAACAAATTTGTTATACACTCGACGAACTGGATAACTTTGTAAAATAAATTGGAAAATTTATTGGAAAATTATCTGGAAAATTTACTGGAAATTATTTTGGAAAAAAAATTTGGTAATTGGTAACGGCAACAAACTAACTCAAGTCAACACATTTTCGACGGTTCATCGAAAACTTATGGTTAATTATCGAAACTAACAAAGGCATATTGTAATTTTCGTTTTCAGCATTAACTCGTGAAGATTTGGAATCAAGAGCACATTGGTTCAACTAATATGTGGAAATTGTTCATAATTATTTTGTAAGTAAATACTTTCCTAAATTATTTTCATATTCTATGCCTAGATCACCATATGCTATTAGAAGAAATATTAATAAATCTAAAAGAAACGACGGTTTATCGTTCCTAAATAGAAAATACACGTCTGAGGGCATATCGGACAGCGAAGGAAATAATAGTAGTAATAAGTCATCTTATTTAATAACTAATATAAAAATGAGTCCACCAGAATCTACTGTTCAATCAACTCCATCTATAGAAACAGTAATCAAACATTTTCAAATTCCCGACGTAATAAAAACTATTATTCCATTTGACGGAAATAAAAATAACTTATATAACTTTATAGATAGTGTAGATGTAGTCGTTAATCTACTATTTAAATTAGTAGTTGAAAATATCAAAAACATATAATGCAATGAAATTAGGAAGAAAGTTATAGGACAAGCAAACGACGTACTAAACCCGTACGGCAGGATTAGGGATTGGGATACAATTAAATCAACTCTCATATCACACTATGCAGACAAGAGGGACGAATTTAGTTAGACTCGCGACTTATATTCATTACAACAAGGTAATCAACGAGCCAAACTATTCTTTAGTAAAGTTAATGAAATTTTAGCTAGCCTCATTAATAATGTTTCACTTCATCCTGGAGACGAAGCATCTAAGAATGCTAAAATTATTTACTTTAGAAAGGTAGCTCTGGATTGTTTCCTCACAGGGCTTAATAGAAATATAGGTAACATTGTCAGAGCATTCCAACTCAAGACTTGGGAGAAGCATGGCAACGCGTGCAGACGGTGCAAAATGTTTTCTATAAACAAACGCAGCACCAGGGTAAACCTGTTCAGAAAATAGTCTCGACACAATAAATACAACAACCTAGACAAATAACACGACACATACCACCAAATTTTAAAAATAGACCTTCTCCAAATGTTAATAAACAATGGCAAAACCCATTTGGTAACCATCAACGATTACATTATAGACCACCGCAATATAACAACCAACAAAACAATAATCAACCAAATAAACCTAATTTTAGCACTAATCAAATTCATAATAGACCACAACAACCTAACAACCAACCTAACAGATTTAGATCGGAACGTATGGACACGTCCTCGGGAAATACTAGACAGTATCATAACAATATGCTTAGATCAACAGGACCCCCTTCTTTGTATCTAAAGAATTGTTTAACGTTGAAATCAACTATGACCAAGACAATACCATACAGGATACAGGAACAACAGACAACTCGTATTACTCAAATCAAAATGATTTTCAATTCTTTGATCCACCTGATCAACTTGAATTTAATCAACCTGATCTAAATGAAATCGAATACATTGAAGATCAGGATTTTTTTCGTTCAAACGGAGCCCTACCTTATATAATGATTAAAAACGGATTCCATAAATTGAAATTTCTCATTGACACTGGAAAAGACAATAATTTTATCGACCCAAAACACGTAACCGGCTTAAAATTAATACGTATGAACACTAACGTTAAAACCGCATTACAGATTTCACATAAAGTAAAAGTAAAATATCTAAAGGAATTAAATAACCATGTACCTTTAGAATTTTTAGTATTTAAATTCCATTACTACTTTGACGGAATCATAGGGAGTCAGACACTGCAAGACCTTCAAGCTAACATTAACTATAACAACCATTCAATTAATTTCGGAAACGTAACAAACAAATTATACTATAAACCCAGTACGACCCCAAAGGTACATACTTTGGAAGCATACGAACAAAAATTTATAACAGTCCCCACTCTAATAAAAAATGGCGACATACTCTTACCACAAATTAAACTCAACCAGAGCGTACATACAGTAAGTGGTATATAACAAGCAAAGGACTCATTCGCAAAAGTTTTTATAACAAAAGAAACAGATTCACCACAAACAATAATAATTTCACAACCGTTAAACAGTGAATCGCTCACTAATTATCACGAATTATACAACATTCATTCAGATTCAATGGAAGTTGAATATTCAGATAATTACGATTTTGTTATGAAAATATCCGAATGAAACACCTAAATTAAGAAGAACAAGACGCTCTTATAAATACTTGTACTGACTTCAGAGACATATTTTACACTTCCGACCAAAATATGACGTTTACATCTGATGTTAAACATTCGCGCTCATACCGATATCCCCATTGCCACGAAGAAGAAGTGACACGAAAAATTAACGAGCTCTTAGAGAAGAATATAATTAGACCTTCTAATTCTCCATGGCCATCACCAATTTGGATTGTCACGATGAAAGCTGATGCTTCGGGCAAAAAGAAATAGAGATTAGTAGTCGATTATAGGAAACTAAACGAAAAGACAATAGACAACAGATACCCTTTACCCAACATATCTGACATACTAGACAAATTGGGTAGGTGTCGCTACTTTTCAACGATAGATCTCGCGTCAGGATTTAATCAGATCGAAATGAATCTTAAGGACATTGCAAACACTGCATTTACAGTAGACAATGGACATTACGAGTATACAAGAATGACTTTTGGACACTACATTTCAACGCGTCATGGACAATATGTTGAGAGAATTCATCGGTAAAAAGGTATTAGTTTATAAGGATGACTTCATAATCTTTTCAACATCTGTCATAAGTTTTTGACAAATTAAGAAAATATAACTTCAAAACGCAATATCGGACTTAGGAACCAAATAAACGCCGAATACCTATTCAAAACTCGCAAACGTTTGACGATAGAAATAGAAAACACCCCGACAGAAAAACAATGCATTGAAATATTTAAAAAATATTTATCACCTAACAAATTAAATGCCGTCATGACTAATGACGATACATTTAAAGTGTTCAATGCAACTCATGATAAATACTTCTCTAAATATAAAATTTTCAGATGTTCGGCCCTACTAACGGACATTCAAACCCTAGAAGAACAAACAGAAATCATACGTAAATACCACGAACTATCGGTGCACAGAGGAATAGATGAGACACTAAACCACCTAAAAAGAACATATTACTTTGACAATATGAAGTCAAAAATCACGACTTTCATTAATACTTGTGACACCTGTTTAAAATTTAAATACGAGAGACATCCACTGCATTTAAAACAGACACCGACCGAAATAGCCACCGAACCATTTGAAATACTTCATATGGACTTAATCCATATTGAAAAATCTAATGTAGTGACCATAATAGATAAACTTAGTAAGTACGCAGAATGTTCTATCACCCCCTTTCGAAATTCAATTGAAGTATTAAAAATAGTTCGCAAATATATTGCAAGACACGGTATACCGACTAAAATCATACACGATAATGGCAACAAATTCTCTAACTTAGACATGGGGGAATTCCTCAAACTTTACGACATACAGAATCATATAACAACTGCTAGAAACTCTACGGGTAAGTCACCAGTAGAAAGGCTACCTTTTGACGAACTATCAGATTTGACCACGATTACTTACAACAACTCCATCCACTCTTCAACAAAACTTACACCCTTCGAAATCATACGTGGAATTCGAGAAAAGACTATACTTAAACTGAACGATAACGCAATCACGGAATTTACTAATAAACAACGTGAGGAAATTAAAATTATATAAGAAATAATAACAAAGCAAAACGATAAAAACATACAAATTTTAGACACGAAAAACCAAGACAGATCAGATCCCCCTACCCAAGGACAGGATGACGTGTATATAAAAAATAATCAAAGAAATTCTAAATTACGACCATTATATGACAAAAAGAAAGTAACCAAATAAACTAACTTAATATTCCACACAAATAACAAATTTAAGTACCACAAATCATAGACTAAACCTAAAAGAAATCAATCTTTTTCAGGTGCCTGACACCTTCCTCTCTTCCCCAAAGTATAGAATACCACGACCTTACCCACACAAAAGGACTATTAGCACTCAATCTAGGAGAAACTAAATTAACCTCACATTATAATAATTCAATCCACATAATTAATATAACTAATAAAAAGGAATCTTTAGAACATTTAAAAACTAATGGATTTAATGTTGATCTAAATATGACTTTATTTTATAATACTAATACCTTTAAATCCTTATACCACAAATTAGAGAATAAAATAGAAAGTTTAGAACTGAAAACCTATAGATCAAAACGTAGCTAAATAGATGGCTTAGGCTATGTAATTAAAGGAATAACTGGTAATATGGACACAATGATGCGATAGAAATTAACAAGCAGATAAAAGTATTAAAAAATAATCAATTACTAATCGAAGATAGCACAAATTCACAACCTAAATTAAATACACAAATGATTGACCGATTTGACAATATAACCAAATTTATTAATACCGAACAGGCTAAACTTAAAATAATTGTGGATGCTATTAAATTTTCTCCACTTCTCGAACACAAGTTCATTTACAAGTAATTCCAGTCTCAAATATACTTCTCGGTTCAATCACAATTGCAGTATGTAGATGACCATATTAGTGACATTATTCTTTCTATGGATTTGGCCCGGTTGAACATTATCTAAAAACACATATTAACTAAAGAAGAATTAAATATAGTTTATAATGCTTTAAAACCAAAAATAAAAATCGGAAGTGATGAACAATTATACGAATTATTAAATTTAAATGCTTATTCAAACGGGAGTAATATTATATTCGCTGTAATGATACCTCAATTCCATAACGAAACCTTTAGTACAATAAAAATCAGACCCTTACCCGAACAACATCAAATAATTAAACCTTTAACAAACATAATCCTGTATAATCATAAACATTTCCTTTTTCTACAAAAACCTTGCAACCGAGTAGGACAAACCTACATATGCCCACCATATAAATTACAAGAAACCAGCTCAAACCAATGCGAGATCCATATATTAGAAAACAAACCAGCCAAATGCACACTTCATCGAACTATGGAGGAAGACTTCATAGAAGAAATCGAAACCAATCACATCATAGTATCGGCAACCAATCCTGTTAACATCACTAATAATTGTGGGAAAAATATAACCAACTTCATCGGAAAACTCAACATAATATTACATGAATGCCAACTAACTATTAATCAAATCAAATATGGAACTTTATTAACCTCAACTCACACCATCGTGCTGGAACAAATAATGTAAAATGTCATCATCATAACGAATATATCGAAGAACATTAATCTGGATTTATTGAAAGTGAAACACTTGCAAAACACAAAAGAACTCCAATCAGTGAAATGTCAACATTCTATGCACACCGGTGTATGGCAACTTTTATTTCTATAATTTGTTTAATTCTACATTTTGTGTTTAGAAAACTTAGAAAAAATAAAAATGCACCAGTGGAAACCATGGTGAGAAGTACATCATCAGCGCCTGCAGTCCTCCAACTTCCTTCTCAAGTTAGACTTCCTTCTTAAGGACGGAAGAGTTATAGATTCTAGTATGGGATACCCAATACTAAATAATAAATCTCGTGTACATGTGGATCAGCATTTCTTATCAAACATCGATCAACGTGACCAAATTTATTGCAAAAACACTTACTATCCAAAATTATTGTCTATAAACCGAACATTTTGATTGATTGATCACTTATTACTGTCTTGTACGTAATCGCTGTTAGTTAACGTTTTGACAATTATTTTAAACTTCGTTTCATTTTTTGTAATAATTAATATTTTTAACAATTAACAATTGTAACAATTAATATTTAAAAAAAGTAAATTTTTATATATATATATACATATATATATGTATATATATATATATATATATATATATATATATATATATTTATATATATATGTATATATATATATGTATATATATATATGTATATATATATATATACATATATTTATGTATATATTTATATAAATATATATATATATATATATATATATATATATATACATATATATATATATATATATATATATATATATATATATATTAATATATATATATATATATATATATATATATATATATATATATATATATATATATTTATATATTAATATATATATATATGTATATACATATATATATATATATATATACATATATATAGATATATATATATGTATATATATATATATATATATATATATATATATATGTATATATCTATATATATAAAAATGAATTGCTGTTCTTTTGTATTGCTAAAACTCGAGAATGGCTGGACCCCAATTTGGCTAATTTTGGGGAAGGTTTAAACGGTGGAAACATTTATAATAAGTAAAGGAAAACATTAGAAACGACAATTTAATTTTCCAATACAAGCTGTTCCAAATTTTTTAAGTTTTTTAGTAATTTACCAACCTTTCGCAGTCACAAAACATTACTATGGAAACGAAAATCAAAATTGGCATTTCAATAAAATTTTAATAAAATTATTTTTTTATTATCTTAACTCAACTTAACAACTTAACTCCAGATCAATTTTTAGATTTTTGAAATTTTAAGAGATATACCAAAACTCGCGTTTAAAAAATCGGGGTGGGGTGGGGGTAGGTGAGTGAAAAATACTTTACGATGGTCTGTTTTGTTGAAATACAAAATAGTTCTGTTTCAGAAATAAAAAAAGTGTAAAAAATAAAAAATAAAAGTGTCAGATGGTTGTCGAAAAAAGAAAATAAATAAATAAATTTCAAGACGATGATTAATATCTATCATCAGTTCGTCAGTGCGCGACAACTTTATTTACTGTTATTGTTTTAAAATGCGAAGGAGAAGACGACCTGACTTAGGTTGTCGAAGTCAATCAAATTTGCGACGAGCTACCTCACGTGTAAATCGCAGAGACAGATAATGATAACATTCGTATTGGTATGGCAGAATTGCGTTCCACAGTGAATAATAATGAAGTAGAAAGGCTTAGAATGGAACGAGTTCGAGCACACCAAACACAACAACAGCGAGCATGACACAATCAATTAGAGCGATTACGCAGACGCAGTGGTAAAATACAGCGGTGAATCTACTGGATTATGTTGTGCTGGTGGTAAAGTAAAATTGCCATCATTGGTCCAACCACCGATTACGCTCCATTACGCTCATTAGTTTCTGGGGTGGCAAAAATATAACAATTGCTTTCAAATGACGTCGTTTGGTGCAACGCATATTATACAGGGGAATTTCATTCCCACTTTCAAGGTGGTATGTATACCACAATTATGATAAATTATTTATCAAAAACAAAAAAATTAGCAAGATCATATACAATTGCTGATACAAGGCCAAATTTATCACCTACTGGAAGCGCTGTTGCCACTGCAAGATGCGGATCATCAATTCTTGCAAATTTATTTTATGGGCAATCAAGATGCGGAAGTTGATAGGTGTTGTGCTCATGAAGCGAACCATTGCCCAAGAACTGCAAACGTTTATTCATCAGAACAATGACTTAGTCAAAATGTTCAAAATGGCATTGGATCAGATGCCATCGGACAGCCATAATATCGTCATTAAAGCCGACAAAACGCCTGCTGGTGAGCATGCAAGGAGGTTTAATTCTCCAACAATCGACGAAGTGACTATTGTCGTTGTTGCAGAAAATTTTCAGTCTAGAGATATTGTGCTTCATCGTCGGAACAATGATTTAAAACGTATGTCTGAAACGCATAGAACTTATGACGAGTTACAATATCCATTAATCTTCTGGCTGGGAGTTCCTTCTTAAAAAGTGATGATATGTGAGTAAGGGCCGAGCTATTAGAAATTAAATAGTTCTAGACTTCATATAATACTTGCTTCTTAATATGATATGGAAAAAAGGATCGAGCTATTTACAAAGTAAATAGCTCCAGACTTCATATAATAGTTGCTCTTTAAGAAGTGATGATATCCCATTAAAGAGCCGAGCTATTTACAAAGTAAATAGCTCGGTAAACTATTTACTAAAAAAATTTATGAGGGGTAAATTGATTAAATGTAAGAAAAAATTTGGTTGAAATTTATTTCGTAAGTTTTCCCTTTGTATGTTTTTAAAATTTTATAACGCGGCAAGTTTAAAAATATTTTAAATCGTCAGAAATAATAACTTGCCGCGTTATATAAAATTTTAAAACATACTAAGGGAAAACTTACGAAATAAATTTCAACCAAATTTTTTCTTACATGACTTACAAGGCTTAAATATACGAAGCCGAAGGCTTCGCACAAAATCCTACGCGTTTTGTTACGCTTCGCGATACTAAACTCTTTTTAGATTCACATACCCGTCGGATTAAATGTAATAAAATCCCTCCCAAATTTTATTTAAATATAAATGCAACGGTTTGTCTAGACCATTAAGACGTTTGACATTGTAATATCAAAGTGGTTTGGTTATAATTAACATATTGTTTAATAAAACATTATTTTAAAATGGCTAGGACCAAGCAAACTGCTTGTAAATCAACTGGTGGTAAAGCACCAAGAAAAGGGGATTAGGGGGACTGCGCATAGGTAGGTCTCACATTACAATTTTCAAGGGGTAACTATGAAAAAAAAAAGGTTTTTCGAATATACTTAATTTCCAGTTATTCTGCGTTGAATGCAAAAACACTGTAAAGTCGTAAATGGGTAATTTTGGGGGCGTTTTTTCCATTTTCAAGGGGGTGGCGATGAATAAATTAAAGTTTACCGAATAAACCCATTAGTTTGAAGAAATTCTCCACCAAATACAAAAAACCCCATCTTTCTAACATGAATAGAAGTTAAAAGAGTAGTTTAGGGGGTTGTTTTCCCATTTTTTAGGGGGTGATGATGAAAAATTTTAAGTTTTTCTAATTACACGTTAAATAAAAAAAAACTGATCTTTTTAACATAAATAGAAGTAAAAAGAGCAGTTTTAGGATTGTTTTTCCTCTTTTTGAGGATTTCGATGTAGGTTATGAAATTTTCGAGGTATTATGTTAATTTGAGTTTATTTCGGGTCGATTGGTGAAAACCCCATCTTTCTACCACGAATAGAAGTTAAAAGGGTTGCTAAGGGGGTGCTTTTCCCATTTTTTTTGGGAGGAAGCGATGAGAAGTTTTAAGTTTTTTGAATTACCTTCTTAATTTGTAGCTATTTAGTGTCGAATGCAAAAACTGCATTTTTCTAGCATGTATAAGATAAGGGGTGTTTATAACGATGGAAAAATTAGTGTTTTTAAAATAATCCTGTTATTTTAACCCCATTCCTCGTCGAATGAAAAAAACCTGATCTTTCTAATACGAATAGAAGTGAAAAAGGCAGTTTAAGGGGTGTTTTTCCCATTTTGATGGTTTGCGATATAGGTACTGAAATTTTTCAAAGTAATCTGTTAATTTCACTTTATAAAGAAAATCCCATCTCTCTAACATGAATTGAAGTGAAATGGCAATTTTACTTCAATTTATTGGGAGGGGGGGTGGGGATTGCGATGTAGTTAATGAAGTTTTTCAAAGTATTCTGTTAACTTGACTTTATTTCGGATCGATTGGTGAAAATTCCATCATTTCAGCATGTATAGAACTGAAAACAGTAATTTTGGAGGGTGTTTTTCAAACATAATTTAAAACAATTAAATAATAAATTTGAAAAAATTTCTTTGTTGTGTTATCCCTTTGAAGTATTCATAACGAATGATTATAATCTAACGGACAATGTTCATTTATATAGTAAATATCCAACCAATCAGAAAGGAGGCGTTTAAACACATGAACGAATCAGATGGATATATACTTCATAATGTTATTTTAATTTCTTTTTTCCGATACAAATTTCCAGTTTTCGAAATTTTCCCGTCGGTTTGGGTACTAAATCTACCTGTATGCCAAATATCAATTTTAAAGAATATCTGGAAGTAGCGTAGAATTATGATGGATCATACTTAAGTTTTTAAGGCGTAACCGCGAATTTTGCGTTTTTGATTTGACATAACTTCATTGAAAAAACGGTTTCTACTAGGCTATTTTTGTCTCAAAAAAAATCTTGAAACGGGTGAACAGTAAAAAAATGTATACAGTCTAACAGAGAATCTCCTCCATTTTGGGAGTCGGGTAAAATTATTGTTGATTTTGTCATTTCCACAGAAACTATACTTCAGAACAAAAACTATAAAATTATTTTATTAAAATTTTGTATCAATATATATATTTTATATATATATATATATATATATATATTAAATATATTTTGAAAAAAAAATTAATAAATTAATTTTATCTTCTCCAAAAAAAGGAGGAGGTTCTATGGTAGACTGTATGTATTTTTTTAATGGTCACCCGTTTCAAGATTATTTTTTGAGACAAAATAGCCTATGTCCTTCCCAGGATATATTATACCTCCAAATTTCATTACGATCCGTTCAGCCGTTAAGTCGTGCAAACGGCTTTCGAGCAACGTCGAGCAAAGAAACAAATAGAGTTACTTTCAGATTAATATATTAGTATGGATTATAAATTAAGTTACCTGGGCGACAAAGTTAAAATTCTTAATATTATTACCTATCCTACCCTACCCTAAAAAAACAATGCTCATCGTGTTATTTGAATCACTTGCCTAGAAATCATTGCGACTACCTGCTCTGACATCGAGGAACCCCCAGTTCCGGTAGAACCTCCCCAGTCCCATACCGTCAAAGCTTTTAATTTGTTGGTCGATAACAGTTTTTTTAGGAGTATATATGGTTGTCCTCTTAAAGAACGGTCAAACATAATGGCAAACCACTATGTTATTACTCCTTTCCATCGATTTAGGGTGTTTTTGTTATCCAAGTAAATTTTAGGTCCTACATTATCCGATAAAAGGGTGCCTCATCCTACATTGGCCGTAATACCTGGAAACCTTTTTTATAGTTAACCAAATGAAGGAAAACGTGATGAACTTTTATAAGCGCGCGTATTGATTCTATAGTGTAAACTTTCCAGGTAATTTAATCTAAATTTTATTAATGGTTTTCAACAAGGTGGAATCGTAATGGAATCAAAACTTCGAACAGATTTTATCAAATTATCTGTTATTGATTCAGTCTCTTACAATTTATAGAATAATAGCAAGCGTACCAGATTCATGCTTTAACGTTTCTTCAATGAATAAAAAGATGATGAAGCATGAAAGCATGGCAACGCCTGACATAATGTGTCCCTTAACTTTCCTGACTTTATGCAGATGATTTTATTGGTTTAGAATCCAAAGTAATTCGAATTCATCAAACTTCTGAATATTTCCTAATCAAATTACTATATCGAAACACTTTAATATAAATTTCAAATTTTGCCTCAATTCCTAGAACAATTATTTGTATTTTATAAATTCGAACTTTGACTACAAAGTAGTCATCATCAGTATGAATTCGCGTGCCTCACCAAATTAGCAACGATTAACATATCTTTGACTCCACATCCCGGAGTTACGATTAGCAACTCATACTGATAATGACTACTAGTATTTCGACTATAAAGAAATACTGTCGCAGTGTCTTGGCTATCTTTATTCCTCAAAGGAGCGCTGCCCGAACACAAGAACAAATAAAATATATTAATAAAAGGTTTTACTAAATATTTTATAATAGAAATGATACGCAGGTTTTTTTTTTTTTAAAAGAAGAAAAAAAAGAAAATTAAATTGAACAAAATTTTTACGAAACAAAAACCTGGTTTTATTGCTTTTAAAAATTATTAGAATCCAATTTCTTTTTCAACAATTTTTTTATACTTCTTAACACAATGTCAAACTTAAAATTACTTGAATTACTTGTACAAATGCCAACTTTAATTTGATCTGAATCGAACAACAGTTAATTATATACTTGTTACCGAATCAAACAACAGTCGATTTAAAACTGATTTGATTAGCGCTGATCGTGGCTCTTTTATACCAGCCATGGGTCTTTATATATTTTTTTTGAAAATAAATTTTTTTGAAATCATATTTTGCATGGAGGTTTCTCCGAGGCTTGAACCCGAATGATATCCCTCTTGCTTCACATTTAAGTGTCAACTCAACAGACACGGCCACCGCTAAGTCAAATTTCTACACAAATTTTATGATACATACATTATTCATAACAAGCTTGTTTTGTTTACTCAATCTTGTTAAAAAATTATTTATTTGTGTATGTATTTATGTTATTAAAACATACAACTTAGACTTTTGATTTTTTTGTTAAATTATCTAATATATAAAATTCTCCTGTCCCGGTGTTGGTAGTTAAACTCCTCCGAAACGTCTTGATCTATGTTTATGAAATTTTATATGTATATTCGGTAGGTCTGAGAATAGGTCGTAATCTATTTTTCATACCCCTAAATGATAAGGGTGGTCCACCCCAAACATTTTTATTTATTTTTTGTTACGTGTATATAATTTTATATCCTCTCACAAGTAGTGTGTTGAAGTCGTTTGTATAAGGAGTAAATTAAACTTAAGTATAATTAAGATTCGTTTTATAGCTTGATCTACGTCTATGAAATGTAATATGTATATTCGGTAGGTCTGAGAATCGGTTGTAATCTATTTTTCATACCCCTAAAGGATAAGGGTGGTCCACCCCAAACATTTTATTTTTATTTTTTGTTACGTGTATATAATTTTATATCCTCTCACAAGTAGTGTGTTGAAGTCGTTTGTATAAGGAGTAAATTAAACTTAAGTATAATTAAGATTCGTTTTATAGCTTGATCTACGTCTATGAAATGTAATATGTATATTCGGTAGGTCTGAGAATCGGTTGTAATCTATTTTTCATACCCCTAAAGGATAAGGATGGTCCACCCCAAACATTTTATTTTTATTTTTTGTTACGTGTATATAATTTTATATCCTCTCACAAGTGGTGTGTTGAAGTCGTTTGTATAAGAAGTAAATTAAACTGAAATATAATTAAGATAGGTAATTACTGTTCAAAAGTTAAGTAAATAGTTTAGTTCGAAGGCAGTTTAAATTTTTTAAATCATTTTAAATTGCCCAGAAGATCAAGATCTCAACTTTCTAGAAATAGTTCCCAGGCGAGGGCATCAAAAATACGTCTGATGTAATGTAATGAAGAATCTTTATCAGAAACTGAAATTAATAATAACAAAAAAAATCATTAAAATAATAATATCCAAACTTTCTTTATAATTTTGTTCTTTTTTAACCCGACACAAAAAGATGGGTGTATGTGTGTGTTAATTATTTATAATTTTTGAAATTTTTGTTAAATACTCCGAAACGGCTTGAGTTTATGAAATTTTATATGTATATTCGGCAGGTCTGAGAATCGGTCGTAATCTGTTTTTCATACCCCTAAGTGATAAGGGTGGTCCACCCCAAACTATTTTTTGGAGTAGACCTATTTTTTGGAAATTTTTTTTATTTTTTTTGTTTAAAATATGTGGCATTAAAAAATACATACAACCCTAAATTTTCAACCATCTATCACCAACCCCTATTTTTTTATAGCTAGATATCTATTTTTTTTAAAGATAGATAAATAGATAAATAGCGAGATGGATAGATAGATAGATAGATAGTTAAATAGCGAGATAGATAGATAAATAGTGAGATAGATAGATAAATAGCGAGATAGATAGATACATAGATAGATAAATTTTTTAAAGATAGATAAATAGTGAGATAAATAGATAGAAAAATAGATACATCAACAGAGAGATAGATAGATAGATAAATAGATAAATAGCGAGATAAATTGATAGAAAGATAGATAGATCAATAGATAGATAGATAGCGAGATAGATAGATAGATAGATAGATGCATAGATAGATAGAAGACTCGGCTCATTACTAAACACAATATTCATTAATTATTAGGCGGTACGAAGTTCGCCGGGTCAGCTAGTATCTAATAATTTTTTCCAATTTTGATTAAAAAAAAAAGAAAAACTTTAAATCAAAAGCATCCATTAATCTTTTTTCAATTTTCGACATAAAATAAAACTTTGTTTAAGAAAAAAAATGAATTGAACTAGATTATTTTCTTTTTGTACTTTTTTGTAAAAAAAACTCCTTCTTTTTCAAATGAGGAAAATATTGTTTTCTTAAATATTTTTCGTAATATTTTACTTTTATATTTTTCTATTTCATAATTAAAATATGTGTTGGATCCAGAAAAATTATTCTCAATATTTTTCATTACAACAAAATCTCCCCCTGTAGACTCCAACACATATTTTATAATTTGCTATTATATTGGTCGACCAATATGACCTTAAGAACTATTTGAACTATTTGAATTGTACTAGTACATTTAGCTAGCTAGCTTAACTTTAAGTGTACGTACACATTACAAGTTCTTCGCTCTTCATCAACGGTGCCTGGTGTTGATTGCCGGTCGTCTGGGCCGCAAGTTGTACTTTGGCTCTATTTCTCTGGCCTCTGGATCGTCCACACTTGATACATCCCGTCGTCTTCCATCATCTCCATGCCTTTGACCCCCCAATCGATCCGGAAGTAGTTGGCCGAACACCTCGTTCCCCACACTCAATCTTCCCAGATTCCCATTGGCGGCGCTCCTTGCACTGACTGGCTTCAAGAGACCACCATGTACCTTCGTGGGAGACACTGTATCCAGTATATAGATTCCAGCTGGTAAATTTCACAGTACCCTTTGAGGTCCTTTCCACTTTGGTACCAATCCACTATGGACACCGTCCAGCTTTCTGCTGAGCACTTGATTGCGCATCCAGATGGACTCTCCAGGTTGATAACTGAGTCCCGTATGCACTTGGTCATTTTCTTCGGCATTGGCCAATATTGTATGCCGAGCTCTCTCTTCAGTTTCTTTACGTTCTTGATCTCGTTCATTGGCCCATTCTTGAATCTCTTGAGGTTCTTCTTGACTTTGTATTTGCCAATCCCCAGACTTCTTTATTTCTGCCCCCAGTAACAAAATTGGGCAGGCAAAAAATCAGTTGTTCTATTTGCACGATTTCTTATTGCAAACAGCGACTTGCTTAGTTGCTGGTCCCAGTTATTGTGTGTTTGATTCAGTAAATGCAGAAGCAACAACTTCTTCAACTCATGGTCCTTGGTTTTTGGTTCTACTATTGGCGTGGTCCATATTTCTGTATGCCAATCTCTATTCACTGCTTTCCATTCTTTTGATCTGAATTGGAGACCATTATCACTAAGTACTGCTCGAGGATATCTCTATCCATAACGACTAAATAATTCGTCTTTCAGTACTTGGGCTATCTTCGAGGTCGACGTGGCACCCAATGGAAATGCTTCGATCCATCTAGTGAAAACATCAGTCACGACCAATATATTCGTCTTTCCACGTAATGTGCGTGGGTATGGACCCATCAAGTCGATGCTGACTACCTCCCATGGTGAAGTAGTTCTTCGAATTCTCATTGCTGAACTTGGTTTCTGATTTAGTGGCTTCACTCTTGCGCAAGTATCACACCCTTTTACATATCTGCGTATGTCATCTTGCATCCTATACCAGTAGACGCAGTTACGGACTTGACGATACGTTTCTCTCCATCCAGGGTGTGTTGCTTCATCACTGTCGTGATATCTTCTAAGAAAACCAAGTGGGCGTTCTTCGGGAACCACTGGTACTTTTTGTACCATCTGTTGACTATGGTACAGAGGATCCCGTCAGCTACGGTGTAATTAGCTCGTGTTCTGTCCACTCGTCGACGTAGATCACATCTCAATGGATTGTTACTATCTACGATGTATCTTCTGATGGCAGTCACATCATCATCTTCATCCTGCCATCGTCGAATATCGTCGAGTGTGGGTGTTTCTACTTCGATGACGTTGAGGGAAATTTTCGGTACGTACTATCATGGCGTACCAAACGCGATCTAATGTCAGTGGTAAAAAAGATGAAGATATGAGCAACACAAGTGATATAAAAACTTTTTTAATGTCAAGTGATGTTCATAATGCTATCAGTGAAATTGTGAAAAGTGCAGTCAAGGAAGAATGTAATGTTTTAATAGAAAAAGTTGAATTTCTTACTAATGAAGTTCTTAACCTACACACAATCAAAAATAATCTTGAATGGACCAAATAATGTTACAAAATTAAACCAGAAGATGTCTAGCGATGAAAGTCAATCATATTCAGATGTTGTTAGTAAACAGTTAAACATAAATACTGGGATTAATAGCCAAAACAATAATAAACAAAATTCTACAAACAAAATAAACTCAAATAAACTCAAAATAAACAAATAAAGTTTTCCCTTTGTATGTTTTTAAAATTTTATAACGCGGCAAGTTTAAAAATATTTTAAATCGTCAGAAATAATAACTTGCCGCGTTATATAAAATTTTAAAACATACTAAGGGAAAACTTACGAAATAAATTTCAACCAAATTTTTTCTTACATGACTTACAAGGCTTAAATATACGAAGCCGAAGGCTTCGCACAAAATCCTACGCGTTTTGTTACGCTTCGCGATACTAAACTCTTTTTAGATTCACATACCCGTCGGATTAAATGTAATAAAATCCCTCCCAAATTTTATTTAAATATAAATGCAACGGTTTGTCTAGACCATTAAGACGTTTGACATTGTAATATCAAAGTGGTTTGGTTATAATTAACATATTGTTTAATAAAACATTATTTTAAAATGGCTAGGACCAAGCAAACTGCTTGTAAATCAACTGGTGGTAAAGCACCAAGAAAAGGGGATTAGGGGGACTGCGCATAGGTAGGTCTCACATTACAATTTTCAAGGGGTAACTATGAAAAAAAAAAGGTTTTTCGAATATACTTAATTTCCAGTTATTCTGCGTTGAATGCAAAAACACTGTAAAGTCGTAAATGGGTAATTTTGGGGGCGTTTTTTCCATTTTCAAGGGGGTGGCGATGAATAAATTAAAGTTTACCGAATAAACCCATTAGTTTGAAGAAATTCTCCACCAAATACAAAAAACCCCATCTTTCTAACATGAATAGAAGTTAAAAGAGTAGTTTAGGGGGTTGTTTTCCCATTTTTTAGGGGGTGATGATGAAAAATTTTAAGTTTTTCTAATTACACGTTAAATAAAAAAAAACTGATCTTTTTAACATAAATAGAAGTAAAAAGAGCAGTTTTAGGATTGTTTTTCCTCTTTTTGAGGATTTCGATGTAGGTTATGAAATTTTCGAGGTATTATGTTAATTTGAGTTTATTTCGGGTCGATTGGTGAAAACCCCATCTTTCTACCACGAATAGAAGTTAAAAGGGTTGCTAAGGGGGTGCTTTTCCCATTTTTTTTGGGAGGAAGCGATGAGAAGTTTTAAGTTTTTTTAATTACCTTCTTAATTTGTAGCTATTTAGTGTCGAATGCAAAAACTGCATTTTTCTAGCATGTATAAGATAAGGGGTGTTTATAACGATGGAAAAATTAGTGTTTTTAAAATAATCCTGTTATTTTAACCCCATTCCTCGTCGAATGAAAAAAACCTGATCTTTCTAATACGAATAGAAGTGAAAAAGGCAGTTTAAGGGGTGTTTTTCCCATTTTGATGGTTTGCGATATAGGTACTGAAATTTTTCAAAGTAATCTGTTAATTTCACTTTATAAAGAAAATCCCATCTCTCTAACATGAATTGAAGTGAAATGGCAATTTTACTTCAATTTATTGGGAGGGGGGGTGGGGATTGCGATGTAGTTAATGAAGTTTTTCAAAGTATTCTGTTAACTTGACTTTATTTCGGATCGATTGGTGAAAATTCCATCATTTCAGCATGTATAGAACTGAAAACAGTAATTTTGGAGGGTGTTTTTCAAACATAATTTAAAACAATTAAATAATAAATTTGAAAAAATTTCTTTGTTGTGTTATCCCTTTGAAGTATTCATAACGAATGATTATAATCTAACGGACAATGTTCATTTATATAGTAAATATCCAACCAATCAGAAAGGAGGCGTTTAAACACATGAACGAATCAGATGGATATATACTTCATAATGTTATTTTAATTTCTTTTTTCCGATACAAATTTCCAGTTTTCGAAATTTTCCCGTCGGTTTGGGTACTAAATCTACCTGTATGCCAAATATCAATTTTAAAGAATATCTGGAAGTAGCGTAGAATTATGATGGATCATACTTAAGTTTTTAAGGCGTAACCGCGAATTTTGCGTTTTTGATTTGACATAACTTCATTGAAAAAACGGTTTCTACTAGGCTATTTTTGTCTCAAAAAAAATCTTGAAACGGGTGAACAGTAAAAAAATGTATACAGTCTAACAGAGAATCTCCTCCATTTTGGGAGTCGGGTAAAATTATTGTTGATTTTGTCATTTCCACAGAAACTATACTTCAGAACAAAAACTATAAAATTATTTTATTAAAATTTTGTATCAATATATATATTTTATATATATATATATATATATATATATTAAATATATTTTGAAAAAAAAATTAATAAATTAATTTTATCTTCTCCAAAAAAAGGAGGAGGTTCTATGGTAGACTGTATGTATTTTTTTAATGGTCACCCGTTTCAAGATTATTTTTTGAGACAAAATAGCCTATGTCCTTCCCAGGATATATTATACCTCCAAATTTCATTACGATCCGTTCAGCCGTTAAGTCGTGCAAACGGCTTTCGAGCAACGTCGAGCAAAGAAACAAATAGAGTTACTTTCAGATTAATATATTAGTATGGATTATAAATTAAGTTACCTGGGCGACAAAGTTAAAATTCTTAATATTATTACCTATCCTACCCTACCCTAAAAAAACAATGCTCATCGTGTTATTTGAATCACTTGCCTAGAAATCATTGCGACTACCTGCTCTGACATCGAGGAACCCCCAGTTCCGGTAGAACCTCCCCAGTCCCATACCGTCAAAGCTTTTAATTTGTTGGTCGATAACAGTTTTTTTAGGAGTATATATGGTTGTCCTCTTAAAGAACGGTCAAACATAATGGCAAACCACTATGTTATTACTCCTTTCCATCGATTTAGGGTGTTTTTGTTATCCAAGTAAATTTTAGGTCCTACATTATCCGATAAAAGGGTGCCTCATCCTACATTGGCCGTAATACCTGGAAACCTTTTTTATAGTTAACCAAATGAAGGAAAACGTGATGAACTTTTATAAGCGCGCGTATTGATTCTATAGTGTAAACTTTCCAGGTAATTTAATCTAAATTTTATTAATGGTTTTCAACAAGGTGGAATCGTAATGGAATCAAAACTTCGAACAGATTTTATCAAATTATCTGTTATTGATTCAGTCTCTTACAATTTATAGAATAATAGCAAGCGTACCAGATTCATGCTTTAACGTTTCTTCAATGAATAAAAAGATGATGAAGCATGAAAGCATGGCAACGCCTGACATAATGTGTCCCTTAACTTTCCTGACTTTATGCAGATGATTTTATTGGTTTAGAATCCAAAGTAATTCGAATTCATCAAACTTCTGAATATTTCCTAATCAAATTACTATATCGAAACACTTTAATATAAATTTCAAATTTTGCCTCAATTCCTAGAACAATTATTTGTATTTTATAAATTCGAACTTTGACTACAAAGTAGTCATCATCAGTATGAATTCGCGTGCCTCACCAAATTAGCAACGATTAACATATCTTTGACTCCACATCCCGGAGTTACGATTAGCAACTCATACTGATAATGACTACTAGTATTTCGACTATAAAGAAATACTGTCGCAGTGTCTTGGCTATCTTTATTCCTCAAAGGAGCGCTGCCCGAACACAAGAACAAATAAAATATATTAATAAAAGGTTTTACTAAATATTTTATAATAGAAATGATACGCAGGTTTTTTTTTTTTTAAAAGAAGAAAAAAAAGAAAATTAAATTGAACAAAATTTTTACGAAACAAAAACCTGGTTTTATTGCTTTTAAAAATTATTAGAATCCAATTTCTTTTTCAACAATTTTTTTATACTTCTTAACACAATGTCAAACTTAAAATTACTTGAATTACTTGTACAAATGCCAACTTTAATTTGATCTGAATCGAACAACAGTTAATTATATACTTGTTACCGAATCAAACAACAGTCGATTTAAAACTGATTTGATTAGCGCTGATCGTGGCTCTTTTATACCAGCCATGGGTCTTTATATATTTTTTTTGAAAATAAATTTTTTTGAAATCATATTTTGCATGGAGGTTTCTCCGAGGCTTGAACCCGAATGATATCCCTCTTGCTTCACATTTAAGTGTCAACTCAACAGACACGGCCACCGCTAAGTCAAATTTCTACACAAATTTTATGATACATACATTATTCATAACAAGCTTGTTTTGTTTACTCAATCTTGTTAAAAAATTATTTATTTGTGTATGTATTTATGTTATTAAAACATACAACTTAGACTTTTGATTTTTTTGTTAAATTATCTAATATATAAAATTCTCCTGTCCCGGTGTTGGTAGTTAAACTCCTCCGAAACGTCTTGATCTATGTTTATGAAATTTTATATGTATATTCGGTAGGTCTGAGAATAGGTCGTAATCTATTTTTCATACCCCTAAATGATAAGGGTGGTCCACCCCAAACATTTTTATTTATTTTTTGTTACGTGTATATAATTTTATATCCTCTCACAAGTAGTGTGTTGAAGTCGTTTGTATAAGGAGTAAATTAAACTTAAGTATAATTAAGATTCGTTTTATAGCTTGATCTACGTCTATGAAATGTAATATGTATATTCGGTAGGTCTGAGAATCGGTTGTAATCTATTTTTCATACCCCTAAAGGATAAGGGTGGTCCACCCCAAACATTTTATTTTTATTTTTTGTTACGTGTATATAATTTTATATCCTCTCACAAGTAGTGTGTTGAAGTCGTTTGTATAAGGAGTAAATTAAACTTAAGTATAATTAAGATTCGTTTTATAGCTTGATCTACGTCTATGAAATGTAATATGTATATTCGGTAGGTCTGAGAATCGGTTGTAATCTATTTTTCATACCCCTAAAGGATAAGGATGGTCCACCCCAAACATTTTATTTTTATTTTTTGTTACGTGTATATAATTTTATATCCTCTCACAAGTGGTGTGTTGAAGTCGTTTGTATAAGAAGTAAATTAAACTGAAATATAATTAAGATAGGTAATTACTGTTCAAAAGTTAAGTAAATAGTTTAGTTCGAAGGCAGTTTAAATTTTTTAAATCATTTTAAATTGCCCAGAAGATCAAGATCTCAACTTTCTAGAAATAGTTCCCAGGCGAGGGCATCAAAAATACGTCTGATGTAATGTAATGAAGAATCTTTATCAGAAACTGAAATTAATAATAACAAAAAAAATCATTAAAATAATAATATCCAAACTTTCTTTATAATTTTGTTCTTTTTTAACCCGACACAAAAAGATGGGTGTATGTGTGTGTTAATTATTTATAATTTTTGAAATTTTTGTTAAATACTCCGAAACGGCTTGAGTTTATGAAATTTTATATGTATATTCGGCAGGTCTGAGAATCGGTCGTAATCTGTTTTTCATACCCCTAAGTGATAAGGGTGGTCCACCCCAAACTATTTTTTGGAGTAGACCTATTTTTTGGAAATTTTTTTTATTTTTTTTGTTTAAAATATGTGGCATTAAAAAATACATACAACCCTAAATTTTCAACCATCTATCACCAACCCCTATTTTTTTATAGCTAGATATCTATTTTTTTTAAAGATAGATAAATAGATAAATAGCGAGATGGATAGATAGATAGATAGATAGTTAAATAGCGAGATAGATAGATAAATAGTGAGATAGATAGATAAATAGCGAGATAGATAGATACATAGATAGATAAATTTTTTAAAGATAGATAAATAGTGAGATAAATAGATAGAAAAATAGATACATCAACAGAGAGATAGATAGATAGATAAATAGATAAATAGCGAGATAAATTGATAGAAAGATAGATAGATCAATAGATAGATAGATAGCGAGATAGATAGATAGATAGATAGATGCATAGATAGATAGAAGACTCGGCTCATTACTAAACACAATATTCATTAATTATTAGGCGGTACGAAGTTCGCCGGGTCAGCTAGTATCTAATAATTTTTTCCAATTTTGATTAAAAAAAAAAGAAAAACTTTAAATCAAAAGCATCCATTAATCTTTTTTCAATTTTCGACATAAAATAAAACTTTGTTTAAGAAAAAAAATGAATTGAACTAGATTATTTTCTTTTTGTACTTTTTTGTAAAAAAAACTCCTTCTTTTTCAAATGAGGAAAATATTGTTTTCTTAAATATTTTTCGTAATATTTTACTTTTATATTTTTCTATTTCATAATTAAAATATGTGTTGGATCCAGAAAAATTATTCTCAATATTTTTCATTACAACAAAATCTCCCCCTGTAGACTCCAACACATATTTTATAATTTGCTATTATATTGGTCGACCAATATGACCTTAAGAACTATTTGAACTATTTGAATTGTACTAGTACATTTAGCTAGCTAGCTTAACTTTAAGTGTACGTACACATTACAAGTTCTTCGCTCTTCATCAACGGTGCCTGGTGTTGATTGCCGGTCGTCTGGGCCGCAAGTTGTACTTTGGCTCTATTTCTCTGGCCTCTGGATCGTCCACACTTGATACATCCCGTCGTCTTCCATCATCTCCATGCCTTTGACCCCCCAATCGATCCGGAAGTAGTTGGCCGAACACCTCGTTCCCCACACTCAATCTTCCCAGATTCCCATTGGCGGCGCTCCTTGCACTGACTGGCTTCAAGAGACCACCATGTACCTTCGTGGGAGACACTGTATCCAGTATATAGATTCCAGCTGGTAAATTTCACAGTACCCTTTGAGGTCCTTTCCACTTTGGTACCAATCCACTATGGACACCGTCCAGCTTTCTGCTGAGCACTTGATTGCGCATCCAGATGGACTCTCCAGGTTGATAACTGAGTCCCGTATGCACTTGGTCATTTTCTTCGGCATTGGCCAATATTGTATGCCGAGCTCTCTCTTCAGTTTCTTTACGTTCTTGATCTCGTTCATTGGCCCATTCTTGAATCTCTTGAGGTTCTTCTTGACTTTGTATTTGCCAATCCCCAGACTTCTTTATTTCTGCCCCCAGTAACAAAATTGGGCAGGCAAAAAATCAGTTGTTCTATTTGCACGATTTCTTATTGCAAACAGCGACTTGCTTAGTTGCTGGTCCCAGTTATTGTGTGTTTGATTCAGTAAATGCAGAAGCAACAACTTCTTCAACTCATGGTCCTTGGTTTTTGGTTCTACTATTGGCGTGGTCCATATTTCTGTATGCCAATCTCTATTCACTGCTTTCCATTCTTTTGATCTGAATTGGAGACCATTATCACTAAGTACTGCTCGAGGATATCTCTATCCATAACGACTAAATAATTCGTCTTTCAGTACTTGGGCTATCTTCGAGGTCGACGTGGCACCCAATGGAAATGCTTCGATCCATCTAGTGAAAACATCAGTCACGACCAATATATTCGTCTTTCCACGTAATGTGCGTGGGTATGGACCCATCAAGTCGATGCTGACTACCTCCCATGGTGAAGTAGTTCTTCGAATTCTCATTGCTGAACTTGGTTTCTGATTTAGTGGCTTCACTCTTGCGCAAGTATCACACCCTTTTACATATCTGCGTATGTCATCTTGCATCCTATACCAGTAGACGCAGTTACGGACTTGACGATACGTTTCTCTCCATCCAGGGTGTGTTGCTTCATCACTGTCGTGATATCTTCTAAGAAAACCAAGTGGGCGTTCTTCGGGAACCACTGGTACTTTTTGTACCATCTGTTGACTATGGTACAGAGGATCCCGTCAGCTACGGTGTAATTAGCTCGTGTTCTGTCCACTCGTCGACGTAGATCACATCTCAATGGATTGTTACTATCTACGATGTATCTTCTGATGGCAGTCACATCATCATCTTCATCCTGCCATCGTCGAATATCGTCGAGTGTGGGTGTTTCTACTTCGATGACGTTGAGGGAAATTTTCGGTACGTACTATCATGGCGTACCAAACGCGATCTAATGTCAGTGGTAAAAAAGATGAAGATATGAGCAACACAAGTGATATAAAAACTTTTTTAATGTCAAGTGATGTTCATAATGCTATCAGTGAAATTGTGAAAAGTGCAGTCAAGGAAGAATGTAATGTTTTAATAGAAAAAGTTGAATTTCTTACTAATGAAGTTCTTAACCTACACACAATCAAAAATAATCTTGAATGGACCAAATAATGTTACAAAATTAAACCAGAAGATGTCTAGCGATGAAAGTCAATCATATTCAGATGTTGTTAGTAAACAGTTAAACATAAATACTGGGATTAATAGCCAAAACAATAATAAACAAAATTCTACAAACAAAATAAACTCAAATAATAAACAAACTATCCATAAACAAACAAAAAAAACTCAAGTACCTGTAACACCAGAACAACCAACAAAAGACACGGTCATTGAAAATCCGGCAGCTGGAAATTAAGCTGACGATTCCAATCAAAACTTAAACAATGATGCTTTTACTTTAGTTTCTTATAGAAATAAAACAAGAAAGCAAAACTACTTATTTGGAAAAGGGCCTGAGCAAACTTTAATTAAAACAGCCGAGAAAAGATTGTGGATTTATGCAGGACGATTTCATAAAGAAAAACAACTGAAGGAAAAATGATTGAATTTCTTAAACAAAATTTTCAATCTAATAATTTACATGTGAAAAATGAGAAAGCAAAGGGAAAGCACAAAGTTTTAAAATTGAATCTGATTACGTTCTGCATGATGTCATATATGACGAATATAAATGGCCTATTGGATCAAAAATAAAAAGATTTCGTTTCGTAAAAAAATTTGCCCAACTCGAATAAACAGGTAGCAAACTACTATCCTAGAAAAATAGTACAAAATCTAACTTTTGAAAATCGAAAAACTAATATGTTAACTGCAATGAACTTCAACATAATGGGTGTCAAAAATAAACTTGACAACTTGGAGATTCTTCTAACTGATCTAGGAACAAAAGTGGATATATTGTGTTTAACCGAACATTGGTTATCAAACGACGAAATAGAACCTTTGTCAATACTAAATCTAAATACGACTGCATATTTCTGCCGAAGTACAAAAATAAGAGGAGGATGTTGTATTACGATCCAAAACAAACTTAAAGTAAAGTGCATTACAGAAATTGAAAAACTTTCAATAGAAAGTGATGTCGAGTGTTGTGCTATTTATTTGGAGGAAGTGAAATTGGGTATAATCTGCATTTATAGAGCTCCGTCAGGGCACTTTGATACTTTTGTAAATCGTTTTGAAGAATGTTTACACTATTTGAATAAGAAATCATATAGAAATATTATGATCTGTGGAGATTTTAACATTAATTTTTTACAATCAGATAACTATGTCACTGTCATTCGGCAGGTCCTCTCAGCATATATCCTAAGTGTAGCCATTAACCAACCTACAAGACTCGGAAATACTAATGCAACTTGCATTGACAATATATTTACAAACTTTTCTTACACAAGTATCGATGTAATTAGAAATTCTCTCTCAGATCATTCGTTCCAACTATTACAGTTCAATAACAACAATAAACTACCTACAAATAGAATATTTTGCGTCCTTAGAGATCTCTCTGAAAATAATGTTGATAGTTTTTTAAGGCTTTTATCGCTTCAACAGTGGCATGGGGTTCTTAATACTGACAATGCAAATGACGCTTTTGAATTATTTCATACCCAGTTTAAGTATTGTTTCAATGTTGCATTTCCTCTAAAAAAACTCGTCAAAAATGATAAAAAACGAAATAATGAATGGATTACACCACAAATTCTAAATCTCTCCAAAGAGAAAAATAATTTATGGCACTTAATTCAAAGAAGTAACTACGTAACTGAGCTAGAATATAAATTACGAGCATACCACAGATTGTTGTCGAACAAGATGAAAACGTTGGTAAAAATTGCTAAACAGAAACACTTTTCGAATCGCATTGAATCATCTGATAATAAAGCAAAGTCAACCTGGAGCATTATTAATAGAATGACTAAATCCAGTAAATTACGGAATTTTATTGAAAATATTAAAGATAAAAGAGGGAATATAATATCAGGGAAAAGTGAAATTCTTGACATTTTCAACAATCACTTTTGCAACGTTGCAAGTAAATTGGCACTCAATGAATCTAATTTTAATGTTGAAATTGACCGAGCTAAAAGTTCTATATATATGCACCCGTGTCATGATTCGGAATTATTCAACATTATTACGCAGTTAAAAAACAATAAATCAACTGGCTGGGATGAAATACCATTAAATATTGAAAAAAAATTCTTGATTCAATATTGTATCCCTTATTGGATATAGTTAATAAAATGCTTGTAGGATACTAGGATACCCGACTAATTTACAAAAGACTGTAGTGTGCCCCATACATAAAAGGGGGAATTATTGGATTTAGATAACTATAGACCAGAATCTATTTTACCAACTTTTTCCAAAATTTTCGAACATGTAATTTACAACAGATTAATAGGCTATTTGGAAAATTTCAACTTGATCGCCCCTGAACAGCATGGTTTTGTACGAGGGCGTTCAATCGATCAAGCTGATTTCAAAGCCTTTGTGGAGATCTTCCAAGCACTAAATAAAGATGAATTGGCTGTAGCTACTTTTCTAGACCTAAGCAAAGCTTTTGATTGTATAGACACGGATTTGTTAATTCACAAATCCGTGAAATATTTGACAATGCGTGAGCAATGTGTGAAAATTAATTGACGAATAAACAATGAAATCATAGAGATGAAATCAAGTTTCAAACATTGTTCACGGGGAGTTCCACAAGGTTCAGTGCTAGGGCCCTTATTGTTTGTAATATATGTAAACGATATATCAAAAGTTACTAGAAATACGATGATACTATTTGCCGATGACACGTCAATATTCTTTCACCAGAAAGAGGAAGACGTTCTCATCAAAGATATCAATAGTACGCTTTCTATGTTACAAAGTTGGTTCAAGAAGAATACACTAAAAATGAATATTGAAAAATGTGCGCTTTGACTTTTAGAGAGAGGAATCTGTCAACAATTCGTCTGAACAACCCAAATGCAAACATTGAAATGGTAAAATCCACTACATTTTTGGGTATTTACATAGCAATTTAACTGGTAAAGTAAATATCGATAATCTGTCCAAAAAACTTTCTAATCTTAGCTATATGTTATGTAAGCTACGTACATATATATCTTTGAATACACTTCTTCAAGTGTACTATGCCAACATTCACTCAAATATTAAGTACAGAATTCTCTTTTGAGGCAACTTAATTGATATGGAAAGAATTCTTAAGATACAAAAGCGATGCGTAAGAATAATATCCAATTCTGGGCCTTTAGAACATGCTAGACCTTTGTTCAAAAATTTAAAAATACTGACGGTAATAGATATATATATCTCATGGAATGTTCGTTTTTTTTGAAACAAAACGCAGATTTATTTACGGTTTTCGAGACTGAACATGACTAGGACACCAGAAACGCAGGGAATCTGGTAACGATACAAAAAAAATCTTATATCGACAAAGGAGTCTTAAATATGTGTATCAGAATATATAATAGAATTCCAATATCAATAAAAGCTTAACATTTAAAAAGACTTAAAATCGAATTAAAAAAATTTCTATTGAGAATTTGTTGAATGAAAACCATTGTAAATTGTAATTTTTGACCTTTTCTATGTACTATGTACGAACGGAAATAAAAGTATTATTATTATTATTATTGGTATCGGCCGAGGCGAGGCGAGATTGATAGCTCACCCAACCGAGACGAGGCGAGGCTAGCCAACATTCTGCCTCGGCCGAGTCGAGGCGTGGTTGATATTTAAAAAAGCGAGGCGAGGCGAGGTGATACCAAAACCTCGTCTCGCCTCGTGCCTCGTGAAACACTAATCCGTCGTTGCTTCAGATCCTTGAAGTTGATCGGCCATCTTCTCCAATCGATCACCCATTCTTTCGTCCAGGTTCTTAAAGTTGGACATTATTGTAGCAAACATCATTTCCATTGTTGCAGCAGCTGGCACTTCCGGGTTGGAAACCACACTTCTACGCCGTTCTGACGAGAGAATGGCTGGTCCTAAGTCCTTGAAGTCGGTGTTCCTTGTTGCCTAATTTGGTGCTCCTCCCATCTTGCCTGTAAGACCTCTCTAGTTCCAGTGCTGTCCAGTCCCTCGGCCTCCATCATCTCACGTAGACGTGGCATGGGGATGCTGCGGCTTCCATTGTGAATCCTTTCTTCTTCAGTGCATATCCTGGGTCCTGTCACGGACGCCACTTGTCGCGGTATCTTGGCTCTCTTTATTCCTCAAAGGAGCGCTGCCCGAACCAGATTCCGATACAGCAACAGATTCCGATACTCGACAAAAACAAAAAAAATATATTAGTAAAAGATTTTACTAAATATTTTATAACTGAAATGACCCGCATGATTTTTCTTTAAAAAAAGAAGAAAAAAAAAAGAAAATTAAATTAAACAAAATTTTTACGAAACAAAAACATGGTTTTTGTTTCGATTTCTTTTTCAACAATATTTTTATACTTTTCAACACAATGTCAAACTTTGAATTACTTGTACAAAAGCCAACTTTAACTTAATCTGAATCGAACAACAGTTAATTATATACTTTTAACCAAATCAAACAACAGTCGATTTAAAACTGATTTGATTAGCGCTGATCGTGGCTCTTTTATACCCGCCATGAGTCTTTCTAGAATATACATATATATATATTTTTTTAAATATATTTTTTTGAAATCATATTTTGCGTGGAGGTTTCTCGAATAATTACTTTATCAATAACCATGTGCGCATTGGGATGTTTCGATTATTTATATAATTAATTTAAAATTATAATACTTCTCCGAGGCTAGAACCCGAATGATACCCCTCCTGCTTGACATTTAAGTGTCCACTCAACAGACACGGCCACGCTAAGTCAAATTTCTACACAAATTTTATGATACATACATTGTTCATAACAAGCTTGTTTTGTTTACTCAATCTTGTTTATACAAAATTATATATTTGTGTATGTATTTATGTTATTAAAACATACAACTTAGACTTTTGATTTTTTTATTAAATTATATCTAATAATTTTTTCCAATTTTTGATTAAAAAAATAAGAAAAACTTTAAATCAAAAGCATCTATTAATCAGTTTTCAATTTTCGACTTAAAAAAAAACTTTGTTTAAGAAAAAAAATAAATCGAACTAGATTATTTTCTTTTTGTACTTTTTTGTAAAAGAACTCCTTTTTCCAAGGAGAAACATATTGTTTTCTTAAATATTTTTCGTAATATTTTACTTTATGTTTTTCTATTTCATAATTAAAATATGTGTTGGATCCAGAAAAATTACTCTCAATAATTTTCATTACAACAATACATATTTATGAAGTGATGATGATGATGATGATAAGTTCCATATCTCCTAGGAGATGTTGGAGACCACTTTACGCAATTGATGTTTCTCTTTGGACGCATAATTCAATTGAGTAATGTTCATTTTTGTATATGATTTTATGGTATCTAGCCATGTTGTTTTTTTTCTGCCACGAGATCTCTTCGAATCAAGCTTTCCCATTAGAATCAATTGTTGTAATATATATTTGCTCGTTTAATCAACGTAACCAATTGGAGTCGGCCATTCATTAGTTTTAACACTTTATCGTTCGATACACAGTCTTTCCAATGGGTATTTAGCGTCCGTCTGTAGCACCAAAGTTCGAACCCTTGAAGCTTCTTTTGGACATCTGTACTCAAAGTCCATGTCTCGCAACTTTATAAGACAATTGACCACACAAAACACTTTAGAAACCTCACTCGCACTTCTTTTTTTATTTTATTGTTCAATATCAAATGTTTTAACTGAAATAGTACTGTTTTAGCCTGTGCAATTCTTGCATTTATTTTTATCATAACTTGTTTGCTTTAAAGATTATACAGAACTGGCGATATAATGCAGCCTTGTCTGAATTTCTTTTTTATCCCAATCCATTTTGTTTTTATTTTTCCATTTTTTACTACAGCCTCCTGATTGACATATATGTTTTTAATTACACTGACCAGTTTCTTATCAATTTTCTCATTTTCCAGTATGTCAAATAACATATCATGATTCAAACTATCAAAGGCTTTTTGGTAGTCTATGAAACACGCATACACATCATGATTATTCTCCAAGTGCCTTTCAACAATTGTTCCTAGAGTGAAAATAGCTTCTTTAGTACCGATTCCTTTCTTAAAGCCCATTTGTAGCTCGCTTATGTTATTCAAAACGTCTCTTTCTATTCTGGTCAGTATAATTTTTAACAATATTTTAGCAGTATGCTGATGGTTCGATAATCTTCACATTCTTTAGCGTTGATCTTTTTTGGCAACGGATATTATATAGCACGAACAAAATCTTTAGGTACTTGACCAGAGTAATATAAATCGTTGAAAAAGTGCAACAATTTGTTCAGTGTTTCTTCATTATTTATATTATTTAGGTATTCGGCAGGTGGTTTATCGCCTCCCACTGATTTATCTTTTTCCATATATTTTATTACTTTTTCCAATTTGGAACTCAATATTGGAAGATTTTCCTCTGCTTGATTACATTCTCCAGTACAGTTTTGAGTTAATTCCCTTTCATCATAGAACAAGTCTGTGATGAAAACTTCCCTTCTTTGCTTTTCTTGTTCCGCATCCCGAATTATTTTTATTTCTATCCACGATAAACTTAATTGTTTTTTTTTTTTTAATTTTCCAAGCAAATCTTTCACTTCCCTGTACAATTTTTGATCGTCTTTCGCTGCAACTAAGGCTCAATATTTTCACACTTTTCCGTCATCAATTTTTCTTTTGATTTTTTTATTTCGTTATCAATAACTTTCTGAATCACTCTATATTGGGTATCGTTTCTGTCTTTATACAATTTTCTTTCTGCCATCAGTTTTAGAATGTCATCTGTCATTTATGAAGCACAAATAATTGTTCAAGGAATTGGGGACAAGATTTTGAAATACTATTTCAAAAAACCTAAAGTTTTCTTTGATTACCTTCATAATCTTAATACTTTAATATAACTTTCGTATTACTTTACCAATTTTACCAATTTTCTTAAATGATAAATTAGTCGCGTTTCAGCTCTTTTATGATTGCATTCTAAATTTACTTCATTAGTTTTTGTGACAGTACAATTTAAAGTTTTTTTTACGAAAAACATTGATTCTCGACAATTTCATTTTTTTATCAAGTATAATAGATGCCTGTATAACAGATATTAATATTTCAAAATACTCGGAAAAAATAAAGTTATAGGATTTTTGAATTTATAATGTTTTAAGGCTACATGAACAGCAATTAGTTTTCTTTGGGATGTCTAGTTATTGAAAAGACAGAATTAAACTCACCACCATTTCCTCTTTCACAATCAAAGGAGATAGGTAGGTTAATTCAGGAAGTTAAGTATCTATCAAATATTAAGTGTACATTTGATGCTGTAGTATTGCAAATTTTTCATACAACAAATTTAGCTAATTCATCCAAAGTTTGTGGTATTGTTTCATCCAGTTGGTGTAAAAAATAAAAACGTCGTTAATTTGAGATTATACGTCTTACACATTTCACCAGTACTAAAGCAGAGAGAAGGAGCCGCAGACAAAAAAAATATTTCAAAGGACATACAATATTCCATATCTACTTTTTCCGTCTCTATCAAGAAAATTTGCTAGAAAGTTTTCAAATTTATCACGCTCCTTATCTATTTGTTGCATAGATAGATAGATAGATAGATACATCTTGGGGTCTAAAAAGTATTTCACTTCGACCTCATGGTCCATTGGGCTCCCCCTTCTACCTCAGTCTGACGAGACTCACTTCTCCCATATATTGGCAATAGCCTGGAGCTTGCTTATCAGGTCCTCCCGAAGGTTCATATATTCGGGGTGAGATGCACCAAATATTCTGTATCTACTGTAACCCAGAGGCTCGCTGTCAAAGATTATGTGGCTGGATGTTTCGTCCTCCTCGCCACACAATCTGCACATAGTGGAGCCGTTATGGAGTCCCATTGTGTGCAGATGCATCCGCATGGGATAATGCCCAGTAGTGAACCCGGTAACCCCCCGCAGCTGCATCTAGTTCAGCCTCAGTGCATCGAGAGATAAACTCTTTGTTGCACTCTAAAGCAGTACCTTCCCGAGATCTTGCCGCGGAACTTTTTCCCAGTGCTCACGATGTTAAACATTTGACCACTCGTTAATCACCTGTTTACATACAATCTTTGGAATTCCTAAAAACAAGCTCTGGGCCTATGAAGGGCATTCCGACTCCCTTCTTTGCTAAGGTATCCGCTTTTTTGTTCTCTTCGAAACCACTGTGACCCGGCACCCAAATCAATTTAACATTGTTCCGTTTTGCCAATTTCAGAAATGCCTCCAGACAATCCTTGACTACCCTTGAGGTAACCTCAGTTCCAGACAAGGCTTTTAAAGCACCTTAACTGTCCGGCAGAATATATACGTTCTGGTTTATGTTGCCTCTACGTAGGATCTCACGGACGCAAGCCAGTATGGCGTAGACTTCTGCTTGGAAGACCGTGACATATTTCCCCAAGTTGAGGCTTGTGTTTGCTTTAGGTCTCTTACCGTAGATTCCCATTCCGGTCTCTTCTTCAGTTCTGGATCTGTCTGTATACCAGGCGATTCCTTTCCTGAGGTAGGATGGTTCTACTTCCGACCACATGGCCCTATCATACTACAGTGAAAGGTTTTGTGAAGGAGTATGTCTTGGGAAGTATATCTATGCCTATTTCAAAGAAGGGCTCTGAGATGATTGATATTTCCACGATACTAGCCTGTCCAACCGGATTTTTATTAATCCAGTTGTTACTGTAAGATAATCTATAGGCGCTGAATCTCGCTTTAGCTACTATAACAATGCTTAGCGGAGGCAGCCCCAGTATGACTTCCATGGCAGTTGTAGGTGTACTGCTCGTGGATCAAGTGATGCACAAGCAGCCTAGTCTCTGTATCCAAGACAGATTTTTGCATGCAGTAATCTGCTTAACTTTTAGCCACAACACTAGAGCAGCATAGGTTATAATAGGCCTGACTACTGTTATGTAGAGTAAGTGAATCATTTTGGGTTTTAGACCCCAGACTTTTCCACATGCTCTCTGGCAAAGTATGATAGAAGATTTGCTCTTATTTGTTGTATATTCCAGATGAAGTCTCCATGTTAGTTTAGAGTCTAGCATTACTCCTAAGAACTTGGTTTCCCTTGTGATCTGTAATCTTTCACCGAAGAAGATTGGTGGTTTTATGTTATCCACCTTCCATTTTCGTCAATCACAATTTTTTTTGAATTAACTGACAGTATATTCATATGATATGTGAATCAAAGAAATTTGATATTTTAGATTGAGTATTTGTGATTGGTTCTTAAGTCCGACTACTGAACTAACATATGGACATGTAAGAGTCTTATACGCCAATTTTCCGCTCCATAACAGTAACTTATACGATTACAAAATAAACCTTTATCATAAAAAAATTGAATAACTATGATTGCCTACACAGAATTTCTATCGTTTGATATATTTAATTAAAAAGCACGATTTCTATATACACTACACAAAACTTTTTTGCTTATTTAAATTTTATCAAAACTTTCTGCCTAGGTGTTGTGTACCTGCTACCTTAACAATACATATAAATCTACGTAATGACTAACTCTGCATTGTTCTAGTAAAACAACAGGTATCAAAAGTTTATTAATTCTAGTAGCCTCTCATTTTAAATCCTTTCTGGTGTTATTATTCACAGTTCAATATAATTAACCTTTGAGTTGTGTTGAAATATTTTACATCAACTCTTTGTGTTATAAAGGTTTATTACGGTATTCGTAAAAGGGTAATATTCTAATTGTATATAAATATTCAAGGTACCTATTTATCATTTATTTTCAGTGGAATATTTCTGCTACTTCTACAAAAATCTTTTAATATCTAAACATATCTGAACAACCAGTGACATTATTCAAATATGTATTCACGGCGGAATTAGTAGTATTCGAGTATAGCGACTTAATATTTAATGGATTTGATTGACTTATTAACAACAAGGATAAAATTGACAAAAAATACAAATCCGGTGTTTGCAAACTTTCGTGTGCCCAAAGTTCTTCTAGTTACGTGGGACAATCAGAAACATCGTTTGAGGTCAGCAAATCCGAACACTTGCGCTCTTTCAGATTGAAATGGACAGATTCAGCATTTGCTAGAAAATAATCACAAACCAAATACAAATATGGAGGTACTACACTAAGCGAAAAAAGGACATAGACTTGATGTGTTGGAAGGACTAGAGATCCATAAACATAAAAATGGACCAAACACCTTTTTAAAAGAACAAATTGATTGCTTCCCATCGAAACTATTTTCTTTGATTTAAATTATATTTTATTTATTATAAACAGTTACATATTTTCGAGTGATTCCTAGAAATAACTATCAATATTTTAATTTTTTAACATTTGACTTGTTTTTTGTTGTTTTCAATTATTTTATTATATGACGTATAGTGTTTTTCAATGTATACAAAATTTTTTTGTTTAAATAAGAGTCACCTGACAGTATATCCTTATAGTTTCGACAATGGGATAAAACTCGTAACATGTCAACATTTTTATTAAATATAGTGGAATTGCAAGTTAAAACAATAAAAATAAAATAACAATTTTTTTAAACTAAATTATTTTTTTTACAAAATTTATTTTATTCCAAAAAATTCTATTCAATATGAACTTCCACAAATTAGAGCTCAGAAAAATTAACTAAATCTATGAGCATCTTTGCTGATTTGTTATATGTAACATTAACAATGAATGTTGATCGCGTGGCAAATAAACGTCGTCAGGCCAACAGGCGGTCTAACACGCCGCAATGAATATTTCACATCAAAACATACATATTTTTGCATGCTTTGGTACAATATTTGGCCCAGTAATCCAGTATTAATTGAAGAGTGGCGCAGACCAAACAACAAAGAAGTAAATGAGCATTGTAACAGCCAGGATATTATATGCTACTCGAAGCCAAGGCGTATCGAATGGCTAGGTCATATCGAATGAGTGGATGCAGGAAGACATTGAACAAAAATTCTACACAACACAATTGATGGGCCGAAGAGAAGAGTTCGTCCAAAAACAAGATGGCCCTTGATCGTGGAGAAAGATATAATATCCTTAAATGTACGTGGATGGAACAGCAAAGCTTGAGATATACATAACGATATGGAAGGGAATACATAACTAATGGCACAGAGTGCGAAAGAGGCGCGGGTGGGATGTATGTAGCTAATAGTAAGAAATAATCCCTCTTATGTATTTCATTACAATAAGGTTCAAAATAATGTTTTGTTTTACAGAAAAAATATGACGGTTGGTCGTTATAGCCAATAAATTACGATAAACGTTCGTCACTTTAAACGATATGCAACTTTATCCGGTGTTGTTATAGGCGGTATGTTTACATAGATGTTTATATAGGAATTTTACTTTGAATGTACGTGGATGGAGCAGAAAAGCTATAGATAGTAGAAAGCTTGTAGAGAAGTATTGTGAGCAAAGAAAATTACCCGTACATATATGCATATAGATATTGTAGCGGTGTCTTGGCTCTCTTTGGCTTTCAAAAGAAGCGTCGTAGAACCAACAACAGATTCCGATACTCGACACATATAAAAAAACACAAAATATTAGTAAAAGTTTACTGAATCTATGTCAATTGGACAACACGCAGTTTAAAAAAAATTAAGAAAAACAATGAAATTCAAACCTGAATTTATTTGATTTGAAAAAAATAATTTGAATTTAATTTTTCTATTTCCACAAATTAAATCTTCTTTCTTAAAGCCTCTTTCTCTTTTTAACACAACAATTTACAACTGACTTTACTTGAACAATGGTAATTTTTAACTTGACTGTTAATCCAACAATATCAATTTATAACTTATGGCATTCAAACAATCCTAATTTTGCCTATATAAGATTTACATGGCCTGAAAAACGAAATCTCTATTGGTTTCCAAGATATTGAAATTTTTGCACCAAAAAAAAATTTTATTTATTTATTTTTGTCAATAATCTTTTATGTTTGAAACTCATTATTAAAGCTGATGTTAATTTATTTTATTCAACCAAATTATCACGACATTAATTTAAAAACTTTTTTTTTTCATTCATTAGCAAACTATAACATTCAAATGGTTTTTCATATAGGTAGATAATTATATTTATGCTTACATGGATATTTTGTTCATCGAATAGAAATTGAATATGGACCAACCATAGAAGAGTACATTACTGTGTGCATTTATAATGCTTATTTTATCAAAATAATATATGCAATCATTTTCTATTTCCCGATACAAATTTCGTGGGCATAATTTTCCTTTCGGTTTGGGCACTAGATCTAACTGTAAGACAAATATCAACTTTAAAGGACTAATGGTCATGGTACTGAAATTATGATCCTGCCTACCAAAAATTATGGGTGTTATTTTTGAATTTTTGATTTAAAATAACTTCTAACTGTTTTTTACTTACAGATGATTGAAAAAACATTCAAAAATGCAAAAATTTTCTATTTTTCCATAGAAATTTCTAGTTTCATGATTTTAATGTCGGTTTAAATACTGTATGCAAAATAGCAACTTTACAGGATATCTGGAAGTAGCGTATAATATTGATATATTAGTCTTACAAAATTATAGCACCTTTGTAACTTTTTCGTTCAAAAGTTATAGAACAAAATGGTCTAAATTAAGGATAAGTAAAAGCCTTGTAAGTATGAAGGCCAAAAACCCCTTAAACTCGCCCGTTGAACTTCCGTGCTCTATATTTACATGATTAATATCGTTTGAAATATAGTTTAATTTTAATATATTTAATTTACCTGTTTCGCGTAGTCATGAAAATTCTTGTCATCATTTTTGTGCACGCAATATGCAGTTTATTTAAGATTTCTTTCTGTCAAAGTTTGTATTTTCATCTATTTGCTACTTGGAACACTTTTTTTTACTTTGTTGCTATATATATATATATATATATATATATATATATGTGTGTGTGTGTGTGTATATATGAGGTCTAACCGAAAAATATCCAACCTTCCTTCATATTTCCGCGATGGCGTTACATCGGGCGAGTGGCATCCTTCAAAGTAGTCCCTATTAGATTGAATTAAACACTCCCAGCGGTAATTTTTTCATATCAGTATTTAATTTAATTAATAAATTCAATGACAATGAAATGTGTCGGGTATACGCTATAGTCTTCTACAGTTTGTCATACGTAACCGAAAGGAATTTGGACAAACATTGTATGTTGACACGAAAGTATACACAAATAAACAAATATTAAATAAAAATATCACTTCAACAGAAGTTAATACTGTCTAATAAATATATAAAAATATATATATATAAAAAAATTAGAATAATGTGAAAAAGTTGGCCGTTGCATCACAATCGTCTTTGGTGTTATGGATAGCACACTGGACTAGATATCCAGAGGCCCGAGGTTCGATTCCTGGTTCACGAGTTAATTTTTTCATAACAGTATTTAATTTAATTAATAAACTCCCAGCGGTGTTTCGACTTTCCGAAATAGTACTGTAAGCCAGTTTCATAAATAACCTTGAGTGCCCTCGCATTATCTTCAACCCCCTTTTTGTCGTCCAAACGGTGTCCTTTGAGTTTTTCAAATTCGAGAAAAACCAAAAGTCACAGAGAACAATGTCGGGACTGTACGGAATTTGACAAGGCAGTGCGATATGGTATTTAGTGAAAAACTGCTGCACAAGATTCGATGAGATTTCCCACCGCTCCCACTGCTTTATAAACTTGGTGTTATAATTTTGCAAATTTTAGTTTTTAATATTCCAAGATCATATTCTAGCTCACGCATAGTTAAACGTCGATCTTCTTCAATCGCGAGTTGCAAGCGCTCGATATTATCCGATATTGTTGTCGTCGAAGGTCGGCCAGAACGATGATCAGTTTCAATAGATGTGCGGCCACTTTTGAAACTATTATACCACTCTTTTAATTGTGTTTTGCCTATATACTCATCCACAATAGCCTTCTGCATTATTTGAATAGTTTCCGAACTAACTATTATTTTTTAACAATTACAAACTTCGACGAACGCAAATAAGGCTTTGTTAACAAATACACGCTGCACATGAACTATACGTCCTGTAGGTGTCGTCGAGCAACCGATAAATTCGCGAGGCCTTACTGTTGACGTTCATGCCTTGCAGAAGTCGTTCGAACACTCTGGCACGAAGATATTAAAGCAGGTCGGATACTTTTATTACGTATAAATGGCAAGGTCCCGTCCGAATTCCTATATAAACATCTATGGAAACATACCGCCTATAACAACATCCGGTAAAGTGGCAAATCGTTTAAAGCGATGAACCTTTATCGTAATTTATAGGCTATAACGACCAACCGTCATATTTTTTCAGTAAAACGAAACATTATTTTTAACCTTATTCTAATGAGAGACATAAGAGAGATTATTTCTTATTATTAGCTAAATACATCCCACCCGCGCCTCTTGCGGATTCCGTGCCATTAGTTAGTTACGTATTCTCTTCCATATCGGTATATATATCTGTAGCTTTGCTGCTCCATCCACGTACATTTAAGGATATTATGTCTTTCTCCATGATCTAGGGCTTGTTTTTGGACGAACTCTTCTCTTCGCCCCATCTATTGTGTCGTGTATAATTTTTGTTTTTTCGTGTATAATGTTTTCCTTCTTCCATTCTTTCGATGTGCCCAAGCCAATCAATACGCCTTGGCTTCGCGAAGCATACTATATCCTGGTTGTTACAGAGCTCATTGAGTTCTTTGTTGTTTCGTCTGCGACAATCTTCCAATTCCAATATTGGGCCAAATATAGGGTCAAAGAATCCAAAAAGTTATACTTTTTGATATGAAACATTTATTGCGACTGTTGGCCCGGTGACGTTTACTCGCCACGTGATAAACGTCAGCAGTTGTTCATAGTTGATATTACATTTAAAAAATTAGTATTAAAGATGCTCATAGATGACGGTACATGTTCAGGTTAAAAAACTCATTCATATTTTCTATACGAAATAATTAATAGTAACTGATTAAAAGAATTGAGCCGTCTCAATTTTTAAGAAATTGTTTAACTTTTTGTTATTAAATTAATGTGTATTTTTTAAATAAAAAATAGTTTTTTCTTTAAAAAAAAAATCTGAATATTTCGTATTTGATTATGCCATATTTATTTCCTTTAATAAACCATGAATATTTTCCATACAAAATTCAGGCGTCAACGCGATGGCTGAATTTTTTTGTTTTCCGTCAAAAAATGATAAATCGTTAGTTTCAGAATAAATAGTGAATCAATTATTAAATAAATACGCTTTTGATATAAGTTAATTTTTATTTGTTTTATTTCTCTAGCAAATATTTAAAACAAAATCATACTTAAACCATAATTTTCAGTGGTAAAAAAACATATCGAAACAACAATAATGTAAACACAATAGGTATACATTTTAAAACTTGTATCGCTTAGAATTTTTTGATTTTTGTCGACTAACCAATTTTGGAAATAACAAAAGTTTTGTTGTTATTTCACAAAGATTATAATAAATCACATTCTTTTGTTTTGTTAACTAAAACAAATTTTATTTCTTAATTTTTTATATTTGTATTAAATTTTATATAATTAAATAAAAACGCTATCGCGTCAATAATCCAATTGCATTTCATGATTTTACTAAAGCATTTACATTCTTGAGAATTTTAGGCTAAATAATTGAGCTTGCAACCATTCCACGTTTAGTCGTTATATTTACAAAAAAACAGCACACCATGCTTTTATTTTACTGTTTCAGTGGTCTATGTTGTTGCAATTACAGCTTAAAATCATTTACTAACTTCAATGGTAAGCATTTCACTTTCAATCGTTGTTCTTAATATTTTTCGAATTTTTCTGGCTGACAGCGAAGTTTAAATTCTGAAATATTTAATTATTGGTTAATTTTTTTATTCTAACCATACGGAAAAGTGTCTTTAAAACGCATTTTCATTGTTGGGAAGTTAATGGATTTTGGTGAACTTTAAAGTTGACTTTACACAGTGTACTTTTTTTTTTTGATCTGTGGTGTCACAACACATACATGTTTTTTTTTTAAAAATATATTCAAAAAATTCGTTACGCAAGAGCTTCGTCAAATTAGCGAATTTCCTTAGAATACGTAAATCACTCTCTAGCTGTCATAATTTTAGTGTGATCAAAATGAAATATAATATCTGATATGACTTTAGTATTTGCAAAAATTAAATTTATTAATAGCCAAAATAGAACGGTTAAACGATTATAGTTTATAGTTACTATGGAAACGACAATCAAAATTTTTTACAATAAAATATATTTCATGTATTCGTGTCAAACAAACACAAAATATTAAATATCTCTCTTAATATTAGAATAATAAAAAAATGTATAAGGAGTAAAGTTGTAGAAAATCAAGTTTGCTACAATTCATTACTTGATAATTTTTCTCAAACTCTAATGTGAACAGAGATATTTAGAATTTTAACTTTAAGTCTTTAATTGTAAATATTTCTGTAAATATTAGTGTGACAGAAAATTGATAAAAAATCAAATTACAGTAAAACTTAGTACCTACAACTTAACTCCTGATAAATTTTTAGATTTTGCAAATATTAAGGGAGATAGTACAATTTTGTGTTTCCCCCTCCCTGTAAACCCCCTTTCCCCTCGTCCGACTTTACGAGCTTGACCGGTAACGAGCTTGACCGTTAGAATACCAAAAGCGACTCAAATACCAAATTTCATTCCAATCGGAATAAAACTGTGACCGCTAGAGAGTCCACAGACATTAAAAAAAGTACTTATATATATATATATATATATATATATATATATATATATATATATATATATATATTTATATATATATATATAAATTTTAGCGATAGTGATTTTTAACATCTAATAGGTAGGATCGATGGGCGTTTGAAGAAATTTTTTCGAAATTCCAACATTGGTGCAAAAACAATAGCTGCATTCCTTTGGAGGAAATTCGCTAAAAATCAAATGGTAAAATGACCACATGTCAAGAAATGGAAAAATGCGGTCAACTTTATTTAAAATATTTAAACTTCATTGAAGTTAGTCATTCGATTAAGTAGGTTTTTTAAATTTGTAATTTTCTAGATTGTTGTACGATAAAATCGCAAGTATCTAAGGCTAATTAGATGCCTTTCTTGCGATTTGTCACTTTTGGTTCTTTAAAAATATAGAATTTAGAAACGTTGCGATAGTCGTAATCGTTACTCGTAACGATTGATTATTTGTTGTGCACAATGTTTCACCCAAGTATTTAAAATTCGACACTTGCTTTACCGGAATATTTTTGCATTGTAAACTTACTTTTCTATTATTTTTTTTCGAGAAAACCATTGAGACGGTCTTTTTATAATTAATTTTTAAATTGGCTTTTTCACTAGCATTTACCACACAGTTTAGTAAATTTTGTAGACCGTGTTCCGTGTTGGCCAACAAAATTGTGTCATCGGTGTACCTTACGTTATTAACTTTAAACCCATTCACTTTAATGCCTTCGTCGATGTTCTCTAGAGCGTCTTTCATTACTTGTTCGCTATAAATGTTGTACAGTAACGGAGACAGTACACAACCTTGCCTAACACCTTTCTTTATTGGAACAAATTTAGATTTTCCGGCGCTAGATCTGTTTAATTATATTTATCATTTTATGGTCTATTTCTGTTTTAAAAAGTGTTGCTAAGAGCGTATCGTGATTAAGGCTGTCAAAAGCTTTTTGATAATCAATAAAACCAGCATACACCTTTTGATTATTTTCTAAAGACCGTTCCATAATACAACTTACTGTAAAAATTGCTTCCCTTGTTCCTATTCCAGATGTAAATCCCATCTGAAAGTCACTTAATTCCTTTTCTATTGATTGTTGCACGCGATTTAATATTATTTTCAATAGTATTTTTGCCGCATGACTTGTGACACTTATAACTCTATATTCAACACAATCTTTTGCGTTATGCTTCTTCGGAATTGGATAGAATACTGAACGCACGAAATCTTTGGGAAGTTTTCCGCTTTCATAAATTTGGTTAAATAAGTTCAGAAGTTTTCCATTTTGGGAATAAAAAGGGGAATTATGATGGTCAGGAGGTGTACTTCGTCCTGGTTTGAAGGTCAAATATGCAAAGTATCATCAAGCTCGGTATAAAGTCGCGTATTTATATAAAAACTTGCTGCATAAATATGAAGGAATGTGCACCGTTTTAATGTTATCTGCTTCCTAGCTATTCGCAAAACTTCTTCTTGAACCGTTTTATTTACTTTAATGAACACATAAATAAAATAATAATTTTTGTTTGTGAAGAAAATATATAGAATTTAAGAAAAACATATACGTATTGAATTTTAATTTATTCATATTATATAAGAAATAATAAATTTTTAGTGATATAATAACTTTAAGAAGTTATTTGTAAAAATAAAATAAATAAAATATCTCTTTTATATATCTCAGTGTTTTTCTGAATTTTTTTATAAGTAATTTTTCTATCTAGTGAATGTAGTCCAACATTTAGTAAAATTAAAACATTGACTGAATAATGGCCACATATATTTATCAACATTCACTAGTGGTTGTTATTTCATCCCATAACAAAACATAGGATTCTTATATCACACATATTACGTAACATATATTATTTTTGATGATTCACAGTTGAAATACTTTTCAAAGCATACACTGAATACAAATTATCAATAATATTTACCATAAAATGAAAAGTTTTTAGTTCAATGATATAGAAAAATATTTTCAAAGTCAGAGAGAGGAATTGACTTCAAATAAATATATTTTTATGTGACACAACTCTTTCTTTTTTTTGAAGATAAAATAAATTGTTTGAATCATTCACATGTTCAGAAAACACACGTATCAAGATATTACATTCAATTCATTTATTAATTGCGTAATTACGTATTTGATTTTGGAGAATTATTAATTCTTATACTTTATTCAATAAAATTGTTCAACTTTTGGAGGCTCTTACCTAGAGCAGGGTTATCTGAAATGTGTTCCACGAGAAGTTAATTAGTAATCCAAAAAAATAATAATAATCGAAAAAAACAACAAAGTAATTTTTCGGTACTAAGACAATTCTAATTGGCAGTTTAGTTACAAACTTTTTGATTCAACTTGTCGATATGAGTCGCTGGGGTAGCCAAAATTGGGTTGAAAAATTTATTTCGTTTTCTCTTAGTATGTTTTTAAAATCAAAGAATCTTTTGAATCAAAAGAAAACAAATTACTTGACGCGATATAAAATTTTAAAAACATACTAGAGAAAACTTACGAAATAAAGTTTTTCAACTATTTACTTATAAATAGCTCGGCTCTTTAATTGGGCTATTATCACTTTTTAAGGAGCAAATATTATATGGAGTATCTCCCCGAAAACTCTGCCCTTTTTTACATTTATGTTTTTGATCGGATATCACTAACTTTTTGAAAGGTATATATATATATATATATATATATACATATATATATATATATATATATATATATATATATATATATATATATATATACATATATATATATATATATATATATATATATATATATATATATATACATGTCTTAATATATATTATTCTTCTGTCCGTGTTGTCACGCTATCTTGGCTTGCAACAGATTTCGATACTCGTCAAAACAAAAAATATATATTAGTAAAAGGTTTTACTAAATATTTTCTAATCGGAACGACACGCACAAAAATTTTTTATAGAAAAGAAGGAAAAAAAAATTAAACACAAGTTTTTACGAAACAAAAAAAAACTGATTTTATTACTTTAAAAAAAATGATAATTCAATTTCTTTTTCAATAATTATTTTAATTTTTCAACACAATGTCAAACTTTGAATTACTTATACAAATGCCAACTTTAACTTGATCTGGATTGAACAACAATTATATACTTTGAACCGATGAAACAACAGTCAAATATATACTTCGAAACTAATCAGACAATTGTCGATTTTTTTAAACTGATTTGAATCACCACTGGCCACCGGTTTATATAGCCGTCAAAGATCATTCTTGAATATGATTGTTCTTTTGAACAAATAAATATTTTAAAAAAAATCATATTTTGCATGGAGGATTCTAGAATGATTTAGTTTATCAACAACTATGGGCGTATTCGCTGATTCAGATTATTTATAATATTAATTAAAAATTATAGGCATCGAACCAGCACGACGACCATCCTGTTTAATAGTTAACTGAACACCCAACAGACACGGCCACTGTGAATTAAAAATTTATACACAAATTTTATAATACATTCATAACAAGCTTGTTCTGTTTATTGAATCTTGTTTATACAAAATTGTTTATTTGTGATGCTATTTATGTTATTAAAACATTCAATTTAGAGTCTTGATTCATTATTAAATTATATCTAATAATTTTTTTCAATTTTTTGAAAAAAAAAGAAAAATTTTAAATCAAAGCAGCTATTAGTTTCTTTTAAATTTTCGACTTAAAAAAAAACTTTGTTTATGAAAAAAATAAATCGAACTACATTATTTTCTTTTTGTACTTAGAAAAACAAAACTCTTCTTTTTCCAAGAACAAAAATATTGTTTTCTTAAATATTTTTCTATTTCATAATTAAAATGTGTGTTAGATCCAGAAAAATTATTCTCTATAATTTTCATTACAACACCACGTGCCTGATGCAAAATACGTTGGCAGTTTTGAAATGGTGTATCAATTGAAATGGCTTAAAGTACATTTGTAGCTCGGTAAATTGCCAAAAGCAGAAAGAAGTGAGTGTGTTTAAAAAAGTTGATTGGGGAATGGAAGTGCTTAGACATGGTAGTGACACATTGTGGTACAAACAATTAGCTATACAATATCCTATATTAATTCTATTTAATATCTGTTTACCTTTGCAGATTCAGGGTCAAATGAATCATCTAACAGGTTCCTTATTGCGAACGCGGGATAATGACTACAAATTTTTGCAAATTTATTTTATGGGCGATTCAGCAAGGCAAGTCGATCAGCGTTGGGCACACAGCAATTCAATGAAAACACCAATTGTAGAACAACTCCAAATGTTTTTCCATCAGCACAACGAATTGTTTGCATTATTCACGACTGCATTAGAACACATGCCATCTGATAACCACAAAATTGTCAAAGCCGATAAGCCGCCTGCTGGACAACACGCAAGACGTTTTAATACGCCAACAATTAATGAAGTCGCTAGAAAATAAAACTAAGACTGTTGTATATCATAAAACATTAGAATAATATTCAATATGTTTTTGGAATAATTATTTTTTTTATTAACTATACCAAATTGAATTCATTCCGTTTCCCGAAAAATTTTCCGTTTCCCGATATAAATTTCGTGGTTTGATAATTCTTCTTTCGGTTTGGTCACCATATCTAACTGTATACCAAATATCAACTTTTAAGGACTTACGGTCTAGGCCCTGGAATTATCATTATATATGGCCAAGAATTGTAGGCGTTCCCACTTATTAACGACTTTTGAATGCGAATAGCTTTTTAACCGTTTATTTCTTAACGAAAAGCAAAAAACTTGTTATTTTATAGTTCCCCAAATAGCTTATATTCCGGAAATCAGCAGTGTAGCTCTTTTCGTTCAGAAGATATTTCGGGGTCAAATCAGCTTTGATTTTTCGATTAGTAATAGTTCTGTAAGCGCGAAGGCAAAAAAACCTTTAAACTCGACATGTCGCACTTCCGTGCCCTAGATAGGGTATTTTTCTACTGAAGATGATTGCGCTGCAGTTGAAATATCGGACACATGAGTAAGATTTATGTATATTTTTCAATTATATTTCTTAAATAAATTTTTTAATACACAACTCTGTTTCGAGTGGTGTGGTAAATTTTATTATTTGAATAATTGCATATAAATCACAACTATTTTCATTTGAGACTATTCCATAAACACGAAATTATTTTTTATTGGGCGGAACCCTTATTATCAGGATATTAAGTGAGTATATGTGTGAGCTACGTAAAACTGACCGTGGAAGATACATCTACCCTCAAAGCTACGATAGCGTATTTTAAGGTTTTGGCCTTTTATCGACATAGTGAAGTATACTCGAGGAAATTGAAGTTTAAATTATCGGGTATGATAAGATTGCGCATCACAACAAACACTAGAAACACAAAACACAAAGAGACTGGCTGCCTGCTTGAGCATAGCCAGTTAAAGTACTGTCTTAGATTAAATTTCTATGCTAGATTTTTTATTTGTAGCCTACTGTCGTTACACAATTTCCGTGTCCTCAGATTGAGTATCAGCACGAGTGTGCCCCTCTTTTGTAGAGGAATGCCTATGGTATGTCAGACTCGGGGTGTTACGTTGGTATTTAGAACTCCACTTGAAGTAACATTACAAACAGTGACAATCGATTTAAAGGTCATTTAAAATTTGAGCAAAGATATGTTAACAAAATAGTTTTTATACCCAGTATATATAATATATGCAAGGGTATATTACGTTTAGCCGCAACATTGTAACGGTTGAAAATAATGATCGTAGAAACAAATTTGTGGTATGGTCATAAGTCAATTTCTACATCTTCAAACTTCGGTCCCGCCCGTCTGACTGTCTGTAAACACTATAATTCAAAGACGAAAAGGGATAATGGCCGAAAATTTTGTACACGTGAATCTAGAGTTAAAAGGTTAGTGTGTTCCATTAATTGGCAAAATCGCCCCAAGCATCCTTCACCAGGATGGAAAACACCTATTTTCGGACCGTGGAAGATGATCGAACGACAAAAAATGTTATAACACTAAAAAAATTTTGTTTTAAACTTTTTTCGCAAACTCAATAGATTTTTCTTAATTTTTCTAAAATATTGGTAATTACTTATAATGACAAACCAAATTATATGTGATCTACGATAGACCAAAAGTCGAGGCGATGTAGTATGCATAAGATGGATTCATTTATTTACTTTTTTTAATTTTATTTTAACTTTTTATGCGAGTATAATATATTCAAGAATACATTTAGGTTAATCCCGACTTTGCAACGGTTGAAAATATTGGCCACTCTAAATATATCTTATATAGGGGTTTATAAAATGACTAAATTGGTTCATTTCAGCATGTTCATCCGTTTGTCAACACGTTTAACTCAAGGAAATCTAGAGAACGACGTAGAATTATATTCGCTGTTCTATGGTTGTAAAAATATTGTTAAAAGTAAGAGGTACAGATCGTCAAAATCGAATCATGATGGAAAATATATATCTTTGAAACCCTAAGAGATAGGAGAATCTTAAACGAAATACTAGAGATTAAACAATCATAAACGAAATACTAGAGATAGAAGTAAATTTTAAATATATGCATCGTAACGTGAAGTAAGTATAAATACAAATATTAGTAACACTACGCTAACACTAGGCTACGCCATACAAATGCAGCGTATCGAAAAACATGTCACTGTATCGCTACTTTCAATATATTGCATTACGCGTCTATAATTTTCAATGTTACGAGTATAACTTTCGCTATCGTCTTTTATACTTATACTACGAAGCGTTACCCAAATATAACTGCAACACGTTACGCATTACTATTATAGTATGCGTAACTACTATTTCTGTAAGGCTAAGCGTAACAAAAATTAGAAATAAAAGTTACGTACGTATGCGTAACGTAACGCCTACTGTAAAACTGTCTCTAATATCTAACGTTATAAAAAATAAATGTATCGTAATGCAAACCGTAGCACAAATATATTGCTTGGTATACTCTAAAAACTAACATTTTTATAGATACATGTGCCGAAATTTTCGCTGATAAATTATAAATTATTACTTTTACTTAATTGCAGACTACGTCGTGATTTCAGCTGGATTTGCGTCATAGTTGACGTTGATTGAAATGTTATTGGAGCTTACTTTCCTAGAATTTTCAATTCAGTAGTTGTTTTAAAATATGGTTAGTTAATTAATGGCACAATATCGATTCGTGTATTTGGTAGCATTTGGGAAGTAAATCTACAATCTATATCATTACTCAATTTAGAAAAACAGGAATTAGAAGCTACTAAACGTGAATTCCACTGGATGATAGATCTTGGAAATATGAGAAATAAAATTATTTATGAGTGACTGGGGAGCTCCTTGCACCTAGCACAAAAAACTGATGGTAGCTACCTTGAGGTGACTATCAAGCATTAAGGCCATAATAGCCCCAGGCAGGTACCTTACATTCAGCTTTGTGCGTTACCACTTTTTTGTGCATTACCAGGCAGATAACGCATAAAAAAGAATACTCATGATTAATTACGAGATATTCATAATATTGTCGTTTAAATAACGTACACTGGTATCTCTTTTGTGTTGTAAATAAGTAAATAATAATAATATTCAATAAACGATATTTGTATTCGTCTATTCGCTTTTCTCATGCGTGAAGCGGGTGAAGATATTTTGTTTAAACATCAGAAAACTACATCCGAAAACAAGTTTATACAGAAGCACGCTTGTTATTGGTTCTCGGGGAATAGTGTTCTTATAAATTTTTTTCAAAGTTTTGTATCCTTTGATAATAACTATAAAAACCTCTAGAGTAAGAAAACAGTGTGGTGTCCTCATTCATAATAAAGAAAATTAATTCATTGGTCTTTTAAAAAACCTAATGAACGTTCATTTATTTCGTGCGGTCTTGTTTGGAAAACAGTTTCAAACTTAAACTGCTTGTTTGTAGGCAGTTGTAATATATACTATTTTCCACTTTATGTAAAATATATAATACGTTGAGTACTATCAAAAATTAAACGATACACAGGAATACAGGCTTTTTTTAGGAAACGTATTTGGAGAAAAATTGAGGGATGTGTAGGTAGTATATAGTCCAAATTTTGGCGATCTGATCCAATCACTTAAAGCACCTTTTTAAAGAGGTGCTTAATTTGTATTTTTATTCCTTGATTCTCTTATTCAAAATACTTTTATTCACTTTTATTCAAAATAGAAATTGGTATATAAAATTATCAAGCAATTTGAGTCTCAAATAGAGCAGTTTATAAATTTAAATCAACTTTTGTTGATTTATTGGATAACTACAAATAACAATGATGAAAGGTGTATGCTTGATGAATGGAATCTATATTGTTTGATTTTCGGATTCAACTCATTAAACAAAAGATCTCAAAACACAAAGTGGAGCCTAAAAGAGTGTATTCCAACTACAAAAATTAATAAACTACTACCCATGATATCTATTTTTTTTTTTGAAATCATAGAAAAAGGAAAACTTATTTATTTTAATTTAAAAAAAATTAATTACATTTATAACAATATCATTGAGCTCGAGGCACTTTGTACTTGTTCGTAATTAAAAGTATAAAGAATAACACGAGAAAAATATTTCTAGTGCTATCTATTACCCTGCCCAAATTAAATAAAACATTTACACATTACAGTTATACACAATAAACACACGTAAACATGTGAATACAAATATAATTTTGAGGAACTTATGTCATAGTTTTCGGCTAAAATTTCAATTTTTCAGAGAAAGTATGAGTGAGCATCCGAAACAACTAAGGAATACACCGATTCTGCAACGCACTAAAAACAATAAATAAACTAACAATTGTAAGTCTATAAGAGTTGGAGTTGATTTCTTCGAGAATTTTCGAAAATGGAATGTTTTAATTTAATTTATGAATGATCAGAAAACAGAAAAATATTGGATCTTGTACCTGTATGAATCGTCAGGGTCTATTTTCTATAAATATCAAAACTGAAATTTGTTTGGTATCTGATGATTATAATATCTAGGAATGGTAAAGTAACATTAAAATTAGTTGCGAAATTCGAGGAATAAGTTGTGAAATTTCTATTTTCATATTAATGCAGTCAATTTTATAGGTTCTTTTTAGGAATATTCATAATCAGCGACAACATGGTCGAGGTATCAATACAAAATTTTAGGAATTTCATTGGCATATTTATATCTAAATGGATATGGCTAAAAATGGTTGTTATTTACAACGGCCGTTAGTATAAACGAAACATTGGTGCATTCTTACAGATGTCAGTTCAGATTCAGTCAGATGTAGAAATATCATACTTTTTAAGTAGGCAGCAAATTTTATATTATTGTGTTTACACTCGCGATATATACCTTGTCGAGAACATTTCTATTATTTACCATTAGGGATTCGAAGCTAAAAATAAACTACTTTCTTATAAACAGTTATTTTTATTGTTTTTCCCTTCATATGATTTAAGTTTATTTGTCGAATACATATATAGATATGAAAAATGTTAAAGAAATTCTATCAGTAGTTTGAGGCTTATAGTATACTATAGGGAATTATCATTTGTAAAAAGCTACTTCATCTACACCAGACCGTATAAAACATAATAATAAATTTCGTGTTAAATTTTCTTTATATAATGTGTCCTTTCAAAGGTTAACATTTCTTAGTGTTTAGAAACTATTACGAGAATAATTTTTTTCTTATCTCAGTGTATTAATCGAAATTTTATGTTGATATATTATTAAATAGTGCATAGTAGGTAGTGCCATGAACTGAACAGCCCTTTATGTTTGGGTTGTCGACACCATATTTATGAATTATTTCTATCCACAATTTTTGAAAAATGTAATGTCCTGCGTTTGCAGCAGATATTCCGTTGTATAAAAAATTTATTGGAATAACGGAAAGACAGATAATTTCACCATCGGATTTTCTCCAAATTTCAAAAGATGACATTGAAATAGATTTGACATATTTTTATGATAAAATTAATGAAATTTTCTCTAGAGATGACTATCAAGAATTTCTATATGAAATCAAAGAGATGACTATCAAGTTTTTGGGGTAAAGTTCCCCCCGGAGGTTGCAAATTCATGAAACCTGGAGCATACCATTTGGTGAAATGGATGGCTAATTAAATATATAGATTAAAATGTTTTTATTCAGAAATGAATTCAATCTTACAAACATAGAAGAAAAATTTCGCGTAGAACTTAATTGCTTTATACTAAATTGAAACAGATTTGACATATTTTTATGATAAAATTAATGAAACATTCTCTAGAGATTACTATCGAATAAACACTGTATAGAATATATCACTGTATACGCGTTCGTTGAAAAATATTTTAAAATGGTGGGTTAAATTACTATAAATGGATAATAAAAGATTACCGAAAATCTATTACAATCGATTATTTACCCTAGATCAGAATCAATCCACAACAACACAATATAATTGGGCGTCGCAACTAAGAATACTACTAGAAGATCTGCAATTGCAACACCTATGGAATGACCAAAACCCAAAAAAAAAAAAAATATAAAAAAAAATACAAAAAATATTAGATATTTGTCATCAACAAAACTCTTTAAAAGACAAGGAGAAAATCTTGAACTCAGGTTTTAGCCCCTTATATCAGTGTTTTATCTCGGAGGTAGACACGGCTGCCTATCTGACATACCCGGTTAACTTTCAAAAAATTAAACTTGTTAGCCAAATGAGAGTAACAGACAACTTAATAATAACTCTCTCGGCCAATAAATTTATTTACAAATGGAAGCAAGACCGTTTGTGTCAGATATGCAACAAGAACAAACCAGAAACAATGATACACTTTCTGTTAGAATGTCCAATTTACAACGCACACAGATTACACTATCTAGCTAAACATATTAACCTACAAGATCCGTTTGAACAACAATTCGTTGAGTTATTAGTTATTTGTTGAGTCATCCTGGAAGAATGAAAACCATAAAATGATAAAATTTATAAAATATATTCCATATTTAAAATAGTGATACACAATATTTTAACTTTAGTATACAAGCCATAATGTACGCTCCCGTTCATGAGGAAGCGTTATACAATAACGCTTGGAATGTTTCAACTGGATCAATTTTTGTGGGCGGGAGTGTGCATTGTGTTAATAATTAAAAATATTCATATATTTGTCTCATATAATAAAATTAATAATATACTAATATAATAAAAAATAATAATAATAATAAAAACAAAATGTACCAACTTTGTTTATACAACTTTGTAGCCAACACTGTAAACTTAAATGATGTAATACAGTATATAATAATAATAAAAAAATAAAAATTTTTGTGGGGTAAAGTTCCCCCCGGAGGTATCAAATTCATGAAACCTATAGCATACCATTTGGTGAATTGGATGGCTAATCGAATATATAGTCTCAAAATATTTTTATTCAGAAATGAATTCAATCTTACAAGCCTAGAAGTAAAATCGCTCGTAGAACTTAATTGCTTTATACAAAAATCTTATATCATTTATTGGTTTTCGGCAATTATAAATGATATAATTGCTCCTTTAAACGATATTCAGTTATTGAGAAAATTACAAAACTATTCAAAAGTATAAAAACTATATCAGAAGCCACAGTTGGTAAATTTTTGGTATGATAGAACTTCCGATAGGGATATATTTATTAAAATAGGAATAATTTTACTAAAATTTTTCTTTTTTTATTCTTTATAGTTTGCTATTTCATCATGGAAAGACTCACGCCTCAACAACGCTTTGAAATTATTAAAATTTCCTTGAAAATCAGTTCCTTTTTTTATCGAAAAATTGTGGTTAGTGATGAAGTTTATTTTTGGCTGAGGGTTTTGTTAACAAACAAAATTGAAGATTTTGGAGTGAGACAAATCCAAAGCAGATATTGGAAACACCATTCCATCCAGATAAAGTCACTGTTTGGTATGGATTGCATGCTGGCGGTATCATCGGCCGTAATTTCTTTAATAATGATGCTGGAGCCAATGTTTCGGTCAATGTAGCACGTTAGCGAACCATGATCAACGATTTTTTGTTGGAAACTTGGAAAACATCGATCCAGATGAAATGTAGTATCAACAGACTGGAGCTACACACAGCACGTGAATCCATTGATTTGTAAAAAACAAAATTTAATGAAAATATTATCTCCCGATTTGGACCTGTTACCTGGCCTCCTAGATTATTTGATTTAAACCACTCGATTATTTTCTGTGAGGATATATTAACTCATTGATATACGCTAACAAACTAGCAACAATAGACGACCTGGAAGCCAACATTGAACGAGTTATAGCAGAAATAAGAACAGATTTGCTCGAAAAAGTCGTTAAAAGTTGGACTGACAGATTACAGATCGTCAGAAGCAGCCGGATGTACATATGTCTGAAATCATATTTAAACATTAATGGCATACATTGAACTTCTAAAAAAAAAAATTTCATGAACAAAATTAATCATTTTGTGTTTAAGTTCTCGCCCTCTTAAAAAAATACCCTATATATTTTTTGAACGAACTAATTCGAACTGATGATCACTACATTGTAGTCGAAATACGTATTTATAAAATACAAACAAATGTTCTAGGAATAGGGGCAAAAAATTTGAAATGTAATTTCAAAAAACCAAGAGTTATCTTTGATTATTTTAATAATCTTCAATGCAATATTTTTAAATAATAAATTATTCGTTACCTATGTGGAATTTTTACAATTAAATATATTTTTTTAATTTTAAGTTAAGTTCCTAATTTTCAGAGTGTCCGCTGTTAATACGTCATTTGAGCCACGACTTCATCTTTTAGTGTAAATTTGAAAATAAATTGGAGCATTCCTACTACAAAAAGGGCCCATTTCTACTCCTTAAAAAGTATTCACGGAGTAACAAACAAAACAAAAAGTATCCTACGAATATGTAAGATTTGCATGGATAAGACTATCAACGTAACAAATTTTGAGCCAAGGTCGGTACGTGTTAATGTTATTCAAAAAAGGTAACAAAATGTTATTATAGTTATTAGACATAGTAGAAATGGTATGAGGCATGTAACGTAAATCCAGCCGATATATAATTTTATATATATATATATATATATATATATATATATATATATATATATATATATATATATAAAATTATATGTCGGCTGGAATAACGTATATATATATATATATATATCTATATATATATTCGTAATAGATAATACCAAGTCTTTTTTCCAAAATTTTTTTGTGGTAGGGAGAGCTCGCTCCCGTCACCTATCTCTGATGCTGCGTTAATTCCCTACCATTTTTTATTTGGTTAACGCGCTTCTCTAACTTAGTCTAGTTACTTTATTTAATTAATATCTAATTAACAGTGGGTCAGGTTCAAAAATGTGCAAGGAACTTTCATCTTAAAATTTCATCCTCTATCCACACTTATATATATATATATATATACATATATATATATATATACATATATATATATATATATATATATATATATATATATATATATATATATATATATATATATATATATATACATACCGTGTAATTGAGCAACCGTGTTTTTATGTAATTATTGTATTATAACATAAATATTTACAAAGTCGATTTCTTACTTTAAATTTAAAAAAACACTGTTACTCAGTAATTGGTGTCTCAATATATTGGTGTCTATATATTTTTGACACAAATTGTATACCTGTATGTAAGGTATAAAAACGAAGAATGTATAACCCGATTACATTTGAGAATATTTTCTTTACCTATATAAGGATATTAAATGTCTATTTTGCGTATTGCTTTCCGATAAGCTTTTCATCACAATCATCATGTATATATATATATATATATATATATATATAATAGATGTAATAAATATATATATATATATATATATATATATAGATATATATATATATATATATATACATATATATATATATATATATATATATATATATATATATATATATATATATATATATATATATATATATATATATATATATATAATCTATAATCTTGATCGTTAAGACTTAAATCTAATAATACTCGTATACTATTACGTCCAATATGTTTATTTTTCGTTCACGATTCCTTATTCTTGATATTTTACAAAGCGTTTATTAAACGATATTTTCCATAGAGGACAGGCCATCACATAATAATACGTTCAACTGAAATTATATTCTTACCACTCTTTGTTTTGAAAAATATACATAATTATTGCGGCGATTTGATGAAATTGGAAGTATCCTGATCCCGTCCAAATCTTATGAGAGGAGCGAGCATATCCCAAAGATTATAGGTTCTGGTAGCCAAATTAATTATAAGTATTTTTTTCTCTCGGTGTACATATAAGCCGTTAAAAGAAAATATTACCTGTTACGTCACTTATTCACGTAAAATACATGGCCGTGTCCACTCCCCCCTTTTTTGTTCGTTCTTGTTACCGGCGAGTTAATTTGGCTTATCGAATTTCACTGATAAGGCACAAGAGCACGGTTTAGATGAAAAAAGTAAACTAAATGCAAACCAATAAATTATAAATAAAACTTAATGTGTAAATGGTTAAATATTAATTATTGGGTAAGTTAAGTAGTTTTTGTTCTACGATCCGAAAACAACCTATTTTTTGGGAGATGAACGTTGTATTTAAAACAACTAAAGTAGCGTTTTAATTTATTTAATATGTAAGGGGAATGTTTTAATGTTTCTTGTATTTCAGGTTCTTTAAGCACCAGCCCCGCATACAATGTTGGTATAGGTTTTGTGAATTGTATTTTGTCCGTAATAATTTTTTAATGTTTACTTATTGCTTGTATTTGCTTACAATTTCCAATTATCAAATTGATGATGAATTCCAAACTGATATTAATTTATTTTTTTTAATATCTTTATTTAATCGAAAATAATACTGGGCGTATGTTAGTAAAAAATGTTACAAAGCGTTTAGTTCACTGTGCAGCAGGTTTTTTTTAATGATTAGTAACAGTTAAATTGAGAGATAATGTAATAAAGACTTCAAGAAAACTTGTCCTACGTTTTGTGTCCTACAAAGTGCATGGTGTGGCAGGCAGGTCCTGCAGTCCCAACATGTTCAAATAACGAGATATACATAAGTTATTAGTAATAAGCTGATTTTTATGCTGTTAATTAATAATTGTACGTATACTTTCATGGTCAGCTTGTCCTACAAATTTAGTGGTTCAATTTCCCAGTCCTACGCTCTGAACATGTCAATATTATGATAATATTTTTATCATTAGTAACAAGCTCATTTTTTTTTCCGTAGTGGATTAATTATGGAACACGATTTTTCCCCTGTCCTACAAAACATGTAGTGCATATTGATAAAAATCAATACAACGTATTTTAAAATTTTTAACGCAATCGGATGGAGTACACTACACCTATGGTTAATTACATGAGTATAATACACGTAATGTACACACATATGTAACATACACAAATGTGTGACAATCTACATACACACATGTATGTATACATGCCAGTTCTCCCCATAGGCCAAAGCTATATAGTGAGTCAGCAGCAGTGTTCCCATTCTTCACATAATTATCGTAGATTTTAAGTATGTTCAATTTATTCGAATTCATTAGTCTAAGCATACAGCACTCCAAGAGTCCTCTACAGCCAATTAGTTAATTAAAAAACATAAATAATTATTTACCATTAGAATTGTTACTACTGTAATATGTCATGTCTTAATTGGTTACGTTAATCTAACAATTGAAATAAATATAGGACATCTACAGTGATTTTAATAAAATAAATTGATATTTACTTTCTAACAGTTAACTAATCCTTTATTTCAAAAAAATTATTAATTTTTCAAATTCTGAAGAATTTTTTCCGCGTACGATAACTTTTGTGAGAAACCCACAATTTTACGGCTCTGTGTCGATCAAAACGATAAAAGCCTTTGGGAGCCAGTGTTACCAACCCGAATTCTGTCTAGGAGGTAGATATCATTTCAAAAGTTGGTAGATTTCAAGAAATCTTATTTTGCAAAGTTGGTAGATAGATCTACCACCTTTATTTTTTTCAAGTTTTTTAGAGACTCAAGATTAAAAATGTGATGCAATTAGTTCATTTTTCGATTGGATAAGAAATATCTCGCCTATTTTTAGTAGGAAGCCAATGATAAACCAAATCGCAGATCACCAATGTTCAAAATAAGATTAAACAAGCAATGTAACAACTAACTGTGTTAATTGTTTGAATACCCAGTATATACTGAGTTGTATATCAATTTTTGAATAGTTAACAATTTTTGAAATGTTTCACAGTTAAAAAAAAATCTTTTATAGTATTAAAGATGGGCATATTTTTTGCTTTCCGAGGAACTTTTGAGAACAAATTATGAGAAAACTATTGAGTTTATGGAAAAATTTTGCAAGTAAAAGTTCTTTATTTTAAAAAGAAGATTTTTTGTTGCTAAATTTTTGTTATATATCTTACGGTTTCAAAGATAGGCAGTTTTGCTCATTTTCCCAAACAGGGTCCGATTTGACCTTACTTTTTTGGTCTAGACCACACACAAAAAATTAGAGATCGTTACCTCTTTTCGTTCTTGAGTTATCGGGTTCACGGACAGACAGAAGGACAGACAAACAAACATATGCGGAAATGAACTAATGAGGTAATTTTACTAACACCTATACCAATCATTTTTTTCTGCGATCAATATTTTCAAGCGTTACAAAGTTGGAGCTAAACATAATATACCCTATATATTTACATAATACTTAGTATAAAAAAAATAAAAAATTGAAGAACGAATCATGATAAGTCTACTATATATCATAATTTAATAATTCTTGATATAAATATTTAATATTTTAATTCGTTAAGGGTGGATCTACACTATAATATCTATAAATTTTTTAAATTGTTTTTCAACTTTTGAATTCATTTCATTAACGTATTTTATACGCTGACATTGATGCTGAAAATGATAGTTGCCAAAAAGATGAAGATCATTATGAAAGTATTTTATCGATAGCGAAGACGATGAAACTGACAAAGATTTTGCATTATAATAATAATTATCGGAAAAACTATTTATGTAGAGTAAAATTTTCCTTTATAAATTAGAAAAATCTTTTTTTATTTTAATGACACACAACGTTTATACATATTATAGGTCTTAATTCTTCAACCTTTAGTTTATAAAAGAATACTAATATTGTTTTTATCATGAATACACTCAATCACAAGTAATGGTTGCGTGCATTCAGAGACACTTACAAAGCGGTCTTCGACCGAGGAAGCGGAAATTTTTGTCGGACTCGCAATATTCACCAATATTTTTGTAGGACAGTGTTCTATTAGGATTGAAAAAACATAAATCTATAAATTTTTTTTTGTCCTGCAGTTACTAATGATAAAAATGTTATCATAACATTGACATGTTCAGAGCGTAGAACTGGGAAACAGAACTAGTAGGACAAGGTTGCTATGAAATTATACATATCATTAATAATTAACAGCATAAAAATCAGCTTGTTACAAATAACTTATGTATATCTCGTTATTTGAACAATTTGGGACTCACCCAATTTTAAAGTAAAGGTTCTAAAAGTAAAATAGAAAAATATTACAAAAATATTTATGAGAAATTTTTTTTCTTCTCAAGACGGGAGTTTTTTACTTAAAGTTGCAAAAAGAAAATAATAACTGCTTTTGATTTATTTTGTTTTCTTTAACAAAATTTTTTAAAGTTATTTCATTTAAAATCAAAATTAAAAATTGAAAAAATTATTAGCAGATATAATTTATTTTATTTTATAAAGAAAAGTAATGAAAAAAAAAACAATCAAATATTAATTTAATTTAAATCAAAAGTCAAGCAAATAAATTTATACAAATACAAATTAAATTTGTTAGATAATTTTTACATTAACAAGTATGATTTGGTAAATATCTTTTCTATTCAAACAAAGCGAGCTTGCAAGGATGGTATTATGAATCAATTATTTATTTGTGTAAACTGAAATCGGTAAATGTATACTATTAATATACGTAGCCGGTGGCTCAGTATGTTACAGCGTCAGACAAGCGGGATATTATTTGTCCGTGCCTCGGTCAAGTATATATAATTTTTAATAAAATTTATACTTTTCTACCTTTGAATACGACCATGGCCAAAATGCAACTGAACATTCTAGAAGAATTAAATAATAATAAAATAAATATGTTTTCAATATTTTCTGTTTGGTACAAACAGGCACTTTGCATTTCAAGTTAGTTCAAAATTGACATTGTATCAATTAAGATTCAAATCTAAAGGAACAGTTATACAGTTTTAATTTGACGTTGTTCAGTTTAAAAATCAGTATTTTTGGACTAAGATAGTCATTTATCATGTATCAATTAAGATCAGTTTAAAGTTGACAGTTGTTGGATTAAAATAATCAGAGTTTAAAAATCAGTATTGTTCGAGTACATTCAGTTTAAAAGTAATTTATTCAAGTAAAGTCGGTGTACATTGTATAAAAACGAGATAAAAGACTCAATAATTAATTAATTGTGAAAACAAAAAGAAAATGATTAAAATTCAAATTCTTTTTTATATTCAAATCAAATCATCCTGGTTTGGGTATCATAGAGTTTTTGTTTTATTTAATTCTTTTTGTTAAGTGTGTTTTGTCCAATTGACTTATATTTAGTAAATCTGTACTAATATTTCTGTTTTTTGTGTGTCTAGAATCGGGATCTGTTGTAGGTTCAACAGCGTTCTTTTTGAAGCATTGGACACAACGACGCTTCTGTCAATAATGCCGGAGTTTAGTAGTCGACCGGCTGAAGACCCAGTAGTATTATTGAAAAGAGCGACGGACTTCTGCAAAAAACCCATGTGCAGTAAATTGTTGGGTCGAAATGGTGACTAAAAAACTAACGGAACCAGCAAAAGATTGGGATTTAATGAACCGTGGGTTGGGTTACACCTTCGAAGAAAGGAAGCGGCAGCTGCGAAGCTTCTTCAATAGTGTGGGAACGAAAGCTAAAGCCGAAATGGAACTGATGACCGTTTTCCAGGATTAAAAACAGAAGCGTTGGTTGATATGAAGGTGCAGCTGTTTAAGGGAGTGCATGCCGATAGAAATATTGATGACGTGATGCCAATAATATTAAATCTTTTACGGTACAAATTACGGCCGTTGGTGAAGATTTCCAATCCGAAATCACTGGATAATCTACAACTTTGGTTCAGAATGATGAGCCAACGATAAATCGTCAAGAACCACCAGCAAGACCGCCACTACCACCACGTCCAAACAGTCCAGGCAGTGCTTCGTATGCCACCAAGTGGGGCACATTTGTCGAAACTGTCCCAGAAGGGAACAACAAAATAGACCTGGGCCAACGGGAAACTAATTCCAGGATCAATGAGGGGGGAAATTGGTTCTGAAGTACACATTAACCTCCATAAAAACGCACATTATCAGCGTGAACACCATCAGTAACCTATTCGTCTCTCAACAATGGAGACCAAGAACTCACAACGGAATGGGCCAATTGTGGAAGTTAATGTGCGTGGAAAATCAATATTGGCATTAATAGATAGTCAAGCATAACACAATTTTATAAGTGAAGAATTATTTCGCAAGAAATATTAGAAAATCGTACCCTGTCAGAGATAGTACAAGGAGTGGAGCGAAATAAAACTCCTTGATAACCAATAGCAAAGTTAAAAGATGTAATTCGCCGACATCCAGCGTTTTCGGCAAAGATGGAAGGACAAAAATCATCAGTCATAAAATTGAACTTACAAAGAATACCCCCATTAAATTACGGCCATACCCGTAGATCAATAATAAACAACGGATCCTGAAAGAAATGATTGAAGAGATGGAAGGCTATGGCATTATAGAACCATCCACATCCCCCTGGGCCGCATCCGTATTACCGAAGAAGGGTGTAAGGAATGGAAAGGATAAATACGTTTTCAATATTTTCAGTTTGGTACAAACAGGCACTGTTCGAGAATGGTCCAGGGCACTATATAAAGAGAGGAATAAACCGGTTTCAAGTTAGTTCAAAATTGGCATTGTATCAATTAAGATTCAGTTCCAAAGGAACATTGCTACAGTTTCATTTTAACGTTTTTCAGTTAAAAAATCAGTATTGTTGAATTGAGATAGTCAGTTCAAAATTGACATTGTATCAATTAAGATCTATCTAAAGCAGACAGTTGTTGGATTCAAATAATCAGACTTTAAAAATCAGTATTGTTCGAGTACATTCAGATTAAAAGTCATTTGTTCGACTAACGATTAATTGTAAGAAGAAAAAGATTAAAATTCAACTTTTTTTTTTTTTAAATTCAAATCAAAGCATACTGGTTTGAGTATCATAGAGTTTTTGTTTTATTTAATTCTTTTTTTAAAGTGTGTTTTGTCCAATTGACTTATATGTAGTAAACCTTTACTAATATTTGTGTTTTTGTGTGTGTCAAGTATTGGGATCTACATATTTTTTTGTTGGTTCTACAGCGCTATTTTTGAGGACTAAAGAGAGCCAAGAAACTAGCTAAAATAACTTGAATAATGATCTACCCACAGGTAGTCACTTAAAGAAAAACTATATAATAAGCTATTTGCTATTTTACATAAATCTAAATCTTCAATCTAACACATTTTGTCTATTCAGTCTGTTCAAACTGGTGATTGATTGATTGATTTGTGTTGGGGTCTAAAAAGTATTGCACTTCGATCTTATGGTTCATTGTGCTTCCACTTCTACTTCAGTTCGACGAGATTCTGAAGTACAGGGAGTGGAGCGAAATAAAACTCCTTGATAACCAATAGCAAAGTTAAAAGATGTAATTCGCCGACATCCAGCGTTTTCGGCAAAGATGGAAGGACAAAAATCATCAGTCATAAAATTGAACTTACAAAGAATACCCCCATTAAATTACGGCCATACCCGTAGATCAATAATAAACAACGGATCCTGAAAGAAATGATTGAAGAGATGGAAGGCTATGGCATTATAGAACCATCCACATCCCCCTGGGCCGCACCCGTATTACCGAAGAAGGGTGTAAGGAATGGAAAGGATAAATACGTTTTCAATATTTTCAGTTTGGTACAAACAGGCTCTGTTCGAGAATGGTCCAGGGCACTATATAAAGAGAGGAATAAACCGGTTTCAAGTTAGTTCAAAATTTCACGAGCTCTTGCCGCGGTACTTTTTCCCAGAGCTCACGGTGTTTAGCATTTGACCACTCGTTGATCACCTGTTTACAAGCAGTCCGTGAAATTTTTAAAATAGGCTCTGGGCCAATGAAGGGCATTCCGACTCCCTTCTTTGCTAAGGTATCCGCTATTTCGTTTCCTTCGAAACCACTGTGACCCGGCACCCAGATCAATTTAACATTGTTCCGTTTTGCCAGTTTCAGAAGTTCCTCTAGACAATCCTTGACTACAGCTGAGGTGACCTCAGTTCCAGACAAGGCTATAAAAGTAGCTTGACTGTTCGAGAGAACACAAACGGTCTGGTTTATGTAGTCTCTACGTAGGATCTCACGGACGCAAGCCAGTATGGCGTAGACTTCTGCTTGGAAGACCATGGCATATTTCACCAAGTTGAGGCTTATGTTTGCTTTTGGTCTCTACCGTAGATTCCCGCCCCTGTCCCTTTTTCAGTTTTAGATCCATCTGTATACTAGACGATTCCTTTCCTGAGGTAGGGTGGTTCTCCTTCCGACCACATACTACAGTGAAAGGTTTTGAGAAGGAGTATGTCTTGGGAAATATATCTGTGACTATCAAATCTATCAAGATCTAGGTTGGTTCTATGGACATTTCAGGAAATTTTTGCAAAATGACATCTGAATTTCTTATGATCTATTTATATGATTTTATTTGAAATAATTTTTTACAGAAAAGATTTACATAATATTGTCATACGTAACAATACTATAAACCAATATAGACGAATACTTATGTATATGTAAATATGATATAAATATAACTGTTTGTTCTAAGTGTAACATTTGTCAGGCACATAACCTAGTTATTTTAAGTGTACCTATATTATATATATATATATATATATATATATATATATATATATATATATATATATATATATATATATATATATATACATATAGTAGGTAGATAGGTAAGTCTAGTATTATAATTTTACTTTATCAGCACACAGACTTTTATTATATTGTGTTTTGAAACATTGTACCTCCATTCAAGAAAATAACAATTAGAATCCGTTGGCTATATTATAACATAGTTGACGACAATGATAATAGTTAGAATACAAATAAAATAAGAAAATATTCATTCTACTATTTTTAGTATAAAGGTGTCATTTAGTACAGAGGTTTTAAAAACTGAAGTGGTATTGTGACTTAATATATTATGAACTCAGTGATAACCATGGGGGTGGAAACATACTACAAACACTGTATTCATTTTCAAAATGAATGTATTTCTTATTTGATATAGCTTTTAACTTAAAAACTGACCCTTTGTGCATATGAATCCTATGGAACACCGAAAAACGTAATGAGTTTACTCATTCATTATGCCTTATTTATAAAACCCAACGAAACTAACAACATAAAAATATATTTGAGAATTCAGTTCTGAAATTTGCAAAAACATTAGTTAAAAGAGATGGGATATGGGAAAAATATTATTCCACCGGGATTCAAACCTGTACACATCCATCCACATTCGAATATTTGTTGGGTTTAAATGTAGTTTCTAGTTATTACAACAAATAATTTAATTTGCAGTAATTTGTAAAAAGTAGTAGCTACATATATTTCACATGATGGACTTATTTGTTACTTATGACATGATATGATTCAAATACGTTATAAATTTAGATTTTTGGCCCAAATTTTCTAGATCAAAATTTTGTATATTTTATAAATACGTATTTCGACTACCAAGTAGTCATCACCAGTATGAATTAGCTAATTGTAATTATTCTCCGAGGAGATGTTACTTGTTGCTAATTTGGTGACGGAAAGAAAATTGCAGAATTTGAGAAAGAAATAAGGTCTTCACATCCTTTCTGATTCCATCTTGAGTATTTCACAAACTTTCGTTCTACGTATTTATTCTACCTGCTGCATTCATTGAAATACATATAAAGTGCATTGCTTTGTTATGATAGAGTAAAGTGGGTGATAAAGCTTAATATCTTTATGTATATCGTTAATTAAATTTTAAGTCTACAGGGGTAAACTTTTGTTTTAATATTATAATGATCTTGAGCGGTAGTGCATTTAAAGATAATATATCGATATAGATACGAAGACGCATATCAAATGACCCTTTGCTCATTTGTCATCCAGCCCAGCAGAAAATCTGGACGATGAACTCCAGAATCCATTCCAGAAGGTGGAAAGGAAAAATCTCTGTGGTGAAGCCCGGAGAAAAGCATTTTAAGAGAAAGCCATAGCTGAGGAGAAATCGATTACTCCGACCAAGAGGAAAATCCGGACAAAAAACCCTACAGCCCTGTTTTTCTCAGAAACAGTGATACCTGTGTGGCCTGACTCAGGGAATCAAACTTTGGAAAACCCACAGGAAAAGAGATTGAGATCTGAAGATGGGACTCCTAGCCCGAAACAGATCTCGATAGAACGTAGAAAGGGGAAACCGGCATTGTATTGCAGGGGTTTCCTGAGGTCAATACGACTCAGGAACAATCCGAAAAGGTGCAACTTTCGATGCTGTTCACCCGAACTAGTCAAGAGATCGTTGAGGGCCCACAGTATCGTGGTTGTTACCTAGACAGAGGACACCTTCGTTGTGCATTGCAAAGATACAGCAGCCATAAACTGGCTTATGGAGAACGATCCGAACATCAGATTATGTGAAGGAGCGGAACTTGTCGTTGGGGATGCAAGAGCCCTGATGAACACATCAAAAGTTCTGCTGAATGCTCCCCATATCTATAACTTCGTTGAAATGGAAAAAATAATCAAAACACTTAGAGTGCAGAATGCAAACCTGCACACTCAGAAGAGGCGAATTATCAACAGAACGATGACCAATGTGGGGCACACCATCGTGCTGGAAGTGAGTGCAGCGGATCTGGGGTTGATTCAGGACCGAGGGTTTAAATTATATCTCGGGTTTGGTCAAGTCAACCTTAGACCACTAAAAACGTCAAAGAGAAAAAATAATGTCTGATCTTCGGATGCTTCAGACCTCCAGCATAGTAAGGAGGCCTCCGCTGACTTCTGTCAAAATGTGCTGAAGAAAGAAACTTCCATAGCTCTGATCCAGGACCCTTGAGCTGTGAACCATATGATTCTTGGAGATACTAGAAGACAAATTATTTACGATAAAACCTCGGAGAGACCCAGAATTTTCATTTATGCAAGAGACGACATCATTGTCTTGCCGCTGTTAGAGTTTTGTGAGAGAAATCTTACAGCGATAAAAGTAAAATACAACATGGGGAACGGAACTGGATTGGTCATCATCGCTTCGGTCTACCTTCCCTATGATGCATCTACCCCACCACCGTCAACAGAGATGGAACCTGATCCAGTATTGTGCGGCAAAAAACCACCAACATGTGTGATGAAAATGCTCATCACACTGCTTGAGGAAATACAAATATAAATAGATGAGGTGAGTACCTCTTTGATTATATCTTAGCTAACAACTTAGATATAGTTAATCAAGGCAACAAGCCGACTTTTATTAACAAAGTCGAAAGGAAGTCATTGATGTTACACTGAGCACTTATGAAACCAGTGGAAAATAAAAAAAATGTCTAGTATCCGATGAACCATCTGCATCGGATCACAGACAAATTTATTGCAATGTGGAGGTGAGAATGGACCAATGTCATATACACTATCGGGATCCGAGAAGAACAAATTGTGACGAATATAATTCGACACTAAAGTTCAAACTCGCCACAATCCCGAACAAAGTTAAAAAAGTATTGGACATTAAGCATGCTGCAACTGAGCATCTGCATGCAATAATTATCTCCTGTTGGTAGAATGAGGGCCTAAGAAATCAGAGGCAAATGGATCGCCAGCTATTTAACAGAGCAAGGAGGTTGGGGAACTGGGATAGTTACCATTTAGCCCTTACCGAATACAAAAGGTTTCTGAAGAAAGCCAAACTGAACTCATGGACGAAACTTTATCATGATGTTGAAAACACATCTGAAGGAGAAAGACTCCCATTGCATCCTGGCAAAGAAACCCGCTGACACCATCGGGTCACTTCGTAGATCCGATGGTGAGTATACTAGCTCCGCAAAGGATACACTCGAGACACTGCTCAGGATTCATTTCCCGGATTCGGTGGCAATGGTCGGTGATAATCCTTCTCAAGAGCAGTTTAACCAAGGCCTCCTACCGACGAGCGAGGACTGGTGAAGTGCGCTGGGAGGAGCAGATGAGATATACCCAGTGCTTCAACAAACAGGAGTAGAGCATCTTTTAACTCTTCTCGGTCATATATTCAGGGCAAGCCTAGCTACGGGTTATATACCAACAGTATGGAAGACAGTAAGAGTGACCTTCTTGCCAAAAACGGGGAGGCTCGACCATTCCACGGGAAAGGAACTTAGACCAATTAGTCTGTCATCGTGTCTACTGAAAACAATGGTAATACTAATAGGATTTCATTTGGCTCAGGGGGTCTTGTCAAAAATTCCGCTTCATGCCAACCAACACGCGTATCAGGTAAAAATATCCTGTGAATCAGCCCTCCACAACCTAATATACAGGATTGAGGAGGGATTTGCAAGGAAACAAACCACCTTTTGCGTTTTTCTTGACATAAAGGCGGCATTTGGTAATGCCCCTTTCAGTTTTCCATTGTTGATTCTGCAGGTCGGCACGGAATAGAAGACAACTTTTGCAGGTGGATAAAATCTATGCTGATAGGAAGAAGAATACATACTTCCCTTCTTGGAGAGTCTGTCATTGTGAGAGCCACAAAGGGATGTCCGTAGGGTGGTGTGTTACCCCCACTCCTGTGAACCCTGACAGTGAATAGATCTTGATTGATTGATTGATTAATATCCGGGTAAAAATTATTGCACTTCGACCCTATGGTCCATTGTGCTGCCGCTTCTACCTCAGTCTGACAAGATTCGCTTCTCCCATATGTTGGCAATAGCCTGGAGCTTGATTATCAGGTCCTCCCGAAGGTTCATATATTCGGGGTGAGATGCACCGAATATCCTGTATCCGCTCTAACCCAGAGGTTTGCAGTCAAAGATAATGTAGCTTGATGTTTCCTCCTCCTCGCCACACTATCTGCACATAATGGACTGGTTATGGAGTCCCATTATGTGCAGATGCTTCCGCATGGGATCAAACCTGGTAATGAACCCGGTAACCCTCCGAAGTTGCATCCTGCTCAGTATAAGTGCATCGAGAGATTACTTCTTTGATGCACTCTGAAGAAGCAGTACCTTTTAGAGCTCTTGCCGCGGTACTTTTTCCCAGTGATCACTGTGTTTAGCATTTGACCACTCGTTGATCACTTGTATACATGCAGTCTTTGAAATTCCTAAAATAGGCTCTGGGCCTATGAATGACATTCCGACTACCTTTTTTGCTAAGGTATCCGCTTTTTCGTTTCCTTCAAAACCACTGTGACCCGGCACCCGGCACATATCAATTTAACATTGTTCCATTTTGCCAGTCTCAGAAGTTCCTCCAGAAAATCCTTTACTACACCTGAGATGACCTCAGTTCCAGGACAAGGTTATACGAGTAGCTTGACTGTCCGAGAGAATACAAACGTTCTGGTTAATGTAGTCGCTACATAGGTTCTCACGGACGCAAGCCAGTATCGCGTAGACTTCTGCTTGGAACACCGTGTCATATTTCACCAAGTTGAGGCTTATGTTTGCTTTTGGTCTCTGACCGTAGATTCCCGCCCCTGTCCCTTCTTCAGTTTTGGATCCGTCTGTATGCCAGACGAATCCTTTCCTGAGTTAGGGTGGTTCTTCTTCCGACCACATGGCCCTATCACATACTACAGTGAAAGGTTTTGAGGAGGAGTATGTCTTGGGAAGTATATCTGTGCCTATTTCAAAAACGGGGTCTGAGATAATTGATGTTCCCACGATACTTGCATGTCCAACCTGATTTTTATTAATCCAGTTGTTATTGCCAAAGACAAACTATAGTTATTACAATGCTTAGCGGAGGCAGCCCCAGTATGACTTCCATAGCAGCTGTAGGTGTACTGCTCATGAATCCAGTGAAGCACAAGCAGGCTAGTCTCTGTATTCTGGACAGTTTTTTGCACGCAGTATTCTGCTTTTGGCCACCACACTATATTCCAGATGAGGGTTGTTATATTCCAGGTGAGTTTTGTTATAATTATATTCGGAAGGCAGGAAGGCAGATGCCTCTGGTAAGAAAAAATGAACACTCGTTATTGACTATCGTAAACTCAACGAGAAAACAATAGACGATCGCTATCCATTACCTAACATAACCGATATCCTCGATAAAGTTGGACGATGTCAGTACTTCACCATTTAGATTGAGAATCAAATAGAAATGGATAAACGTGATATAACTTAAACAGCCCTCTCTATAGACAACGGTCACTACGAATTCACAAGAATGATATTAAAAAATTCTTCAGCTACTTTTGAACGAGTTATAGACAACATGCTCCGCGAATACATTGGTCATAATAAACTAGTCTACATGGACGATATAAGCATATTTACTTCATCCCTTCAAGAACATATCGAAAAGTTACGTAATGTCTTTGATAAGCTTAGACAAGACAATTGCTAATGCTAATTTCTACACAGAGAAATTGAATTCCTGGGACATGTAGTAACTACTGAAGGAATCAAATCGAACCCAAAGAAAATAAAAATTATCAAACAATCCCCTATACCAAAATGCGTAAATCCTTCTTAAGCTTAATGGATAGTATAGGATAATATAGAAAATTTATAAATAATTTCGCGATAATCTCGAAACCTATGACCTATGAATTGTTCCACAATGGTACAGTTATAAATACAAAAGACCCTCAATACTTCGAATGTTTCGAATACTGTAAAACCATTCTCACAGGAGACCCCATATTGCAATATACCGATTTTGAGAAACCATTATCACAACAGACGGTAGCAATTATGCTATTGGTGCCGTATTGTCACAAGTTGCAGTTGGATAAGACAGACCCATATGCTTCTCGTACGTTGAATAAATCACAATGCAATTACAGTACCATCGAGAAAGAGCAACAAGCAATCGTATGGGCATTTGATCAGTTCAGACCCTATCTATTTGGTAGAAAATTATATATTTTAACTGATCATAAACAACTGAAGTGGGTTATTTCATGAAAGACCAAATTTATCAGATGGCGAACTAAACGTTCGGATTGCAACTTCAACATCGAATACAAACCAGGAAAACAAAATTATTACGCTGACGCAATCTCTCGAGTAGTCATCAATAACATAGAAAACGTGGAAAATGAATCACTAGTCGAATTGTCAACACAGCTCCCTGCAGAAAGTAATCTTACAGAAGGTATTAGGATAACTGAAAGGGCTTTAAATGAATTCAACAACAAGTACCATGTGGACGTATCCATGAATAACAAAGTCACTCACGACTACTTATTCAAAACTTGGAAAAGAACTTCAGTAGATTTGTTCACCCTAAATGAACCAAGTATAATTAAACTATATAAACAATATTTCTCACCAAGTTAAACGCTATATACACTGACGATAGAACATTTTCACTTTTAGACAAAGAACACAACAAATACATCTATACATACCCTATGATTAGGTGTACACAAAAATTAGAGACGTTGAAGACATAGACGAACGAACACAACTAATCAAAAATTATCATGAAATTTATACATCGTGGCATTGACGAATGCCACAATTTGATAATATGATATCAAAAAATAAACACGTACATTAATACATGCGATACATGCACAAAGGCAAAATACGAACCTCACCCACTCCGATTAAAATACGAAATTACTGAACAAGCAGATATACTATATATAGATTTGTTATTTATAGACAAAACCATAGTACTCACCATAGTAGACAAATATTCAAAATTACCTAAAACTTATATATTACCTTTCAAAAACGGTACAGAAATACTTCACGCTCGTAGATAATTTATAGCAGACAGAGAAATACCTAAAAAGGTAGTCCATGATCAAGGCTTAGAATTTAATAATATTCACTTAAAAAAATTCTTAAATTTACACGGTATACGTAACCATACAACTGCAGCAAGATCTTCAACAGGAAACTCATCTGTTGAAAGATTATATTCTACTTTACTGGAAACTATTAGAGCCCTTAGAAAAAAGAACATGAACAAACTTTGCCCCAATTATTTGACATAGCTGTAACATTTTATAATAATACTATACATAATACCACCAAACTTACAACTTGTGAAGTAATGAACGGTTTTATAGAAAACTTTGTAAAAAAAACCTTGCCACAATGACAGAATATAACGACAATCGAATCAAAGAAACAATATTTATTCAAGAAATCATTCATTAAAATAGAGTGAAACAAAAAAAAAACTGACAAACTTAATGAAAATACACAAGAACCCCCGATAGTAGAACCAAAAGCCTTAATCAAAAAGAATCAATGAGTAAAACTCAACCTGCGTACGACCAAGTAAAAACAACACAGCAAAACAAACTGACTTTTAAGACAAATAAAAATATTAAATATCATAAAAGAAAACTGAAAATAAAGAAATAAATCTTTATAAATAATATTAATAAATATATCTTTATAAATAAATCTATATAAATTCCGCAAATTAGCGGAAAAAATTAATTTATTGGCAGCAGACATAAATTACACGGCATCTTTCCTAATTTTATCAAAATTAAAACAAATATACAAAGCAGATACGCAGCTAGATCAATATTATAGCTGCGAAACAAAAGTGGCTGAAATTAGAAACCAAGTCACTTAATTCAAAACGAAGTGAATTGGAATTGGAAACATATAAGTTTCACTTAATGATGACAAGAAATTTAAATGAATTTGAATACGAGAACTGGCTCACATGGTTTAGACAAATCCCAATTGTCATCAAACACAAACTTAAAATTAAAACCACAAAACTATATAAAAATTTGAAATGTTAAAATGTAGTGCAAACGAAAACAGAAAATCTGAAAAAACATCAATAATAAAAAATCAGCTAGTCCACAATTTAACAAAAACAGCATTCTCAGCTTCTGAGATGAATTTATTAAATAAAGGGTTAAACTTTGCAATTCAACAAAACTAATGTCCGTCCGTAAATATCGCTGTTGACATAGAAACAGGCACCAAAACATTTGATGAAGCTAAAAACCAAATTAGAAAAAAATTGTACGAAAATAATTAAAAATACCAAATCACACAGTCGTCAAGATACTAATATGACAACAATCATTAAAAGATAAAGATGAACATTATCTGAAAGCAGATAAAGGCAACGCAATCGTCATAATGGATAAAAAGGATTACTCAGAAAAAGTTTAAAAATGCTCAATGATGGCCATATAGAATCCAAAGATCTGATCCATTACAAACATTCATAAATGACGTAAAAGATAGTCTAAATGCACGTCCAAAGATAATTAACAAACAAGTAAAATTTCAACTTCAATGTTCAAATCCAATAACACCTCGTTTTTATTGTTTACCAAAAATTCATAAACAAGATGGATCTATGCGGCCCATAGTTTTAGGTATAAATTCGCCCACATACAAAATTGCGAAATGGCTAGTCAACAAATTTCAAACACTAAATAACGAGTCAGACTCGTCATAAATCAAAAACAATATTGATTTAATCAACAAAATTTAAAATACTGATTAAGGGCCGAATTTAATTTTGATGTCATTTGATGCCAAAGCGTTATATTCTAGTTTTCCAATACCAGATGAAGGGTTTAGAAAAATGGCTTAGGAATAAAGGATTACACATAGATGAAATAACGGAATTGTTGAAATTAACTCGTCTATGCATGACACAAAACGTGTTTACATTCCAAGGTAAATACTATAAACAAACATTTGGTACATCTATGGGGAACCCGTTATCTACATTCCTGTGTAACATCTTCATAACAGATCTAGAATAACAAGCCAAACAAACGTTCAGTTACTTTCCATCCCTATCCTAGGCATGGTAGGACCTTGTAGTTGATGGAGAGGCTTATGTGCATCGATGAAGGGCTATGCTACGCCGTCGGTAACTTTGTTACTGGCAGGAATACCCACGCCGGACATGATAGCCTTGAGAAGCACGACCAAGAAACCATGCAAGCAATGGTGTGAGGCATTGTGCCGAGAGATCTAGACGAAAGCTAGGGCAGCAGTGTCAAATGCGGTCATAAACAATCCCCTTGGAGCAACTAGCGAACTCCACTTAAAAAATTATAATAACTCTGGGGCTCAAAGCCCCTCAAAAAGTGAATCAACCGAGGCTGCAGAAGCAAACCTCGTCAAGACATAAAAAACTGCAGGTGCATCCAGCCCAGCACAAAATCTGGATGATAAACTCCAGAATCCTTTCCTGAAGGTGGAAATGAAAAATCTCGCTGGTGCAGCCCTGAGAAAAGCATTTTAAGAGAAAGCAAGAGTTGAGGAGAAACCGATTCCTCCGATAAAGAAAAAAATCCGGACAAAAAACCTCACAGCCCTGGTTTTCTCAGGAACAGTGATACCTGTGGGGTCTGACTCAGGGAATCAACCCTTGGAAAACCCATAAGAAAAGAGATTGAGATCTGAAGATGGGACTCCAAGCCCGAAACAGATCTCGAAAAAACGAAGAAAGGGAAAACAGGCAAGTGCTATTAATACCTTTGCTGAAACCGCCGCAACAACAAAGACATGCATTGCATTGCGGGGGTATCCTGAGGGCAAAATGACTCAGCAACAATCCGAAGAAGTGCAACTCTCGATGCTACAAAGTCTCATTGGGGAGCACAATGGACCATGAGGTCGAATTGCAATACCTTTTAGACCCCAAGATGTATCTATCTATCTTTCTACTTTCCAGCAGTCTGGTATGTCGATGATATCTTTACAATTTTTGATACAGATAAAAAAAACACACAGGTTTTTCTTAATCTTTTAAACAATATGTATCCATCGATCGATATAAAAATATCTACAAATAATAATTCAAGAAAAGTTGAATTCGACATAAATAGAAAACCAACCCACACTGAAAGATATATCACAGCGGATTCATATAGCCCACCACAACACAAACTGACCATCTTCCATTTTTTGGTAAATCGACTATTGAAAATACCATTGTCTACCAAAAACTACCTTAAAGAGTTGAAGCACATAAAACAGGTTGCAATTTTTAACGGCTTTGATCCAAATATAATAAACAATATAATTCGAAAAACGAAATTCAAAATCTAAAGAAATAGTTCAACAATTTGGCGCAAGAATAAGATAACGCCGAAAAGAAAATATGGTACAAATTAACATATTTTGGACCGTGCGTCAAACAAATAGCAAAAGAACTCGGAGAACATAATTTAAGAAAAGCTCCCATTAGTAAAACTAAAGTAAAACACCTACTTGAAAATCCAATGCACAAAATTAACAAAGAACAACAGTCAGGAATTTATTGCATTGGACGTCAAAATTTGCTCTTGAAGAAAAATGTTGGACAAAGTAGACGACAAATTGGTATAAGATTTCAAGAACATATGGTGTTGTGTATTATGATTTCATTATTCTAATGTTGTTTTTGTAATTGTTTATTACAATTATAGAAGTAATAGTTGTTTTTGTACAAAACTATATTTAATAAAACACAGTTGCTTAGACAACACATGCACGAATACAACATGGCGCAGTCGATTTTTCGAACCACGTGCTCGTCTAATTCAGATAAAAACTAATAAAATTTAAAAACTAATAATGGTGCTAAGTGCAATGTAATAAATTTCTTAAGAAATAATAATTGAAATTAAATTAATAAGTGGGAAAATGGAATTCTATTCTCGTCCGAGTGAATTAAAATTTAAAGGTAATCTGGCTGAAAATTGGAAAATATTCAGGAGAGATTTAGAAATTTTTATAAAAGCAGCTGATATTTTCGACACCAAAACTTCGAGTGGAAGAAAGACAGCAGTTTTATTAAATTTTATTGGATCTAAGGGTAAAGATCTGTATAACACTTTCGAGTTTACTGAGGGTGAAAAAGAGAAATGTGATGTAGTTCTACAAATGTTTGAAGACAACCACAAAAAAATCTTGTGCTTAGTAGTTTCCTTTTTAACAGCAGAAATCAAAAATATGGGGAAACTTTTGAATCATTTGTCACAGAATTAAAAAATCTTGTTAAGGATTGTGAATATAAAGAATTTGAAGAAAGACAGTTAATGGATAGAATCATTCAAGGCCTACGAGATGTACGTCTTAGAGAATTATTATTGCGTGAGAAAAAATTAACTTTGGTTAAAGCTGTTGAAATTGGCCGTACATCAGTATTGAGCAGAGAACAAGCTAGTGTCATGAATGCTCCAGAAACTGTTGATCGCATTAAAACAACTTCAACTGATGATAACAAGAAGAATAAAAAGGAAATTGCGGCGAAATACAACAAAATGGGGAAGATAAATAGAAGAGACAATTATGGTGACAGTACTAAAACCAAAAATACTAGTCATTCGGGAAATTATTTATGTAAAAAATGTGGTTAAATGCATAAAATAGCAAGTTGTCCCGCGTATGGACGAATTTGTGGCAAGTGTGGTGGAAAAAATCATTTTGCAATTGGTTGCAGTAGTACTAAACATATTAGAGATTGCACGAGCTCTGATGGTGGAGTGGTTGTTGATGAGGTAGGCACAAAATTTATTTTGGGTGAGCGTCAGTGGACACAACAATTAGAATTTAATAATAATAATAATGTAACATTCAAACTAGATACGGGAGCAGATATTTCTATTATTCCATACACAATGATAGCTAAAGATAATTGTAATAAAATTAATAAACAAATTAATTTGAATTTAGAAACGTATAATGGCAGTAAAATAAATACAATGGGCAAATAAATTTGACTTGTTTACTGAAATCAAAAAAATATAATATAAATTTTGTTGTTGTCGATGACACCTACAATAAAAAAATAAAACCAATTTTAGGTTTGTTAGATTGTGTAACAATGGGATTAGTACAAAAGGGAGTAGTAAACAAAGTTGAAATAAATACAAAATTAACCGATAAGAAAACTTTTATTAATAACAATGCTGATTTGTTTACTGGTTTAGGTTCATTTCCTGGCTATTACAATATGAAAATTGATCCAAGCATAAAACCTACTATAAAACCTCCTAGAAGAGTATCTTAAGCCTTAAACGACAAATTAAAATTAAAAGAGTTAGAAGCAAGCGGTATTATATCAAAATGTGAACCAAAGTCATGGGTTAGTAATCTCGTTGTTGTAGAAAAAAAAGATCATACGCTAAGAGTGTGTTTAGATTCCCGTGACGTAAATAAGGCACAAACAACACAGGCACGAATACAACATATGGCACACATAAAATTTGGTAGAATAGATAAATCAGGTGTAGCCGCTCACGTTATTGAAAATAATCATAAAATCGACAAATCTAACTTGAAATCGGTACCGAACCCCCCCAAACTAGATGCATATGAAAACATCTACATTCATAAAATTGGAAATGATACAATGAATTTAGACAAAGGGCCTATTCCAAATTCCGATTTAATAAGAATTTCAAAATTAAGATTTAATTGTTAGGTTTAAGACTGATTTTGAAATTAAAACTATTTGGTTTCATGATTTAGTTTGGTTTTTTGTAATTTAAAAAAATTTTAATTTTGAGATTCTTAACTGTCAAAATCACATCCGATTTAACAAAAAAATTTCATAATTTTGGAATTTATTATTAATTTTGAGATCTTGAACTGTCAAAATCACGTGGTCCAATACTTCAATATCATTGGCCGAACTTTGGCCAATCACTTAACATGTGATCGATGCTGATTGGTTGACATAACTTTTTGGTCGATTCTCAGAAAGTATAAATTGAGCACGTACCAAAAATCTGTGTGCAGACCGTCACCAAATTAGCAACAACTAACATCTCCTCGGAGAATAATTGTAATTAGCTAATGCATACTGATGATGACTACTTTCTACACTACTTTACTCTTCAATAATCCCAAACATCTAGATGATCAAATAGAATCATTAAAAGAACAAATAAACGGACTAATTATTAGTAAACGAAATAAGCGCGGATTGGTAGACGGACTAGGATCAATTATTAAAAAGATCACTGAAAACGTGGACAAGGATGACGGATTAGAAATAAATGAACAAATTAGAACTTTACAAAACAACGAAATATTAATAAAAACTAACGCTAAATCCCAACACCAACTTAACGATAAAATGATACAATGATTTGAAAATATTAATAAATTCATAAACACAGCACAAGCCAAGTTACAAATAATAGTTAAATCAACAATTAAAAGTTATTCTTCAGTAGAACAACAAATTTTCCAAAGTCAATTTTATTTATCTATTTTATTAGAACTATGACAAAATCAACATTTCATTCATATAACATTAAACATTAGCATACTAATTATCCTTATAATTTTATGTTTAAGTTATATTATATACAGGAGATACAAAACAGCCAAAACTTACGTTAAACCATCAGCTACACCTGTGTTATATACGACAACTACAGTTGATATATTTAAACTAGTTCAGGCTAAATAGACATCCAGTTTATGGCCATACCCTGGACATCCATCTTAAGGAGAGATGAGTCATATATCCTGGTACTACCCTACAATATATCAACTAAACAAACACATCATTATTTACTTATCTCGAGAATGTTTTCTACATCCGTTGACGCATTGTCCTTCAAACACTCATGGAAACTTTCTAGTCATTTATCTTGGAATTTCCCTACAATATATCATTTAACCAAACACAATCATTATTTACTTATCTCAAGACTGTTGACGCATTATCCTTCAACAAACATTCATGGAAACTTTCTAAAACAAACTAAGCAAGAGTATATAAACCCACATCACCAACAAACAAATGACTTATTGAGTTTTGACATAAGCTGGCTTAACTTCGTTCCCATAATCAACAGTCGTAAATTGTTGTAATAATTAAATAATGGTAATAATTAATCTTGAAGAATTTTAACATCATTTGAAACTTTATAATTTGAATTGTATTAATGTAAATTAAATAAATCATTTGTTTTAAACTCTTCAACGACTCAAAATATAATTTTATTATATATATATATATATATATATACATATATATATATATATATATATATATATAAATATATATATATATATATATATATATACATATATATATATATATATATATATATATATATATATATATATATATATATATATATATATATGTATATATATATATATATATATATGTATATATATATATATATATATATATATATATTATATACCAACAGTAGGTCACCCGGATGTGCAAGCATTCTACAACCAGATACATGACATCATCTGCCAATAAAAGCTTCTATTTGTGATTGACAACTTCAATTTCAAGCTAGGTATAAGAAGCCCAGGCGAAGAATACAGTTTAGGAAAATTTGGTAGGGTACACGAAATGATAGAGGTGATATGCTGATAAAATTTACTAGAGAACACAGATTAACAGTTTGTAACACAGTCTACCAAAAAAGTAAACGTAAAAGATGAACTTGGCTGTCACCAGATAGCATAACATATAATGAAATAGACTAAATTTTAACATATAATATGCAAGTTATACGTGATACTGGTGTTGTTAGTTGTTTTCAGTATGAGTCCGATCACAGATTACTAAGCACAGTTATTAGTCTAAAGCAACATAGAAGAAAAAGAAGATGTCTTATTAAAACAAATGATAGAAAGATCAATGTTATTTGCGAAGAAACGACTACAAGTTATCCGAATATGCTTGAAAAAATATTATCTAGTTTTGAAATAACAACTGAAAATCTTCTGCAAGGTTATTGCCTTTCTCAGCAATCAATCATCGAAGCTGCAAAGTGTCAAATGTTGAAGGTTCAAAATTATAAACAGAGCACAATTACGCATACTACAAAAAACGAGAACAAAGATCAAAACTGAAACGAGTTACTTACAAAACAGAAAAACATATATGGAAAAATCTAAATTTAAAGAAGACTTGAACAAACTTGTCAGAAAACAAATATGACACGATATTCGAGATGCTAACTGCGCTTTACTAGAGGAAATGACCAAAAAAATCCGTTAGTAAAAAAGCTTAATCTCCGATTGAACCCTTCAAGAACGTGGAAGCCAGCATGAATTATTGACCAGCATGGGAATAAACTAACCAACCGGGAAGAAATTTTGTTAACAGCCACAAAGTTGTATCAATCGCTATACCTAAGCCAAGTGTTTTTAAAACAACGCCTGATCTCTCTGATTAACCAGAAAAAAGTGCTGATTCTGAAGGAATCTATAATGAATTCTTAAAATTTGGATGTGATCTTCCAGCAAAAATATTTACTCAGTTGTTTAATATTTTGGTTATTAGTGATAAAACCCCCACACAGTGGCATAATGCAACCATATCCATAATTTACAAAAAATGTGATCCCTTAGACATTAATAATTACAGACCAATAAGTTTAATAAATAATATTTACAATGTTTTTGCTAAAGTAATTCTAAAAAGGCTCGAACCTATTCTAGACGATGTCTATGAACATTATCAGGTAGGTTTTAGAAAAGGCTATTCAACAACGGACCACTTACAAACAGACAATCAAATCATTGAAAAGTATAAAGAATACAATGGTACTGTTTATCTGTTGTTCATAGACTACTAAAAAGCTTTCGGTAGTGTAGAACAGTGTTATTTGTTAAAGGCTTTAAAATTGATAGAAGTCCATGAATAATATATGCGGTTGGTTAAAAATTTATATGAGGAATGTACCGCACAAATTAAAATGGAAAAACTGGGTCCAAGATTCTAACTTGAACCAGATGTACGCCAAAGGATACATTATCTTCTAAGCTTTTCAATGCTGTTCTACAATATATATTTAATTTACACAATTGGGAGCGTTTTGAAATTAAAATTGACGGTTTAAAATTATCAAACTTAAGATTTGCAGATGACATCGCATTATTCTCTGAAAATATACAAGACTTGCAAGTAATGTTGAACCAGCTTGAATCAGCTGACTCCAATGAGCATGCACTGTTTTACTGTAAACAGTTTCAATGACAGAGGATGAAGTTCGTTGACAAGATTGGAGTTATAACAGCAGATAACATGGGTGGCAAAATGATAAGAAAAGAAGACTTATAGATGGTTTTGCACGCATATATCAGGAATGTGATCAAAATGAGGGAGAAACAATACAGGAAATAAATGATATCACGGGCACTCCTCCATCATGAAGTAATGTGCGAGTAATTCCGGGATGATGAGCGGGTTTACTAAAGAGGAGGTTTTAGCCGGCGCGAGTCCAACACAACCTTTCGTGCATAATGCATTTGCTCCTCTCAAAAAAAACACAATGTATATATACATATATATATATATATATATATATATATATATATATATATATATATATATATAGAATATACATTTTAAAGACTAAAGTCTTTAAAAAATTATTAAAAAACATTTAAACGAAAAGTCACTTTTTTTTTTAAAATCATTATAAATCAAATGCTGTAAACACGGTAGAATAAAAGAATTTCTATTACAAAAAAAAGCTCTTTGCTCAATGTTCTTTGTCTGATAATACATATAATTATAATTTCTCAAGCCTTTTGCGACCAATAAAGCCTTGACATTCTCTATTTAATTTCTGAAAGACATCAACCATTAGGGAGCAAAACGTACATTTTAACACAAAGTAGGTCATCATGAATCAATCATATCATAAATATAACTCAAAAATAAATTGTAAAGAACATTTTACGTAGTATAATTTTTAACCATTTCATGGTTGACACTCTCACAAAACGACGCATCATATTTATTTCTCAGAGATTTTGTAAACATGACATTATTTACAAATACAACGCATGCTTGCTGAATTTATACATTTCTATTATTTATTATGGTTTATGTTTCTTCACGGAAAATTTCTCGATTTAAAATAAATTATTTTAGAAAATTTTTGTTATTTGTAATAAAACGGTTGATTAATATAATATAGTCGGTGGAATAATATAATATAATAAAACTTTAATAAAAATAGGTACAGAATGTTTGAGGCATTTCTATATATTGCATATTTGATTGATTGATTGATTTCGATCGGGGTAAAAACTATTGCACTTCGACCTTATAGCCCATTGTGCTCCCCCTTCTACTTCAGTTTGACGAGATTCGATTCTCCTATATGTTGACAATGGTCTGGAGCTTACTTATCAGGTCCTCCAGAAGGTTCATACATTCGGGGTGAGATGCACCAAATACCCTGTATCTTCTGTAACCTAGAGGTTCGCAGTCGATTCACAATCTGCACACAATGAACCCGTGTGGAGTCCCATTGTGTGCAGATGCCTCCACAGAGGTTATGTCCGGTAATGAATCCGGTAACCCTCCGCAGTTGCATCCTGTTCCGTCTCAGTGAATCGAGAGATAGGCTCTTTGTTACACTCTGAAGCAGTACCTTCCCGAGCTCTTGTCACGGTACTTTTTCCAAGTGATCACGGTGTTTAGCATTTGACCACTCGTTGATCACCTGTTTACAAACAGTACTTGGAATTACTAAATTAGGCTCTGGACCAATGAACGGCATTCTGACTCCTTTCTTTGCTAAGGTACCTGCTTTTTCGTTTCTTTCGAAACCATTGTGACCCGGCAACAAGATCAATTTAACATTGTTCCGTTTTGCAAGTTTCAGAAGTTCGTCCAGACAATCCTTGACTACCCTTCAAGAGACCTGTTCGAAAGATAACATACGTTCTGGTTTATGTAGCCTCTACGTTGGTTCTCACGGACGCAAGCCAGATTGGTGTAGACTTCAGCTTGGAAGACCGTGGCATATTTCTGCAAGTTGAGGCTTATGTTTGCATTAGGTTTATCACCGTAGATTACCGCCCCGGTCTCTTCTTCAATATTGGATCTGTCTGTATACCAGGCGATTCCTTTCTTGAGGTACGGTGGTTCTCCATTCGACCTATGGCCCTATCAGATACCACAGTGGAAGGTTTTGAGAAGGAATATGTCTTGGGAAGTATATCTGTGCCCATTTCAAAGACGGGGTCTGAAATAATTGATGTTCCCACGATCCTTGCCCAGTGTCCCACCTTATTTTTATTAATCCAGTCATTATTGCAAGACAGTTTATGGAATTGTTGGGGGAATCCCATTGTGTGGAGATACTTCCGCAGAGGATAATGCGAGATCCAGGCTTTAGCTTTTATAACAAGCTTAGCGGAAGCAGCCCCAGCATGACTTCCAAGGAGCAGCCAGTCTCTGGATCCTGGATAGCTTTTTGCATGCTGTTATCTGGTTAACTTTTGGCCACCACACTAGATCAGCATAGGTTGTAATGGGCCTGACTTCTGTTGTGTAAAGCCCCAGTGGATCATTTTGGATTTTAGACCCCAGACAATTCCACATGCTCTCTTGCAAAGCATGAGAGAAGATTTGTTCTTATTTGTTATGTATTCCAGATTAGGGTTCCATGTTAGTTTAGAGTCCAACATCACTTCAAGAATTTGCCTGTGATCTGTATTCTTTCAGCGAAGACGATGGGTGGTTTTATGTCATCCACCTGCCTTTTCCATGTGAATGAAATTAGTGCGGCCTTACCAGGTTTTAATCCCTCGTTGATACACCATTCCTGTTTGAATCCTAGAGCGTTTTGCATTGCTCCGAGATTGTGCCTTCACTGCCTGGATTGTAATTACAATGTTGTCCGCGTATCGCTGTGTGTAGTATCTTTTTTGAATGAGGTTCGTCATTAAGCTGTTTACTGTCAGGCTCCACAGGACTGGAAATGAGGCACCACCCTGCGGACACCCTTTGTGGCTCTCACAGTGACAGACTCTCCTAGAAGGAAAGTTTGTATTTTTCTTCCTATCAGCGTAGAGTTTATCCACCTGCAAAAGGTGTCTTCTACTCCGTGCCGACTTACAGAATGAACCAAGCAATTGTAAGAGGCATTGTCAAATGGCTTCTATGTTAAGAAAATGCACAAGGCGGTTTGTTTCCATGCGAATCCTTCCTCAAGCTTATATGTCAGGTTGTGGAGGGCTGATTCACAGGATTTTCCTCCTGAGCCAAATGAAATCCTATTAGTCGTTCCATTGTTTTCAGTAGAAACGATGACAAACTAGTTTGTCTAAAGTTCTTTCCCGTGGATAAGCCTCTCCGATTTTGGCAAGAAGGTCATTCTTACTGGCTTCCATACTGTTGGGATATAACCTGTAGTCAGGCTTGCCCTGAATATATAACCAAGCAGAGTGAAAAAATGCTATGCTACTTTTTGTATATCCCAGCTCTGGGTATATTGCATCTGGTCCCGGTACTTTGCAGGGGTCGAATGAGTTTATTGCCCATTCGATCTTTGAGCGGTTTATGACAATCGCCGCTCTTCTCCAGTCCTCGACTGTCGGCGGAAGTCCCTGGTTAAGCTTCTCTTGAGAAGGATTTTCACCGTCCACTGCCAACGAATCCGGAAATGAATCCTGATCAGTGTCTCGAGTGTATCTTTCGCTAGTATACTCACCATGAGTCCATTTTGTATTATTTCGGAGGCCTTTTGTATTCCGTAAGGGCTTCATGGTAGTTATCCCAGTTCCCTATCCTCCTTGCTGAGAAAAAGCTGGCGAAACTTTAGGCCCTCATTCCACCAACAAGTTGACTTGCTGATGTCCTTTGAGAGCTCCGGGCCGTTTTCTTGGAAGGAGTTAACTATTGCAAGTTGCAGCTCAGTTGCAGTAAGTTTAATGTCCAGTACGGTTTTGACTTTTTTCAGGATTGTGGTGAGTTTGAAGTTTATATTTGTCCCAATTTTTCCCCCTCGGATCCGTGTATATAACATTGGTCCGTTCTCACCTCCACATTGTTATAGATTTGTCTGTGATCCGATGTAGATGGTTCATCGGATACTAGCCATTTCTTGATTTTTCAACTGATTTCATAAGTGCTCAGGGTTACATCAACGACTTCAAAACTTTTTTAACAAAAATCTTGTTGCCTTGATAAACTATGTCTAAGTTATTAGCTATGATATAAGCAAAGAGATACTCACCTCTTGTACTTGTGTTTGTTCTTCCCCACGCAGTATGATGAGCGTTTACATCGCATCTCATGATCAGTTGGTTCCATCTCATTTGATGGTGGTGGAGTAGAGGCATCATAGGGTAAGTAGACCGAAGCGATGATTACCACTCCAGTTTCGCCCCTCATGTTATATATACTTTTACCGCTGTAAGATCTCTTTGACAAAATTCTAAAGCGACAAGACATTGATGTCCTTTCTTGCATAAATACAAGTTCTGGGTCTCTCCTAGGTTTTATTGTAAATAATTTGTCCTCTAGTATCTCCTAGTCCAAGAATCTTTTGGTTCACAGCCCATGGTTCCGGGACAAGCGCTATGGAAATTCCCCTTTTCAGCATATTTTGACAGAAGACAGTGGAGGCCGTCTTACTGTGCTGGAGGTTTGTCTGAAGCATCCGAAGTGCTGACATTCTTCTTTCCCTCTGATGTTTTCAGTGTTATACGGTTGATTCGGTCCTAAATCAACCCCAGATCCGCTGTACTCGATCCTAAATCAACCCCAGATCCGCTGTACTCACTTTCAGCACGATGGTGTGTCCCGCATCGGCTCTCGTGTGGTGATAATTCGCCACTCTTCAGTGCGCTGGTTTGCATTCTGCGGTCCAACAGTTTTGATTATTTTGCGCAGTTCAACGGAATAGATCTGGGGAGCATACAACAAAAGTTTTGATGTGTTTATCAGAGCTCTTGCATCCTCGACGACTAGTTCCGCTGCCTCCCATGGCCTGATATTAGAGACGTTCTCCATGAGCAAGTTTACGGCAGTTGTGTCTATGCACCGCACAACGAGGGACCCCCTGTCCAGGTAGCAATCGCCATGTTGTGGGCTCTGAACGAGCTCTTGGATAATAAGGGTTAGTAGCATTGAGAGTTGCATCCCTTCGGATTGATCCTGAGTCATTTTGACCTCAGGATACCTCCGCAATGCAATATACATCATTTTTGTTGAGGCGGTTTCAGCAAAGGTATTTATAGCACTTGCCTGTCCCCGTTTCTATGTTTCTATGTCCCCCGTTTCTATCTGTTTCGAGCTTGGAGTCCCATCTCGACATCTTCTCCTGTGGGTTGATTCCTTATTCCCTGAATCGGACCCCACAGGTATAACTGTTTCTGAGAAAAATATGGCTGTATGGTTTTTTGTCCGGAGTTTCATGTTTATCGGAGGAATCGGTTTCTCCTCAGCCCTGGCTTTCTCTTCTGATGCTTTTCTCCGGGCTGTACCCGAGAGATTTTTCCTTTTGACCTTCAGGAAAAAATTCTGGAGTTCATTGTCCAGATTTTCTGCCGGGCTGGATGCACTTGCAGTTTTTTGTGTCTCGGTGAGGTTAGCTTGTGCTGCCTCGGTTGATTCACTTTTTGAGGGGATTTGAGCCCCAGAGTTATTATTATTTTTACTGTTTTTAACCAATTTTGGTCCCACGAGTAAATCGTGCCGTGAACTAACCCATCAGCCTCTTGATGGGAGGCCATTTATACAGTAGAGTTGGCCAGTTGGTCCAAAGGGATTGTTTATGACAGCATTTAACGCTGCTGCCCTAGCCTTCGGCTAGATTTCTAGGCAAAATGCCTCGCACCGTAGCTTGGGTTCCCCTCCTCTTTTCTCAACCGGGCTTGGGACTGGCTATGGCAGAGATATATTTTGCTAATTAATGTTAATTTGTGTTTTATAATAATTAAGGACAAATACATAATTAAATCCATTAATAATAGTCATAAGGTTTCAACTTAAAATTATGCTTCCGTAACAGAGAAAAATTAATTATTCATGACGGAATTACCGGCAAACAATACAATTTAAAGTATTACAACATTAAAATTGAAAATATTTATGTAAATATTGAAGTTTACATAAATTTAAAATATGGACCGCTAGTAAATTGTAGTCAAATTTATTTTCTACAACTGATTATTCATGAAAAATGTTTCTCTAGTATGTTGTAGACTGTACATTATAGTGGTAAAAAGTTACTTCGTTTTTCCTATTATCTAAATAGAAATTAGTAACGTAAACGAATGTGTGCGTTAATGAATGCCATTACAAAACATAAAAAATCACCAACATATGAGTAGCAAATATTTACACATTATTAAGGTATATTTGGATTTTATGTAAAATAATGTATTCTGTAAGGATTTAATATCGACTTCATATTATTTTATTCTTGATTAACTTGCAAAAATGAAAACAAAACATGTGTGTCCATCCTTTGTTTAAATTGGTGCCTTTTAATTATTTTCCACTAATGAAGATGAAAGATGCTTAGGTAATGTGACATTTGAGAAAACGTTTAATTAGATATTTAACATTGGTATAATTATGCATTTATTTATGCTTTTTAGTGGATTTTCTCCAAGGAAATGCAGCTATTATTTTTGCACCAATGTTGGAATTTCGTAAATATTTCGTCAAATGTCCATCGATGCTACCTATTAGATGTTAAAAATCACTCTCGCTAAAATTTGTATATATGTATAATATATATATATATATTGCCCCGGTTTTACCCACTTGATTTTTAGGATAGCGGTAGTGGGTTCGCATTAAAAAAAATTTTAGTTGAGTTTAATTCTAATTTTTTTTTGGAAAAAATAGGAATACCCAAAAAGCGTGATCGGAGATACTTTGGAGTGGTGATGCTATGTTTTAGATATAAATACGATAATTTAAAATAACTTATTAAATCCAAATGGATTTATTTTTAATTTGAAAATAAAATTGATAAACAAAAAATATTTCTTGTAAAAATAAGTATAATATATTTTTTTTTCGAAACAATAAAATCAATTTTTTCGAATAATTCTTTGCTAGAATTATAATTGGCGCAGTCGGTAGAATAGTTCGTGAAAATTCAACTACTATCTATCGTCCATCGTAACTTTATCGTAACTATCGCCCATTGTAACGGTATTGTTGAAAATACGAGTGTATATTAATACTTTGGGACGAACCTACGAAACAAATAAATAAATTATAATTCACAACGAGTCACGAATTACGGTGGTGGTTTGGCAACATATTCGTTGGATTAGTATACTTCGACGGTTTATCGAAGATTTATGGTTGGAATACTTGAACACCTGTAATTTATCAACGGTATATTGATTGATTAATTGGTTCATCAAGATTCGTTTCAACTTCATATCAATTCAGAGACGACGATTTATCGTTTTATGGTGAATATGCAGACTACGTTCATAATTCTATTGTAAGTACAATTTGTTTGTTTCTATACTCATGTCAAAACCTTATCCATCCACACGCAGCAGATAAGATTATCATACAAAAGTCTGTGTTCAAAACAATTCTGACAAACACCAAAAGTTTTTACTATCTCAGCCACTTAAGGCCGAAGTATTGACAAATTATCACGAGTTTAACATTATAAACAAAAGTGTCGAACCTGATAATTTCGACTATACAGACAATTACGAATTTGTCACCCAAAACATACGTATGAATCACCTAAACCAACAGGAACAAAAACATTTAACGAAGGCATGTATAGATTTTCGCGATATCTTTTACAAACCACGCCAAAACATGACTTTTACATCCGACGTAAAACATAGTATTACAACTAAAGATGATATACCGATATTCACTAAATCCTATCGATACCCTTAGTGAAAATTTTCCGATACCTAAAACAGTTACAGAAATTAAACCCTTCCTGGGACTATTAGGATATTATAGAAAATTTATAAAAGATTTTTCCATGATAACCAAACCTCTTACACAATGCTTGCTAATAGATCGACGCATAGACACTAATAACGTAGAATACAAACGATGTTTCGAATATTGCAAAACACTATTGATTAACGTCCCAATACTCCAGTACCCAGACTTTTCAAAACCATTTGTACTGACAACGGACGCGAGTAATTACGCAATTGGTGGAGTCCTCTCACAGGAAAATATAGGATCCGACAAACTTATATGCTATGCGTCAAGAATATTAACAAAGACCGAATAGAACTATAGTACGATCGAGAAAGAACTCCTTGCGGCAACAAAGCAATTTAGACCATACCTATTCGGTGTGAAATTTACTATCGTGACGGATCATAAACCGCTCAATTTGGTTATTTTCGCTAAAAGAACCGAATTCTAAGTTGGTCCGCTGGAGACTAAAACTTGAAGAATACGACTATACGATCCATTACAAAAAAGGAAAACAGAACACTAATGCCGATGCACTCAGTAGAATTCAACCTGAAATAAACTTAACTGATTCAAATAATTCACAACAGGCTGAAGTATCAACTCAACATAGTTCAAGCGAAAATCTTAATAAAGGTATTCCTGTATCGGAACGCTGCCTCAATGAATTTAACAATCAAAAGTCATTGATACCGGACTTCGCAACATGATTAATACAGAATATTTATTTAAAACGAGAAAACGCATAACAATCGAAATAGAGAACGACTTAACCACCGACAAATGTATTTCAATCTTTAAAGAATACATGAGTCCTACCAAATTGAATGCAATCCACACTGACGATACTACATTCAAACTTATAAGTAAAACTTATGACGAATATTTTTCAAAATATAAACTTACACGTTGCACCACGCTCTTAAGTGATGTTCAAACACTTGACGAACAAGAAAAACTCATAAAAAAATACCATGAGTTATCTGTCCATCGTGGAATCGATGGGACATTCAATCATCTTAAACGTACATACTATTTTGATAATATGAAATGAGAGACATGCCTTAAATTTAAAAACGAACGTCACCCACTCAAATTGAAACAATCTCCCACAGAGATAGCCAGCAGACCATTCGAAATAATCCATATCGATATCCTTTCGATTGAAAAAACAAACATTCTCAGTCTTGTTGATAAATTCAGTAAATATGGCGAATGCATCGTCGTACCTTTTAAAAATTCCGTAGAAATTCTCAAAGCATTAAAAAACTATATAGCGCGAAACGGTATCCCAAATAAAATTATACATGACAACGGATTGGAATTCTCTAATTTAGATGTACGCGAATTCCTTAAACTCTATGATATAGAAACCCACGTAACAGCCGCACGCAATTCAACTGGCAATTCTCCTGTTGAACGATTACATAGCACAATCTTGGAAATTTTACGAATCTTAAAAAGTAAACATAAAAACAAAGATCTGACTGAATTTCTAGACATGACAATGATAACGTATAATAATTCAATTCACTCATCCACCAGATTAACGCCGTTCGAAATTGTACGAGACCAGAAAACGCCATTACCGAATTCAACAATAAACGTATTGAAGAAAGTAATGAAATATAAAAACTAATAGATGATTCGAACAAAAAACAATTAGAACGTATCAATCGGTATATCGAAAATATAAATGAACCCCCAGAACTAGATAATGAAATTTACTTAAAAAATGTTCAACGCAACACAAAACTAAGGACACCTTTTGACAAAAAGATAAAACAATCTGAAAATAAACTTACTTTTAAGACAACTCAGAATATTAAATATCATAACATTGCACAACACATCGAATATCATGACCTAACTAACACCAAAGGACTATGGGTACTTAACCTAGCACCTACCAAACTTACTTCTCATTACAATAACCTTATTCATATAATTAATGTAACTAACATTTGAAACAGTTTAGACCAAATTTATCTCAGCTTATTTAAAACAGATTTCAATGAAGCACTATTTCATAGCATAGTGAACTTAAAACACCAATACTTAAATTTAGATCATCAAATTAAAAGACTAGAAATACAACACTATAGACCTAAAAGTAGACTTAAAGATGGTATAGAAACCGTTATTAAAAAAATCCCCGGTAACATGGACAACGATGATGCATTAAAAATTAATAATCAAACAGAAACGCTTAAAAATATTCAGTTGCTGATCAAAGATAGGATATCAGGACAACACCAACTTAATACACAAATAATACAACGCTTTAATCATATTACTAACTTCATTAATTCTGAACAGGCCAAATTGCAAATGTTAGCATCTGCTATGCAAAATTATCCAAGAATTGAACAAAAGTTATTTCGGTCGCAGTTCTGTTTTACTATACAATCGCAACTACAATATTTAGACAATCATGTACGCGACATTATTTCTTCTTTTAGTTTAGCAAAACTCGGTATAATATCAAAACACATCTTGACAAAGAAAGAGTTAACTATTGTACACGATTCACTCTGTAAACAGATAAACATACTAAATGACGAACACTTGTACGAACTATTAGAACTTGAATCACACTATAATAATAGCAATATCCTATTTGTCGTTATGATACCTCAATTTACTAACGAGACCTTTCAAACAATAAAATTCAGACCTATACCTAAAAATCATGAAATCATACAGCCCAAAACTAATTACATTGTGTACAATCCTAATAAATTTCAATTGCTCGAACAAAGATGCAATCGAATAGAACAAAGTCTAATATGTCCACCCATGAAATTACAATCACCAACATCTAGTACATGTGAAATCAAGATCTTAGAAAACAAACCGGCTAATTGTACGCTACATCGCACAATGGAAAACGACTTTATTGAAGAAATTGAAGATAATCACATCATAGTAATAACGTCAGACCACCTAAATATCACCAATAATTGTGGTAAAAATATAACGAATTTCGTGGGACGACTTCATATAATTTTATCAAAATGCCAGGCCGATATCAATGGCATCACATATGGAAATTTACGTACATCGGTTGACAATACAGAATTGGAACAAATCATTTACAACACCGTGAATATTACTAATATTGCAACAGATATCAACTTGGAAAATCTACAAATAAAATATCTTGAAAATACGCAAGAACTCAACTTATTAAAATTCAAACAAACCACACATATTAGCATTTCACTAATTATTATAATTTCTGTAATAATTTTTATTTCTATATTTTTCATGCACAAACGTTATTTCAAGAAAAAACCGCAAATGGAAGATGGGTCAGCTATGGAGCATACAACTCAACCAACAACTCCGGTTATTAAATTTCCTTGGAAAATTAAACAACCATCTTAAGGAGGGAAGAGTTACATATTCTGGAAAAGACTTCAGAATATCAATATATCAATATAAAAAAATTAAGCAAGAATCCCGTCACAATCACAACATGTGACAACACGTGCCTTTTTCAATAATATTTTAAGCAATATAAACAAAATATCAGCAATTTATATAAAATTTACTATATAAAGCCATCGATTTTTAAGTATATCATATTCTAAAATCAAAAGTTAATAACGTTGTTATTCTGTTCAAATTTTTAGTTATACTGTATAAATTTAATTATATCATTTTTTTTCGAAAAATTAAAATAATTTTTTTTCCAATAATTCTTGCTAGAATTATAATTTATATATATCCTATAAAATTTAAAAAAAAATTAAAATAGCTTACTAAGTCCAAATGGATTTATTTTTAAATTAAAATCAAAATTGAGAACCAAAAAACTATATATATATCCTATAAAATTTAAATATTGAGTAACAAAATATATAGTTCGACTGATAATTCTAAGCAAAAAAAATTATTATTTTTTTTTAACAATGAAATTTAACAAAGATCAATAATTCTAAATTAACGATACCTACAAAAAATAAAAAAACAATTTTTATATATTGAATAATAAAACTTCCCGACCCTGTACGGTTAAGTTATTATCACACTACAAAATAGTTTAGTTATTAGCGAATTTCCTGAAAGGAAATAGAGCTATTGGTCCCGTACCGAAGTCAAAATTTCGCAAAAATTTCTTCAAATGTCCATCGATCCTACCTTGTAGATGTCAAAAATCACCATCTGTAAAATTTATATATATATATCTATGGACATATATATATATATATATATACATATATATATATATATATATATATATGTGTCTGTAATCACTCTAGCGGTCACAGTTTTCGTTTTATCGGAATGAGATTTGGTATTTGAAGCGCTTTTGGTATTCAAAAGGTCAAGTTCGTTAATGGGTAAAATCGGACCAGGGGAAAGGGGGGTTTAAAGGAAGGGGGAAACACAAAATTTGACATATCTCCCTTAATATTCGAAAAATCGAAAATTTTATAAGAAGTAAAGTTGTAGGTATTAAATTTTACTGTAATTTTGTCTCTTATCATTTTTTCTGTAACCCTAATATTTACAAAAATATTGACGGTTTAAGATTGAAAATTAAATTCCTCAATATCTCTGTACGCATTAGAGTTTGAGCAAAAATGATAAGGTGGTGAATGGTAGCAAACATGATTTTCTACAACTTTGTATCTTACGCATTTTTCGATTGTTCTAATATTAAGAGAAATATTTTATATTTTGTGTTTTCTTCTATCTTTATGCCCCCCTTTCCCCTTGACGTAAGTTATATATTAATAAAATTGGCCATGCAAATACTAAAATCAGATACGACATTTCATTTTGATCAGACTAACATTGTGACCGCTAGAGAGTAGTTTATTTATTCCAAGGAAATTCGCTAAGTTGAAGCAGCTCCTGCGTAACGAATTTTTTTTTTGTTATGTACGCACACGAGAATTAAATAAACACCGGTAAAATTTTGTTTTAAAGTTTATTAAGTATTTTTATAATTTATTAAAGTTTTAAGTTTTAATTTATTTTTATATGAACTAATAATATAATTCGATTCTTGTCAATAAAATTCCTGCTACCACATTTATCTACCACTTGTTTAAAAAATTTTACACTATTGTTGTTTTTAATACAAGTGCTTTTTTAGGTTTGTACTAATACTATTTTACTGATAACGTTTTAACTGATAATTTTACTGATAATATTTTATTTTACTGAATATAAATGTCTACTTCACCATTCAAGTCCATAGCAAAAAAACGGTTTCACTTTGTTTTAACTCTGGTAGTTAACACTAATCGTATAATAATTTGTTTATAGACGTTATTTAATTAAATGTAATAATTTTATTTTTTTATTGTGCAATTAGCACAGTTGACTCGGGTTCAACCTTCGCCCTTCTAATTTCAAGAATCCGGAATCTGCCCGAACGAATGATGATATCCAAAATTACTTAATTCCCTTTTAAACTTTTCGAAATTAAAAATATTTATTTTTATTTTTTTTATTTTTTAAATTTATATCCACCTTCTATTCCCACTTTTATTTTATCTTTTCAACGTAATTTAGCACACACAAAATGTAGCCTTAATCTCGATTCCTGAGCTCCACATCCGTATTCTCTCGAGTCTCGATCCCAAAAAAAAACGACTTTTTAACTTCCTCTCTACATCCTATCTGTCTACTCCCTCTCTATCCTCATGATTCATTCATTTCCGGCCTTCTCAAAATTTTGGTAGCAAGCAAAAGTAACCAGTTATTTTTGTCAACCTAATTGCTTTTATTTATTTAAATTTTATTTATTTTAATTTTATTTTCTTTTTTTTAGAATCAATGTCAATACGAATCCCAGAGGATAGAGTGGTTTTGAATTATCTAACCAAGATAAATTAAGGCAGAACGCTTACTAAGATAAATTAACTTAATGAAATTATTATTATTATTTTTTTGAAACCAACATCTCACTCCAAACGTTTCGGTAATGACTTCATTTTTGAGAAAAAATAATAACTGTTGAGGAAAAGTCAATAAATCGTTATAATATATATATATATATATATATATATATATATATATATATATATAGTGGGTTCATTTCAACAGTATCCACGTTTAATAACTCTTGACCAGATGTGATTCTTATTTTGAGTGACGTCGATTTAGATACTGAGGACGAAGTTCAAAAATGGTACCTAGAGAATTTTAGGTTTCATCCCTTCGCCCCCAGCCACTTCCACTTTGAAATTTCAAATGTCACCCCCTACCTTGTGATACATTTGAAAGAGGATAAAATTTTCTATTCAACCATGATAAAAAATATTAAACCGATCGATTGGTTCTTAAGATAGACTACACAGAATATGGAAGGTATGAAATCAATTATTATTAGCAAAACATTGCGGATCAGGTCAATAGTTATTAAGGGTGGATGCTTTTGAAATGCACACACTGTTTATATATATTGTAGCGGTATCACTTCTTCATTATTAAATGAAGAGATAAATGATATACCGATATAAAATCAACATATGTACTTTTTTTTAAATGTCTTTTTTTTTAAACGTTTAGAGGGAGGGGGAAACACAAAATTTGACTACCTCCCTTAATATTTGAAAAATCGAATAATTTATCAGGAGTTTACTTGTAGGTACTAAGTTTTACTGTAATATTTACAATTAAAGATTGAAAGTTAAAATTCTAAATATCTCTGTTCACATTAGAGTTTGAGAAACATGATCAAGAAATAATTTGTAGAAAACTTGATTTTCTACAACTTTACTCCTTACACATTTTTCAATTATTCTAATATTAAGAGAGATATTTAATATTTTGTGTTTGTTTGATACGAATACATGAAATATGTTTTATTGTAAAAAATTTTGATTGTCGTTTCCGTAATAACTATAATCTATAATCGTTATACCATTCTATTTTGGCTATTAATAGGTTTAATTTTTTGCAAATACTAAAGTCATATCAGATATTATATTTCATTTTGATCACACTAAAATTATGACCGCTAGATAGTGATTTATGTATTCTAAGGAACTTCGCTAAGTTGACGCAGCTCCTGCGTAACGAATTTTTTACAATTTTAATTATTGCTAAAAAAATTCAGATGAATGTTTTTCCCCTACTTTAATAAAACAGTTATCAATGTTAGTTACACCTTTCATGTATAAACTAGGTGATGATGTAGGAGCTTTCTTTCCTCGCTTCTAAGATACATACCAATAACGATACTACAATATCTAAACGGAACTTATGCATATCTACAACAATAGATGTCTTTGTATACAACAATCGCACTAGTGATTATACACTTGGGATCAATTCATGTTAACTACCATGAATGTTTTGATAAGGTTAAGGAGATACATTTACAATTATAACGGGTTTAAATTTATACCCCATATTACGACGGTATGATGCTCGCTTATAAGAAGCAGCAATATACACAACACTCACACACATACACACACACACACACACACACACATATATATATATATATATATATATATATATATATATATATATATATATATATATATATATATATATATAAGGGAACTACAGCATCATAATGTTTGTCTGACAACATTATAAAGGATTGCCCTAGCTAAGGCATAACCCTTCTTAGACAACGAAAAATAATGAAAAAACATTAAAGTATTTTTGGCCTAGTTTATTTTCAGTGATGTACCCGTTTTTTTTAATCCCCAATATTCAACTTTAAAACTTTATATTTTAAGAAACCCAGTTTAATGTCAAAATTACCTACTTTGGCCTAATTTCTCGAGCTAGCAAAGCATCCTGCTCATTTTAAATTAAAAACATACGGGGCCTAAAATTTGTCAAAATAGAAATTTTGATATTAAACTGAGTGTGGTAAATATTTAGTTTTCAAATATAAAAAAAATTCGTTACGCACGAGCTGCGACAACTAAGCGAATTTCCTAAGAATACATAAATCACTCTCTAGCGGTCATAATTTTAGTGTGATCAAAATGAAATATAATATCTGATATGACTTTAGTATTTGCAATAATTTAATTTTTTTAATAGCCAAAATATTACGGTATAACGATTATAGTTTATATGGAAACGACATTCAAAATTGACATTTCAAAATTAAAACAAAATTTTTATACAATAATTTTATAGTTTATTTTAACCAACTCCAAAAAAAGAAGGAGCAGATTCTATGGTCAACTGTTAAATAATGTTACAACTGACTGACTTACATTTTTGATTACCCAGTATATACTGAGTTATATATCAATGATTAAATTGTTAACAATTCTGCATATTCGAAATGCTAACAATTCTTTCCAAGGAACATTAATCACAAATTATGAGAAAACTATTGTGTTTCCCCGTGTGAAGAGAAACTTGTTCCAACGGTTTCAAAGATTAGCAGTTTTGCCCAAATATAGTCCGATTTTGCCCATTTACGGTCTTGACCTTACTTTTTTGCTCTAGAATACATTTCAACCCGTTATCTCTTTTCGTTCTTGGGTTATCGTGTTCACAGACAGACAGACGAACATGCGGAAATGGCAAAATTTTATGAACACATATACCAAACATTCATGCCTACGATCAATATTTTTAAAGTTGTGACCAAACTTAATATATCTTGTATATTTACATATACTAAATTATACGTAATAAAATATACGTTTGGGCAAGAAATGTCTTTTGGATTAAATCTGTAAATTGTTATTTTTAGCTTTTTAATATAGTAACTTTTTGTGTTTTTTTGAAGTCGGTTGAATTTTTTCTTATAAAGTTTCTTACAATAAAATATATTTCATGTATTCGTGTCAAACAAACACAAAATATTAAACATCTCTCTCACTACTAGAATAATTGAAAAATTTTTGTTTGCTACAATTCATTACTTGATCTTTTTTCTCAAACTCTAATGTGAACAGAGATATTTAGAATTTTAACTTTCAATCTTTCTAATTTTAACTTTCTTTAATTGTAAATAATTCTGTAAATATTAGTGTTACAGAAATAATAAGAAATAAAATTACGGTAAAACTTAGTACCTACGACTTAACTACTGCTAAATTTTTCGATTTTTTAAAAATTAACGGAGATAGTCAAATTTTGTGTTTCCTCCTGCCTCTAAACCCCCTTCCCTTCGTCCGATTGTAACCATTGACGAACTTGACCCTTAGAATACCAAAAGCGCCTAAAATACCATATTTCATTCCAATCGGAATGAAACTGTGACTGCTAGAGAGTCCACAGGCATTTTAAAAAGTACAAAAGTACAGAGAGATATTTAATATTTTGTGTTTGTTTGACACGAATACATGAAGTATATTTTATTGAAAAAAATTTTGATTATCGTTTTCATAGTAACTATAATCGTTATACCGTTCTATTTTGGCTATTAATAAATTTAATTTTTGCAAATACTAAAGTCATATCAGATATTATATTTCATTTTGATCACACTAAAATTATGACCGCTAGAGAGTGATTTATGTGTTCTAAGAAAATTCGCTAAGTTGACGCAGCTCTTGCGTAAGGAATTTTTTTCTAATAATTAATTCAAACTTCTTGTTAGTGGATATTATGTTAATAGATATTGAATTATTAACTATTTTGAATGATGTTTCATACATAATCAGAATATATGGTCAGTGGCATCAAACCAGGGGACTAAAAGGTATGTTTGTGCCAATTTTTTAGATTTAATTTTGAGACGAAAGGAGAAATCGAGCTCAAAATTTATGGGTTTATAGTTCATATCGACTTTTGTTTTAACTGCATTTCATCACCTCATCATCCATCAAATAATGTAAGTTCGTAAACGATTTTAAGGATATTAACAGTAAGTTTGTTTTAATAGTTATTGTAAACAAAATAAACTATTCAACTTTCGAAAAAAATAGCAGCAGTTCGAGTCCGTGCCGTGGATGTTTAGACTGTCGCTCACTGCTCAATACCCGTTGGGCTAGATACGTAATCGCTCTGCACTACGTTTTACCATTTCCATTACGACACTGCCGTAGCTTTCGTTTGACACTGGACTTTTAAGGCTCGTTGGATGTCTTACGAGTCACAATACGGTTTGAACTTATATTAACTAAATATAAGTTAAATTGAATAAATTAACTAAACGCGTTTCCAAGCTACACCAATTTAAAATTAAGCGTAAATAGCGAATAGACTTTTTCATGTCTAAAAAATTTGCTATATCTCATACCAAACTACAATTTACGGTGTGGGTTGATGATAAAAGGCTTCAAATGAATATGCATTAGTATGCCTAAACATTTGATATATTGTAACTAGGCCTTATGCACTTCCGTGCTCTAGATTTCGATTCATAAATTAATGTTATGGCAAAATCATGGTATGGTATAATGAAATTTATCCCAGCCATTGATTGACTCTATAAAAACACACACAAACATTGACTCTATAGTGATTTTCGTCTTGGATCATATTCAGGTGTGTTTCCTGAATGTAAATTCAAGTTGGCGGGACGAGGGACTTGTGCATCAGCCGCCATCTTGGAAAACACCTTTTTATCAAATATCTCGTGAACCGTGCATCGTACTACAAAAATAGTAGATATCATTTTCGTAGATAATAATATTTTCTACAACTTTTGTTAATAACTTTTTTCTGTATAATACATAGATTTTTATTTATGGCGGTCCAAACTTTTTTCAATTGATTATACATTTCGGTTGATTAAAAATGATAATGAATAAACTTGTAGAGTATAAAATTTCCTATAAATTTTTTAATTTTTTTTCGTTAAATTGATAGTTTAAGCGCTATAACTCTGTAAATATCGAGTCGACGCACAATAGCCACGAGATTATAATGCTGTATATTGAATCATGACCCTATCTAGAGCACGGTAGTGCGCAATGCCGAGTTTAAGGGGCATTTGGCCGAAAACTGGAAATTTTTATCGGGAAAAAGGAAATTTTTACAATTTTCTTTTTAATTAAATCAACATTATAAAGCATATATCCATCTGATTCGTTGATATTTGTATAGAGTCCTTTCTGATTGGATGATATTTACTATAAATATATTTTGTCCCTTAGATTGTAATCCTAACTTTTGAATACTTCAAAGGGATAACACTAATTGTTATCATTTTTAAACGAAATTAATTTAAAGAAATTTTTTCAAATTTAAAAAAAAATAGGTTTTGGATCGGTTTTTTGCATTCAACCTGTTTTAACTTGGAAAACATTAATTTTTCAAACGAAACAACTCAGGTAATGTGGAAGAACACCAAAAGTTACTAAAGATTATTAAAATAATCAAAGAGAACTCTAGGTTTGACACAGGCACCAAATTAGCAACAAGCAACATATCTCTGAATCCATATCCCAAAGATAATTACAACTAGCTAATTCATACTGATGATGACTACATTGTAGTCAAAATACGTATTTATAAAATACAAAAAAATGTTCTAGGAATAGGGGCAAAATTTGAAATATAATACCAAAAATTACCTTATTATTCCCAGTATATGAAAATATATATGTAAATATACATGGTACATTAAGTTTAGTTCCGACTTTGTAACGTTTGAAGATATTAATCCTTGATATAAATGCTTGTTCATAAAATGGCCCATTTCCGCTTGTCCACCCGTCTATCTGTGGACGAACTAACCCAAGAACGAAAACAGATAAAGAGCAAATTTTTTTTTGTGTGTTCTAATGGATGGATCTTCTTCAAATTTGTTAATGGGCAATTTTTACTTTTAACCGAAAATCAGATCCACCTTTCTTCCATTTCGATGGAGATTTTTTGACACCGACTCAAAATTATTTCGATTTTAATTTCCACTTTACCCCTATGATATGGGTATCAAATGAAAGGGCTTGATGAGCGAAACACAGTATATAAAGTGACGTTATTCTAATACTAATATGGCGGCCGCCGCAAATGGCAATTTATAATTTCCAAATTAACCCCTATGATATGGGAATCAAATGAAAAAGCTTGATTAGCGAAACACAGTATATAAACTGACGTCTTTGTAAATCCAATATGGCGGCCGCCGTAAATGGAGATATACAATTTCCACCTAAACCCTTAAGATAATGGTATCCAATGAAAAGGCTTGATGAGCGAAACACAGTATATAAAGTGACGTAATTCTAAATCCAATGTGGCGGCCACCACAAATGGCTGTTTATAATATCCACATTAACCCCTATGGTATGGGTATCAAAAAAAGAGCTTGATGAGCGAAACACAGTATATAAATTGACGTTATTCTAAATCCAATATGGCAGCCGCCGCAAATGGAGATTTACAATATCCACATAAACCCCTATGATATAGGTATCAAATGAAAGGGCTTGATGAGAAAAAAAAATTAATTAAAGAGACGTCATCCTAAATCCAATATGGCGGCTGTCGCAAATGGCGATGTATAATTTTCACCTTAACCCCTATGATATGGGTATCAAATGAAAGGGCTTGAGGAGTGAAACACAATAAGTAAAGTAAAGTCATTCAAAATCCAATATGGAGGCCGCCGCAAATGGAGATTTATAATTTCCACATTAACCTCTATGATATGGGTATCAAATGAAAGGACTTGATGAGTGAAACACAATTAGTAAAGTTAAGTCATTCTCAATCGAATATGGCGGCCGTCGCAAATGGAGATTTACAATTTCCACATTAACTCCTATGATATGGGGATCAAATGAAAGAACTTGAAGTTAATTTTTCTGATTTCAAATAGTTTGAAACTTGCCGCGTTATAAAATTTTTAAAACATATAAAGGAAAACTTACGAAATAAATTTCAACCAAATTTTTTCTAACATTTAATCAATTTACCACTTATTAATTTTTTTAGAAAATAGTTTACCGAGCTATTTACAAAGTAAATAGCTCGGCTCGTTAATGGGATATCATCACTTTTTAAATAGCAACTATTATATGAAGTCTAGAGCTATTTACTTTGTAAACAGCTCGGTCCGTTCTTCCATATCATTACTTTTTAAGAAACAACTATTATATTAAGTCTAGAGCGATTTACTTTGTAAAAAGCTTGTTCTCCTTACTCTCCTATCATAACTTTTTAAGAAGGAAATATTACATTAAGGATTTCACCGAGAACACGGCTTTTTCTTACATTTATGTTTTTGATCGGATATATTTTAGTATATATTTCAGGTGGTGTGGAACCGTTCCCCTTCTTAACAGTCCAGAAGCAGGTAGAATTACTAACGGTTTCGGTACCCTCGTAAATGACGTGGTTCATACTCGGCTTCATTGCATTAGCTCTTAAACTATAAATTAAACGGAAAAAAGTTTGAAATGAAATTTATAGGAAACTTTATGCTCTACAAGTTTAGTTTAATTTCTAATGTATAATCAACCATTAACTATATATTGAGCAATAACTATATTGAAAAAAGTTTGGAGCGCTATAAAAAAACCTATGCATTGTACAGAAAAAATTTATTTACAAAAATTGTAGAAAATGTTATTATCTACGAAAATTATTTAAACTATTTTTGTCGTACGATACACGGTTCACAAGATATTTGATAAAAACGTGTTTTCCAAGATGGCGGCTGATGCACAAGCCCCCCCTTCCGCCAACTTGAATATACATTCAGGAACACCCCTGAACATGATCCAACAAGAAAATCACTTCAGTATAAGATTGCAGAAAAAAAATACCCGACGCTTGGCGTATTAACAATAAAATATGAGTTGTCTTTTTTAGAGATATTTGAAAAAAATCATATTTTACAACACTCAATTTTGCAAGAAGATTTTATTTTCTCAAATCATTTTATGGGCATTTTATAGCACAGTGGCCTACTAAATTATGACAGAAAATATTAATTACATTAATTCTTGTATGTAACGGGTACAATTTTCAAACGATAGACTTTTCTAATCTTTACTCACACAACATGTTTTGGCATTTTATTTTGTATATTGTTACCTTATTCTGATGAAACTCGAACTTTCATTGTATTTAAAATTAAGTGTATTTTACATATCAAATAAAAACATATCACAATAACAAATTTTCGTAGAATGTGAAACAAAACCATGCAAAATTCATAACTAACACATGTAACTGAAATTTACAAAATTACACAACAATTTTCCAAAATGAAAACATAAAATGATATTTGCCATCATACATACATAATTTAGTTTATACGTAATATTTTGCGTGTGTTGAAAACAACAATCGAAAAAAGTATATGAACGGTTAAATCAATCAAAATCGGTTAATGATATATTGTGTAAGAGTTAACTAAATACAGTTTGAAAATGCCCAATATACAACATCTTTCTGATTGTTTATTTTTGCATCCGATCCCGCCTATTTTCTATCTTGACCTACATCCACTTTTTACAAAATTAAATATTAACAAGTGAAAATAACAAATAACTGAGCTAATTGCTTAAATACACAGTGTATAGTCTGTTTATGAAAAAAAGTTTCTCACAAAAGTTGTTTATTTTCCAAAATGGCATATTTTTTGTCTTAAAATTTTTGTTCTTCTCTTACGGTTTCAAAGATAGGCACTTATGACCATTTTGCCCTAATAAGGTGCGATTTTTCCATTACAAGAACTCTAACTTACTTTTAAGCTCTAGAACACATTTACAAAATTTCAGTTCACTATCTCTTTTTGTTTTCTTGATTTCGACGGACGGGCGGACGGACAAACACATTTGCGGAAATGAACTAATGGTCATTTTATGGGCACCCTACCAATTTTTTTTCTGCGATCAATATTTTCAATCGTTACAAAAACGCACCTATAATTAATATACCCTGGTACATATAATTTACCGGGTATAAAAATGGTAAGAGAAATATAAAAATTAAAAAATCGCTAAATATTATCTCTTTTTGTTTTTGCGTTATCATGTCCACAGACGAGCGAGGGACGGAAATGGGCTAATTAGGTCATTTAATGATCATTTTTTCTCTACGATCAATATTAAAAAAATGAAAATATAAAAACACTTCCTGTCGAAAGTTTTCTATTTTCAACGTGGTACGGCTTTATTAAGAGAAACAATAAATGCCATTTTGCATGAACACTCCCTTTATTCATTTTTATCTATACTGGTGATATGTTGTAGATTAAAGCGATGTGTTCTGAAATACAATTGCATTTACTTTTTTCTCAAATTGAAGTAAAATGTATTTCAAACAAATAACATAGTTAAGCTAATTTAAATCTTAACCCATATGTGAAAAACCATGTCGTAGACACTGTCGTTTACAACAACGCACTACTACAACGATAAGTTTTTCCTACTCAATGAGTATTTTCGTTGTTTGATTCTAAAATGTATATGACAAACATATAATCAAATAACTTATACATTGGTATATTCGTAAAACGTGATAAATGTAAATAATATGTATTAATGTCTAGACCAAATATTAACTACATATAATGTATTGTAAACACGTTTATGGTGTAGTTAGAAATAGAACATAAAGATAACGAAATAATATAGTACTGGTTAATTATAACATTGTACATAAATGTACACAACTTCTCCCAGGCATGGTAGGACCTGGTCGTTGGTGGTATGCTATGACGGCGCTAACTATGTTACTGGCAGAAAAATCCATGCCGGGCTGGATAGCCTTGAGAAGCCACACTAAGAAAATAAAAAACAACGCTACGGTGCGAGGCATTGTGCCAAGATAACTGCCGTAGGCTAGGGCAGCAGAGTTAGATGCTGTCTTGAACAATTCCCTACGAACAACTGGCGAATTCCATTGTATAAATACTCTTTCCATCAACGCCATAAGCCGATGGGGTAGTAGACGACGTAATTTACTCTTGCGACCAAAAATGGATTCTAATTGTAGAAAAACAAACTATGGGGAGCAAATCCCTTCAAAAAGTTAATCATCGAGTTTGCGCAAGCTAACCTCGCTGAGACACAAAACTGCAGCTGCATCCAACCCAGCAGGATATCTGTACGTAGAAAGGGGAAATCTCTCGTGTGCAGGCCGAAGAAGAAAAGCCGCGTAGAAAACCAAGGGTAAGGGGAAACCGGTTCTTCCGAGTAGGCAGTAAAACTGGACAAAAAAGCCTGCAGCCTTGGATTCTAAAGCGCTGATATCTGTAGAGGCCAATTCAGGGAATCTCAACCCCGGAAAAATCCACCGAAAAAGAGGATTAGAACTGAAGGCGGGACTTCATGACCGAAACAGATCTCCAAAACTTTAGGTGGAAAACAAACAAAGAGTATGAATATCGTTACCAAAACCGCCTCAACTAAAAACATGTGCCTTGAACTGCGGGTCTCTTGAGGTCAAAATGACTCAGGAACAATCCAAAAAGGTGCAACTCTCCATTCTGTTCACCCTCACTAGTCAAGAGATCGTTGAGGGCTCACAGTATCGTGGTTCTTGCCTGGACAGGGGACACCCTCGTTGTGCATTGCAAAGGTACAACAGCCATAAACTGGCTTATGGAGAACAATCCGAACATCAGATCATGGGAAGGAGTAGAACTTATCGTCGGGGATGCAAAAACCCCGATGAATACATCGAAAGTTCTGCTGTATGCTCCCCAGATTTATAACTCCGTTGAACTAGACACAGTAATCAAAACTCTAGGAGCACAGAATACCAACCTACGCATCGAAGAGTAGTGAACTATCAACAGATCAAAGGGCAATTGGGACACAACATCCTGCTGTAAATACAATGGATCTAACGTTGATTCAAGACCGAGGTTTTAAATTATACCTCGGGTTTGGTCAAGAGAGCTTTAGACCATTAACTCGACCAATAATACTATATTGTTCACTTGAGTTTCAGCTGACCCCATGCAGAGAAACAGTTCCTATTTGCGTTCTATTTGATGTATCGACTTAAATTTTGTGCCAAATTTCAATTTTCTTTAAATAGTGTTCTTTAAATAATTCGAGAGTCATTGTCTTCTTTATAAGATTTTAAAGCAGTCAAAAAACGATTAAAAAAAATTACGAAATTTAAATTTTTTTACAAAAACATTCGTATGAATTTTAATTTTTGTACTATAGTAAAAAATCTTACGCTGTTTTAATCTTGAAATAGTATATTGCTAAGAAAAAAATTGAGCTTTCATGTACTTTGAAAAAAGTATATTTATTTTGAAGTTGAATTTTTACCAATATGAATTTTGGTCAATCTCGTAAATTGGAAGTGGTACGTTTAAACATGCAAAATAATGTAACAAATGGAAATTTTATTAGCAAAATCATATATTTTATCAATTAAAATATAAAAACAAAAATACTGGAAAAAACGGTTGGTGACAGTTCGGGATCGAAGATGTTGCTGCAACTGGTATCAACCTTGGGTGAATGTCCAGCGTTAACTTGTGATTGTAGGTGATTACGATATAAAAAACTATGATAGGTGACTTACCCCAAACGTTGCTAAGCAATTAGATATGATGATGTACCATGCAAGAAAAAGAGATGGGAAATGGATGGATATTCCTACATCGTGATGCCACTTCGAATTCACTGAAAGCCGAAATCGTTTCGAATACTGCGAAGCACTTAGTAACGCTTGTGTTAACGATAACAATGAAATAATATACTACTATAAATACGAGTATACACTTATCACTATTACTATATTTAATTGTGAAAGCGCGGATAAATTATATATAATTTTGGATATGCCCAATATGGCTACTATATTCTACTAGAAAAGTTTGATTAGAACTGCCAATTTTTTTACTGTCGGATATATTGTACCAAAATTGCGTGACAAAATTGAATCGACACGTGACCCTAATTCGCTCTTTTACAGACAAATATAATTTTGTTATTTGTCATAGGTCGAATGCATGTTTGTACAAACACATTGTTTTCTACAATAATAATGCTATAAATAATAACAATTGTCTAACAATTCTAATTACCACCCAAATAACAATAAAGATAATGCATTAACATTCCCCCCAGGCATTGAAACATTGTTTCAATCAGGAAAAAAATTTTACAAATAAATAAAATTTCGATTCCATCGATCTATCACTTAAACCTTTAATGGAGATAAGTCAAAATAAATACCATTCTAAATTAAAGAAATTAATATTCAAATTCAAAAAAAATAAAAATAAACATAGCGGTAATTTTGTTGATTATGCTGATAATGCTATTGCGTAAGTAGCGGAAACAATTTAACGACAGGTCTTTTATAATTCCCATGCTTCGTCCGAATTGTCGCCACTCGTACAACGTCTTTTGCACCAGGATATACTTCGGTAATGATTCCTAATAACCAATGAAGTGGGAGTTAATTTTATTTTATCAAAATCACCATCGTTCAAACTTTTGTGGGTGCTTTCAAGGTATTCCATTTTTGCCTGGCCTGTAATGTATTAAGGTACTCTACGTGCCATCTTTTCCAATATGATTGAACAATTCGTTCAATCAAGGATTTCCTAAATACCATATTGGTATTTACGTTCATATTAAACTTGTATTGATCATTCATAACAGAGGCAAAATTAAGATTTGAAGATCCTCAAATGGATTTTTTCGATGCAGATGTCCCTTGTACTAACATATTAGTTTTTGAAATGGGTATATTCAATATTTTACAACAATCGAATGTAATAAAGTTAGATTGACTACCAGTACTAAAAGAAGCCTGATTTTATGTCTCATGTTCCTGCTGTCAAAGGCATACAAAACTGCAATGGACAACCATACTACAGAGTTTCAGATCATTAAATTATTTAACGATGGTTGTCTAGAACAATAACTATGAACAACTTTTGTGTATGTAAAAAATTAAATAATTAGAGTTTAATTTAAAAAAAAATTTGGTGTTAAGTTTTTAAAAAAAAAAAAAAAAAAACACTTTATAGAAAATAATTGAATTATCAATTATTTTCATAAATATTGAAATTAAGTTAATTAGTAATTTTAATTAAAAGTTATTATGATGTATTTTTAAAAAAAATAATGAAAACTAAATATACGGTACTTTAGAAAAAAAATCCAAAGCAGAGTATTGTATGTGGAATTATGAAAATTAGAAAACGATCGGTACTAATGCCATACACGTAAATATAAAAAAAAAACACGTTGAACCGAAAGTCTTTCAATAAAAGCTGGGCCCATTAAAAAAGATAATATTGAGGTAGTAAGATCTTTACTATCCAGTAAGTGTCTTAGTTATCGACAAGTGATTCGAATCTGAAAAAAAATAAAAGGTACAAAAAGGGGAACAAAACAAATATATGTTAAAATAAAATATATATTTGAAATAAATCATTTCTAATCTAATACACTGATAGTACAACTATCCTTAAAACACTAACATTGGTTGTACAAGTTATGAAAACAAAGATTATATGAATATGTGCTAAATTGAACTGTAGTAAAAGAAATATTGTATATATAAAAAAAAAGACACTACAGTAAAAAAAAATATGTTCAAATATGTCTGATTTGCAAAAATATAAATATGGATTACAAATTTAATTCAGATACATAGTTGTATATATAAAGAGACATTACGCTTCTGTAAAGAAAAAATACACGGCCAAAAAAAAAAACCAAGCGTATACAAACAATATAGTTATAAATTGAAAAGTCAATGCATATTCACATAAAATATAAATTGTACACCAAAAGTGTGTATAGAGTGTGTATTGAATTGTTACAAGCTTGAGAGACCACAAGTTTCGGAATAGTGAATTAAATAAATTATACAAAAAAAAAATATACTTAGATACAATCAGATAGAAACCATTAATTCGCCCATTCGATACTTCAGCACAATCCATGAAAAATATTCAACTTGTAAATTGAAGAAATAAAAATTTTAAATACCATCTGATTAATTGATGTGAATCAACTAATTTTAGTAATTGTCTTCTTTTTGTAGCTCACAGAGAGAAGTAATTTTTGTAACTTCCAGAGAGAAATACTCTTTGTAACTGAACTGAAAGAAGTATTTTTTGTAACTACTTTCTTTTTGTAACTCACTCCATGAGATGAGTTTTGTAACTGATTTTAAATATGTGCTGAAATATCGAAGTAAGCTTGTATATACGCAAGTCATTTCTGATCTAAGCAAATGCCTGTTGAAACTATGCAAATTCTCAACTAGCATAAACCAATAATTATATAAATTATTTCTTTTTGAATAATAAAAATATGAAAAAATATCAATACTAAATTTTATACAGTGGCGTAGTAAAAAAATTATTCTCCACTCCAGGGGGCCAAAAAAATTAGCGATATGCTAATTGGAAAATATTAAAGCAAGAATGACATGAATAGATGAATAAAAAATCTTACAAATGTGGATTAGACGTGAAGATTTAAATACATTTAGATGTTTAATTATGATGCAGTAACGTTACCATTCCCTTGATATCCTCTGAGATAGTATGGCCGAATGTTGTATATCGACATGCCGAAGGTTTTCTTATTAGATTTTGGAGCTTTTAGCCTAACTGAAGTTGGTGTAGTGAACTTTATTATCTTGTACGGTCCATTGAATTTTGAAGCGAATTTAGGTGCGATATTCTTGTTCATATTCGGGGCCAAGTTTTTAACCATGATCAATTGACCCACTTTATATTTAGACAGCGTTGGTTTATTTAAAGTTTGGTTGACTCGTTGTTGGTGAGCAATCTTTAACGCATCTTGTATATGTGCTTGTGATGGTTTAGCAGAACTCGTGATTAACTCAGTTAATTCGTTTATAATCACAAACGGCGTCATTAACTTTCTACCAAAATAAACTTCAGCTGGTGTTGAGTCGATTGTACTTTTGTAGGAGTTGTTGTAATTGAAAATTACAAAACTCAAAAATTTTGACCAATTTTTATGGTCTACAGAATATTCTTTGAGAATGCATCCTAAATTATATTTTATCTGTCGATTGAGGCACTCGCTCTTGTTCGAAGATGGTGTAATTCGAACAGTAGGCAGCTCTAATACCATTATTAAATAAGAAGGTTTTCCACTTGATCGACGCAAAGGCTGGTCCGTTGTCGGCTACAACAACCGTCGGATATCCGTTTTGCAGGAAAATCTTCTGTATCAGTGAAATGGCAACGTCACTGGTCTGCCTTTAACATGGAAAGGCGAAAGCAAATTTTGAAAATCCATCTACAATAGAAAAAATATATTTAAATCCTTCACTTGATCTAATAATAGGACCGATAAAGTCGACGTACAAAGTATGTAGGGTATACTCCGGCACGGAACTACTCAGCTGAACCCTATCGTTACGTGTATATGGCCTTATAGCCTGGCACACTTTACAGGTTCTGACATAGTCCCTTACTTTCGCATAGAGGTTTTTGTAGTAAAATATTTTACTAATTTCACGGAATGTTTTAATTACTGAATTATGCGCAGCATACTTGGAATCATGATAATATCGAAGAACGTAATCGAGTAAATTATCTGGTAAAAATATACGTTTTAGTCGATTCCTTCCGACGAACTTATAAATTAACCCATCCTTTATGCAAAAATTAGGGACATTCATCTGAGCCTTAAGGTTTTGATAAATGATTTTACATTCGGGAGAGTTACGTTGCTCGCTTTTAACAGAAAGGTAATCAAAATTTGTATTAGCTAAAACGTTAATAAAGTTCAGTTGCGCATTGTTCCTGATTTCTTCATTCACCGATTCTAAGTCAGTTTGATCCAAAGTATTGGTTATCTTTTTTAAAAGGTTTGCATAATCTGGATCATTGCTATGCAACTCTTTAACTTTAATGAAATTTTTGCCTGAATCTTGATTTGAATCAGAAAATTTGTTCACTATTAAATGGTTAGTTTCGTATAACCTAGATAGAAAATCGGCCATATTGTTCAATTTGCCCTTAATATGTTCCGGGGTAAAGTCATATCTCGAAATTTTAAGGATCCACCTAGATAATTTATTAAATTTATTGGGGGTATTAAAAATCCACAATAACGACCTGCAATCAGTCTGTAGAGTAAACTTGCGGTCGGTTAAAAAATCTTTAAATTTATCTAGGGCCGTCACTACTGCGAGAAGTTCTAATTCATGACTGTTATATTTTAATTCGGCTGGATTCAATTTTCGAGAACAGTACATAATGGGGTGCAAACCGTCATCATACTTTTGAAGTAATACCGCGCCCAGACCAGTAGCTGATCCGTCAGTTTGTAGCACAAAAGGTTTGTCAAAATTAGGATGTTTTAAGACAGGCGCACTTACTAAAGATTTTTTTAAAGTAGAGATTGCATCAAGATGAACCTTAGTAATTTTGAACCTTACACCTTTCTTTTTTAAATCGTTTAACGGAGCTACAATCTGACTGAACATGGGAATATAGCGGGAGTAAAAAGCCGCAGCCCCAACTAGACGCATAACTTCTTTGACGTTTTTTGGAGTTGGCATGTCATTGATTGCTTGCACCTTAATAGGGTCTATAAAGCGTCCCTCAGCGGATATTACGCTACCCAACAAACGTACCCTCGACATACAAAATCGAGCCTTAGAAGGATTAATAGTGATACCGATAGACTTTATTTTAGTGAACAAGAGATTCAGGTGATTTAAATGTGATTCAATGTCGGGTGAATGTACAATTAAATCGTCATAATAAATAAGAAGAAATTTATGACGAAATTCTGCGAGACTGGAATTTAAAAAACGAGCTAATGATTGACTAGCCACCTTTAGCCCGAAAGGCATGGTATTGTACTCAAACAGACCATATTGTGTGACGATCGCGGTGACATGTTTCGAGTCATCTGATAATTTTATCTGATGAAAACTGGATTTCATGTCGAGGAGTGTAAATACTTTCGAATTACCTAAGCTAGCGAAAATATGAGCCATACTGGCTGAACTCATCGGATCAAACACTATATGTTTGTTAACAAACCTATAGTCAGCGACTAACCGATAAGAATCGTCTTTCTTTTTAACAAAGAAGACGGGTGAGCTATAATTAGAGTTCGAAGGAGAAAGTACCCCTTGTGTAACAAGCTCTTGAACATGCTCGTCCAAAAGTTTGGCTTTATCGGGTGCCAGATAGTAAGGAGCTTTACAAACCGGAATGTTATAGATTAACTTAATTTTATATTCAAAACCCTTGGCAAGACCAGGAACGTCAGAAAAAATCGATTTAAAGTTTTGAAGAAGTGTTTGCAACACTTTGGTTTGTTTGCTATTAAGATTTACTTTCGCTTCGACAATGGTATTAATAATTCGATTATTATTACAAAAACCCGAAAACGGTATTTCAACATTAGGATGAAAATAAAATTTGATCATCGACTTAAAGAAGTCCAAAATGATGTTGCAATCTTTAAGTGTGGCAACACCTAAAATTACCTCAAACGGTAATGAATCTACTATAAAAAAAGTTTGAGTCCATGAAAAATTACCCAATTTAAAATGAAGTTTCGCAGTTAAATTACATTTTAAAAAATTATTTCCCGGCAAAGAAATAGTTTTATCAATTGATTCGGTGACGATGTTTCTATTGTTAGATTTTAACTTGTTAAAAGTCGCAGTTTTAAAAGCATTAACAGTAGCACCGGAATCAAAAAGTGTTAATAAAGGATAACCTTGAATGAAAATGGTTTGTAGGGGTAAAATAGTATAATTTAAAATAACATCATTAATAAGAAACTTGGGGTCTATTGCGAGTTTTTTGGAACCGTAGTACTAACATTTATATTATCCTTCTTTCTTTTAAAACAAAATTTAAAATTGTGATTAGTACCTTTACAGAAGGTACAAAAAAATTTAGAGTCATTATGCGTATTTTGAATTGAAGTAACGTTTACACTGACGGGTGTTGTAGTTATTCGCGCTTGAATTTCCTCAATTTTAGTGATTAGATGATACAAATCTTTATAAGTATCGGGAATTTGATATAAACCAAGAATAGATAGTACAGAATTATTGGCATGAGCAAAAATAATTTGTATGATTTCGGATTCAGATGAATCATTAAGTAGGATGTTCGCGAATTTTATTATTGAAGGAACAAATGTCGAAAATTTTTCAGTGTCAGGTTGATTTCGCCGGACCAATCTATCAATTAATATCTGTTTAGTCAAAGGTGGAATATAAACTTGTAATAAATTATGTTTAATATTTTGCCAAGACAAAGAGTCAGCCAAACAAGTAGACCAAAATGTTTGTGCGTTCGAAGCACACCTATTGATTAAAGATTTCAAAAGAACGTCTATAGGTAAAAAATTAATATCAACTAAATGTTGAGTATCGACAATAAACTGTATAATATTTTCTGGAACCGAAATGTCCAGAATAGTGATTTTATTTATAAAGGAATCAATACTCGGTTTTGCAAAAAAAACTAAAATTTGAAGTTAATTGATTTGAACTAGTGCTATTATTTGATAGAGTAGTTGTAATTGTTGCCAAGGCATCGGTAATGCTACTTATCTGTTTGCTTTGATGTTGTATTTGTTGCTGTACATCCGAAACGTGCAGCACTGACGCATGGAACTGTTGAGCTGTAGTCTGCATCTGCGTAGTTATAGCCGCTAAGTTAACCGCTGATACTTGATGAGGCGTGATGAATAAGTCATCTGGTGAAGCTGGAGGATCGTCATCTCCTGGGGTACCTGGTGTATTACGAGTTGTTCTCGGCATAATGAAAATTTAAACCACAAACAAAATAGAAGAAAGAGAAAAAAAATTAGTACTAAGTTAAATATAATTATAGAATTAAAGAAAATGTAAAAGATATAAATGTATAAATATAAAGAAAAAATTATAATCATTTCAACTTTCAAAAAGAATTTCAGAATCACAAGTCGAGCTTTGTGAAAACTATCGAAAACAAAAGACACATATGGATATTTGCTCTGCTTCCATATGTGTATGTAAAAAATTAAATTATTTAGAGTTTAATTTAAAAAAAAATTTGGTGTTAAGTTTTTAAAAAAAAAAAAAAAAAAACACTTTATAGAAAATAATTGAATTATCAATTATTTTCATAAATATTGAAATTAAGTTAATTAGTAATTTTAATTAAAAGTTATTATGATGTATTTTTAAAAAAAATAATGAAAACTAAATATACGGTACTTTAGAAAAAAAATCCAAAGCAGAGTATTGTATGTGGAATTATGAAAATTAGAAAACGATCGGTACTAATGCCATACACGTAAATATAAAAAAAAAACACGTTGAACCGAAAGTCTTTCAATAAAAGCTGGGCCCATTAAAAAAGATAATATTGAGGTAGTAAGATCTTTACTATCCAGTAAGTGTCTTAGTTATCGACAAGTGATTCGAATCTGAAAAAAAATAAAAGGTACAAAAAGGGGAACAAAACAAATATATGTTAAAATAAAATATATATTTGAAATAAATCATTTCTAATCTAATACACTGATAGTACAACTATCCTTAAAACACTAACATTGGTTGTACAAGTTATGAAAACAAAGATTATATGAATATGTGCTAAATTGAACTGTAGTAAAAGAAATATTGTATATATAAAAAAAAAGACACTACAGTAAAAAAAAATATGTTCAAATATGTCTGATTTGCAAAAATATAAATATGGATTACAAATTTAATTCAGATACATAGTTGTATATATAAAGAGACATTACGCTTCTGTAAAGAAAAAATACACGGCCAAAAAAAAAAACCAAGCGTATACAAACAATATAGTTATAAATTGAAAAGTCAATGCATATTCACATAAAATATAAATTGTACACCAAAAGTGTGTATAGAGTGTGTATTGAATTGTTACAAGCTTGAGAGACCACAAGTTTCGGAATAGTGAATTAAATAAATTATACAAAAAAAAAATATACTTAGATACAATCAGATAGAAACCATTAATTCGCCCATTCGATACTTCAGCACAATCCATAAAAAATATTCAACTTGTAAATTGAAGAAATAAAAATTTTAAATACCATCTGATTAATTGATGTGAATCAACTAATTTTAGTAATTGTCTTCTTTTTGTAGCTCACAGAGAGAAGTAATTTTTGTAACTTCCAGAGAGAAATACTCTTTGTAACTGAACTGAAAGAAGTATTTTTTGTAACTACTTTCTTTTTGTAACTCACTCCATGAGATGAGTTTTGTAACTGATTTTAAATATGTGCTGAAATATCGAAGTAAGCTTGTATATACGCAAGTCATTTCTGATCTAAGCAAATGCCTGTTGAAACTATGCAAATTCTCAACTAGCATAAACCAATAATTATATAAATTATTTCTTTTTGAATAATAAAAATATGAAAAAATATCAATACTAAATTTTATACAGTGGCGTAGTAAAAAAATTATTCTCCACTTTATGGTCGCTGTTGTTGTTAGGTTGGGATGCTTCCATGGTTTTAGAGCTACAATTTGGTGATTCAACGGTTTTCGATACATTACTGGCCTGATCAAAGTGTAATAATGTGTGATGCTTAATTTTACAGAGATTGCAAGTTCTCTGCTGACTGACAATTAATAATTTTGTGATGTGGGTTCAAACAATTAACGCATAACTTTTTTCTTTCGCCAATTTATATCTATCATGCGGTACAAGATTTAAAAACTTGGGACATTGAGTAACTGTATGCACTTGTTGATTAAAAACAAGATAGTTGTTTTTTTAAATATTTATTATTTTGACTATTCTGTAACTTGTTGACATTAAAACATTTATTTACACGATCAGCTGGTTTATCATTTATATTGCTAACAAAATAATTTTTACTAATTTTAGATGGATTTGAAGCAATATTGTAAAAGTTGAATTAGTTCTTCGTAGGTGGGTAAGCCTGTGTGATTTCGAATTAATTCGAAGGCTTGAACTGTTTCACTTGGCAGTTTCGTCATCGAAACATAAGTTAAAATATAGTCGGTTTGATCATCGAGTTTTATACGTTTCAATGCAACAACAGATGTATGGAATTTTTCCATAAATATTTGTAGGTGGTTTTGGTTTGAATTATACGTTGGGCGATAACTAATCAATCGATCTAAATATAAATTAGCTAGATATTTTTGATCTTGATACGTATCTTCAAGAAGCTTCCAAATCAATGTATAATTACCTAGGGTAGGTTCAAGGCCACTACATATTTTCAAAGCATTTCCTGTAAGGCTACGCAAAATATATTGCAGATTTTCTGCTTGTCTAAGCTCGGTCTTAATAAGAGCAAACTGCTGAAAGTTTTCATAGTACAGTGGCCATAACGTTAAATCTTCTCCGTCGAATTTCATCAATTCAATTTCAGGCAAATGAATTATCGACCGATTTTGAGATGGATGGCTACATTCTGAAGGGTTAGAAACGACTGTTTCATTTTTGATGAAAGACATAGACAGGTATTCTATGTGATCACACAACTCTTCAAAACATTCTAAAAACTGATACGACGGTGTCGCTTCAGGAGTAATTTTCTGGTTTAAAATGACAACTTGTTGAATTAGATCGTGATATTCCACTTTGGTTTTTGAAAATGTACTATAACGGATCTTAATTTTTTCTAATTTTTAAGAATTTGTTGAACCAGCTTTTAAAGCTTTACCATCGTCATAGCACAATTGTATTCTCCGAAAAATAACTTCGCGTTTAGATAATGCACGATCTAATTCTAATTCAGTCAATGAATTAGTAATTATGAAATGTTGAAACGAATGTGATTAACGAAATTATGAAAATATACCAAACCAAAAAATATGTATGATTTATAAAATGATTATATGATAGAATTGAAAATAGATATGTGTTTCTACCAACATTCAGTCGATGAAAAAAATATTTAAAAATATAATCGCGAAGGTCCCTGCTCGGGCGCCAATGTTGTTGCAACTGGTATCAACCTTGGGTGAATGTCCAGCGTTAACTTGTGATTGTTGGTGATAACGGGTCCGTGTGAATGTAATTAGTTCGGTATTATCAGGGTTTATTTTCAATCCCTGGTTGATACACCATTCCTGTGCGAATTTTAGAGCGTTTCGCATAAGCTCCGAGATTTTGTCTTCACAGAGTCCTTGGATGCCAATTACAATGTCGTTCGCATATCCCTGTGTATAGTATCCTTTGAGGTTGAGGTTTAGGTTCGTCAGTATGCTGTTCACTGTAAGGTTCCGTAGGAGTGGGGATAAGACACCACCCACCGGACATCTTTTTGTAGCTCTCACAGTGGCAGACTCACCAAGAAGGGAAGTTTGTATTCTTCTACTTATCAGCATAGAGTTTATCCACCTGTAAATGGTATCTTCTACTGCGTGACAACTTGCAAAATCAATCTTGGAATTGTAAGCGGCATTATCAAATGACTACTCTATGTAAAAAAAACGCACAAGGTGGTTTGTTTCCTTGAGAATCCCTCCTCAATCCTGTATATTAGTTTGCGGAGGACTGATTTACAGAATTTTCCCACCTGATACGCGTACTGGTTGGTATGAAGCAGATTTCTCGACAATGCCCCCTGAGCCAAATGAAATTCTATTAGTCTTTCCATTGTTTTTAATAGATACGATGACGGATTAATTGGTCTAAAGTCCTTTCCCGTGGAATGGTCGTGCCTCCCTGTTTTTGGCAAGAAGGTCACTCTTACTGTCTTCCATACTATTGGGATATATAACCCGTAGCTAGGCTTGCCCTAAATATATGACCGAGAAGAGTTAAAAGATGCTCTACTCCTGTTTGTAAAAGCACTGAGTATATCCCACCTGCTCCCGGTGCTTTATAAGAGCCGAACGAGTTCATTGCCCACTTGATTGTTGAGCGGTTAATGGTAATTGCCGCTCTTTACCAGTCCTCGCTCATCGGTAGGAGGCCTTGGTTTAATTGCTCTTGTGAAGGATTATCACGGGCCATTGCCACCGAATCCAGAAAATGGGTGCGGATCAGTGTCTCGAGTGTATCATTCGCAAAGCTAGTATACTCGGGTCACTACGTAAACCCGATGGTGTCAGCGGGTTTTTTTTGCTAGGATACGATGAAGTCGTGTTACCTCAGATGTGTTTTCTTGACAGAGTTTCTTCCATTAGTTTATTTTGGCTTTTTTCTGAGACCTTTTGAATTCAGTAAGGGATTAATGGTTGTTGTCCCAGTTCCCTTTTGCTCTGTTAAATAGTTGGCGAACCATTTTTCTTTGATTCCGTAGGCCTTCATTTCACCAACAAGTTGACTTGTTGATAACTTTTGAGACCACTGATCAGTTTTCTTGGAAGGAGTTTCATGCTGAAGCTCAGTTGCAGTAGGCTCAATGTCCGATACTGTTTTAACTTTTTCTCTTGTGTTAGTACGGTGGAATTATTTCATAAAATTTTAAATTTAATTCTGCGGGCCAAATTATTTATTATGTTAGAATCGAAACCTTTAAAGATTGCAATTTATTTAATATGGTTAAGTTCTTAAAATTAGGTTTTCCTTGACAATGGACTTTAAGCAATCTGTTTACTAAAAATTGAAAACATTTTATGTTGCGGCAACCATTTATAAAATTCAAATAATTGTTCTAGGAATTGGGGCATAAATTTTAATTTAATTTTAAAAAAACCTTGAGTTATCTTTGATTATCTTAATAATCTTTATATAAGTGCTATTTAGTTTATATGGTAGTGTATTTGAGATGGATATATTGGCATTATTTTATGCGTATAATCATTGCGGATATGTATAATCAATGCTTTACCGAAGCTTTTGTGGATACGGCGGTTGCTTGTTTTATTAAGCATTTTATAGCAAGTGAACTTAACATTGCAATCAAGTTGAAGCAAAACTCGGTTGTAGAAGAGTGTGTATAAGCAGATAAACTGGAAATGCACGTAATAATACAAAGTCACAGTGACATATTTCAATTGGGTAAGGGATTTTGAACGTTTTAAGAACAAATCAGTTGAAGGTCACGGGTTGTGGCTCATAACTGATGTATGGGTAATAAAAAGTAGTAATCGGTTTAGGTAGTAGGTTCTTTAATATATTGCTAGAAACATTAAGCTAATGTAGATAATGTAGATAAGACTACATGAAATAACCAGTGGTGCCACATCCAGACGGCTGGGTGCGAAAAGAGTCGTAACTACGCGCAGTAAATTACTTCATACCTTGCAACTACTGAGAGTACTGCTTCTTAAAGAAGAAGAGTGAACAAGTGTCCGATTTTGTTAGTCAGTAATTGTCGGGCGGAACTTATTTCTTTAGCGGAACATAATACACAGCAATATTCCTGATTTGGTGCTTCCAATATAGGATATAACAACACTTATGGGAATTAACAAATCAGTCCATTTGGTGAAAATTTACAATTTTTGCATTGTTACAAATTAGTTCTAATGATAAAAATTTAACAGGTTTAAATGAAAAACAAAACTTAAGTGAATGGCAGTTATAATGATTAACAAAAAATGCATACATTTGTATCTCGTGTTTGTATAAGTATTTGCGAAAAGTAACAAATATAAATCAAGATTGATAGTTTTAATATTACATAGCCTAAAGATGACTCTCACGTTCTCCAATTGACAATCAGTTTAGTATTATTTTTGAAACCAAAATGTTAAATTACTTGAAAAATTAGGATATTGCAGATCCTTAATTTCCATATATTCATCTGAAGTTATTAGCTACAAAAAAACAATTTTTTCCCACGGCTCTTTTGACACCATTATCAATGATGGACATTCTTGAATAATTCTTGTTTTTTTTGTCAAATATTTTTTTAAGAAATAAAACAATTGTACAAAATGTCTTAGCTTATAATCTTCAATAAATGGTTAATGGTAGGAAAAAAAATGTAATTCATTTAAAAGTCTATTTCAATAAATAATAATAAATGTAATACAAAAATTAAAGTAAATCTAAATATGTATACTGGTATTAAATTTCAAATTTTGCCCCAATTGTGAGAACAATTATTTTTATTTTATAACACGTTTTTTGACTACAAGGTAGTCATCAGCAGTATGAATAAGCTATTCGTAACTATTTCTGGTATATGGAGTCAGAGATATGTTGCTCGTTGCTAATTTGGTGCGTTTGAGACACCATAATAATAATTGTTCTGGAGATTGGGGCCAAATTTGAAATTTAATTTCAAAAAACCTAGAGTTCTCTTTGATTATCATAATAATCTTTATATGTATACTGATCATGAAACATTCAACCTATTAGAAACAATACTAGTTCAATAATAAATCAAACAAGTTGTCAGTAAATAATATACTTGAAACTTGTACAAAGTACTTCAAGAGTTAATGTTTAAAATTTTATAATTGATTAGTGCCTTATTCATTCGGTTTTCGAGAAAAATTCTCTAATAAAAGTTGTTTCTTTATTTATAATGAACCACTTTCATCCGAAGCATTTCTTCGAAAAACGAAACAATTATAAAATTTTAAAAACTTACGTCAACTTTTGATACCTATTGTACCTGGTGTTCCTGAAGTAGCGGCTTTAATATTCTATTGATAGGTCACGTCTAAACGCATTAAATGTCTTGTATTTTTATTTCTATACAAGCCGCGTGCCCGATTGGATTTCCCATCGAGAACATCTCATGATCATTCACCTTTTCAAAATGTAAAAAACTTCAAAAATGACGACTTCCTATGCAAAATTTCCTTATTTTACCCCCTTATTGGATGCATTTTCAAAATCGCTGATACAACTGTCTTTTATTTATAAACAGAAGTTTAAATACAACTTCTATATTTTTAACTTTAAAAATGACGAACTTCCATGCAAATTTTCACCCCTATTTAACCATCTTAAGCGATCAATTTTAAAAATAAATTCTTATTGCTCACCTACATTAAATAAAAAACTCTTGCGCAAAATGGTTCTATATCCACCAGATTCTATTCCCATTGGCAACTTCTCAGGAACTATTAGGCGTTTCTTAAATTTCCAAAAACGTTGATACATCTGACTTCTATGGTCTAAGGTCTGACTTCTAGTGTCTAATGGTCTAAGATCCGGCATTAGATAACCATCCCTCATCTGTTAATTGATTGAAATATTATTGAAAACGCTTATTGCAATATAAAAAATTCTGTTCTCTTATAGTTCTGCTACAATTAACATTAATAAATGAATTAAAAATTGATTTTTTTATAATTAAATCCCTCACGTGTTAATTGAATTTTGCTTGTTAAATAACATAGTATACGATACGACAAATCTTGTAATAGCAGGCAGCGCTGCTTATTACTGCTACGGTTACCTGCAGCCAGGAGTTCAAACGTAAAGTAAACTTAGCTTACTTCCCTCATGTGTTAATTGAAAAATATTTAGCTAATTTAAATGTTTAGAATAATTAGAATACATCCATAACTGGCAGCCATCTTAAAATCCATTAAAATCAATTGCAGCCTACATACGAAAATTAAAAAAAAAAAAAGAAAAAAAAATACATTGTAGAGAGTGAGAGGCTATTGCATTATTCAACGTAACAAACAAGGAAAGTATATGATCATGCGAATGTTGAGTGTATTGCGTTTATCATGAACTCTGTATTTTCTATACACAATACCACTATTAGTATAAATTCACTTATAAATGGAGTAGGCTCTACAAATGCATGAATCATATACTTTCCTTGTTTGTAACGTGGAATAATGCAATAGTCTCTTTCGCTCTACAAGGTTTTTTTTTTTAATTTCTATTTTTATTTATTATTTTACAATTTATTTGCGATTTCAAATATTATGTGTATAATTCACAAGATATATAATTTCAAGAGTATTATTTTAAGATGTTGACTGGTTGGCTGTCTTTTACACTCTAATATCTACTTTAGGTCGTAGTACTCCTTCATTCGATCGCTTGATTGTTGGATGTTATGGCGTACCCGTTCGTGGACATCACTCATACGATTGCGAAGGGCGCTGTCTTCTCCGGCTTCGTTGTCTCCTGGTGGACGTCCAAACTAGAGATCCCAGGGTAAAGGAAGTTCTCTTCCCATGATGATACTAGCTGGTGTTTGACCAGTATTTTCATGAACCGACGAGCGATAAGCGAACAGGAACAGGTGTAAAAACGTATCCCAGTCTCGTTGATGATCTGAAACCACTTTGACTAAATGTCGGTTGATGGTTCGGTTCATTCGTTCCACCATTCCATTCGATTTAGGAGCAAAGCTGTTGTTCTTGTCTTGTGCATATTCAAGGTCGTACAAACGTTCTGGAATAATTCCGACTCAAAGTTCTTGCCTTTACTAGAACAGCAATGGTTCTAGCCTCTTGATTCTTCACTGCATACGCTTCTATCCCCTTACTAAAATAATCCATTACAACCATGATGTATATATTTCCCGAGTCAGATTCTTGAAAAAGTCCAGCAACATCAACAGCAATCCTTTCAAATGGGTTTCTGACGTTGTATTGGCGCATGGGATACTTAGGACGTTTCTGGGATCCATTGCTTGCTGCACACACAATGCATTTACGACTCCAACCTTGAACATCAGATTTGTAGTGTACCCAATAGAACCGCTCCCGTACTTTGGCTAGAGTTCTATTGACTCCCAAATGTCCTCCACTGGTCCCGCCATGAATCTCGTTCAGAACTTCGGCTACTCGCTTTTGGGGAACAATAACTTGTCTCTTCTTTACGTCCGCTTTCACAGCCTCAACCACGCGAACCAGTATACCATCATCCAATGCTAAAGAGTTCCATTGAGCCCAATAAGCTTTCACTTTCACGGAATGTGGAGAAACTGTTTCTCAGGATGGTCTATTGGCGCTTGTCTTCCATGCAATTACCATCTTTAAATCTGGACCTGCTTCCTGGTCCTTCTGGAGTTCCTTAGTCAGCCATTTCTCATCAATTGGCGTTGTCCAGCAAACCGAGGACTCATTGGCGCATCTTCACATCTGAGTCGGCTTCCCGTTCTTCTGTTCTACTGCAATAATTACAATTCTCTGTGCATGGTCTCCTATCAATCAAGCCATCCATATATACAATGTTGTCCAATATTTTACAAGATGCCACATGTGCTATTTTCCATGGGGCTTGTTGTCTACAGGTCAACGTTCGCTCCTTCGCGTCGGCCCTTTTTAGTTTTTTCGAAGAAGTCAATGCTTATACTTCTTTAATTCTCTTCTTACACCATCTTCGGATGCGGTCATGTTTCCGACAGTTCCAACAACGAATTGGCCTTCGTGGATCTTTTTGGCTCCCGACGAATTTTTGCAACACTTTTCTCATCATCTCCTCCTGAGTGGTGTCATCTGTAGCTAAGGTAGGTACACGTATTGACCTGGATCCTCTTTACTTCGCAGCCTCAAACTCCAATGCTTGAGATAAAGCGTCATTCAATTTCTTCGGGCGCGAATTACACTTTCTGTATTAATTATCTATTTTTAATATATTTAATGGTAAATTTTTATTATATAATTAATATCGCAAAATCAAGTTCAAAGTTCATATAGATTAGAATATTTAAGTTTATTTTAAATATTTTAAAACAATTTCTCATAACGTTAATTTTATACTATCTCTCCTTGACGGTCAAAGGTGACGTAGTTCACAGTTCACTAAGATTGTACAGAAGGGTGGTTTAAATAACACATTTATTAATTATTATTCAGTAGTTTGATACTATATATAAATCAAACTTTTGTAAGGACAAATCAGACTAGTTATCTTGTTCTTTGACATATGTTCGGATCGAAGGATAATTTTGTTTCAATAAAATATTTATTATTGTTAATATTTTAATTGTTGTTACTAAAATTTGTACGACTGAACAGCAAATTGTGAATTAAAATTAAATAAATATATTTTTATTTAAAATATCTGGTCTATATCAGATATTAATGGCGCAGCCGGTAGGATAATTCCAGAAAAACATGTTTCGAGAATTATCGCGTCCATCGTAAATTTGTGAAAATTCTTCGAGTGGCTCTTAAGTCTTTGGGACGCATCTACACCCCAAATAAATGTTTTATATCAGCCAGAGTACAAAATAAAATTTACTGGATTGGAAGCAACATTGGAACTGGTTAAATTCATTTCGACTGCATATCGAAAATTTATGGTATTCTTTTACTTATCTGAAATTTTAAAGTAACAATGTGGTTGGTGTTCATATTTCAAATGTAAGTAAATTTTTCTTGTATAGGTATTCGAATCTTCGAATACCTACACCTTAATGCCTAAACATCCAATTAAATCTGAAGTAAAAAATAAAATAAACTTTAGTTTATTCAAAAATCTTAGTTCCGACTCAGATACGGACGAAGATTTACCAACAATTAAAGAAAACAATTCTAAAATAAAACAAATAGAAAATTTATTAAATAAAATATCGCTTGATGATAATTTAGAAAATTCAAATAAAAGTAATAATAACAATATTTTAAATAATATTTTACCAAATAATTCAAATAACTCCAAGTTAATATTAGAAAATAGTAATGCTAATATTGCTACTAGCATATCAGTGATTGATATTATTAGAAGTATGGACACCTACGAAGGTTGTCCAGGAATGTTAAATACATTTATTGAAATGGGAGATGTCGTTCTCTATGGAGAAAATGCTAACAGTTCTTTATTGACTAATATGGTAAAACAAAAAATAAGAGAACCAGCTCGAGATGCTCTTACACCATCTGGAACCCCTTCTGACTGGGAAACTAATAAAGAAATATTAATAACTCATTTCTCAGACAAACGAACTATAGAATCAATTCTTCATAAACTAAACACTATTTGTCAAGGCAATAAACCATTAAAAGATTACTATACAGACGTAGTCCATTTACAAACCGTTTTGTTAAACTCAATAGATCGAACAAAATCAGAAGAACTTATAAAGGGCCAAAATGAAGTAAATTTGAATATTGTTTTAAAATCCTTTATAGCAGGGTAAAATCAAAATTTAGGATATATCGTGAGATCCAATCGACCACCAACAATCAAAGAAGCATATGATATTTGTGTCAACGAAATTTCAATGCAACAATCTAATCTAAATAGAAATAGAATCTCTCGATCAAATGTAAATTCCCTACCGAGACAAATACAAAATAATTATCCTCATAACTATCGTGTACCTACACAGAATTATGTAAATAATTATAAAATACCCAACTTTTCAAGGAATCGTATGCAATTCCGACCACCACAACCCATTCAAAACAACCCATTTAATAACCCGATGCATTACCGTCCCCCACAGTATAATCGACCGACTTGGAATCAAAATCAAATTCAACCTCAACAAAGTCGATTTAACAGTTCACCAATTTATAGATCTCAAGTACCCAGCTCTGAACCTATGGATATTTCAAGTGGAAATACTAGACAAGAATTTCTTCGATTGAATAATATTAACGCTTATGATAAGTTCAAATATTCTCAAAATAACCCATATGATAGTTATCTAAGTGACTAATATTATTCATATGATATCGATCCCTATAACTCTATTTCATATGATCAAACTAATAAAATTCCTGAAGAAAAACACTTAGAAACTTTAGAAATACGCGACTATAATTTTAATATAGACCATTAACCTTTAATATAGACCATTATCTAGAGTTCAAATAAATAATTTAAGTAGCAATAGAAAACCTTAATCCCGGAATTCGAATATCCGAACGAGCAATAAATGAGATTTCACAACAAATAATAATTAAATTAGGAACAAAAAACGAAAGAAAACTAACTAAATTATTTAAAACAAGACAACATATTGTATTAAAAATACCAAAAATAGACGAATCCACAGATATTAACATTTTAAAGACAGAAATGGTTAACAATAAACAAAATGCTATCTATACAGAAGACAATATCTTCAACATAATTCAAAGCGCATATGTAAAACATTTTGATTCGAAATTAAAAATCATTCGGTGTACTAAATTCTTATAGGATGTTGAAAAAATAGATGACCAAACGAAACTGATAAATAACTATCACGAGTTATCAATCCATCGTGGGATTGATGAAACACTGAACTATCTAAAAAGGCTGTATTATTTTGACAATATGAAGTCAAAGATTCAAAAATATATAAATAATTGTGATATCTGTAAACTAAACAATTATGAAAGGCATCCACTAAAACTCCAACTGACGCAAACACAACAGGCAATCAAACCATTTGAAATTTTACACATAGATATTTTCATGTAGATAATACAAATATTTTAACTACCATAGATAAATTTAGTAAATATGGAGAAGCTACGATTATGAAAGCTAGAAATTCTAAATATGCTCTAGATGCACTTAGACATTATTTATCAAGGCAAGGTATCCCTGATCTTATAATTCATGATCCCGGAATGGAATTTGAAGGTAATGATTTTAAAGATTTTCTGAATCTTTATAATATTCGTAATCATACTACTTGTGCTAGAAACTCATGAGCGATTTCATTCAACCTTAGTAGAATTAATAACCATATTAAAAACTACTCATAGAAATGTTACAATAGTAGAGCAATTAGATACGGCTTTATTAACGTATAATAATGCCATACATTCAAGTACCAAGCTTACACCTTTCGAAGTTATACGGGGAATCAGAGATAACCAAATCTTAAAACCCACTACAAACAATATACATTCTATTTATGCTAATAAACATGCTGAGGAAAAACAAATTATAAAAGATTTAAATACTAAACAGAACGATAAATTAAAACAAAAATTGGAAGTCCGAAACAAAGGCCGAATTGATCCTCCAGATTTAACAGTAGGTGAAAATGTTTTTGTAAAACAAAATAGACGAAACAAAATAGCACCCAAATATACAAAAGACAGTAATAGAAAATAATGGCAAAACTCTTAAAGTTAAAAATGTCCAGAAAGTACAAAAATATCATAAAGGGAAAATTAAAGTAAGAAAAAAATAATATGTTTCAGATCATGTGTTGCTGGACAGAAAATTATTTACAACGACATTAGCAGTACTCAAGAACTATTCGCATTGAATTTAGGGACCATAAAACTAATCAATCACTATAATAATTTAATTCACATAGTTAATACTAACCCATTAATTGAATCAGCTTACCAAATTAAAGAAACTTTATTACACAAAAGCTAATCTCCTCACTAACCCCATGACAGATACAACAATTCAATTAGCTAGAGAAAACGTTATTTCTAAACATATTTTGAGTTATAACGAATTGAAAATAACCAAAACTGAGTTAGATAAACATATTAATTTAATAAACGTAGAACAGATATACGAGTTATTAGAATTGAAAGCGTACTTTAACGATTCGAACATTATATTCGTAGTACAAATCCCCATAATTGAATATGGCAACCTTTACTTTAACGACTTTATATCCTATCAACACAAATTATAGTAAAATAAATCCTGAAACTTCGTTAAGCCTGCATAATCCTAACGAATATTCATTTATAAGAGATGATAATTACAAAAGAATAGAACAAGACTACATTTGTTACCCAACGCAACTGAATGACAGAAAACGCAGTACATGCGAAATAGAAATACTGGAAAATCATATTGGACACTGCATTTACGAGCATACAGAGGAAATGAATATTATAATAGAACTAGTTACTAATCATTTTATAATTTTTACAAACACTGAATTAAATATTAGTTCGTCATGTGGAAAGAACATTACCAACTTTGTTGGTAAACTTCATATTTCCCTGAATCAATGTTATATGGATATCAATGGTATACGATATGGGACATTGGAAACTACATATACTAACATCGAAGTGGAACAAATATTTTTTAATAAAATAAACATCACATATAAACAGCCTGATATTGGAATGAACAAACTAGTTAACTATGACTTAGAAAATATAGAAGATTTGAAACTCATGGCAAATAAACTTTATAAACATCCCATAACATGGTCAAATGAATCAAAACACACAATCTGTGCCAATACCTGCAGTTAATCGAACTCAATTAGAAATGGTTGGAATCCCGATACCAAAGCTTTACGTTGATCGAACTACCCTGTAAAAGGCAGTAGTTCTTTCTTAGAAGGAAGGAATTACACTTTCTGTATTAATTATCTATTTTTAATATATTTAATGTAAAATTTATATTATATTATTAATATTACAAAATCAAGTTCAAAGTTCATATAGATTAGAATATTTAAGTTAAGTATTTTAAATATTTTAAAACTATTTCTCATAACGTTAATTTTATACTATCTCTCCTAGACGGACAAAGGTGACGTAGGTCACAGTTCACTAAGATTGTACAGAAGCGTGGTTTAAATAACACATTTCTTAATTATTATTCAGTAGTTTGATACTATATATAAACCAAACTTTTGTAAGGACAAATCAGACTTGTTATCTCGTTCTTTGACACATGTTCGGATCGAAGGATAATTTTGTTTCAATAAAATATTTATTATTGTTAATATTTTAATTGTTGTTACTTAAAATTTCTACGACTGTAAAGCCAATTGTGAATTAAAATTAAATAAATATATTTTTATTTACAATATCTGGTCTACAACATATTAATCGCGCGAGTGTAAGTGCTTGCCTAGCCTCACTATCCCTAAGCCCATCGATGAAGCCGTCTATGGCTTAACGTTCTCGAATTTCTTTTGATGCCGTGACGTATGCTAGTCGAACGAGTCGAGCGACATCACTTTCAAATTCTTGCAATGTTTCATTTGGTTTTTGGATACGATTCTTTAGTTGGGAATGATAAACGTGTTCCAAGTGGGAATCTCCAAACCGGAGTTCCAGACGATCGCGCTACAGTTTGTAATCGTTTCGTTCCGTCAGTGACAATGTTTGCAACACATCTGTAGCTACCCCTCTCAAGGCCACAGTAAGTTCCACTACTTTCCGGTAATCTGGCCACTCGTTACTAGCAGCAGCAGCTTCAAACTATACAGAGTAGTTAGTCCATGATGTTTTTCCATCAAAGGGTGGTGGTTTTGTGTGTTGTTTCCTTCCGTGTTTACACCTTGAAGCACTGTTATTAACTACGGCTTCTCCCTCACGAGCCTCCACTATTTCACTGCTTGGCGTTGCTACGAGTCTAGCTTCCAGCTCTAGGATTCTGGTTTCCATCTGTTTGAATCTATCATCGAATACTTCTATAGATTGTAAAGCAACATCGATGGAATTTTGAACTGTGTGTAACTCTTCTTTCATGACATTTTGTAATTCGTCTTTCATGGCATTTTGACTTGCTTGTAAATCGTCTTTTAATAATGTATCGTTTCCATGTTCTTGGCAGTTTGGTCTTTCAGAATCCATAATTCTGAATTCTTTGCTCCCCGCAAAACCATTGAACCAACGCACCCTTCTTGTCGCCGCTATCAAAATCCCTTTCTTCCAGTTCACTTCTCAACTGAGCGACGGTTAAATTATTGAAAGTTGTCTTTTTTTTTTAATATACATTTTTTTTCAATTCACCCCAAACACCTGACACCAAATGTAGTGGTTTGTCCGGGTTCGTTAATTCAATGAAGTAAATTCTTTTCAACTTTAACAATTTATTTATTTACGATTTCAAATATTATGTGTATAATTTACAAGAGTTATAATTTCAAGAGTATTATTTTAAGATGTTGACTGGATGGCTGTCTTTCACACTCTGATATATATTTCGATCTATATTGATAAAAATAACAATATCAATATTTCGTTGTCTTAGAAACATGACATAATTTGTTCAATTTAACTATCACAGGTAACTTAGTTTCATTACAAAATATGTGTCCAACTGCCAGGTTAATATTCGTTACAATATATATATATATATGACCGTATGTATATATATATATATATATATATATATATATATATATATATATATATATATATATATATATATATATATATATATATATGACCGTATATATATATAAATACATATATATATAAATACATATATATATATATATATATATATATGTATATATATATATATATATATATATATATATATATATATATATATATATTGTGTATGTGTGTGTCTGTGGACTCTTTAGCGGTCATAGTTTTATTTCGAGTGGAACGAAATTTGGTATTTGAGGCGCTGTTGTTATTCAAAAGGTCAAGTTCGCTAATGGCTACAATCGGGCAAGAGGAAAGGGGGTTTAGAGGGAGGGAAAGCACAAAATTTGGCATATCTCCGTTAATATTCGAAAAATCGAAAAATTCCAACGGGATAAAGTTGTAGATATTTTGTTTTACTATAATTTTGTATTTTATTATTTCTCTCTTACTCTAATATTTACAGAAATATTTAAAGATTGAAATTGAAAATTCTAAATATCTCTTTACACATTATAGTTTGGAAAAAATGATGAGGTAGTGAATTGTAGCACACTTGATTTTTTACAACTTTACTCCTTATACATTTTCGATTGTTCTAATATTAAGAGAGATATTTTATATTTTATGTTTTCTTCTATCTCTGTTCCCCATTTCCCCTTGACTAATGCCGCTTAATAATAAAATCATATCATATATCATTTCGAGCAGACTATAGTTATGACCGCTAGAGAGTAATTTATGTGTTCTAAGAAAATTTGCTAAGTTGAAGCAGCTCCTGCTTAAAGAATTTTTTTTTACTATAAAAGCGTATAAAGAAAGTAAAGGATTCCACTTGACATTTTTACCAAATCTCGGAAAAATATACATAAGTATATTATAGTTTTTTTAAACTTTTTACATTATAAATATTTAAAAAAAAAGAGTACCATGTCAATTTTTATTTTTTGTCTGTCAATTGTTTAAAAACTCCTTAAAGTTAAATGTTCAAGACTTCATTTGGAAGTAACAGCAATAAACTATTTATTTTTATTAACATCATTATACTACTTTATTTCTATAGGATGGAAAAACAGCCCAAACTTCTGTCTCTAACCGGTTCGAATATTTCGACCAACAAAACTTGTTAACAAAAAATCTTCCTCTTAAAGCAAACAAGTTTTATTTGAAAAAGATTTTCATGAACACAATTGTTTTCACATAATTTGTGATTATATGTTCCTTGGAAAGAATTGTTAACATTTCGAATACGCAGAGTTGATAACAATTTAATCATTGATTTACAACTCAGTATATACTGGGTATTCAAACATTCAACTCAGTTAGTTGTTATATTACTTTACAGTCGAACGTAGAATCTCCTTCTTCTTTTGGAGTTGGTTAAAATTTGTGTTGATTTTGTTATCTCCACAGAAACTCTACTCTACTATAAGATAACTATAAAACTATTTTATTAAAATTTTGTTTTAATTTTGAAATGTCAATTTTGATTGTCGTTTCCATAGTAACTATAAACTATAATCGTTATATACCGTTCTATTTTGGCTCTTAATACATTTAATTTTTGCAAATACTAAAGTCATATCAGATATTATATTTCATTTTGATCACACTAAAACTATGACCGCAAGAGAGTGATTTGTGTATTCTAAGGAAACTCGCAAAGTTGACGCAGCTCCTGCGTAACGAATTTTTAATAAAGTTTTTGACACATGCATACAGATTTTTTTACCAGAATCTTTTGGCAATCCGACGGTATGAAAAGTGTGCCTGGAAACCAGGCATGCTTTAAATTTCTATGATCAGTAATGTGAAAAAAATACCATCTTTGATTGTAAAGTTGTTAACATTTAGTCCTGCTTTAAGCTTATTATAAACGAGTTCACATTCATTAGAATTATTTTAAGCTTGATTGACTTGTCGCAAGCCAAATATGCCAAACAAATTAACAACATGCAAGCCAGTTTCTATCAAGTCGACAGAATGTGATTTCTTCAGTGGAAAACCGAAAAAATTACTTAACAAGGCGCAGTGATGTTAACAATAATATAATACATAGTACTTATACTTGGATACTTTCATTATCACTGAAAAGTTTCACAAATAATAATGAGTAACAAGCCGAAAAAGCCTGTAAAGGAAACTTCTTCATATAGGCTGATTTTCCTCTTTCCAGTTTGCTAGATAAAGATGTATACCAGATCACCAGTTTGATTTCCGCAAAACAGTCTTTTGAAGACAAATACTGCTGTGTGGTTGCTTTCCTTGACGTTACAGGTATTTTTAAGATAAAAATAGTGCTTCTAAAAATCTGCATTCATTCGTTTCACATTGCGATTTTCAGGTACTAGCCATTACTCAATAGTTTTACAAAGTCACGCAACACAGCATTTATACTTCGAAAAAATTAAAATGAACTCTTAATTAACTCTTAGAGTAATTTTTTCGTCATCTCTAAGAGTATTTGTTGCGTCTTTGATACGTTCCCATAGTTGAGCCTCATTTTCTTGCGATGTCTAGTAAACTACTGATTTAAGATGACCCATAAAAATAATCCAATGAATTTAAATTAGGAGATCGTGGTGACCAATTTACGGTAGTATCGTTACGTCTATCTATCCATTTGTTTGGATATTCTTGATTTAGAAAATTTCTGATAGCCGAAAAATAAGTTGGAGACCCATCATGCATTAGACACATGTCTTTTCGAAGTTGTAGAGGTAAATTTTATAGTAAGCCTGGCAACGTATTTTGTAAATGCTGTCAATAAATTGCTCCCATTAATTTTTTGGGTAAAATGATAAGACCTACAATAAAATTGGTTATTGTGCCAGCCCACAAATTTTTATTGTAAATTTATGCGGGAAATGTGTACCTTTAACTGCATGAGAATATTATGAGCATATTATAAATAATTTTAATTTAAGTTAATATTTGTAAAATTCCAAATTTTAAGTAAACAGTGTAATCAATCGACCTTTATAATGAGTACCTTGTTTGTACTGAATAACATATACTCCCGTTCATAAAAATTGAACCACCTGTAAGCCACATTCTAAGCTTATATATTACTAAATATATATAGATTACATACAATAACACTTAGAATGTTTCAAATGGTTAAATTTTTATTGACGGGGTTGAATTATCAAAATTAAACTCAATCGTCTTTTGTTTTAAGCCATAGTATATGTGGTTTTAGTAAAACGTTTTAAAGACTTTTGAGAGCCAATCTGTATATATATAATCTAATTGTACAGATACACTCCTTTATATAGAATCTGCCTATATGTATGCAAAGATATAGTCAGATCCGTTCCATCTGGCTCAAATGTATTGTACTTCCACTTCATTGAATAAAGTTAAGATCCTAAGAAATTTATTTCATTGGTGAAAATTCATGATTTATTAATTTTAATTGAGAAACACCCCTTCGTTGTGAAATACCCCTAAATGTTTAAAAATTATTAGTCAGTTACCATTAAAGGTTTTGTAGACTAAAGTTCCTGTCTTCATGGTTGTGTTTTGTATACTATATGAGTCTCTTCGAGTGTTTACAATTCAACACATAATACACCAGACTAGGACCATATACAGGATGAGTCGAACAAAGTGAATAATAGAACACACCTCCACCTCCTTCCACGATTCTCTTATTTTTATACATCTAATAGAATACAATACATTATAACAAAACGAACACCACCCAAAGACATGATATAAGCCACAACCAAAGCACTCAAATGTACGTGCGCACAAAAATAAAGCAGTTTGAAAGATTAGGGACACATAATAGTTAAATACTTGTTAACATTATAGTTATTATACTTATAAAAATAAATTAATAGATTCTTGTTATCCAGGGGCGAATCTAGAAATTTTACACGGGGGACGCATATATACAAATATGATATATTATATATGGTAAGTTGTAGTTTAAGGAACAAAGTTAAATTTTATAACAATTAAAGGAACAAAATAACACAATATTATGATACAACAAATTAATAATATACTTTAGCATAATATTATGTTATTTTATTCCTTTAATTGTTATAAAATTTAACTTTGTTCCTTAAGGACATTCCAACATACCCCCACTTTTCGACAGATTTTGCTAATTTTTTTCACAGGCTAAATAACGTTTTCTAATAAATCCCGAGGTTTCAGAATTTTTGACCGTTTAGAACGCAAGATAATTAATATCAAAGTTATCATTCTGCCTCACTCTCTCTCATTAGAAGCATGTAAAACTTCATGCCCGCCGAAATATTATAATTAGAAAAAATACTCAACAGAATTTAAAAAAAAACTAGAAGAGTAAAGCTAAACATTTATTATATAAATTTTAAAAAAAAATCATGTATTACCATTTTGTTAACCCGACTTCAAAAAAGGAGGATGGTTCTCAATTCGTCTGTATTTTTTTTTTTTTTTTTTTTTTTTTTTAATGTGTGTTACCTCAGAACTCCGACATTTATGAACCGATTTTGAATTTTTTTTTTTTGTTTTAAAGGGTTTGGTTTCCCATTGGTCCCATTGGCAACAATTCGCATTCTGATGAGGGGATCCCCGGAAAATCGAGGAAAATCCTCATTTTATATGTGATAACCGATTTTTGCGAAATTTTTATTTTTTTTTTTGAAAGGGTATACTCATTCATAATGGAAAAATAAGAAAATTTTCTTAAAAACCGACTTCTAAAAATTTTTTTACAAAAAAAAAACCGACCCCAAAAAAAAAAATTTTTACAAAAAAAAAACAAAATGCATGTAAATAAAATTGAAAATCTGTTATAAAAAAATGCTCTTAAAATAAAAAAAACGGGTAAAAAAAAATGTGTTATAAAAAAATTCACTAAAAATTAGTAAGTCATTTAGTAGGTCTACCCATATTTAGACAAATAAAACAAGTTATAGAACTTCAAAGTCACTAAAAAGCGAGAAATAAACCATATTTTGACAAAATGAAAACCTGACTTCAAAAATAAAATATTCTATAACAAAAAATGCACTAAAAAGTAAAAAAATAATTGCGTATTCTTGTGCCAATTTTAGTTCACCTAAGCAAAAATTTTTAAATATATATGTACAATTATTGTTATTTTTGGAGGCGGTGTCCAAAAATTATGTGAATTTCTCTATGCTGACACCGCCTCCAAAAATAACAATTGTACAACAATTGTACATATATATTTAAAAATTTTTGCTTAGGTGAACTAAAATTGGCACAAGAATACGCAATTATTTTTTTACTTTTTAGTGCATTTTTTGTTATAGAATATTTTATTTTTGAAGTCGGGTTTCCATTTTGTCAAAATATGGTTTATTTTCGAAATATAAAACTAAAAAGAAATTAAATTTTTTTTTTTTTTTCAAAACAACATAAAGAACATTAACATTATTTTGTTTATGTGAACAGTGTATTCGTCTATGTGTATTTATGTGTTGGTGCTATAATAAAATCAATCCGGTTTTTTGTCCTGATTATATGGAAAGACACAGTGCTGGAGCGTTCTTAAGCTACAACTCACCATATATATAATATAACATATTTGTATACATGCGTCCCCAGTGAAAAATTTCTGGATTCGTCCCTGGATAATAAGAATCTATTATTATTTTTTAATAAGTATAACGTGAACAAGTATTTAACAAGTATTTAAATATTATGTGTCCCTAATCTTTCAAACTGGTTTATTTTTGTGCGCAATTCATTTGAGTGTTTTGGTTGTGGCTTATATCATTTCTTTGGGTGGTCTTCGGTTTGTTATAATGTATTGTATTATATTGGATGTAGTACAAAAATGAGAGAATCGTGGAAGGAGGTGGAAGTGTGTGCTATTATCCACCTGGTTCTTCTCACCCTGTATAGTAATAGAGATAATTAAAACCAAAGAAATATATTCAATAAATTAAAAAATTTTTTTACCAAAATCAAATACATTCCTTGTGTCACACAGATTACGTTATAAGTAAATTAAATTACAATAATAAGCAATATTGTTGTGATGAAAATGATAATAAAAGACGTTGATTAAATATTTTAAACCCCAAAAAATATTCATTTTAATTTTACTGTTCTGAATATGTCTATTTAATGATAAAATATTCATGAGCAAGTACATGAATTAAATCGAGATAACAGGCATAGACAGATACACATTTTATAGGCTTTAGTATTAAACTATTAACTTTAAAAAAGTATTTTAAAAAACACAAAGAAGAAACATAATGTAAGAAACAAAGCAATGATGATATTGAAAAGTAAAGTAGAATATAAAGATTTTAAGTAAATGAATAAGTTTATAACAGTTGAATTTGTTTTATAACGTCGTGTCCAGTAATACGCTACCGAGAGAGTAATTTACTTTTCCGTTTAATAAAGGCGTAATTAGTTTATGAAACTTGAAATCAAGAGCTATCGCTATGTTCAATTTTCGAGATTTGTCATACAATCTATGTATTTTCAGTGCTGAATGTTTTCACTGCAATACCTTTATTTACAACGAGATCATTTTTAAGTTATTATTTTCAATTTTTAATCAATAATATCAGTTTTAAGAATGAACTGACTTATTCGCGCAGATCACATCGTTTTTTTTGTAATATCCCTGGCTTCTGTAGCGAGATAAAAATACATACCAGTTTCTAATTATAATCATGAGCTTTTAAAGTAAAATCGGTTCAGTAGTTTGCGTGATGCTGGAACCAATAAAAATTTAGAAAAAAATATCAACACGTGGAACCAAACCGATTGCTAAATATTATCACATATAAGTTAGATTTACGTGGGTACAAAATTGACTATCTAGCGTTCAATATTTTACTACCATACAATATATTCGCGTGGGAAAATCATAATTAATTATTATAGTGCTACCGTATAACTAAACACTGTGTATATTGAATTTGTTTTATTTTGTTATATAAAATATGGTAATTGAAATTAATGAAATACATTTTATACATTTTTCAATGTTAAATAATTTTATTGCTTAGTAACTTTTTAGTAATTGCTTAGTCAATATTCATTATTTCAACATTTAATATTGACGGTATTAATTTTTATTGATGTGATGCAAAATTGAAACGATGAATGAGGTAATGTTACGATTCGATAGGATTATACAGTTTGACTGAAATACTTGATGGAAAATTCCATTCCATATTTGCCAAGAAAATACTACACACACAATATAGGACATACACACACTAATTAAATAAATATAATTAAAAAATTTAAAAAAAAAACATGTTTCCGCGTGTTTTTTTATTGCACATCTGAATTGATTTTTAGTTAGAGACATCAAAGGTTTAACGTAGCTTTTGAGTAATATAAAGTCAGTTATATAGCTGTGACCGGTAATGCTACTATAAATATGAATAATATTCTATTGATGGCAAATTCAAGGCAATATTCTTCGAATTAATTGGAAGCACGTGTTTTGGGAAAAAATTCAATCCATGAAAAGATGGATAAGGAGTTTTACACGTTTAAAAGGAATTATCCTATTAATATGGAATTTTAGAAATGACTGCCTACGCTAAATAATACGACACGTATTAGGATTTTTTCTAATTCAGTCCACAAATGGGGGTAAATTAACTTGGTTTTCCAACTTTGTAAGTTGAAATATATGGAGCTATTTTGAAACACGAAATATGTTATATAAATTAAATAATTATCACATTAAACCATTTTGGGGTTGTAATCACTCCCTGATGATCTGGAAAAATCGTAAAAAGGGGGAACAAGAAAGTGCTATAAATACCTTTGTTGAAACCGCTTTAACAACAAAGATGTGCATGTCATTGCGGGGGAATCGTGAGGTCAAAATAACTCAGAAACAATCCGAAAGTGTGCAACTCTCGACGCTACTAACTCTCATTAGCCAAGAGCTCGTTGAGGGCCCACAATATCGGGGTTGCTATCTGGACAAGGGGCCCTTGTGGTTCGGTGCATAGGCACAACGGCCATAAACTGGCTCATAAAGAACGTCCCGAATATCATATCATGGGAGGGAGCGGAACTGGTCCTCGGGAATGCAAGAGCCCTAATGAACATATCAAAAGTTCTGCTGTATGCTTTCAAGACCTATAACATCGTTGAAACGGGCAAAATAATCAAAACTCTTGGAGCGTAGAATGGAAAACTAGGCACAGGAGTCGCGAACTATCAACAACACGGGGGCTCATGTGTTACACACAATCGTGCTGGAAGTGAACAGCGGATCTGGGGTTGATTCGGGACCGAGGGTATAAATTATACCTCTGGTTTGGTCAAGTCAACCTAAGACCACTGAAAACATCAGAGGGAAAGGAGAGTGTCAAATCTTCGGATGCCAGAAAGCGTCCGCTGTATTCTATCAAAATGTGCTGAAAAGGGGAATTTCCATAGCTCTGGTCCAGGAGCCTTGGGATATTACCCATAAGGTTCTTGGACTAGGAGATACTAGAGGACAAATTATTTACGATAAATCCTCGGAGAGACCCAGAGCTTGTATCAATGTCTTGCCGCTGTTAGAGTTTTGTCAGAGATATCTTACAGCGGTAAAAGTAAAATACAACATGAGGAACGAAACTGGAGTAGTAAACATCGCTTCGGTCTACCTACCCTATGATGCATCTACTCCACCACTATCAACAGGGATAGAAGACCTGATCTAGTATTGTGAGGCAAAAAACCACCAACTGATCATGGGATGCCATGCAAATGCTCATCACACAGCGTGGGTAGTACAAACACAAATACAAGAGGTGAGTACCTCTTCGATTATATCATAGCTAACAACTTAGATATAATTGCTCAAGGCAACAAGCCAACTTTTATTAACAAAGTTCGGACGGAATTCATTGATGTAACACTGAGCACTTATGAAATCAGTGGAAAAATCAAGAAATGGCTTGTATCCGATGAACTATCTGCGTGGGATCACAGACAAATTTATTACAATGTGGAGGTGAGAACAGACTAATGTAATATACACTATCGTGATCCGAGGAGAACAAATTGGGACGAATGTAATTCGACACTTAAGTTTAAACTCGCCACAATGCCGAAAAAAGTTAAAACAGGACTGGACATTGAGCTTACTGCAACTGAGTTTCAGCATGCAATAATTAACTTCTTCCAAGAAAACTGCCCTGAGGTCTCAAAAGACATCAGCACGTCGACTTCTTGGTGGAATGAGGGCCTTAGTAGTGAGAGGCAAAAAGTTCGCCAGCTATTTACCAGAGCAAGGAAGATGGGGAACTTGGATAACTACCATGACGCCCTTACCGAATACAAAAGGTCTCTGAAGAAAGCCAAAATGGACTAATAGAGGAAGCTCCATCAAGATGTTGAAAACACATCTCAAGGAGCAAGACTCCATCATATTCTAGGGAAGAAACCTACAGACAACATCAGGTCATTCGTTAACCCGATGGTGAGTATACTAGCTCCGCGAAGGATACACTCGAGATACTGATCAGGATTCAATTCCAGATTCGGTGGCAGTGGAAGGTGAAAATCCTTCTCAAGAGCAGCTCAACCAGAGTCTCCCACCGACAGGCGAGGACTGGAGAAGAGCGGCGATTACCATACACCGCTCAAAGATCGAATGGGCAATAAACTCATTCGACTCCTACAAAGCACCGGGATCAGATGGATTATACCCAGTGCTTTTACTAAAAAGAGCAGAGCATCTGTTAACTCTGCTTGGTCATACATTCAGGGCAAGTCTGGATACGGGTTATATCCAAGCAGTATGGAAGGTAATAAGAGAGACTTTCTTGCCAAAACCGGGGAGGCTCAACCACACCACGGGAATGGGCTTTTGATTAATTAGTCTGTCATCGTTTTTACTTAAAACGATGGAACGACTAAAAGGATTTCATTTGCTCAAGGGGCATTGTCGAAAAATCCGCTTCATGCCAACCAACACGCGTATCAGGTGGGAAAATCCTGTGAATCAGTCGTCCACAACCGTCCACTGATATACAGGATTGAGGAGGGATTCGCAAGGAAACAAACCACCTTGTGCGTTTTTCTTGACACAGTTTTTCTTTGCATTTGACAATGCCTCTTACAATTCCATGGTTCATTCTGCAAGTCGGCATGGAGTAGAAGACACCGTTTGAAGGTGCATAAACACTATGCTGTTTGGAAGAATAATACAAACTTCCCATCTTGGAAAGTCTGTCACTGTGAGATCCACAAAGGGATGTCCACAGGGTGGTGTCTTAACCCCACTCCTGTGGAGCCTAATAGTGAACAGGTTACTGACGAAGTTCAACCAAAAAGGGCGGACGACATTGTAATTTCAATCCAGGAAAGGCACAATCTCCGAGCTTATGCAAAACGCTCTTGGGTTCGCACAGGATTGGTGTATCAATCAGGGATTGAAAATAAACCCTGGTAAGACTGCACTAATTCCATTTACACGGAAAGGAAGGTGGATAGCATAAAACCAACTATCCTCTTCGGTGAAAGAGTACAGATCAAAAGCGAAGCCAAGTTCTTAGGAGTAATGTTGGACTCTAAACTAACATGGAAGCTTCATCTGGAATACATAACTTCATCTGGAATAAATAAGAGCGAATCTTCTCTCATGCTTTGCAAGAGAGCATATGGAAAAGTCTGGGGTCTAAAACCCAAGATGATCCACTGGCTCTACACAACAGTAGTTAGGCCCATTATAATCTATGCTGCTATAGTGTGGTGGCCAAAAGTGAACCAAATCACACCATGCAAAAAGCTGTCCAGGATCCAAGGACTGACCTGTTTGTGCATCACTGGATCCATAAGCAGTACACCTACCGCTGCCATGAAAGTCATGCTAGGACTGCATCCGCTAGACATTGTAATAATAGCTAAAGCGAGATCCAGCGCCTATATACTTTCTTGCAATAATAACTAGATTAATAAAAATCAGGTTGGACATGCAAGGATCGTGGGAACATCAATTATCTCAGACCCCGTCTTGAAATGGGCGTTAATCTGTATACCAGACGATTCCATTCTTGAGGTAGGGTGGTTCTCCTTCCGACCACATGGCCCTATCACATACAACAGTGAAAGGTTTTGAGAAGGAGTATATCATACTCCTTCTCAAAGCCTTTCACTGTAATATGTATATCATACTCCTTCTCAAAGCCTTTCACTGTAGTATGTGATAGGGTCATGTGGTCGGAAGGAGAACAACCCTACCTCAAGAAAGGAATCGTCTGGTATACAGAAGGATCCAAAGCTGAAGAAGGAACCGGGGGGGGGGGAATCTACAGTAAAAGACATAATGCAAACATAAACCTCAAACATAAACCTCTGGGGAAATATGCTACGGTCTTCCAAGCAGAAGTCTACGCCATCCTGGCTTGCGTCCGTGAGAACCTACGTAGAGGCTATATAAACCAGAACGTATGCATTCTTTCGGACCGTCAAGCTGCTTTAAAAGCCTTGTCTGGAACTGAAGTCACCTCAAGGATAGTCAAAGATTGTCTGGAGAATCTTCTGAAACTGGCAAAATGGAACAATGTTAAATTGATCTGGGTGCCGGGTCACAGTGGTTTCGAAGGAAACGAAAAAGCAGATACCTTAGCAAAGAATGGAGTCGTAATGCCATTCATAGAACCAGAGCCTATTTTACGAATTCCAAGGACTGCACGTAAGCAGGTGATCAACGAGTGGTCAAATCCGAAACACCGTGATTACTGGAAAAAACTACCGCGGCAAGAGCTCGGGAAGGTACTGCTTCAGAGTGTAACAAAGAGGCTTTCTGACGATGTACTGAGGCTGAGCACGATACAACTGCGGAGGACTGCACACAATAGGACTCGATAACGGATCCATTACGTTCAGATTGTGTGACGAGGAGAAAGAGAATCCAGTCGCATAATCTTCGACTTCAAACTTCTGGGTTGCAGAAGATACAGGATATTCGGTGCATCTCACCCCGAATATATGAACCTTCGGAAGGACATCATAAGCAAGCTCCAGGCTATTGCCAACATGTGGGAGAAGAGAATGAACGTCAGACTGAAGTAGAAGGGGGAGCAAAATTGGCCATAAGGTTTAAGTGCAATAGTTTTTATCCCAGAAAAATCAATCAATCAATCAATAGTTGGGCAGGCATGAAGTTTATGGGCGCAAATGCTTATAATGAGAGAGGGGGAGAGAAAATGATAACTTTGCTATTTATTATCTGGCATCTTTAAACGGTCAAAAATTGTGAAACTTCGCTATTTATTAGAAAACGATATTTTTAGCATTTGAAAAAAAAATGAGCAAAATCTGTCGAAAAGTGGTTGTATGCTGGAACATCCTTAATAATGAAAATCCGTATAATTATATTTATATACATAGTATAAAAGAAAGTCTCCTTCCACGTCTGGCTGTATGTTTATCCACTAGCTCCTTCTAAAACGGATAAAACTCAACGGATTTTGAAACGGTTTTCATCATCATGTAGGTAATTTTATCCAAACTATTTATATGCGTAGTACATTCTAATTTTAGGTCCATACTATTCTACTGGTTACCAGTGTGGTAGACAGCAATGTAAAAGGAAAGCCACCAAAAAATACTCTGTAGAGTCCAATGGTTAGCATCCATACGACTATCGGGATGTCTACAGACAACACCATCTAAAGTACTTGTGGTAATTCTGCTCCTCCTGCCATTTAACCTCTTTGGAGAGAAACGCGCAGCAGGAGCGGCTCTCAGGCTATATCTAGTCTTACACTGGACAGAGACGCATAACGGTCATGCACGGATCTTACCATCTTCTTACTTCGGAAACAAGTTCTCAGTAAAGATCACCAGACAGGAATAGGTTCTGAACTTGGTTAAGCCAAAGGGCAAAGTATTTTATACCGACGGATCTTTATTAGAGAAGAAAGTAGGTTGTGGCGTTTATTCTAAAAATCCCGATTCAAATATCATTCCGGCTGTCGGATCACTGTAGTGTGTATCAAACGGAAGTGATGGCTATTAACGAGGTATGCTTATAGATAAGACTGAACACTTTAATGTGCAGCGACAATACTATCCTCACCGACAGCCAAGCAGCTCTAAAATCCATAAACTCCGTTTACCTAACCTCAATGGTTGTACAGGACGGCCAAACGACCTTAAATGAGCTGGCGAAACAAATGGGTACCGGTACACAGGGACATTCCAGGGAATTGTGAAGCCGACGAGCTTGCTAGAAATGCAACAAGGCTCCGGGAGTTCCGTTTCCGAACTGCAAGCTGCTCCTGAATGAGGATATCTTAAGAAACGCCAATCTTAGATGGAGGGAGGAACGCACTGGTGGTACACAAGACAGATATGTTTGGAGTACAATCGTTGGCGTTCCAAAGATTATATCTCGCTTCAATAATAATAATAATGAACAAGAGGGGTACCGCAAATGGGTCCCTAGCACCTAGACCAAGAGGTCTCTGTGCCCTCCTTGAGAATAACCTGTCACCTTTAGGTGAGACGTCTCCAGGAAAGAGGTGCTATTGTAAGAAGACGATGCTATAGGACTCTGTTGAGGCCAGACTTGCACAGAAAGTCGATATTTTCTCCGCCGGGATTGCTCCCAGGGTTGATGGATCCAAGGTTTCGGACCCAAACATTTTATGCCAGACACCCTGCATATTTCAGGAGGTGCAAATGACATTCTCTTGAAGTGTGATCATCAGAGATTCCCAAGTTTTGAAGGTAGTTCAATCGACAGTATCCTGTCAAGAACCCCAACCCGCTTCTCAACTGTATTCTTTTGAGTTTCAAACGAACACAGTCGAATGGCCTGTCTGTGTCTAGGCGTAGCTTGGCCTGTCGCATGACCTGTGCAAAGTCCCATTAATCGAGATGAGCTTGTCTTAGCCACGGTAAATTACGGAGCATCTCTTGCTATGGGAATGACAGGCTCAGGTTAAAGGGGTTTAAGATGACCCCTCTCGTGCCAACGAGTCTGCTGCTTCGTTCCTTTTAACGCCAGAGTGACCCGGTATCCAGAACAGTCAGAATGTGATATTCAGTTGATCGATACATTCATAGACTATCATCGATTGGAATCTTGACACCTAAAGAGCCCGAAGTGCGGCCTGACCATCTGAAAAGATGCTGTAATCTTTCGTATTGCAAATCTGGTCACCTCTAAGCATGACGGTTTTTCTGATTGAAAAACCGTCGCATATTGACCAAGAGGAATCAATTCCTTTATTCAAGGTCCATAAACTCCCGCACCAGACAAATCTCCGACCTTTGACCCATCCCTATCTAAAGATATGGTTTGGGGAGAGGAGAGTAATGAGAAGTTAGGTACATCTGGATCCCATTCCTCACGAGAAGCAACCATTAACCTACATTTGCGGCAAAACTGTAAATCGGAACAGTGGAATTCTCTGCCATTTCCACAAGTGGGGCCAGTGTCCAACCTGTTCATTATACTGGCATGACCTGTGTTTATCCTACATTACCTGTGTCTGCAACTCCAAAGTCGGTAGTCACCTGTCACAGTAGGGAGGAGGAGGAGACGATGTATCATCCTCTATGTCTTTGTCCAACTCTTACCATGAGGAGATGGACTCATCTGAGTCAGCCTTTCTTTGACAATCTTAAGTCCACTGATGTCAAAGCTGTTCTTAGACAGTTCCAAATCTTTAGTGGCCGCGGATGGGCCAACCCACTTTTCGGTATCACAACGGATCCTATGGTACAAATGTGTCTCACCCTTGGACAGACACTCTAACCTAACTAACCTAACCTACATCCAATCAATTAAAATTTCGTATGCGTAAATAACAAATGTATTTCGAATAAATTTACTTTCATGGCTTATTTATTTAGTTTTAAGTTAATACACCAAAGTTACATATCACCTTAGCTACGATCAATGAGTTCAGATCAACGTGTAATAATTAACCATGCCAAGCCAAGCCGGGTCGAGAAAAGCTGCCGGGCCGGTCCGGGTCGATAGACCAGTGGCTTTATTTGAATATTCATAGTTTGTTTTTATTGTTTGTTAATGGTGTTATTTCAAATTATTTACAACTTAACTAGTTAATTGAAGGTAACTGAACCCGTAAAGGTGCATCATTTTTTACGTTGTGTGCAGTAAACTGAGGAAACAGCTTCGGAATTCGGAGTAACAGAGAAGACTTTTGATATTATCTTCTATAGTGTATCAGTAATATGTGGTAAAAATCCTCTGTCTGAAAAGGTCACATATCCGTCTCCATAGTATGCGCGTGTGAGTCAAAGGTGAGGTAGAGTGGTAGATTGTAAAGCTGCCCTGGACGGGCTACACTTCAACCATAAGGTCCATTGTGATGCCTTAGGATGTGAGAATGTGAGTGGAGTGGAAGAAATTTGTAAGTAGACTGGGAATTATGCCGATATTCATCTGGAGTTCGTGTAGGAAACTGCAGAAACCCTTTTCAAGCATAGCCGGTTATTTCGTTCTTGTCCATACGCCGACATTTTTGTCAATCAACCGCCACATTTTTTTTTTATAATTGACAAACAGCCGATGTTGGGATTCGAACCCATAACCTCCCAGTTTCCAAGTACTTCATACTGCGCAGACATGACGCCTTAGACCGCTCGGCTACTTGGGTGGTGAGGTACGCTCCGTACAAAACTGGCTATAACTTTTGACTAGTAAAAGCAAATGCTCAAAATTAAAATCCGTATGGAAATATGATATATTTCTTATACGATCCAGGAGGAGAAGTAAAAAAAACTAATTATTTGCAAAAACTCACTGATTTTGGTAAATTTGTAATAAATCTTTAAAATAACATTCTTTCTGTTTCGGACTTGGGGATCAGTTTAATGAAATGATTATTAATAAGATGAGAAGTATTGAAGAAAATTTGAAAAAATTTTGTTTTTCAAATATTTTATTTTTCAAGTAGGTATAGCTACTAGTCTAGGAATGAAGTGGGAGTAATCAGCCAAAAATTCAAACAACGATTCATTAAACAACAGACGCGACATTAAATTTTAAAGAACTATATAAAGAAGCTTAAGCAAAATGTGAAGTTCTTGGGTATATTGAACACAGAAGTTGACGCTCTCCATCGTGTGTCCACAACGTGAAGGTGATTCTCTCAATTTTAAATTTTAATTATGAAAAAAGTTAATTTAAAAAAATTGTGTACTTTTTTCAAATATATTACACGAGTTTAAGGTAATGGTAACGCACAATCGGTGTCCAGATCGCATCACATCCTATGGCCAACGCAAAAATCTCGAGATAAAATTTTCGCGGGTAGATGGTGAAATTTTCTGATCCAATAAACAGTCATAATTGTTTGTGTTAGTCCGCGGATTCCAACAGGTTGATGTGTATGTAAACATTCCAGCCAAATAGCGTGTGATGGTATCTGATGGTAATCCCAAAGTGTCTTATTTTAACTTCTTTATTATATTTTGCATTAATAAATTATTATTTATTACTAGTATTACCCGTTGCAGCTTCGCCCGCAAAAATTTTGTAAAGCCCTTATAACCAAGTAACTAAATATAATTTCCCGTCAAAGATACTGACTGTCTTGGATCAGTGCTACACGTATTTATTTATTTACAACCAAATTTTTTCTTTCATTTAATCAATATACCCCACATTAATTGTTTTAGTTAATAGTTTACCGAGCTATTGACTTTGTAAATAGCTGGACTCTTTAATGGGAATCATCACTTTTTAAAGAGCAACTATTATATGAAGTCTAGAGCTATTTACTTTGTAAATACTTCGGTCCTTTCTTCCATATCATCACTTTTTACGAAGCAACTATTATATGAAGTCGAGAGCTATTTACTTTGTAAATAACTCGATCCTTACTCTCATATCATCACTTTGTTAGAAGGAAATATTACATTAAGGATTTTTCCGAAAACTCGGCTCTTTCTTACATTTATGTTTTTGGTCGGATCCATATTAAAGGCTAAATAATATAGAAATATTCAATTGTGAAAAGGATGTTTTTCCCAAATGCAATAGGGATACAAATTTTAATTTTAATATTAGATAAATCTCTTCGTTAACGAGAAACTGCGTACGAGAATACATATGGTTGTCCACAAGTAGGAAAACGTGTTTCTAATAAATATAAAGGAGTAATTTTAGATGTTTCAAGAGACTTAAGGTACGTCAGATACCATCTTGTCAACGGTATAAATTTGTATTACGGCATATTGGACTCAAATAATAGGTTGCTCCCTCGTATTAGCTAACATAACATATATATTTTAAATTCTCACTCTGTCACTGACACCGTATATACAAATAAAAAATATAAATTCAGTTTATACTTTCGTTTCTTTTTTACACAGTTAAAAAATATACTACTAATCTTTGTTTATAAATAAATAAAATTATACGTTATACAGAAAGTTACAAAAGTGAAGAGTTTTGTGAAATGTAAGAAAATTAAAATTTCAGGTCTGTTCATTTTTTTGAACGGGTGTGTACATGCAACAAATAAAAAAACTGCCCGTTTAATATAATAAAAGTTTAATAAGGTAACATAAACATAATTATAGGAGTACTCTAGAAATAATTACATTAGGCATTAGTTCTAGGCAGACATTAGTTGTAGTACATTCTTTGATTCATTAATTGACTGGAAATGTTTTTTTGTATTTCCACTGTAGCTGAATTTAAATTTTCAGTGATGATATCCGCTCTAAAAAACAAAAATATACACCTATGCATTTAAATTTCAATTTAAAAATTATAATTTTTAGTAATAAATACGAACTTTCCATTAGTTATACTTGTAATAATTTTAGAAGCTGTTTTTGGACATACATCTGGCATAAAATATCGAAGGTTGAATGAATAACCTAAACATATAGCAAATAATAAAATAGTGATTGGTATTTTATATTTCTTTTCGTACTTCCAAATATGAATCTGAAATGAATATATGTAACATTAGCAATTCATTCATTATAAAAACATACTGATTTTGTCTGCAATCATTTCGAACGAAACTTTCAGATTGAAAAAGATACTTTTCGATAACAAAAATTTCGATGGAATTGATTCCAAACTGTTTTGTCTTACATATAAACTAGATGATACAACTGTTAAAAGTAAATTAAAAAATGGAAAAAATGGATACACAGCTCCACAAGCAAAACCTCCAAAAAGAGCATATGTTGGATCATCCTTACGATATTTTTGACATAAATAACATGTGACTGCCTGTAAATAAATTTTTGAATCAACTTTACAACATTTTAATGTAACTACAGAGACACATTCCACGGATGATAGATAAATAGGTTGTAGCAGCTGCCCTGGATGGGCTACACTTCGACCATAAGGTACATTGTGATGCTCAAGGATATGAGGATGTGAGTGGAGCGGAAGGAATTTTTGTGTGTAGACTAGGAATTGGTAGGATGTGCGGCTGCAGCCGACTGTTGTAGGAACTATGCCAATACTCATCTGGAGCTCGTGAAGGAAACTGCAGAAAACCATCAAAAGCATAGCCATTTACTTCGTTCTTGTCCATACGCCAACAGTTTAGTCAACTAACCGCCCTTTTTTTTCTTAATAATTGACAAACTGCGATGCCGGGATTCGAACCCATAACCTCCCTGTTCCAAGTAGACATAACGCCTCAGGCATACGCCTTAAACCGCTCGGCCACTTGGCCTCCACATCCCCCGGAAAATTTTCAGTATAAAAGTGCCAACACATCATAATTTTTTTAATCAGAAGTAGATCGTATTGGCCGACGACGTTAATCATACATTGAATTTGTTTAAACGTACTTACGAAGAAAAAATTAGCAGCCAAATCGATTATCTACACGCGAACTATTCTGTCGACAAGAATGGATATATATATATATATATATATATATATATATATTATATATATATATATATATAAATATATATATACATATATATATATATATATATATATATATATATATATATATATATATATATATATATATATGTACATATACATGTACATGTATATGTATATATATATATATATATATATATTTATATATATATATATATATATATATATATATTTCATAGTACAAAAAGTGGTGAAAACTGTCGTTTGTTTTAAGTTTATAACTTATTAAGAGACACAGATATAAGCTTCTAAAATGAATAAAAATGAACGGTTTCAAAATTTGAAAAAATTAAACAGTCGCCGAATTTGACGAAGGAAACCTTGCGAACGATTTCTTCGTCTTTTCAAGTAGTATGAGAGCCGACTCGGCTCTCATAATATAACTTGATACTATTTTTGGATATTTTATCTGATTTTGAAACCGTCATAGATCAAAAGTTTTTGATTTAAAAAGCTTAATAGAGGCTCAAATTTTTCTTTAAGGTACATTCTTTTTAAATCTACCTTCAAATTCATATATTGTCTCTTACATTTTGATACATGCCCTCTCGCAGTCGAAAATTTGTTGGAAAAACGCTATTTTCGAATGGCTGTAACTGTTTTTCTATCAACATAAATTATTTGAAATTTCAGGAACTGTACTTCATTTTTCCTTGACGCAATCCTGACAATTAAAAATTTTATCTTTGAGTTAATATATGATATTTTATGGTTTTAACTGATATTACTAAAAGAAAAAATACTTTAAGTGCATCAAAACTTAAAAACTATAGTTACGAAATTTTGACTTTCACCTATAAAATTATTACCGTCATTAAATACACACAGGAATCTTGAAAATAGGATAACAGGGTAAAATGTATTTTTTTTTATTCATCGTGAGTTTGTTTTAAATTAGATTAAATTTATTTTGTTTAATTAGCTAAATATACATAGTAAAATTAGAAACACTTTTATTATTGAACCAAAAAAAACATTTTTTTAAATTATGTGATTCTTATTTATTTCAGAAGTTTGTTTCATCAATAGGTTGTTAATATTGATTCAATCTACTTCAAATCGTTTTTCAAACGTCGTTGACTTTTTTGAACAACACCATCGGGGACAACAACAACCTTATTAAATTCTGAACACTTTTAAGTTTCATCAACTGTTTTTTCGCAAGTCAAGAAAAAGCGTTTGTGATAGCATTGAAGCAGTTGTAATAGAACAACAATGAGACACTACATAAGATCACCTCCAGGCAGACAAATAACTATTCACTTAAAAATTACTTTTACAAGGAAATAACTAAATTTGACTATTTAGAATTTTACTATTTGCTGTACTTGTTACTGCAATATTAAAGTAATAATATTTAATACCTTTAGAGCATAGATGGGCAGGGTTTGACTTCACAAGCTCTGAGTGAGAGGTAGGAAGAGAGATAGAGTAAATACAGGGTACCTACCAATTATTATTATTTTCTTTTGTTAATTAAAACATTTTCTGAAAAAAATAATTTAATACCAACTCTTTTTTATGGTCACTATTATACAAAGTATACAATACATTGAATACATAGTGTGGAATTTTGGGCTGTTAATTTGGGGCAAAAAATGTACCTTTTTAATATATTTATGTATGAATAAAATATAAAATATATGTTTTGATCTATTACGTTTACCGCTTGACAATTATAAACCGCTTGTAATTTTTTTGATGGTTTAGCTTAGTTTAGATTTTAGAATTAGATTTTTGGGAATTCCGAAAAATTCGCCTAAACTATTCTTCTTACTCAACTTGACTGAGTTTCATTGAGTTAGTCTACTTTGAATTAAAAAAGTGAATAGTACTATTCGTGCTAATGAAAATTATTTTTCGCATAATTTCTTTAAAAAAATATACTCAAAGTAGTGATTTTAGTGAAACGGTAATTTGTTAATTTAATAATCGATTTAAAGATTTCGAAAATATAAATGTAATGAGTGATTTTTTAGTGGCCTCTTTTAATAGAAAATTCCCGCTTTAATAGAAATTTTTTCTGGAATTCAATAGTTGCGCGTTATTAAACGAAATGATCACCCTTCCAATAAATTATAATTTATTAGGAGCCATGAACACGAGCACAAAAAGTATTTGGGAAATCTTCGCAGAAAACCCATCTTCGTTTCAATATCCGGAATTATTAAAATAAAAAAATAAAAAACTCTGTTGTTTTTGAGTTGTTTCGTAAGTGTTAGTTGTTTTGAAACATATAAAATCAAACAAATTATTGGGCAATAATCGGTAGGCAACCTGTAGTGAAACGTCGTTCCGTCTTACTTCAAAACATACCTATCTTACTTACTCTCACTTTCTTATGGGGAGCCAAGGTTACTTCAATAACGGATACAAGAATAAATCATTAATATAGACCCCTTGTTGAACACAATATTCAAATTGTCTAGAGCACGGTAGTGCGACAGGCCGAGTAATACACTGTATTCACATTAGTAAGACGGTTATAAGTCAAATCTGCCAAACTTAAAGTTTTAAAGTTTAGAAGTGCTTCAAAGGTTTTGTTGTTTTTTTATTTCTTTTAGTAATAATAGTTAAAACCATACAATATGTCATATTAAGTAAAAATTTCAAAATATTAAAAATTCACATCTCTGAATCAACTACGACACCAAACTCGAAATTATCAGGATTGGAAAGGCAAAATAAAGTATATTATATTATCAAATGATATTAATGAGAGCTCTTGGTTTTTGAAATAAAATTTCAAATTCGCCCATTTACCTAGATCAGTTTTTTGTATTATAAATACGTATTTCGACTACAAAGTAGTCATCATCAGTATAAATTAGCTGGTCACAATTTACTCTTTGACAATTAAAAATAGATAGAAAGTCGAGATCAATAGACAAAAATAAAAATAAATAGAAAATTAATTTCAATAAAATTTTAAATTCTTTATATTTTAAAATTATATTTTAATTTATTTTAGTTAATTTTCTATTTATTTTTATTTTTGTCTATTGATCTCGACTATCTATCTATTTCTAATTGTCAAAGAGTAAATTACGACTAGCTAATTTTTACTGATGATAACTACTTTGTAGTGGAAATACGAATTTATAATACAAAAAACTGGTCTAGTAAAGGGGTGAATTTGAAATAAGATTAAAATAATGTATTTCAAATAATTTTGAGTTGATAAAAAATAGCGATAGATTTTCCAAAATAGATAATAGATTTTCCAAAATTAATTGAATTTTAGAGGTCATATATCAAAACGTAAGAGACAATACATATAAATGAGGATAAACGTCATCAAAAGAATGTATCTCAGAGAAAATATGATCCAATATTAAGCTTTTTATATCGAAAACATTTGACTTGTGACGTTTCAAAATTGGGTAAAATTAAAAACAAATATTGACTGATAGCCGAGCCAGATTTAAGAAATGGTTATAATCTTTTACAAAAAAAATATGCTCAAAATTTAGTTCCTAGTTATGGTTCTGTTTAGATAAAATTAATTGTTTTTATATTTTGTATTGTTCGAAATACGATAAAAATAAACTTACCCTATAAATGCCAACATATCCACCAGCAAATAATCCAGTTTTTATATTTAATTTAAGTTAAAGTAACGGTGCAGTTAATGGAGAACTTTTAATTGTACTAAAGTTTTTAATTATTATTTTACATAATTCAACAATACAACCGTATTTAAAAAATGTTTGTACACCCTACAACAGGAAATTCAATCAAAATAAACAGACGAACAAAAAATATACAATCTAATAATACTCAAAGTATGACATTCATTGAAAAATTGTCCGTTTTAAAAACGAACGAATTTTAAAACTTTTTTGCATATAAAACCAATGCACACTCCCGTCCAATAAAATTCAACCAATCTGGATTGAAAAGTTATCCCATAATCTTGTTGACGACAATAGTAAATCTTTTACACAAATATTACCTATTTGTTAATGCTTATATTTAGGAAATAGACCGAATAATAACTTTTAATGTATTTTGTATAGACTCGCTCGGTTTATCATCTTCATGACATTCACATGTTTACAAATTATATATATATATATATATATATATATATATATATATATATATATATACATATATATATATATATATATATATATATTTATACTTATATATATATATATATATATATATATATATATATATATATATATATATATATATATTTATATATACATATATATTTATATATGTATATATATATAATTACTTCCTGGCCGTCTGGTACTGTATGAAGTCAATGAGTGCACATGTGATGAGAGTACACTTTAGTATTTGCATTGTGTCCCCACTCTTTAATGACAAACAAACAACCATACGCATACAGTTAGCTATGAGATAACTGACTGACTTCATACAGACCAGACGGCCAGGCAGTAATAAATAATATTTAACATACATTCACTATAGAAAAAGCTGTCCAGACACAGTCTGTATATATATAATAATCTCGTCTCACATGTTTGTCTTGAATGGACTCCGAGACTACTTAACTGATTTTGATGAAATTTTCTGTACTGTGTGTAATTTGGTCAAACTTGGACAGCATAGGATGGTTTTTATTTCGAATTATGGACTAAATATTTTTTTATTGCAAATTTAAAAAACTTAACGACCATATATTTTTTTTTTGGATTTTATCATTTCCACGGAAACTACTTCAATAACTATAAAACTATTTTATTAAAGTTTTGTTTTAATATTGAAATGTCAATTTTGATTGTCGTTTCCATAGTAACTATAAACAATAATCGTTATATGTCGTTCTATTTTGGCTATTAATAAATTTAATTTTTTCAAATACTAAAATCAAACCAGATATTATATTTCAATTTGATCACACTAAAATAATAATCGCTAGAGAGCGATTTATGTATTCTTAGAAGTTAAAGTAGCTCCTGCGTAACGAATTTTATTTATTTTTTTCAAATGAATTTTTGTTTTAAAAATTGCCAGCAATTAGACGTACAAACTTAAGTCGCAGAACTTGAAAAGCAAGAAGTGAAAGATATACAAGAGCAAACCAAACTGTGTGTCAATCTTGAATGGCTTTTAAGTTTAAAAATGAAGCCCCTGGATTGTGTTGCACGAGCGGTCAATTCAAATTGATGCGATTGGTACCGCCAGAAGAGCCACTACGTTCATTGGTTTCGGGGAAGGGGCAGATTCACATTTTTTGACTCATATCGAGCAATAATATAATTGGTTTCAACATGGTTCATTTTTTTTGAACGGGAGTGTTCGGTTATTTATGAGTGCAAACTAGCATTTTGGTTCAACAAGGTAGTTTACATAACACATTAATTAACAATTGTATTCGTATAACCCAGAAAATATACAAAAACAACACTAAGTTTCATCTTTTGAATTTTTTCTGCAATATCACATATATACATTTCTTGAACATCCAAACTTCTCTGTAAAATGGTACTATAAAATAATTACTTGGAAAATTATCGGGGGGAGTATTTATTAAAATATTTATTTTTAAATGGAGTTATGTTGAGTTGATGAAAGTAATGAATAAAATATTTTCGTTTTTAAAAATAATTTAGACTTATTCACTTATCATTCATTTGGTCGCCCTTTTTTAGTCTCGTTATGCTGAAGTCAAACATATTTAAGGTTGTTGTGAACAAAATTCAATTTAATGACAGGTTCTTCAGAATTTTACAGCTTATTATTTCAATAATAAACAATATCGTGTCAATATTTGAAGTTGATCCTGTTTTTAATTTTTAAGTAAAAAAATACTAAAGTAACGATTTTTAAGAGATTTTTACATAGGTTAAATAGACTCGTCAGTAAAAACATGAATACAAAAATCTGTATCTCGACAAGATACAGATTACCAGTACAATGAAAAGCTGTCGTAATATTTACCAAAGTCTTATAAATACCTGGACCAAATTTCAAAATAATTTTGTTTCTTGTTTCTGAGATAATTAAATTAGTAGATCGAAAAATATTCTAAATCTAGTTTTATTTTTAGTTATATTTACTTTAATTTAGTTTTATCTAGATTTATCAGTACGCAACTTTTTTGAAATACATAAAAACATATTTTTAATTATTAAAACTCTTCGAAAAAATGAAATTTAGGATTTAAGTTTTAAACAATATGTTTGTTTTTTACAAAAATTAAATTATTTGAAACGATTTAATTGCAAAATTTTTAAGTAGTTAGAGTTGGCAATGGATGAGATATCAATGCATTTAGTATATGACAAACTCACCAACCCTATTTTCCCCACGAGTTTCACAACAGCCTTAACAAAAAAATATGTGTAGAGAAATGAAAATTGAAAAATAGTTATATTTGCTTTATTTTTGGTTTTCTACGACTTTTGTCCAATGTTATGTTTTTTTGTGTGTGATCTATGCTCGATTATATTTCATTCTTCATTTTACATTTCAGCGCATGCACTTTACAGCGGGTAGCAAGATTTTAAAAAAAATCTGTAATTATATACGAATTTAACAGGTAAAAAAAACCAATTTATATATGTTTCTATCCATCAAGAAAATCGCACCAAAAACAAAAATAGGAAAGGGACCAAGTTTTCGCCTGCAAATGTGCTGAAATCTATAGGAGGATCAAGTGGTTGTGTTTCTCAAGTACAGGGTATTTCATTTTTTACTTGACAAGTTGTCAGATGCTATTCCACTGGTTGGACTGAAAGGGCTAATGCTTACAAGTTCTTGCCGATGAACAAACTTGAATATAAGACCGTAAAAATTGGTATAAGATTAAAGCTGATGTCGATGGTAAGTGCTGATGTCACAAATACTCCTTGAGAATCAAGACCAGTTAGAAGATTTAATACAATGAGACTGAGCAGTTTCATCAACAATGTGTGATGGACAAAACCAGTTTCACTTATACAATTGAATGGATAAAACGTTTCCACATTAAATTATAATCGTACCCTCAATGAGAAGTAACGGAGCTTGCTATTGTAGCTTGGTGCAAATTCGTAGTTAAATTCCTAGTTTGTTGGGATACATATTGATATTTCAAAATTAATTGTCTTCAAAAGTACACATGTGATAATCTTTAAATCATTGAATTGTGGGTTTGTGATTAAATCACATTCAGTACATACCTGCAAAATATAATTGACACAACTCTCCCGTTCACTATGGGCACATGGATTATCAGTGGTTGACTTTTTACTTGATGGTGGTCGAAAAATCCTATAAAATTAATTTAAACTATATTGCTTAGAACATAGAGAAATATAGAGAAATATTAATCAAAACGAAAATAGTTATAAATCAATTTCATATTTTTACCAAATTGGATATTTCCGTTTCGATGCATCTTTATTTGCTTCTAATCGTAATAGATACAAAAAGTACGCGTTTGATAACATAAAACATATAGTACTTATACCAACATGCCGCAATTTTATCGTACCATTATTTTCTAACTTATTCACAAAGGATTCCATGATCTACAAATCATTAAAAGAGTTAATTAAAAAAAATAATTTCCTTTAATCATATTATTAATATTTTACACCACTAAAAAATGGTAAATTACAATTTGAATATTCGTTTCATTGTATTATCCTAATTGAAAGGATTTCGAGAGAGTTTAAAACGTCATCTGTTGAAATATTTTATTGAAAAGCATCTATAGCTAAAAAAAATACGATGCAATTCAATATAATGACTTCCTTTTGGTCTCGCTGAAGTCAGGTAATTAATTGAAATTCTTTGCTAAAGTACTAAATATGATTTGGCTCAAGTTGGGTCGGGTTGTGATAGACTGTGTTGGCCATATCTGGGTAGACATGCTTTTGTTCCGTGCAATAATAAATACTAAATAAATTGTTGTATGTATATAAATTTTAATGGGAGTCATTTTCAACTTCAATGAACATTTGTAGAAATTTTTTGGAATATTATATACAAAACCAAAAGCACAATTTTTTTATCGTAAGTAGATGACATAGAAGTCTATTTTCTATTGAAAATAGATTGAAAACAAGATAATGAATAATTATATGCATTCCAGCTATATAGCATCTAGTGGCCTAGAAGTCGACCACTGATCCAGCAAGTCGAAGGGTCTGTGTAGGGTATTTTTATGAAACTAGTTTCTATACATGAGGTTTTGAAAAGTCCTCTATATAAATAAAATTTGAAAATATAATTTAGCTTACCAATTGTAGATATACTTGTGATATTGCATCCCGTTTTGATGGCGTAATTATAGAAATGAATAGACCGGCTAATGTTCCAGGTAAAAATGCACATGTGTAATAGTAATATTTTCCTAAAATCATCCTATAAAATTTAAATACGATTAAAAAATATTATTTTTTAGCTAACTTTATCCGTTTCACAACAATTATTAATGATATAGCTTTTAAATTTTGAAATAACAGTCAGTAATTAGTAATTAATAATTAATTAATCAATAATTCTCTTTCAAACTCTATCAAGAGCACGGAAGTGCGTAAGGCTGAGTTTAAGGGGTTTCGTGCTAACAGCGATATTACTAGTCAAAATATTAGACCATTTTTTTAGATACTATATCATTTGAACGAAAAAACCTACAGTGGTGAGTTTGGGAATATAGAAAGTTTACGGAATTATACGACACAGTTTTTTCAATCATCGTTAATGAATAAAAAGTTATTAAATTATTTCATTTCAAAAATAGCGGGAACGCCCATAATTTACTGTGTATAGTATATCATAATGTTCTCCTACTTCCCGATATCCTGTAAAATTGATATTTGGATACAGTTAGATCTAGTACCAAAGCCGACAGGAAAATTATGAAAACTAGAGATTTCTATCGGAAAATAGAAAATTTTTACATTTTTGTTTTGACAAATTTAACATTGTGACTTTATACATTCTGCCACGTTGATATTTGTTGATAGTCCCTTCTGATTAGATGGCACATAGTAAATATATATATATATATATATATATATTTACAGGTTTATTTGAAAATCATTATTTATGATTATTCCAACGGAGAAACATTAATTGTTATAAATTTTTAACAAAGTTACTTTTTCAAAATTAAAAAAAGAAGATTATGTTTGGATGTTTGGATCTAATTTATACGTAATTTTGTTACCTTAAGAAATACTTTTTTTTCTAAAAATATCTAATTGCACTTCTTGGAAGCTGCTCATAAATTTATTCATTGGCATTGCATGTAATTATTTCTTTATAGTTAAAATTAAAGTTTACTTTTTACATGTATATGTGTATGTTTACGAGTTTTGACAGAACCATAACTTAAAAGAAAAAACACGAGACAGCGCAGAGATAACCCGCCAAAAACAATTTACTAGCGTATACACCAGATTTTCGTTCATTAATAGTTTTATCTTTTGGGTTGCCAAGTAACTGTTTTATTTAAATTTTTACTAATAAGCTGTGTTTTCAAATTATTACCACTGCATGTTACTTTGCAAATTGTGTTAATACGGTATAATTATTTCGTAAAATTTTAATTTAGTTGCGGACCAAATTATTTATTATGTTAGAATCGACGCCATTAAACAATGCAATTTTTTTATTTTAGTTTGTTTCTTTGACAATGGAACTATAAGTAATCTGTTTACAAAAAAATCATAAATATCCATTTTGTGTTGGGATGGTTTGTTCAAAAAGGATGTAATTTATCGTTAATATATGTAATGTATGATGGGTTTTCTGTAGATGTCCAATTCTAATGTACTCTCATTCCTTGTAAATTTTACATCTAAAAAACTAATCGAGCCTACTTGTTCTATTTCCGGTGTAAATTCTATTGAGGGGTATATTTACAGGAGAGTTTCTTTGTCAGTATCAAAAATAGTAAAAATATCATCGACGTATCTGTGACAGACATTTGGAAAATAGTTGAATTCATTTTTCTTCTAGATCTGCCATGAAGATATTACTAAGGAAGAGTCAGCGGACTACCCATAATTGTTCCTAATATTTGTTTATAGTATTTTCCTTCGAAAGTAAACATATTCTGTATCATGCAAATCCATGCTAGTTTCAGATATTAAGTTATTTCGTCTGTGGGTATTCCTTTATTTGTTAGCCATTTTTTTATTGTGTTTGGTACCGGGAGACTTGGGTATAGTGCTCTTACATCAAAAGACAATTACATTGAAATCGGATGTACATTAATATCTTTGATTTTCTCAATTAAGTCAATATTTTTTTTGACTGATAGTGAATTGGATTGGTTTACTGATCGAAATTTGTTCACTAGCTATTTTGACATTTTATAGGCTGTGAAATTTATGCCTGAAATTATTGATCGCATTGTTCCTTCAATTTTGTGCATTTTTGCGTCATGTATAAATGACGACGTTGGATCTGTTTTTCGGATTCGTATGAACTTTCATCGAGCATTTTGTTCGATGAAAATTTCTAATATAAAAAACGCAAAAACTAAACAAGGAAATCTCTATTTTGGCTGTTTCAGACTTCGATCGGTTCTAACTAAGCCATAGCCAACTATACTTCCTATTTAAAAGAACAAAACTTTTGGTCATATCTTGAAAACCAAACTTTTTTATCAAAATTTCACGATGCCACTGGATTATACCCAAAAAAGTGCCTTAAGAAAGTAAAAATTATTTTCATCCAGCTTTACAAACAACCAAGCCATATTCACAATTGTTTAAAAATCGAAAAATCGAACATTTGCTTATAACTCGCAAACAAAAGATGCTAGCAAATTTTTTTTTACACCAATGAATTAGTCTCAAGAATAGAGATCGAGACTGCGCAATCCATTTTTTTCAAGCTCCTATAGTTACCGAGTTACCCCATAAAACCATCAAAATTGACCCACTCAGTACATTGTCTTTTTTAGTAGTTTATATACCTGGTAAATGTAATTATACAAGGGTATATCAAGTATACTCACGACTTTGTAACCTTGAAAATATTGATCGAAGGCTGAAATGTTTGGAATAGGCGTACAAAAAGTGGCCTAATTCGGCCATTTCCGCATGTCCGTCGGTCTGTGAACACCATAACTCAAAAACTAAAAGAGATAACGAGCTGAAATTATGTGTGTATGTTCTAGAGCTAAAAAGTAAGGTCAAGTTCTTAAATAGACAAAATCGAACGATATTTAGGTAAAATGCCCAAACCGCCCATTCTTGAAACCGTAAGGGACAGAACAAAAATGTAAAGACCAAAATGTTCCTTTTTTAAAAGTAAACAACTTTTGTTATGAACTTTCTGACATAAATTCAAGATATACAGGATATTTATGCAATAAACTCAGTGAGTTGTTATTTTTACTAGCTATTATTATTTTTATTCCGTAAGGAACCCAGAACCAAATCAACTACACATAAATTAGAATCTGACATATACCACAAACCCACACACAATGAACCATACCCTATAATACATTAGCCCGCCTCAACACAAAATGATATTTTTAATTTTTTTACACATGACTTGGTTCTATTGTCAAAGACCTGAACCAAAATAAATAAATTGCAATCTTTAATGACTTCGATTATAACATAGCAAATAGTTTGTGCCGAGAATTAAATTTAAAATTTTTCTGAACAAAAGAAATGGTGCAAACTAACGTATTTCCGCCCAGACACATAAAAAATCACAAAAGTACTAAGTGATCATATCTTGAAAACAGACCTTATTAGTAACAATCGTTGACCTCCACTATTTATAAGACGGATGGAGGACAGTGGTAAAAATAAAATAAAACTGTTAATTGGCAACCCAAAGGATAAAATTATTAATGAAGTAAATAATGGTGTATAAAGTGAAAGTCAAAATTGTCCGACAATTTATATTGGTCACAGTCTACGCCAAATCGGAATTCAAATAAACAATATTTGGCTCATAAAAAATTTGGGAGAACGAAAAAGTAGTGTATAGATGCTCACGTTATTAAGAACAACCAAAAACTGACAAATATTATTCAAAAATGCCGAAATCGGTACAAAGCCCCACAGAATTATAACATACGAAAGTATTTATATTCACAAATTCAGAAAACAAATCATGAATTTGGAAAATAGGCCTATACCAAATTGTCTAAACTAATATAATAAAGCTGAAGAGATCTTAGTTTATTTGTTTGTTTGTTGGTTTAAACCCGCTAATCTGTCAGTATAACTGCCAGTAATAACTACCAGTCCGATTTGAAAAGTTCTTTTAGCGTTAGATAGCCACATTTATGAGGAAGGCTATAGGCTACCTAGCATTACTTTAAAATTCTTAGCATTAAATTTGATATTCGTAAGTAAGTCAGAAGAAAAAATATATATTTAATAGATATTAAAGTTTGTCGAAACGACAATCAAACTTAACATTTCAAAGTTGAAACAAAATTTTAATAAAATAATTTTATAGTTATTTTTTAGAAGTTTCTGTGGAAATGACAAAATCAACAAAAATTTAAATTGACTTCAATTTTATATAAACCAAGAGGTATAGATATATAAATGCATTTTATATAAAAGTCGTGGGAAACAGCTAGTGATATAATAAAATTAAACTATTTTCAAAATTAATACTTAAATGCCAAGGTCAGCAAAGGTCACCAAATGCTCAAAAAGTATTACTGCCAAACGACGCAGCGGATTGGGCCATCACATTCTTAATCCTTCAATTCATCAGTCAACTCAGGTAATCCTTTAGTTAATACTTCAGCCTCAGATCATAAAATGGACAAAACAATTTTAAAATTATTTTGAGACACGCAACAAATAGACAACGAGTAACACATCTTCCGATTCCATATCTCGGAGATAGTTACGATTAGCTTATTCATACTGGCGGTGACTTGTTTGTAGTCAAAATACGTATTTGGATAGTAAAAAATATAGTAAAAACTGAATTTAATCCAGTCCAGATAATTTTTTTTTCAAATTCAATTGATTTATTATGGTGGATCCATCATGTGAAATTACAAAAAAAATATCAATTTATCCATTTCCCGAAATTCCCCGAAAAAGTTATTACCCATTCAGCCCCCAAAACGTGAGTATAATTCCCCAAATTTTGTCTCGTATGTATAATATACAACGGTAAATTAACTCCTAACTTTGTAAGAGAAAAACGAATAAAGGTAACCGCCTAACATTTGTATTCTATAGCTAAAACGTAATTTGAAGTTCGCGAGTGGGTAAAATTGGAAAGTTACCAAAATATCAATTATTGAAACCATAAGAGGTAAAAGAAAAATTGACAGGCAAAAAATGTTCCCTTTTAAGAATAAACAACATTTGTTTCAAACTTTTTGCATAAACTGAATAATTCACCACAATTTCAGCTAGAAGCTTTACCAATTTACGATTTTATAATTCATTCTGTATATACCGGGTATCTAAGCAATTAACTCAATTAGTTGTTCTTTTCACTTGTTTTAATATCATTTCGGATTTAACATTTTAACATTTTTGTATAAGACATTTTTGTTTTAGGTTTTTTTCTTCAACTTCAAGTTTACCAAAACATTCAATTTATTTTAAAAATTTAAAAATCAGTAAATAAAAATATTTATGATAAATAAATTGCTTGGAATCAAACTCCGCTTTTATCAGAATGTAAATAAATGAACTTGTTACCTTATATAACATGAATTGATTATAAAACTTGATCCGACTAATGTACCCGCTAGAAGTGATTTGGAATAACAAATCAAATGTTCCATCATATATTTTTCGTTCCATTCTTTATATTTAAGCAATGCTGATACCTAAAATTACAAAATTACAAGTTAAATAATCATTTGTTTTATACTTAGTGATCGTCAAATATGAATTTTTACAATATATGAAATATTATTAAAATACGCATTGATCTCTAACAATCAGTCTGCATTACATGCCAAACAGATACCAATTGGCAGGACCTGCGATCATTAAATTAAATCGGATATTTATGCAATACGAATATTTATAATTTTACAGTATTGGATGGTAATTAAATGTATTAAGTGGAGCTTAAATTAGCCCTCTTTCATTTCCTCCTACTTTGAAATTTGGAATTAATATCCCCATTTTAATTAAAAACTTGACTAAAGTAAAAATTGTGTACATTACATGTAATGAATTGCAATTTTAAACCAAGTATATCGGTTTATATGTATATATATATATATATATATATATATATATATATATATATAATTATCTACATGATAGCGAAAATCGTTTCAATATCCGTTGCGTGGTTTAGATGGATTAGCGCGGAGGGCGACTTCCGTTTACACTATGTATAGAAAACCTATTGCACAATAAAATCTATTTAAAAAATATTGTGTGCCTGTGAATAATATTCCCTATTGAATCGGTAATGTTATTTATGTTTTAATCCAAATGAAATTTTCACTGCCCAAATATAGTAGACAAAGAGATATCCATAAACCCTATAAATTTTAAAAAGCACTTTTCACATTTGGATTTTCAAAATTTAGAGACACATCATTCATTTTCACTACACTGTCAACACAATATTTTTGCTACCGAATAACATTAAGCAAAACATACCAAATAAAATAACCCATAATATTTAACTGCACCAACAAAGCAAGATGTCAGAAAGCTTAGATGTGCTTTGTTACAACTTTTTTCCCATGGATGTATTAAGTCACAACATTTATAATGACTAAAATGTCTTTCGAAAAAAAATTTACTGAGTGTAGGCATTGTTTATTTATGTATCCAGATTGTAATCAGTTAAGTTTTAAAACCTCATTAAATTAATTTGTGTTCTTATTAAATTTACAATACCCATATAAACATAATATTATTAATGTTAGACGATTTTACACGTAAGAATGAGCAAAAGATCATTCAAGAGGTCAATATAAAAATATATCAAATATTAAATATTCTTTTGTTTGTTATTCATAAGTATACAAAATGTCAAAGATTTATTATGTACTTTCCTTTGTAATCAAATAAAAGTATGTAATTTATATTTAGTGTATAGTTTATTTACCTGTTGGAATTGTCCAAATGTGTGCTACTAATGCTTATTTGCACCGAATCATTTAAGTAAGGCTTCATTTATGTAATTCTTATCTGACAATTTGTATTGCACCGTTAGAAAAGCTATTCTCAAACAAACAAAATTGTTTTTAATTTTAAGCCCTCGATATTAGCCGCTTACACGATGCTTAACGTTAAGAACTTGTTTCTGCCTGCGCATTAAATACTTTTAAAGTGTCAAATTTATAATGCTGTTAATGTTTAAACCCCGCACACCGTTAGTTAATAATCTCTCTATACATAAAATAAAGTCCCCCAGCCGCGTCTGCCTGTTGCCTGTACGCGGATTTTCATACGGTTTTCATCAATGGACGGAGTGATTCATGAGGAAGGTAAAGGTGTATTTTTCATCGAGGTTTTGTGTAAATTGGCTGAAATATGACGATGATAGTCGAAAAAAATCATTTGAATATAATCTTTATAGATAAAAAAGCGTGTAACTTCTGAACCACTTCACCAATTCGGGTCATATTGACACAATAAATATCCGAGAGCTGTAGCTGTAGTCAAGTTATTCCCGAATTATATAATTTGGTGGAGGTTTTGAGATGTAAAATAATATTAGCGCATGCGCCGGGAACAATTAAAAAAGGATGTGTGTCAGCTCCGACGCACATGGAATTTACTCCTTAAGAACGATTGTCTTTGCCAAATATATATTGTCCATACTAAATTAAATATTTAATTATAAGTATAGCTCATACAAATTTATATAAACTACACTAATAATTAAATGTCCAATAAATAGAAAGCGCACATGTGCATATGTACAATATACATCATATTAATACATGAATTATAACCTACCTAGCACCCATGTGTTTCTTCCAAAATATATATAGTTTTCACTTCACTTTATGTGTATATAATTATCAATATTAATAATCCACAATAATAATATTAATTATCGAAACTTTAAAATATTCATATAAATAAACTACACTAAACTAAACTAAACAACTAAATGTTTAATAAATAGAAAGAAAATGTTTTATTATGTATAATATATACCATATTAATACTGACTGATTGACTGACTAACAGTGACTCTTATACAGTGAGACATGAACCTGACTGACTAACTGACTGACTGAAATATCGTAACGAGGTTTTTCTATCACTATATTTTAGTCTCCATATCTATATTTTAGTCTCCATATTATTTCAAAACTGGGCGCTTAAAGTAAAGTAAACTCCAAAAAATTGAATAATTAAGTAGACACTATGGACTCCAAAAGTGACTTTAATTTTCTCCGCCAGGGAAAAAGAGGGTCTTCCCATGGACATCGCCGGGAAATTCAGCTTAGTCGATATATAAATGTAGGTAAAGAAGTCCGCGAATTGAATTCGTAACTTTGGGATAAAGATTGGCTCTGAGGACCGGGGCGTGTCAGGCTTGATTGGAAAAGTACGTGTAGCAACGTTTTAAGACAATCAGTCCTTGACAGGAGAAAATATTATGTTACATGGTTATAAGGGTTTTACAAAATTTTTGCGGGCGAAACCGCGACGGGTACTGTTAGTTTAAATATAAATTATGTTAAGAATGCTTTAATCAACAATTATTTTACCTATTATCATGATTTTATATAAATAAAGCATTATTAAAACAATCACAGAAAAAATAGAAGATAATTTAAACAGAAAGATGTAAAAGGGGCTATTTTAATGTTGACGCTTGGTACTATGTCCGAAAATAACTGCTTGATTTTCAAATATTATTTAATGAAAAATATTGGTTTTAGTAATAAAAAACTCGTCACTTAAGAGCTGCGACAACTTAGCGAATTTCCTTAGAATACATAAATCACTCTCTAGCGGTCATAATTTTCGTGGGATGAAAATGAAATATAATATCTGATATGACTTTAGTATTTGCAAAATTTAAATTTATTAATAGCCAAAATAGAACGATGTATAACGATTATAATTTATAGTTACTATGGAAACGACAATCAAAATTTGTTACAATAAAATATATTTCATGTATTTGACACAAAAAATGTATATGGAGTAATGTTGTAAAAAAAATCAAGTTTGCTACAATTCATTACTTGATCATTTTTCTCAAACTCTAATGTGAACAGAGATATTTAGAATTTTAACTTCCAATCTTTAATTGTAAATATTAGTGTAACAGAAAAATGATAAGAAACAAAATTACTGTAAAACTTAGTACCTACAACTGAACTCCTGATAAATTTTTCTATTTTTCAAATATTAAGGGAGATAGTCAATTTTTGTGTTTCCCCCTCTCACTAATCACCCTTTCCCCTCGTCCGAATTTACGCATTAACGAACTTGACCTTTAGAATACCAAAACCGTCTCAGATACCAAACATTATTCGGAGTAAAACTGTCACCGCCTGAGAGTCGACAGACATTTAAAAACAAGTACATATGTATATATATACATATATATATATATGTATATATATATATATATATATATATATATATAAATTTTAGCGATAGTGATATTTAACATTTAATAGATAGGATCGATGGACATTTGAAGAAATTTTTACGAAATTCCAACATTGGTGCAAAAACAATAGCTGCATTTTCTTTGGAGGAAATTCGCTAAAAATAATTGCAAGCCGTAATTTCTACAAGTAAAATATATTAAATTATATTATAGTTTTTATCCAAAGAACATACAACATAATAGTAATTTATCGTTTTAATTTTTTAAATATTCTCCATTAGTTATACTTTAATTTTACAATCAAAATTTCAACTGAAATCAAAGTTCACTTGCTTATACATTTCATTAAATATTTCACTTCGGAAGACAACCCAAGTAAATAACAAGTTACTAAGTATGGAACACGAATCTTAAGGATGTTCCAGCATACCACCACTTTTCGACATTTTTTTTTTTCACATGCTAAAAATAACGTTTTCTAATAAATCCCGAAGTTTCAGAATTTTTGACCGTTTAGAACGCGAGATAGTTCGTATCAAAATTATTATTCTCTCTCATTAGAAGCATGTAAAACTTCATGTCCGCTTAACTATTATCTGTTGTATTAGAAAAAATACTCGACAGAATTTAAAAAAAATTGGGAGAGTAATGATAAATATTTATTATATAATAATACTTAATTCGTATTAACAAATACTTTCAATTAAAAATAAGTTTCATTCAAATAATAACATAGTTACTTTAAAGTCAAATCAAAAATGAGCTATTAAGTTAGTAATAATTATTTTAAAGCTGGACTGTTTCAATAATGATTATGATATCAAATTTAACTATCAAAGTCTTTCTCCATAGTTTGTTTGTATTAGACATTTGAATTACATAAATAAGGTATATATTCTAACCAACCTATGTCTTAATTAAAAACTATCAGTTGTTTTGTTTTGAATTTTATTTTTTTTATATATATATTTTTTTAATTTAATTTTTAGTTGCTGAGGATGTCATAAATAAATGACGAAACGTCCAATTTATTTAAATTATTTCATTTACTTTCCCAAATCCTATTTCCTACGAATGAAGTATTATTACATATTATGGATACGAATATTGAATCACATTTATTACGTACATTTTTTTTTTAAATATTGTGTTACCGGTTTGTTTTCGAAATATAAAAGTTTAAAATTATTATTTTTCTTCAAAATAATATTATTTTGTATATATAAACAGTGTATTTGCCTATGTGTTATATATGTGTGTTTATGTATTTTTACTATAATAAAATCAAACCGGTTGTTTGTCCTGATTATATAACACAGTGCTGGAACGTCCTTAAGTATGTCAACAATATTAGTATTACTTACTAGCTGACTCGTAAGACGTTGTCCTGCGCGTTGATAGAAGTGCATTCGATTCCTCTGGAAAAACTAGTGGTTACAATTTGAAATTTTTTATCTAGAACCACCTTAACCGATTTATTATGCCGTGTCCATACTTTTTGGACATATGGCACAATGCTATTGTAATGTTAAATAAATATACTCCCCAGAAATTCTACACAATTTAGATCCCGTCCTTTTGGATACGTGAATACTTGCAAATTTTCGCAAAAACCGTGTTCGAGCTAGTGTAATAATTTCAAGTTAGTTATCAATGCATCAATTTTTTGTGAAGAAAAAATTTTGTTTAATACCATGTTTGTTTAAAATGTGTTAGTGTACCCTTCGATCTATTGAGTAAGTATTGAATTATTCAATATTAATAATAATGTCTATGAGTAAGTTATTCTAATGAAGTTTGATTAAAGAGGATAGAATCTCATTTTTGATATTCCAGGATTAATGCTTGTTAGTCAAGGATTAAGTAGTTAATCTAAATACCGTCAATAATCACCCTAAGGAGTTAATCATATTATTTCGTTTCCATCCTGAGTATATTAACTTATATCTACCATTGATGAATAACCTCAAACTTAAATGTTTACTCCATTAGATTCCTTTCTTTGGAGGTTAATATTGCTACTGAGTTATTAAATTATGAATATCTTTGGAAAAAAGTAACAAGAGACAATGCAAAATAATTTTCTTACATTTCAAAATAATGATTCTTTAATGTTAGATATGTAGATATGTAGGTAGTTTGTACAAAAAAAAAAAAAAATAAGCTATTAAACTATTTTGTGGCCTAGCCCGCCCTAGCAAAACAAAATGATATTGCCATTATTGATTGTAGTATTGTAAAAGAAAAGAAATGTATCTGTAATCATATTATATAATATAATAAATGCCACTTCAAATATTACATACATTGTTTACTATTGTTGTCTCTCCAGGGTGCAACAACAATCACCATAACCATTGGTATGGTAAGGTGTCATGAGTGAACATAACATCCAAATATTGTTCATGTATTTGATAGAGTAGACACCTGTTTTTGTTTCAATTTATGTTTTTGAAAAATGTTATAAATGGCTTAGAGTAGATATGTAGACTATAGCAGAGGTGGGCACAGACAGCTCGTCTGAGCCTTACGAGCTCTCCATAAGCTGGGTGAGAGTAAGTAAAGAAGGTATGTTTTGAAGCAAGACGGAACGATGTTTCAATACAGGTTGTCCTACCGATTATTGCCCAATAATTTATTCAATCAATTTAGAAATAGTTTTATAAAATACTTATTGTTTAAATAATATCTTTTACAGTATGGAGAGATACACCAAAAAACATAATAATAATAATAATAACAATAACAATAATGATAATAATAACAATAATAATAATAATCTGAACTTATCCAAGACTGCTTGCGATGTCTTCTCCATTATTAAATTCACTACTTTTATTTTTTTTTAAAAACAAATTATGCGAAAAATAATTTCCACTACTACAAATAGTACTTTTCACTTTTTCAATTCAAAGTAGACTAACTCGAAGAACTCAAATTCCCACTTTATGTAAAATTTAACTTAATTCATCAAATTTCCATGACACTATACTGAGCATACTCCATACGAAGAAAAAATAATTAAATCAGGTAAATAATTCTTTATTAGTTCTCGGATATGAATAGTAAAATATTTAGACAAATCATTTGGAATTTCCAAAACTTTAATTCTATTTAAAATTATCCTTTGCAAAAATTTCCCTCTTTTATTACAATGGTCCAGCGGTAAACTTAAAGGTTCAAAAGATTTATATATATTTTTTATATATTTTTATTTTATTCATACACAAATATGATATATACTAAAAAGGTACATTTAATGACCCTAATTACTGATTGACCAAAATTCCAGAGTATGTATTGAATGATTGCTTGTATTATTTACTTTGTATAATAGTGACCATAAAAAAGATTTGGTATTATTATATTTTTTTCAGAAAATGTTTTAATTAAAAAAAGAAAATATTAATAATTGGTAGGTTACCCTGTATTAACTCTATCTCTCTTCCCTACCTCTCACTCAGAGCTTGGCCGAGTCATCTCCTGCCCACCTCTGGACTATAGAGGTAGGCAAGGATATGAAAGAGCCCTCCATAATCTGCACAGCATGAATGAATAACAAAAAAAGATTATTGTATTGCGGTTACTTTTATGTTATATAATATATACAACGTATTATATATGTAATGTATACTCATACATTCTCATTAATATTAACATGATTAAATTTGTATGAATTAATGTTTGTTAATTCTTAGAAACAAATTCCTTTAAACAGGGTTGGGTAAAAGTTTACCTTCAATCAAATTTCTTGAGATGTTAAATAAAAAAAAACCAAACAATGCGTGTACAATATTATACAAATTTAGAGCACGGTAGTGCGACAGACCTAGTTTAAGGGGTTTTTTGCCTTCGCGCTTACAGTCTATTACTTATCGTTAAATCAGAGCCAAATTGATCCCAAAATATATTTTGAACGAAAAGAGCAACAGTGCTGATTTTTCGAATATAAGTTACTTAGAGAATTATAAGAAAACATGTTTTTGCTTTTCATTAAGAAATAAACGGTTAAAAAGTTATTTCGGTTCAAAAACCGTCAAATAGCGGGTACAGTAGATATAGGACCTACAGTAGATATCCTTTGAAGACGATATTTGGCATATAGTTAGGTCTAGTACCCAAGGCACAGGGAAAATTATGAAATGACGAAATTTATATCGGGAAATGGGAAAACTTTTGCATTTTTGTTTTGATAAAATTAACATACGCAATATTGCTGCTCTATGATTGGTCCATATTTCTATATTTATACTAAAAATTTAGCACACACCACATTTAAAACTTTGTTGCTCCACTTCCAGAAATGCTAGAAGGATGTAGTTTTTTGCATTCGGCGCGGAATTTTTGAAAGCTTAAAGAAGAATCTTTGGGAAAATATAATTTTCCCAACGAAACATATAGAAAATAAAAAATTAAATTAATGTGTTTAAGTTTAAGCCACTTCCAGACATTTGAGAACAATGCGGTTTTTTGCATTTGACGCGAAATATCTCAAAACCTATTTGAAAATCGAAAAAATTCAATTTTCCCAACGCAAAATCCGAAAAAATGGAAAAAAACTAAAATTTTTTGTGTATGTAAAAAATTAAATTTAGAGTTTAATTTAAAAAAAAAATTGGGTGTTTAGTTTTAAAAAAAAACTAAACACTTTATTGAAAATAATTGAATTATCAATTATTTTCATAAATATGAAATTAAGTTAATTTAGTAATTTTAATTAAAAAGTTATTATGATGTATTTTTTAAAAAAAATAATGAAAACTAAATATACGGTACTTTAGAAAAAAAATCCAAAGCAGAGTATTGTATGTGGAATTATAAAAATTAGAAAACGATCGGTGCTAATGCCATACACGTAAATATAAAAAAAAAACACGTTGAACCGAAAGTCTTTCAATAAAAGCTGGGCCCATTAAAAAAGATAATATTGAGGTAGTAAGATCTTTACTATCCAGTAAGTGTCTTAGTTATCGACAAGTGATTCGAATCTGAAAAAAAATAAAAGGTACAAAAAGGGGAACAAAACAAATATATGTTAAAATAAAATATATATTTGAAATAAATAATTTCTAATCTAATACACTGATAGTACAACTATCCTTAAAACACTAACATTGGTTGTACAAGTTATGAAAACAAAGATTATATGAATATGTGCTAAATTGAACTGTAGTAAAAGAAATATTGTATATATAAAAAAAAAGACACTACAGTAAAAAAAAATATGTTCAAATATGTCTGATTTGCAAAAATATAAATATGGATTACAAATTTAATTCAGATACATAGTTGTATATATAAAGAGACATTACGCTTCTGTAAAGAAAAAATACACGGCCAAAAAAAAAACCAAGCGTATACAAACAATATAGTTATAAATTGAAAAGTCAATGCATATTCACATAAAATATAAATTGTACACCAAAAGTGTGTATAGAGTGTGTATTGAATTGTTACAAGCTTGAGAGACCACAAGTTTCGGAATAGTGAATTAAATAAATTATACAAAAAAAAATATACTTAGATACAATCAGATAGAAACCATTAATTCGCCCATTCGATACTTCAGCACAATCCATAAAAAATATTCAACTTGTAAATTGAAGAAATAAAAATTTTAAATACCATCTGATTAATTGATGTGAATCAACTAATTTTAGTAATTGTCTTCTTTTTGTAGCTCACAGAGAGAAGTAATTTTTGTAACTTCCAGAGAGAAATACTCTTTGTAACTACTTTCTTTTTGTAACTCACTCCATGAGATGAGTTTTGTAACTCATTTTAAATATGTGCTGAAATATCGAAGTAAGCTTGTATATACGCAAGTCATTTCTGATCTAAGCAAATGCCTGTTGAAACTATGCAAATTCTCAACTAGCATAAACCAATAATTATATAAATTATTCTTTTTTGAATAATAAAAATATGAAAAAATATCAATACTAAATTTTATACAGTGGCGTAGTAAAAAAATTATTCTCCATTTTCTATATATACTTTAAATTTAGCAACACACCACCGTTGAAAAGTGTACGCGATTTTTTAAAACTTTGTTGCTCCACTTCCAGAAATGCTAGAAGGATGCGGTTTTTTGCATTCGACGCGAAACTTCTGAATCCTTAAATAAGAATTTTTGGGAAAATTTAATTTAACGGAACATATAGAAAAACCAAAAATTAAATTTATGTGCTTAATTATAAGCCACTTCCAGACATTTTATGAGGATGCGAGTTTTTTGCATTCGACGTGGGATATCTCAAAACCAATTTGTAGATCGAAAAAATTCATCTTTCCAAACGCAACATCTGAAAAAAACGAGAAAATACTAAATATTTTGGTTAGAGTCCATTCTAATTCGTTAATGCTTGTTGGGGACTATCGGATTGGAAGATACATTCAGTATAAATAAAGACATATATATTTACTATAAATGTATTTTGCACGTTATATTGTAATCATTACTTATGAATACTTCAAAGGGATAACACTAATTGTTAAATTTTTCAACAAAGTAACTTTGACAAATTTATCCAAAAAAATCGTCACGCACAAGCGAATTTCTTTAGAATATATAAATCACTCTCCAGCGGTCATAATTTTAGTGTGATCAAAATGAAATATAATATCTGATATGACTTTAGTATTTGCAAAAATTAAATTTATTAATATCCAAAATAGAACGATGCATAACGATTATAGTTTATAGTTACTATGGAAACGATAATCAAAATTGACATTTCAAAATTAAAGCAAAATTTTAATTCTTTTAAAATTAAAATTAAAATTATTTAATTTTATAGTTTATTTTAACCAATTCCAAAAAAAGAAAGACGAGATTCTATCTCAGTGTTTGGACAAATTTGGCCTCCTGGCCACATCTATCGGAATCATTTAGAATCATTGCCATTGATTCTAAAAATTTATTTCTAATCGGTTGTATGATTACATTTATTATATAAACAAGTTTTAACTGTTTTTTTTGGCTTGCGCATAAAATTTGTTTTTCGCTTTTAGCGAAGAAAAAAAGTTCAAAATGACTTTTTTTTGGTCTGTTAGGTCTATTTTATAACAAAGCAAGACCATCGTTTTGTTAGATTTCTAAACCCGCGACAACATTATTAATCTGTGTAAAAGTTTTAAACTTTATTTCATTTCGTTTTCAACATTAAAAAAGGTGTATAACAGTGACTCAAATTACTCTGAACAATTTCTTTGCCAAATAATTTGTATCTCAATTTTGTCAACAACTTAAAATTTTGTACCGCGCGTAACAGCACGCGTCGAGTGCCATTTAACTTCAGTGATAATTTTAATCCTATTAAATCCTGATCATCCTAAACTTTACCTAAATTACATTGTGGTTTTGATTCTGGACGCAGTAAAGCGTCAAGTAAGTACAAAATTTTAATCCTTAATATACAGTCCACTAAATTGATTATAAGGCAGCGTTTTGGCCTATTAATTGAACGCACACCCAGTATATTCAGAGTTGTATATCAATGATTAAATTGTTAACAATTCTGCGTATTTGAAATGTTAATAATTCTTTCCGAGGAACATATAATCACAAATTATGAGAAAACTATTGATTTTTAACTATTGATCGGACATTCGTTGCGATGCCAATTAACTCTATGTAGCAGATATCCACCATCCATGACATAAATGCTATTTCCGAATTTATATCATGTGGAATAGGCTTACAAAAACATGTAGCGATTTTGCGAATTGTAAAAATTTGCTGAGCTTGAATTCTCTGTAACTCGTAGACTATTTATGTGACCAAAAAATATTTCCCATAAAAGTTGCAGGAAGTTCCATGCTTTATAATTTTTGTAATGACTATTTCCAATCTAGATGACGCTTGAGAGTAGATGTTCTCGAAAAACTGGTTTTTGGTACCATTTTTCCAATATGGCGAGTCGCTCAAGGTCGAAAATTTGGAATATTAATTAGGACACCAAACTGGAACACTCTGCCAAATTACAACTCTCCTTGACCTTTTCTAAGGCAGAAACTACCCAATGACTGGATTAATATATATATATATATATATATACATATGTATATTGTGGAACATGTATATATATTGTGGAATTTCGTAAAAATTTATATATATATATATATATATATACACATATATATACATATATATATATATATATATATATATATATATATATATATATATATATGTATATATATATATGTGTGTATATACAAATTTTAGCGAGTGATTTTTAACATCGAATAGGTAGGATCGATAGACATTTCAACAAATTTTTACAAAATTTCAACATTGGTGCAAAAACAATAGATACATTTCCTTTGGAGGAAATTCGCTAAAAAAAAGATTTGGATCTTATTTATACGTAATTTTGTTTTAAAAAATTTAACCAAATTTAACCTGAAATTTAAAGGAAAAATTGGAAAACTTTGAAACGAAACAACTCCGAAATTGGGGAAAACCACCAAAAATTACCCTTTTTATTTCCATTATATGTAAATATACATGGTATATTAAATTTAGTCCCGACTTTGTATCGTTTGAAAATATAAATCCTTGATATAAATGCCTGTTCATAAAATGGCCCAATTCGGCTATTTATGCATGTCCGTCCGCCTGCCTGTCTGTCTGTGGACGCAATAACCCAAGAACGAAAACCGATAAAGAGCTATTTTTTGTGTGTGTTCTTGAACAAAAAAGTAAGGTCAAATTCCATAATGGGCAATTTTTACTTTTAACCGAAAATCAGATCCTCCTTCTTCCATTTCGATGGAGATGTTTTGGCGCCGACTCAAAACTATATATATTTCTACATTAGTGTAGGATGTCATCTTAAATCGAATATGGCATCCGACGCAAAATAACGATTTATAATTTCCAGGTTAACCCCTATGATATGGGTATCAAACGAAAGGGCTAGATGAGCGAAACACAGTATATAAACTGACGTTATTCTAAATCCAATATGGCGGCCGCTGCAAATGGAGTTTAACAATTTGCACATTAACCTCTATGATATGGAAATAAAATGGAAGGGCTTGATGAGCGAAACACAATAACTTAAGTAAAGTCATTCTTAATCCAAAATGGCGTTGCCGCAAATGGAGATTTACAATTTCCACATAAACCCTATGATGTGGGTATCAAATGACAGTGCTTGATGAGAAAAACACAATATATAAAGTTAAGTCATTCTAAATCCAACATGGTGGCCACCGCCAATAGGTGAATTATATTTTTCTTATTAACCCCTATGATATGGGTATCAAATAAAAGGGCTTTATTAACACAGGAAGCAAAGATACATTTATCCAAATATAGCGTTTGGCATAAAGCCTTTGGCTTTGTATATTTAAGCCTTTTAAAAAGTAGTGATATCAGATCAAAAACATAAATATAAAAAAGGGCTGAGTTTTCGGGAGGTACTTCATATAATAGTTGCTCCTTAAAAAGTGATGATATCCCAATTAAAGAGCCGAGCTATTTATAAAGTTAATAGCGAAAACTTAAATGTAAGAATGTAACTGTAAAGGAAAATGAAATAAAAATTTGGTTGAAAAATTTTCTTTCGTAAGTTTTCTCTTAGAAAGTTTTTAAAATTTTATATCGCGGCATGTAATTTGTTTTCTTTTGATTCAAATGTTTTAAATTAAAACTTGCCGCGTTATAAAATTTTTAAAACATACAAGAGAAAACTTTTTTATTCATTTTACTTTGCACTTACATTTTTACATTTAAGTTTTCGCTATTTACTTTATAAATAGCTTGGATCTTTAAGTGGGATATCATCACTTTTTAAGGAGCTACTATTATATGTAGTATCTCCTCGAAAACTTTTTTACATTAATGTTTTCGATCGGATATATATATATAATAAAATAAGAAAAATTTCATTTTCATTTCTTAAGATACAAACGCTTAAAAAATCTGAAATCGAAAAAAAACACATGTCCACTTTTTTGTGTGCGTAGAATTCAAATGACCAATAAACAATAAATAAAACGAGTAACCCGTATTTATTGTTTAAATAGTCTTGTTTTTCTTTTACACAAATATTGTTGTAATGGGAGATTTAATATAAATTACTGCATATGTATGACTGTAGTTACCTTTTCAAATGTAGGTAAAGTTGTATCTATGAGTATGTATGTATATGCTTGAATCTACCAATAATTCAAGATGTTGAAGCTGAATCTGTTCCATAACTATGTTTACGATAAAACGTTTCAGATATTGTTTGTTTGAAACAATTCTTTTATTACTTTTTCGATTTTACGGGAATCTCAAAAACTAATTTTTCCTACTTACGTTAATTTTAACTCTTTAACACAGTCAAGAAATTTCAGCTGGTTAGCTTTTTTTTGTTTTTGATTGATATATCCAAATATATCCAGATATATCCTTATATATCCAAACATAGGATAAGATATTATAATATTATATACGCCTACGCCAAAACATTTTCCTACGATCAATATTTCCAATCTATGAGTTATGAAATTTTGAACGAAAGTTATCGTAATTATTAACACCTATCAATATATATAAAGGATAAAATTTCAAATTCGCCCCCTTGACCTAGATAAGTTTTTTGAATTATAAATACGTATTTCGACTACAATGTAGTCATCATCAGTATAAATTAGCTAGTCGTACTTTACTCTTTGACAATTAGAAATAGATATAAAGTCGAGATCAACAGACAAAAATAAAAATAAATAAAAAATTAACAGTCTAAAATATACTAGATTTAAAATATAATAAATTTTAAATTATATTGAGATTGCTCTTGTTAAAATTTCCTTCATTCACATTTATTCCTGTTAATTTTACTCTTATTAAAATTACTTTTTATTGTCGCGGGATATGTTACTTGTTGCTAATTTGGTGACAGTTTCACAAACTATCAAAGTTCAAAGTTCAAAATGAATTTATTAAATCGTCGGTTTACCGTTAATTATTACAAAACATCTTAAAGTTATAGTACCTAGTCTAGGCTTTACCTATACAATCATGTTATAAATAAAATACATCTAATTATTGTAGAATTGAATATACATCGTTTAAGTTTAATGGAAAAAACTTACATAAAAACCATTGAAATCATAACTTAACCTAATTTGGGTGGATAAGCCACCCCCAAGAACTAAACCTTAAATAAATAAATAAGCAAATAAATAAATAAGTATTTACAAATTAGATTACCACAGAATTAGTTGCAATCGACATCGTGTGGCATGCGGTATCTGTTCCTGAAGAGCTACGTATTTGGGTCAAAACGGCCCAGTTCTTTGATTTCCGGGAACGGGTTTGTGCGGGATGATTGGAAGAAGGATTAAGCGGTTGTTTGGATAAATTTTCGGATAAAAGTGTGCCCAGTTTCTCGGTGGAGGGTTTCAGCCGGATATCGCAGGGGGGCTTTCGAAATCGTCCGAAGACAGCGATTTTGAAATTTTTGCATTTTCGCAAGTTGCGATGGTGCAACATTCGACCAAATTGGGACAGTGTATGTGAATACGGGCCGAATACATGACTTGTAAAGTTGATGTTTCAACCGTTCGTCCAATCTACTCCTAATGTTAAGAAGTGGGTACAACCCCGCAAAGAGTTGAGTGTTTCGATCTGAAACCAAACTGTTGGGGAATCAATTGTCCGTGGATATCTTCATGCGACTGCAGCCGGTTCAAAACTACTTTCTCCATGCCCTTGCTGAGAGATGGCAGCAAACTGATGGGTCGGTAGCTTGAGGGTGACTAAAGTTGCTTCAATATCTCAATCTCTCCATATCTTTTCCCTGTAAGAGTCTATCAAGGGGTTGTATATAGATGTTACTTTATATCTACCACTATTAGACGAAATAAGAATTGAGATGGCTCAAGACTACCATCTTCAGGAGGCAAGAGAGGGTGGTGGACATCGTGTCGAACGAAAAGAGCAACGCCCCCACCATTTCTGGTGGCTCGGTCGCGGCGATAGGTAAAATACCCTGGGGTTCTAGTTCTCTTGTCCGGCTTTAACCAAGTTTCGCTGATGGCGGCAACGTGGATTTGATGCTGTTGGAGAAATGAGTGAAGCTCTGGAAGTTTGCGATGAACCTTGAGAGTTCCACTGTAGAAATCAGATTTGGGACCTAGCAGAAGGATGGGATGCCATTTTCGAATAGGTGAGCTGTCATCTTGAAAAACACGAGGAGTTTTTCGGAATTGCACGATTTCCATGCAGTCTCCACTTCTATCCTGAGTTTCAGGAGGGTCATGAAGTCAAAAGCGTTGTTCTCCGTTGGAGTTGGAGATGCCGGGGATTCTTGGGCCTAGGTCAAGAATGGGTTGAAAGGTGATAGAGGGGTGTTACACAAAATACCGATTACCTCCTTTTGTGAATTCTTCTACTGGTGCTGGAACGTACTTCGTTGAAACCGATGGTGATGATGTTGGCTTCCTATTGGCTGGAACTCTGCTTGGCTTTTTGACCTCTTTTGCGTGAGGGAGGGCCGGGAATTCCCTGGCCTGAAGCGATGGTGGTATTGGGCGGCCTTGCGCCTGGCTCCTACTTTTGCTGAGCGGCATGCCGTTGCCGCCACGTATGTCTTGCGTGTGGGCCAGTCCCTAGAACTGTCCGGGTGCGAAGCGCTACAATTTCAGGATTTCGCAGAATCCGACCGCGGAACTGCGCATTCTCGTGATCCGTGGTTTTCACCACACTTCACGCAACGCACAGTTCCTCGACAGTTCCGTGAACCATGCCTGTATACCTGACAGCGGTAGCATTGAATAGCTCCCCGCTTGTTGATGTATTTTTCGATGCCAAATCTGACATCACAAATCCACTTGACGTTGAGGACGCTTTGTGCTTGTGTCCCCTTTTCAAATTGGATGAGACGAGATACTCTTATGCTCTCGTCTCCAGTTTTGCTGAAAAGCACGACCTTATTAGGTTTAAGGCCGCACGATTTGCCCGTATGCCGGCGGTGGTGTTCATCTTCAGTTAAAATTCCAACCTAGATAACAGAAGAAATACACATTTAATTTTAAAAATAAAATAAAGGCGCCTAAATAAAATGAAAAGAATTTAATGGTTGTAGGAATTACAATCAAGAAATATATTTCAGGTTATTTTTATTCTGAATATAGATAAAAAGATTTAAATTCAGTTCTGTTACATAAATCCCCGACAATAGAATCTAATAAAATATTGTCAAGGGTAAATCCGTTAAAGAACGAAATAACTCTTTCTTTGGTTTTTCCTGAATTGTCAACTCAGCATGATTCCAGTATAATAATGAATTATCAATAGATTCAATAACGTGTAAAAACCCAGAAAAAACTAAAATTTTTGGTTTCCGACAATAAATAAATATATTGTAAGTTGATCGCATTGTTTCGTTACAGCGATGCTAACAGTGTCAACATCCAATATCGAATATGTCTTGGTCTATCTTGGTTTTACACTACTTATATATGTTCGCCCGACTTTAGATGCTATTCTACGACCGCACCTGATTGGTGCTGAGTTATGCCTTGCGCAGTGAACACGTTTTTGTATTTTGACATCTTTAGAGAGAAATGGACATATTGGCACTTGATTTTACCGTAATATTTTGATTAAATCTGAATGTATATACTCCGGTCCATTATCTAGATTCATAATATTTCTTTTGAATTTCTGAATGTATATGCTTTCGTATGCATCCAGCTCTGAGGGATTTTGTACAGCCTTAACAAATTTTAAATTGGATTTGTCGATTTTATGGTCATTCTCTATAATGTGTGCAGCTACACAGGATTTTTTTAATCGGCCGTATTTCGTATGAGCCGTATGTTCTTTGAATCGGGTTCCAATTTGTCTTCGGCTTACCTATGTTTGTGAACACGAAGGACACTCTATGCTATAGATTCCCGATTTTTGTTCGTCTACTATTTTTTCTTTTGGGCTCCCAAGGATCTGTTTAAGTTTACATGTTAGAGAGTTTCATGTTCGAGTTTCATGTTAGAGTTTCATGTTAAAGTCTCCCAATTAGCGACTAGTAACAATCTCCATGGAGAAAAATTATGATTAGCTACGAGGAATTCATACTGGTGATAACTTCTTTGAAATCGAAACATGTATTTAAAATATAAAAAATTGAACTAAAAACAAAGGAAAGTTTTTGAAATTTTACAAGAATACGATTGATTATTCCATTTTGTTTTCTCGAGAAAGAATGCATTACTCCTGTATACATACCTGTGCACAACATTGCCAGTAGTAAATTTGTATAATAATATGCAAATTAAAATAATTATTAAATTAAATAAATTTACGAAATGCATACCAATTTATCAATTTTCTATTTCAGTAGGTCGTAGAGGTACGTATTATAATTTAAAAAAATATATTCTTTAATACATTTGTTTGACAAAATTAATTGTTTTAAAATACTTAAAAATACACAATGACAACAAAATGTAATAATAATTATTGTTTGTCTTACATTATTTGTAAAGCTGTAGACGAACATTTAAAAACTCATTTCTTTATATACAAGGTGTCACCAAAATCATGTACCGTAAATTAAGCGAAAACAACATTTTAGAAAGATAGAAATAAAAAGCAGACGCACATGTGTTGTCTGTCTCTGTACGATTTCTAATAATGTTAAGAATGGATTTTTTTGATTAAAATGATACACGACATCGTTGCCGAATATAGAATTTTACAATGATGCCGTTATATACTTTTTTCCAATTGGATATCATATCTTCCATCTTTACATTTGACTGCAACAAGAATAATGAAATATTTTTCTTTTTAACCCGACGTCGAAAAAAGAGAGTGTTAAATTCGTGAGAATTATTTTTTTTATGATTGTTACCTAAGAACTCCGTCATTTGTTAACCGATTTGGAATTTGTTGTTTTTTGTTTTAAAGGGTTTGATTTCAGATTGGTCTCATTGTAACCAAATTACATTATGAGGAGTGGATCCCATGGAGATCGAGGAAAATTCTCATTTTATATGTGGTCAGCGTTTTCTGCGAAAATTTTATTTTTGTTTAAAAGGGTATACTCATTTTTAATGCAAAAATAAAAAACTTTTTTTAAAAACCGACTTCAAATAAAAAGATTTCTTACAAAAAAAAACCGAATCCGAAAAAAAATTTTTATAAAAAAAAAAACATGACGCATGTCAAAAAATGTAAAATCTGTTATGAAAAAATTCACTAAGAATTTCACACACAAAAAAACGGATCAAAACATTGTGCTATAAAAAAATGCTATAAAAAAATGCTCTAAAAAGTTAAAAATAAAAATTTTTTTACAAAAAACAAAACCCGACTCCAAAAGAGGATCTTAAAAAATCTGCTATGAAACAATGCACTAAAAAGTAAAAAATAATTGCGTATTTATTTTCTTCACTTTACTTATAAATATCCATTTTTTTCATATCAAATATTTTTATTTTTGGAGTTGGTGCCAGCCAAGGTTAACAAACATTTAATTTCACTTTAACTATAAAGCATTTCATAATCGACAACAAGACAGTAGATGCGGCTAGCAACAGCTCCAAAAATAAAAATATTTGATTTGAAATAAATGGATATTTATAAGTAAATTGAAGTAAATAAATACGCAATTATTTGTTAATTTTCAGTGCATTGTTTCATAGCATTATTTTTAAGATCCTCTTTTGGAGTCGGGTTTTGTATTTTTTTTAAAAAAATTCTATATTATCCGAAGTTTTGATATTTTTATGCAAAAAAGATCTGGCTTTGGAAGAAAGTAGCAAAAATATAACTTTTTCGTAATGAATATAATTGAACGATTTAAGAATAAAATACTTTACAAAAATTTTTAAGTTGATTTATACCTCATTCATTCGAAAAAATTTTCGAATAAAGAAAATTTTCGAAAATTTAGAAAAATGAGAGCTTTATTATTATGGAACACATTGAATATAAATGTTGTTTTTCTGTATGTATGTATATGACAGAGGAATTTATATTACTATACAAATGATTAATAATAATGTTTCATTAAGGGGATCTTAATTAAATAAAAAAATGATTTATGAAAGTTTTTATATATTATATAAAAACAAGAAACTCAATATTTATTACAGCATGTGCAACAATTGTATTTCCATGTATATAGATTATTTATTTTCTTTTTTATTTAAATGAAAGCATTAGCCAGCCGACAAGGTGGCAAGATAGAATAATTTTTATTTTCTTGTTTTAAGGATGTGCGAGCACTGAAGCTTCAAAAAGATTCAGGCTTGTTTTTTTGTTTACATGTAGTAGATGTGCATATTAATCAATTATAAAAATTATTGTTTAACGTTAAAATTCGAGTTTTAATGCATTAGCTCTTATAGAGAAACCCATATTTTGAAAATTTTCACTTAAAATAAAATAAGACGAAAAAAAAAAAACACGGAATAAAAGATAGAAATATTAATAAGGAGATTTATCCAATATAATTTCGGTATTACGGGCCTAAATATAGATATTTAAGAAAACAACAGAGATTTCGGGTAAATTTCATTTCTGTCGGCGGTAGCTTAGTTACCCGAAATCTCAGGTATTTTTCTTAAATATCTTTTTTATGACGGGTCTAAATTAAATTTTAATGTTAACTTACGACAAAAAATAATAAACATTATTGTGTCAATTTTATAAATGAACTGTATATCAGCGCTCGTACATCCTTAACATCTAGAAAAACATTCGATTTACGGAATATTTTGATTTTCTTTCTGTTTATACGAAAATATAAAGTATTCTGTCTGGTAAGCGACTATATTCAACGTAAACAAGAAATCATAAAAATTATAAGAGTATTTTGCTGGTAAATTTTATTTAAGTTTTGAAAGAGACAGTTTTTTCAAGAGATAACAAGATATACGATCTAAATCTAAAACATTACTTAATAATAAAACTGACATTACAATACTTGAAACAAAAATTTCGGACAATCAAACGTTAAAGAGCCAAAATTGTAGAATATGTTAAGAAAAATTGTTTTAATTAAAAAAAAAATCGTTGTATGATGAATATGAGCTTACAATTTTATATTTATATGTAAATAAACATAGGGTCTACGTACGTACTTTCAGAAATTATTTGCTGTTCATGAGCCATTTGACACTTATTTTTCCCGTGTTTTTGTATAAGAACGTTAGTTACAAATCTCTTTCCTTGAAATTATTATTTACTTTTGAGAGTACCTTTCATTCTATAGTTCTAAAATTTATTTGTGGCATGATATTTAAGTTGATATTTTTGATGATATAATTTGTATTTATACGCTTTATAATTTTATACGATTGATGATAACATTTTTTATATTATGTAAATTACAAATTTGAAAAAAAGGAAAAATTTGAAAAGTAACCAACAATCAGTTAAACTTAAAGTAGCAGCTTAATGATTAAATTTTCATTGAATTATATCTATTTAACTTTCAGTAATCGATAATTTGACGACGCAATTTGAAATATTTAAACACATTATATGAACAAAAAAACATGATTTTTTTAATCCAATATTTGAGGTTAACAAATTTTGAAATCACTTTCAAAGATTAAATTTATGATTATAAGAATATATAAAAAAATTCGTTACGCAGGAGCTGCGTCAACTTAGCAAATTTCCTTAGAATACATAACTAACTCTCCAGCCGTCATAATTTTAGTGTCATCAAAATGAAATATAATATCAGATATGACTTTAGTATTTGCAAAAAATTAATTTATTAACAGCCAAAATAGAGCGGTATAACGATTAAAGTTTATAGTTACTTTGGAAACGACAATCAAAATTTTTTACAATAAAATATATTTCATGTAATCTTGTTAAACATACAAAAAATATTAAATATCTCTCTTATTATTCGAACAATCGAAAAATTAATAAGGAGAAAAGTTGTAGACAATCATGTTTGCTACAATTTATTACTTGATCATTTTTCTCAAACTCTAATGTGAACAGCGATATTTAGAATTTTAACTTTCAATCTTTAATTGTAAATATTTCCCCCTCTCACTAAACTCCCGTTCCCCTCGTCCGATTTTACCCATTAACGAACATGACCTTTAGAATACCAAAAGCGCCCCAAATACCAAATTTCATTCCAATAAAACTGAGACCGCTAGAGAGTCCAAATATCTGTGGATCATGTTTCTTATCATTTGTCTGCTATACTAATATTTACAGAAATATTTACAATGAAAGATTGAAAATTAAAATTCTAAATATCTCTGTTCAGATTAGAGTTTGAGAAAAATGATCAAGTAATAAATTGTAGCAAACTTGAATTTCTACAGCTTTACTCCTTAAACATTTTTCTATTGTTCGAATATTAAGAGAGATATTTAATTTTTTGTGTATGCTGAACACGATTACATGAAATATATTTTATTGTAAAAAATTTTGATTGTCGTTTCCATAGTAACCATAAACTTTAATCGTTATACCGTTCTATTTTGGCTGTTCATAAATTAATTTTTGCAAATACTAAAGTCATATCAGATATTAAATTTCATTTTGATGATACTCAAATTATGACCGCTAGAGAGTGACTTATGTATTTTAAGGAAATTCGATTTATGTATTTAAAGGAAGTTGACGCTGCTCCTGCGTAACGAATACAAAAGTATAATGTATTTTTATATACAAAAGTATAACTGAGCAAAAATAACATTTAATCTTGATTTTTTTTAAGTAGATTTATTTGAAATATGTTAGTTTTACGGTAACAAACAGTTATGTTAGCCCCTTTTTTCATAACGTTTGTTTCTGTTGTCAGAAAAATTTCTACCAAAGATTGGTTGAATGATCTTTTGATTAGAAAATATTCAAAACAATGGTATGAACTATTCAAAAAATTATAGCCAGCTTGATGTAAGCGTCTAGTTTCCATAGTAAAAATTCCTTGTCCATATTACTCAATTATTTAAACAGCGTGAAAAGTTTTTTTTTCTTTCCTTTTTTCTATTTTCAGTTCTAAAAGAACTATAAATAGGTCTTCTGGCTAAAAATGTCTTGAACGGTGATCTACCCAATTTGTCTATTCAGTCGGTTCAAACTGTAACTATTGGCTAAAAGATTTATCACTTCAGTATTTGGATGCCGTTCAAGGCGAGTCATGTATCTGTCACTGAATCGCGAAATTTCTTCACGCAGTGTGGGCACTTCGAGACTACGATGAATGTCATCATTAGGCACGTACCACGCAGAAAGTCACTATTTGGTCGTAACACTTTCGATTGAAAACGTTGAAGTATTTCGATGTTACTGTTGCTCGCAGTTCCCCATAGTTGAATCCCATAGGTCCACACAGGTTTTAATATAATTTTATACACTAACACTTTATTGTTGAATAATAGCTTTGATTTTTGTCCTATAAGCCAATTAAATTTTAATAGATTTAAGTTTAGTTGTTTTCTTTTAGTCCAGATGTGTTTTCGCCATGTAAGTCTTCTATCTAGGTGCAACCCCAAGTATTTAACTTCATTAGCTTGTGGAAAACTGGCATTGTTCATGCAAACAACTGGACAAGTTTCGCTCCGCATGGTAAACGTGACTTGAACGCATTTCGATTCATTAACTTGAATGCGCCATTTTTGTAACCAGTGTTGTATTTGATTTAACGTATTTTGTAGCTTTCTAGAAGCTACATTTGGATTATCGTCAATGGATAAAATGGCAGTATCATCTGCAAACGTCACTGTAGCATTTTCTTCGTTAACAGGTAAATCTGCAGTATAAATCAAATATAGAAATGGACCTAGAAGGCTGCCTTTCGGTACACCAGATTCAATAGGAAATAAGTCGTATAACTCCCCTCGATGTTTGACTTGAAAATATTGATCGTTTAAATATAATTTCAAAACACAGTAATATGTACTTGGTATTTGTTGTTTTAGTTTGTAAAGTAGAACAGGATGCCATACTTTATCAAACGCTTTGCTTACGTCAAGAATTGCGGTTGTACAATATTTATTTTCTTGAAAACTTTTAACGATTGTGTTTAACTTTTTGGAGTACTTGTTCAATAGTGGAATGCTTTTCACGAAAACCAAATTGGTGGTTGGATAATTCTGGATTCGTAAAATATATTTAGATGGGTCTATGTGATTTAACTTCATTGATCGGTTTCCCTGGTTTTGGGATAAGAATGATTTGCGATATTTTCCAAAGACAAGGAAAATATCCTACTAAAATATCTATCCTTAAAATTGCATTAAAAATGTTGTTAATCATAGTTATCCTTTTTTTAGTAGCTCTCTAAAAATCTTTGTTGTTATTAAATCATATCCAGTGGTTTTCTTGAGATTCAGTTTATTTATTGTCGGACGTATTTCGCTTGGAGAAAATGACCTTATTGGTAGAGATAATTGTAAAGGGGCATTAATAAACTGTTCGATTTCTTCCTCTGTGGCCATTGTAGATTTTGGGAAAACTTCTTTTAAGTCTTGTGCGAAAAGATCAACCTTTTCTTTACAACTTCTTGCTTAAGAACCATCTGATTTCCGTAATGGTGGTACTGGTTGTTGGGGCTGTTTGCAACGTTTTGTAGCTTTCTTTCTTAAAGTAATCTTCGAAAAAATTTTGTTTTAACTTCTCTAACAAACGTTTTAAACTTTGTGATGGTCGATTAAAATTGGTTTATCTCTTGGATATCTTGTTTGTTGCCAAATTCTTCTTAATCTACGCATATATAAGATTAAACAGATTAAAAAATCTGTTACTTTTTGGGAGGAAGTTTTTTTTCTTGGAACTTTTATTAACAGGAGTTGAATCTCGGAGTCCTTTCTGGATAATTTTTGTAAGATTTTGTACAGCAAGGTTGATGCCATATTCTGTCTTTAGAGGAATATTTAAATGGATATTACTATCGATATGTGATCGCAAATAGTCCTGTGTGTCAATTAGTTAAAGAAGGTGCACATTCTCTTTATTTGTTTAGATCTGAAGGCCAGTAAGTTGGTTCTCCAGTAGATAGTTGATCCAGATTGTTTGCTTGGGTTGTTTTTAGCAAATTTCAACCTTTAGGATTTATGAGCCTTGAGCCCCAGAATGTGTTTTTCGCATTATAGTCACCACCGCAGATAAATCTATTACTAAGACTATTGAAAAATGTTTCAAACATTTTGTACTGTAATTCTGACACTGTAATTGGTCCTACCCAATCGTCAACAACAACGCTTGTAGCTTGAATTTGTTGACAGTTACATTTTTCAATTTTGTAGTGTTTAAGACTACTTTTTATAATAACTGCTCCTCCTCCTTGAGCTCTTCCACTTGGATGTTTGGTATCGTAAACATAATAATTTCTTATGTTTAAATAGCTTTTCATTGTGAAACGTGTCTCAGAAATTAGAGCTGTAGAAAGGTAATTTTTGATGTTTTCCCATATTTGGGGATGCTGTTTTTGGAAAATTAAAATATATATATATATATATATATATATATATATTTATATATATATATATATATATATATATATATATATATATATATATATATATATATATATATATATATATATATATATATATATATATATATATATATATATATATATGTATATATATATACATATATGTATCGCAACTTGAAGAATGCAGTTTTTTACCTTTGACGCGGAATAACCTTTCTAGACATCCTAGAACGATGCGGTTTTTTGAATTCGATTGAAATACCTTGAAACCTATCAAAAATCAGCAAACTCAAATTTTCTCAACAAAACCTTCCCAAAAATGGGAAAAACAAAAAATTTCATTTAAGTGTTTAAATTGAAACCACTTCCAGACATTTTAGTTGAATGCAGTTTTTTGCATTTGACGCGGAATGACCCGAAATCTCTCAAAGTCGGCTGCAGCCGCACATCCTACCAATTCCTAGTCTGCATATGAATTCCTTGTCGTCCACTCACATCATAAGAAATGTACAGTTTAAAAAATTAATAAAGGTTGAAAAATAATGATGTGGGGGGCCTCTGTTATAGACCGTGGTGTCTCAAAAACGGAAGTAAAATCGCATTATTATTAAATTGATTAAAGGTAAGAAAAAATTAGGTTGAAATTTATTTCGTAAGTTTTCCCTTAATATGTTTTTAAAATATTATATAACGCGGCAAGTTTTAAAATATTTGAAATGAACAAAAAAAAATATCTGACGGCATTATATAAAATTTTAAAAACATACTAAGGGAAAACTTACGAAATAAATTTCAACCAAATTTTTCTTACATTTACGCAATTTACCTCTCATTAATTTTTTTGGTAAATAGTTTACCGAGCTATTTACAAAGTAAACAGCTAAGGTCTTTAATGGGATATCATCACTTTTTAAGGCGCAACTATTGTATGAAGTCTATAACTATTAACTTTGTAAATAGCTCGGCTCTTTCATGGGATATCATCACTTTTTAAGAATCAACTATTACATTAAGGATTTTCTCGAAAACTCGACCCTTTCTTACATTTATGTTTTTGATCGGATGTATCGTTCCTCTTGAATCCGATAGTCACAAAGATTTCAGTGGGATATAGATAAAAAATAGTTTTTCGTTAAGGTACTCTTCAAGTAGCCGATTAAAAAAAAATTTGATGAATATTATAGGGTGTTATTATGCAACAATATTAGAGAAATTGCTGCAGAGGTAGAATTTAAATTTTTTACCAAATATTTTGGCGTTTCTACATATGTGTGAACTTGACTGCCATTTAAAAAACAAAAAAATAATCATTGTGCTTGTTTGTGCTAGAAATGTGCTACATTGTGCCGCAAGCCGATCTTAGAAATTTTGAAAAATGAAGCGAAAATTCGAAAAAAAAGTTTTCAAGGCCCAACACTGCCATTTTGTCGGAATAAAAAAAAAATTAAGCTCGATTGTGCTAGAGTTGTGTAGCTTGTGCCGCAAACCACAATCAAATGAAGCATGTAGTTTCGTAAAAAAAATCGCAGCACCGCCGTTTGGTCGGAGCAAAAAAATGGTTGTGCTCGATTGTGCAAGCCTTTGCTAGCTTGTGCTGCAAACTCCATTCCCATACCGTAATTAGTTTTGTAGAAAATCGCTATTGAAAAAAAAAACCGCCATTCCGTCGGAAGTAAAATATAGTTGTGCTAGATTGTGATAAGGTTGTGCTAGCTTGTGCCGCAAACCGCATTCCAATATTGCAATTAGTATCGTGAAATATCGCGATTCAAAAAAAAATCGTAACACCACCAAGATTTTTCTGTACTTAGAATATTTTTGAAAAAGATTAATACCTATTAACAAATCAAAAATGTTTATTTTTTCATTCCGACAAAATGTCGAAATTTGGGCTTAAAAATATTTTTTTTAAATTTAAGCATCATTTTTCGAAATTTCTAAGATCAGCTTGCGGCCCAACGTAGTACATTCCTAGCATAAACTAGCATAATGAATATTTTTTAGGTTTTTGAAAATGGCGGTGCTAGCTGCACACACATGACATGTTTCTACAATTAAAGACCAACCTTGGTTCGATAACTCTTATAAAAACAATTTTAATTAAACCTTTCTACACACGTTGGTATAAATTCAAAGAGAGATGAAAGCCCATATCAAGCATAGTAAAATATAAGCTCATATAAAACATGTGTTACGAACCCAACATCGGGGCTCGTCACATTTTATTTTAAATATTATTATTGCCTTATATAATTATTGTTCACGCTTCGGGTTGTAGCAGGCGCATTTTGTCAATTCGTTTTTAAATAAATATTATTATTAAAATTACATAAGCGCATTCAGGTGTTGAATTGAAGTGATTGCGAGATCTTGTATAAGGCTTCAGACGGTAGTAAAAGTCAGTTCAATTTGCACTTCGGTCAAGTTCAGTTTCAGCTCAATTTGAAACTCCGTTTAATTCAGTTTTAGTTTTAATTTGCACTTCGATCGAGCAACTCAGATGAGTTCAGTTCAATCTATAACTCGGAAGTACAACTGAAATACAATTTTTGTTACTCCATCGCAACACCAGTCGAGCTGCACACAATGTCGCCAAGTATATCCGGACCGCATTTGTCAAAAATATCTGATCGAGACCATTTTGAGGCCGAAGACCGAAGTGAATTATTGAATTTGATACAGCTATATGTAAGTCCAATTAATTTATTTATTTGTTGTAGTAATTAAATAAATTATTTTTTTAACTATGCATCTTTACGTGAACAGCGAAGTGATTGACGCAGTAGAGGCGTGGGTCTGTTTTAGCCATCGCCAAAGAACAAATCTGGTCTGCCGTAAGCGCGCATGTAAGTCATGGTGTCTTGAATATATCCTTGCATATGACGTGCACTGCGAACATATGATGATGGAAGAATATATGCGTTACCGATGTCGTTGATGTTAGTTGTCCCATCTACAACACCAACAATAGCATCACGCAAATGAATATATTCCTCAGAACGCAGCTTCGCTTGGTTATGTTTGATGTACCGTAATCGGTCGCTTTCAATTTTCGCATACATATCCACAACGTATTGATTGAACAGGTGGTGGCATCGGTGAATGGTGTTATCTTCACCGGCACGAACCATCAACCGATAAGCGTAGAAGTTCATTGCGCTCACTTTATTGTTGGTTTCTGCACCTGCAAAGTAAAAATATAAATCCAATTAAATAAAATTAACCGTATACAATGTTGAAAGTAAATAATGTGTTTATTTTACCTGTCGTTGGATTTCTTTGTTTTATATTGAAATGATATCCATCATCTTCTTCCCAGAATATCGGTGGATATTGTAAAGCATCGTAAGCACGATGGTTGTCTTGAATTGTGTACACAGCGTTATCTCATAAAAACTGCAACTTCATTAACTGTTGGTGCATTGTATTGGCCCGTGTACTCTCCAGATGGTACTTTGTCTGCTTTGATAACGATCATGTAGTTGTCACTTTGCAGTCTGTTTGACACTATTTTAAACAACTGGGCTAACCGGTTGTGACTTCGCAAAAAAGTTTCCAATGTCGCTACAATTTCTCTCTCCTCCATCTGCTCGATGTAGTTATATTGGCAGCGTGTGTTTATTTGGCGTTCGTCATCGCCTATGAAGTCAATTTGTTAGAACTTCGGATCGGCATCATGCATTGACATCCGGGAACCAATTTGCTGGTATACCTGCCCCTGAATCTTAAACGTTGATTGAAAATTCCGGCTATCTTCATTCTGAGCAATTTTTGTTGCTCCAAATGATGTCATTTGAAAGCAGGAATTAAATTTACGTATTTTTTTGAAAAAATAATTTTGACTTAGGTGTGCTTCCAACCAGTAGAGTTTTTAATGAGTCAGGCGGCGAATTCAATCGTGGAAGTACAACTTTTCCAGACGCACAGCGTAAACCGGCTGATTCATCTGTGTATTTAAATGCACGGGAGTGTTGGCATTCTTGATCCATTGCGCCGATGACGACTTGGGTATGTAACGAATAGTCGATATCCGATTCATATTCGAATGCTAAGCGGAGAAGAGATACACGACGTGTCAATGAACGATATACTTGCAGGTGCTGTAGTTCTAGTGCTCTATTTAATCCGTTGATTCGCTGACGCGTCTGTCTTTGTCTCAATGTATTAGCCCGAATGCGTTCGTTGCGATGTTCTTGTCGTTCATTTGCACGTTTGCTTGAACAGTATAAACATAGGTATTCTTTGCTAAATTGCTTGCTAATCCTCTCATTCATAAAACTCTTTTAATTATAATAGATTTTGTCACTTTCTAACAAACGCAATGTCAAAGTGATAGATAAGGACAAACGAACGTTAGCAGCTTAACAGTTTATTCAGCTAACCTTAGCTTTGACCACTAATCTTTTATTTAAACAACAATTTAAATTTTAAAAAAATACTGGTATCTTATAATTTTCTATTCTTTCTAGCTAGGCAATAAAAAGTACCGCTCAAAATTATGTAATGTTACCTTAGCAACACAACATTGGTTGAATGACGTAACTTATAATTATCTATTATTTCTAGCTAGGCAATACAAAGTATGCAAATTAATACACTCGTGGTAATCCCACTCAACAAATTCAATACAAAAAGGAAACTAAATTTAGTAGAAATCAAATTATATATTTTCTGATTGTATACCCATATCCTTATTATGGGTATACAATCAGAAAATATATAATTTGATTTCTACTAAATTTAGTTTCCTTTTTGTATTGAATTTGTTGAGTGGGACTAAGTCATAACTATAATTTTGTTCAGTTTTACATAATTATAATAAGTATTCCAAAGGTATTACAAAACCACGGTTTTTAATTTAATGTGAACACTTGTTACATATTGATCATCTACAGTAAAATAATTCACACTGTTTAATGATAAGCTTCAGAGAACTCTTAAGTGTAAACTACAACGGAAATTTTTGTCCATATATTCGCATTAGAAAAAAAATTCGTTACGCAGAAGCTGCGTTCCACATTGCCAATTTCCTTAGAATACAGTCCTTATTATAATATATATTATATATTATATATTATATATTATATATTATATATTATATATTATATATTATATATTATATATTATATATTATATATTATATATTATATATTATATATTATATATTATATATTATATATTATATATTATATATTATATATTATATATTATATATTATATATTATATATTATATATTATATATTATATATTATATATTATATATTATATATTATATATTATATATTATATATTATATATTATATATTATATATTATATATTATATATTATATATTATATATTATATATTATATATTATATATTATATATTATATATTATATATTATATATTATATATTATATATTATATATTATATATTATATATTATATATTATATATTATATATTATATATTATATATTATATATTATATATTATATATTATATATTATATATTATATATTATATATTATATATTATATATTATATATTATATATTTATATTATATATTATATATTATATATTATATATTATATATTATATATTATATATTATATATTATATATTATATATTATATATTATATATTATATATTATATATTATATATTATATATTATATATTATATATTATATATTATATATTATATATTATATATTTATATATTATATATTATATATTATATATTATATATTATATATTATATATTATATATTATATATTATATTATATATTATATATTATATATTATATATTATATATTATATATTATATATTATATATTATATATTATATATTATATATTATATATTATATATTATATATTATATATTATATATTATATATTATATATTATATATTATATATTATATATTATATATTATATATTATATATTATATATTATATATTATATATTATATATTATATATTATATATTATATATTATATATTATATATTATATATTATATATTATATATTATATATTATATATTATATATTATATATTATATATTATATATTATATATTATATATTATATATTATATATTATATATTATATATTATATATTATATATTATATATTATATATTATATATTATATATTATATATTATATATTATATATTATATATTATATATTATATATTATATATTATATATTATATATTATATATTATATATTATATATTATATATTATATATTATATATTATATATTATATATTATATATTATATATTATATATTATATATTATATATTATATATTATATATTATATATTATATATTATATATTATATATTATATATTATATATTATATATTATATATTATATATTATATATTATATATTATATATTATATATTATATATTATATATTATATATTATATATTATATATTATATATTATATATTATATATTATATATTATATATTATATATTATATATTATATATTATATATTATATATTATATATTATATATTATATATTATATATTATATATTATATATTATATATTATATATTATATATTATATATTATATATTATATATTATATATTATATATTATATATTATATATTATATATTATATATTATATTATATATTATATATTATATATTATATATTATATATTATATATTATATATTATATATTATATATTATATTATATATATTATATATTATATATTATATATTATATATTATATATTATATATTATATATTATATATTATATATTATATATTATATATTATATATTATATATTATATATTATATATTATATATTATATATTATATATTATATATTATATATTATATATTATATATTATATATTATATTATATATTATATATTATATATTATATATTATATATTATATATTATATATTATATATTATATATTATATATTATATATTATATATTATATATTATATATTATATATTATATATTATATATTATATATTTATATATTATATATTATATATTATATATTATATATTATATATATTATATATTATATATTATATATTATATATTATATATTATATATTATATATTATATATTATATATTATATATTATATATTATATATTATATATTATATATTATATATTTATATATTATATATTATATATTATATATTATATATTATATTATATATTATATATTATATATTATATATTATATATTATATATTATATATTATATATTATATATTATATATTATATATATATTATTATATATTATATATTATATATTATATATTATATATTATATATTATATATTATATATTATATATTATATATTATATATTATATATTATATATTATATATTATATATTATATATATATTATATTATATATTATATATTATATATTATATATTATATATTATATATTATATATTATATATTATATATTATATATTATATATTATATATTATATATTATATATTATATATTATATATTATATATTATATATTATATATTATATATTATATATTATATATTATATATTATATATTATATATTATATATTATATATTATATATTATATATTATATATTATATATTATATATTATATATTATATATTATATATTATATATTATATATTATATATTATATATTATATATTATATATTATATATTATATATTATATATTATATATTATATATTATATATTATATATTATATATTATATATTATATATTATATATTATATATTATATATTATATATTATATATTATATATTATATATTATATATTATATATTATATATTATATATTATATATTATATATTATATATTATATATTATATATTATATATTATATATTATATATTATATATTATATATTATATATTATATATTATATATTATATATTATATATTATATATTATATATTATATATTATATATTATATATTATATATTATATATTATATATTATATATTATATATTATATATTATATATTATATATTATATATTATATATTATATATTATATATTATATATTATATATTATATATTATATATTATATATTATATATTATATATTATATATTATATATTATATATTATATATATATTATATTATATATTATATATTATATATTATATATTATATATTATATATTATATATTATATATTATATATTATATATTATATATTATATATTATATATTATATATTATATATTATATATTATATATTATATATTATATATTATATATTATATATTATATATTATATATTATATATTATATATTATATATTATATATTATATATTATATATATATATTATATATTATATTATATATTATATATTATATATTATATATTATATATTATATATTATATATTATATATTATATATTATATATTATATATTATATATTATATATTATATATTATATATTATATATTATATATTATATATTATATATTATATATTATATATTATATATTATATATTATATATTATATATTATATATTATATATTATATATTATATATTATATATTATATATTATATATTATATATTATATATTATATATTATATATTATATATTATATATATTATATATTATATATTATATATTATATATTATATATTATATATTATATATTATATTATATATTATATATTATATATTATATATTATATATTATATATTATATATTATATATTATATATTATATATTATATATTATATATATTATATATTATATATTATATATTATATATTATATATTATATATTATATATTATATATTATATATTATATATTATATATTATATATTATATATTATATATTATATATTATATATTATATATTATATATTATATATTATATATTATATATTATATATTATATATTATATATTATATATTATATATTATATATTATATATTATATATTATATATTATATATTATATATTATATATTATATATTATATATTATATATTATATATTATATATTATATATTATATATTATATATTATATATTATATTATATATTATATATTATATATTATATATTATATATTATATATTATATATTATATATTATATATTATATATTATATATTATATATTATATATTATATATTATATATTATATATTATATATTATATATTATATATTATATATTATATATTATATTATATATTATATATTATATATTATATTATATATTATATATTATATATTATATATTATATATTATATATTATATATTATATATTATATATTATATATTATATATTATATATTATATATTATATATTATATATTATATATTATATATTATATATTATATATTATATATTATATATTATATATTATATATTATATATTATATATTATATATTATATATTATATATATATATTATATATTATATATTATATATTATATATTATATATTATATATTATATATTATATATTATATATTATATATTATATATTATATATTATATATTATATATTATATATTATATATTATATATTATATATTATATATTATATATTATATATTATATATTATATATTATATATTATATATTATATATTATATATTATATATTATATATTATATATTATATATTATATATTATATATTATATATTATATATTATATATTATATATTATATATTATATATTATATATTATATATTATATATTATATATTATATATTATATATTATATATTATATATTATATATTATATATTATATATTATATATTATATATTATATATTATATATTATATATTATATATTATATATTATATATTATATATTATATATTATATATTATATATTATATATTATATATTATATATTATATATTATATATTATATATTATATATTATATATTATATATTATATATTATATATTATATATTATATATTATATATTATATATTATATATTATATATTATATATTATATATTATATATTATATATTATATATTATATATTATATATTATATATTATATATTATATATTATATATTATATATTATATATTATATATTATATATTATATATTATATATTATATATTATATATTATATATTATATATTATATATTATATATTATATATTATATATTATATATTATATATTATATATTATATATTATATATTATATATTATATATTATATATTATATATTATATATTATATATTATATATTATATATTATATATTATATATTATATATTATATATTATATATTATATATTATATATTATATATTATATATTATATATTATATATTATATATTATATATTATATATTATATATTATATATTATATATTATATATTATATATTATATATTATATATTATATATTATATATTATATATTATATATTATATATTATATATTATATATTATATATTATATATTATATATTATATATTATATATTATATATTATATATTATATATTATATATTATATATTATATATTATATATTATATATTATATATTATATATTATATATTATATATTATATATTATATATTATATATTATATATTATATATTATATATTATATATTATATATTATATATTATATATTATATATTATATATTATATATTATATATTATATATTATATATTATATATTATATTATATATTATATATTATATATTATATATTATATATTATATATTATATATTATATATTATATATTATATATTATATATTATATATTATATATTATATATTATATATTATATATTATATATTATATATTATATATTATATATTATATATTATATATTATATATTATATATTATATATTATATATTATATATTATATATTATATATTATATATTATATATTATATATTATATATTATATATTATATATTATATATTATATATTATATATTATATATTATATATTATATATTATATATTATATATTATATATTATATATTATATATTATATATTATATATTATATATTATATATTATATATTTATATTATATATTATATATTATATATTATATATTATATATTATATATTATATATTATATATTATATATTATATATTATATATTATATATTATATATTATATATTATATATTATATATTATATATTATATATTTATATTATATATTATATATTATATATTATATATTATATATTATATATTATATATTATATTATATATTATATATTATATATTATATATTATATATTATATATTATATATTATATATTATATATTATATATTATATATTATATATTATATATTATATATTATATATTATATATTATATATTATATATTATATATTATATATTATATATTATATATTATATATTATATATTATATATTATATATTATATATTATATATTATATATTATATATTATATATTATATATTATATATTATATATTATATATTATATATTATATATTATATATTATATATTATATATTATATATTATATATTATATTATATATTATATATTATATATTATATATTATATATTATATATTATATATTATATATTATATATTATATTATATATTATATATTATATATTATATATTATATATTATATATTATATATTATATATTATATATTAATATATTATAATATATAATATATAATATATAATATATAATATATAATATATAATATATAATATATAATATATAATATATAATATATAATATATAATATATAATATATAATATATAATATATATATATATATATATATATTATATATTATATAT